>JAYESD010000003.1:52501668-53101668 GCA_036927565.1 Tuctoria greenei
AAGGAAGGACTGCTTCAGCTCCGTACACCAGGAAGAATGGAGTCTCCCTAGTTGACCGGTTAGGTGTTTTCCTGTTTGCCCATAATGTGGACAGAAGCTCTTCAATCCAGTTAGCTCCGTGCTTTTTCAAGTGCTCATATGTGCGTGTATTGAGTCCTTTTAAGATTTTTGCCTTTGCTCTATCGGCTTGTCCATTGCTTGCTAGATGATCTACTGAGGCGTAGCTAAGTTAAATGTCAAGGTCTTCGCAATATTCTTGGAATGCAGCACTTGTAAAGTGAGTTCCGTTGTCAGTTGTGACTTTGATAAGAACTCCAAATCTGCATATTATGGACTTCAAGAACTTGATTGCTGATTATTTGTTTATTGTTACTACTGGAGTTACTTCCGGCCACTTGGTGAACTTGTCGATGGTGACATACAGGAACCTGTAACCTCCGACGGCTTATGGGAAAGGTTCCAAGATATCCATGCCCCACACAGCAAATGGCCATGTAGGTGGTATCATTTGTAGTGATTGAGCAGGTGCGTGAATCTGTTTTGCATGGAACTGACATGCTTCACATTTCTTCACTAGCTCAACCGCAACCTGGAGTGTTGTAGGCCAGTAAAAGCCATGCCGGAAGGCTTTACCAACCAACGTGCGAGAAGATGCGTGGTTCCCACACTCGCCTCCATGGATTTCCACGAGGAGCTCGTGGCCTTCTTCCCTTGCAATGCACCACATTAGGATGCCGTTGGCACCGCGTCGATAGAGATCCCCTTCTATCAACGTGTATCTTTTAGCCAATCTAACAATTCGGTCAGCAGATACACAGTCTTCAGGAAGGATATTTTCTTTCAAGTAGCTCCGGATCTCCGAGATCCATTCATTCGAGCTAACTTGAGCTTCTCAGTCTTGCGTGCTGGGTTGCTCGGAGCTTTTGACAGCACCTACGACCCTTGGTGGATGCCATGGTATTAGGGCCACCGGGACCGCCAGCTACGAGGTGCTGGTCTCACCCCCTTCACTCAGTTCGGCAGGCTGAGCTGTTGGTTTCGACAACCTTCGGACGAAGATTTCGTCAGGAGCCGGAGCTCCGGTTGAGGGTTTCGTCAAGAGTTTGTCGACTTCAGCGTTATGAAGACGTTGAATATAATGTAGATCCAGGACTTCAAAGTCCTTCTGAAGCCTCTGGACTTGAAGGAGGTAAGTAGCTAATTGAGATTTGTTGCAGGAACATTCACCTTTCACTTGCTTGATGACGAGTTGTGAATCTCCCTTCACCAACAGCTATTTGACACCATATGATAGTGCCACCTTGAGTCCATAGATGAGGGCTTCATACTCCGCCATATTATTGGTTGCCTTGAAATCAAGGTGTACTAGGTATTTGACCTTCTCCCCAGTCGAAGCCAAAAGAAGGATTCTAGCTCCGGCCCCCTGCTTCTGCACAGAGCCATCGAAGTAGAGGGTCCAGTGAGGCTTGGTGAATACTGGAACATTGAGTTCTGGTTTCTGCTCACTGTGGCCCCCAGGGTTTAATGGAGAGAGAGTCCATTCCGCCACAAAGTCAGCCAAGGCTTGACTTTTAATTGCTTGTTTTGACACAAATTCTAGATAGAATTCAGTCAATTCCGCTGTCCACTTTGCAATGTTCCCAGTAGAATTGGGGTTATGCAACATTGCACGCAGTGGAAAAGAGGTTACTAGTGAATTTTGTGGGATTGGAAGTAATGACGAAGCTTTCTTGAGGCAATAAGAACTGCGTAAAGTAGTTTATGCACCTCGATGTATCTTGTCATGGCGTCGTGGAGTACTTCGCTGATGATGTACACAGCGCGTTGGATGGTCCCAACCCATTCAGAAGGACCCGGAGCTTTCTCTCCATCGACTCGGAACCTGCTGGAGGGTTCCAGTCCTTCAGGTTGTGCTTCTTGGACCCTCTCAGAAGGGTCCAAGATTCCTTCTTGTTCAACCCGAATCTCAATGGGAAAATCCAGATCATCTTGGTTAGCCAGGTGAACTTCCTCAGATGAATGGGGTTGATCTCGTAGCACTTCATTTTGAGGTTCCGTGTTTGGGATCTAAGACCCAGTTACGTCTTCAGTTGGTTCCAGACCCTCCCAGACGGGTCCGAACGCCTGAATCGGATGTGGCTCTAGTTTTTCCGCAACCAGGACCATATTGACAACTTCGGTGGTTGCCGAAATATAAAGCAGTAAATGCTCACCAAGATTCCGAGCTACCAAGATTGGTAGCTTGGTGAGAAGTTGCTTCAACTCATGGAATGCCTTTTCTGCTTCTTCAGACCAATGAAAAGGTCCAGACTTCCTCAAGAGTTTGAAGAAGGGTGGCGCCCATTCTGCCAGTCTTGAGATAAACTGGCTGAGCGCAGCTAGGCATCCAGTTAGCTTCTGGACATCTTTAATGCGGGTTGGTGGCCGCATATCCTCTATAGACTTGATCTTCGCCGGATTCGCATCAATTCCTCGGTGAGTTACCAAGAACCCTAGAAGCTTTCTGGAGCAAACCCCGAAGACACACTTGTCCGGGTTCAGCTTGGTGCACGTGGTGCGCAGCTTGTCGAAGACGGCTTGTAAGTTGTCAAGGAGCGACTCCTTGTTTTTTATCTTTACGACGATGTAATCAACATACACCTCCACCAAGTCTCTAATTACCTCTCCAAATGTTTTGTACATAGCTCGCACAAGTGTTGAAGCAGCATTTTTAAGACCATATGGCATGGGAGTATTACAATACAATCCATCTACTGTTATGAAGGTAGTGTGCTCTTCATCTTCCTTAGACATTTGGATTTGATGATATCCAAAATATGCATCTAAGAAACACAGTAGCTCACACCTGGAGGTGGAGTCCACTATCTGATCTATTCTAGGTTGTGGAAATGGATCTTTTGGACATGCCTTATTTAAGGTTGTGTAGTCAATGCACATCCGAAACTTCCCACCGGACTTGGGTACAACAGCTGGGTTTGCCAGCCATTTTGGATGGAAGACTTCCTTGATAAATCCACCTTCGAGCAACTTCTTGATTTCTTGTCGGATGAAGTTTTGTCGCTCAATTGATTGCTTCTAGGGCTTCTGTTGTATAAGCCGAGCGTCTAGGTAAATCTTCAGATTGTGCTCAATCACCTCCCTAGGGATACCAGACATTTGTGACTGTTGCCAGGCAAACATGTCGACATTAGCCTGGAGGAAAGTGATGAGCGCGATTTCCTATTTGTTGTTCAGACCCCCGATATACAGGTAGTATGAGTAGCATCGGAACCGATTTGGACGACTTTGAGGGGAATGTCGGCGTCGCCGCTTTGTTGCACATGAGGTGCAGAGGTAGAGACTTTGTGACAAATGCTTGGAGGATTCGGAGCTAGCTCCTTATCAGATGCTTTCTCTTGCGCTGTGGTAAGCGCATAGAGTTCCTCCAGTGCAGTAACTCCTGCGGTATGATCTCCGTAGATCCGGAGAACGCCCGTGGGTGTTGGCATTTTCAACACCAAGTAACCATAATGGGCAGCAGCCATAAACTTGTATAAAGTTGGTCTACCAAAAATGGCATTGAAGGGCAGACTAATCTGCGCAATGTCAAAAACCAGTTTCTTGGTTCTGTAGTTCTCCCGGGTCCCAAAGGTCATTTGGAGTGTAATGGAACCAAGAGGAGTAATGGTTCCCGGACCTACTCCGGAGAAAGGTCGAGATGGGCGAAGGTCTGAAGGCCGGAGCTGAAGCTTAACGAAAGCTTCGAAGCTTATGAGGTTTAGCCTGGATCCTCCGTCCACCATTACATGGTGGATTTGGATATTGTTAATGGTGGGTGACACCATCAACGATAGTTGACCAGCCCCAATCATATTTCGAGTGCAGTCTGAAGCATCAAAAATAATGGGTGTATCCATCCACTTCTGATGTGGTTTTGCCTTAGCAGCAGGAGGTACCATGGCCATGTCCCGCCGTATTGTCTTGAGGATGCGATGAGAGGCGATGTCCCAAGAACCACCATAGATGGTGTTCAAGATCTTCCGGCGTTCGTTGTCAGAGGCGTCGGAGTCATAGTCGACAGTTTTATAAACAGCTTTCAAGACCATTTTAGGGTCCTGGAAACCAAGCTCCTCTTCAGCCAGAGCTTCGTCGTCTTTTTGTTTTCCTTCCCTTTGACAGAAAGGAGCTTCTTCCCAGCTCTTGTTGTAGAGCTCGGCAAGGTTCTGAACCTCCCAGCACTCTTCCAAGCTCTGTCAATTCATCTTGTGAATTGGACACCGTGCTTTGGAAATGTTGCCATCCTCTGATGAAGGACGAGGTCACTTCTCGGGGCGTGGCCCCCGGCTTCCAGGGGCTGGCTTAACGAAAGCTTCGAAGCTTATGAGGTTTAGCCTGGATCCTCCTTCCACCATTACATGGTGGATTTGGATATTGTTAATGGTGGGTGACACCATCAACGATAGTTGACCAGCCCCAATCATATTTTGAGTGCAATCTGAAGCATCAAAAATAATGGGTGTATCCATCCACTTCTAATGTGGTTTTGCCTTAGCAGCAGGAGGTACCATGGCCATGTCCCGTCGTATTGTCTTGAGGATGCGATGAGAGGTGATGTACCAAGAACCACCATAGATGGTGTTCAAGGTCTTCCGACGTTCATTGTCAGAGGCGTCGGATTCATAGTCGACAGTGTTATAAACAGCTTTCAAGACCTTTTTAGGGTCCTGGAAACCAAGCTCCTCTTCAGCCAGAGCTTTGTCGACTTTTTGTTTTCCTTCCCTTTGACAGAAAGGAGCTTCTTCCCGGCGCTTGTAGTAGAGCTCGGCAAGGTTCTGAACCTCCCAGCACTCTTCCAAGCTCTGTCAATTCATCTTGTGAATTGGACACCGTGCTTTGGAAATGTTGCCATCCTCCGATGAAGGACGAGGTTGCTTCTCGGGGCGTGGCCCCCGGCTTCCAGGGGCTGCAGCAGCAGCTGGAGCGCCGACCAACGACTTCTATTTGCCGTTGGGCTTCTTTTTCTTCTTGCCACTACTGAAGGTAGCGATTTCAGTTTTGGAGGACTTCTGGTTGGCCTCCAGAGCTGGCTTGGAGTGCATTTCATGGCCCTTCGTAGATCTAGCACATTTGTCGACTAGCGTGAAGAGTTCTGTGACGCTGGTAACTTCTTTAACGGCCAGCTTCTCTAGCAACTTCTTATCTAGAACACCCTGTCTTAATGCAATGATAACAGGAGAGCTCGAGGTTGAGGGAATGGTATTTTGTACCTGAGAGAATCTCTAGATGAAGGACCGTAGCAATTTCCCCGACGTTTTCTTTACAGCAAACAAGTCCAATTCTGTGTCGGGCCGAGTATAGGAGCTCCCGATGTTGGCAGTGAATTGCTGGCATAGTTCCGCCCAACAATTAATGGAGTCGGGTGGAAGAATCATGAATGAGGACCTTGCAATCCTAGTTAATGCTTCTGGGAAGTAATTGTCCATTACAGCCTCATCACCCCTGCTGCCAATATGGCAGTAGAATAGATTTGAAGAAATTCTGCGGGATTGATAGTCCCGTCGAACTTTTCTGGTAAATGGGGCCCGAACTTTTGTGGCCACCTGACCATACGTAAGTGCATGGCCAGGGCAGAACAGCCTCCCCCTACTCCCTGTGGAGCGTGGTTGTCCCGAGCTTCTCGCCTCTCATGAGCGTGCTCGATTTGGACACAGTCGTCCTGCTGCTGGTAATGGCGATCCAGTTCCGACCGTAGGTCATGAGTTGGAATCCTGGTAATTGCGTGGGTGCGTCGTGCCACGGGAGGCAACAAAGTCACCTGTTGGGAGGCAGCACATCTCCTTTGTTGAGAGGCTTGCGGACCAAGTCAGTCGGACAAGGTTCGTCGTTGTGATGATGCTCGCCCCGAAGGGGGAGGACCTTGGTTGCTGATGCCTACAGCCGCAGCTTCGACCAAATGGTCAACATCAGCCCACAATTGCTCCATAGCACCCTGGGGTGCACTGGTGGTGGTGGACGTTGTAGAAGAGCTCGTGCAGCAATAAGCGTGTACTCGGGGTTGTTGTTTGTCGATGCAGTAATCGATGTAGATGCTCCATCTTGTCCAGCATTGTTTGCTGGAACAGATGATGGCTGTGGTGCCACATCGCCTGCTAGAACAACAACACTTGCTGTTTGTTGGACGTTAGAGGGATTGCCTCCGGTAGGTTGCCCAGCTTTGTTGCCATTGGAGGATCCAAGAGCTGAATTCACCATCTTGTGATCTCAGGATTTCTCCCCCCTACTTGGCGCGCCAAATGTCGAAGTGTTCGCTATGACACTTCCCCAGACTCGCTGAGAAGTTGCCCGCGGAGGTTCTTTTGTGATTGAGGCACACAGAGATCAAGATCAAGATGATGACACCATAGATTTATGTGGTTCGGGCCGCCTGAGCGTAACACCCTACTCCACGGGGTTTGAGTTGCTGTATTGCATGTTGGTTGGGAGGGTTCAGGTTGATTTTTCTTCTCCCCCACTGTTCGTGTGGTGCGGCCCTTTTATAGTTCTAAGAACTTACCGTTACAAAGCTTTCCTGGCCCGACATGTTGCCCTGGCGTATTTGATGGCCTAATACAATGTCTAATGGTATTAAGTACAATTAATAGTGTGATAACGTGCCTTCATGACAGCATTACACCTATTAACGGTGCACTGATCGTGTGTCATTAATATAGTATTAATGACATGTCATCAGGCCTTCTATGTGCCGCTTTAAACGTCCTTGAATGTCTATAATGGACATGATCTGCTTGTATTTCCATTGGCGACGAAGGTCCGGAGGCTTCACACGTGGCAGCTTCGGAGCTTTCCCTTGCGGGAGGGTAGGTCTGGGGCTACTGTACACGTGTCAGCATCGGAGCTTCTCTCTAACGGGGGTTATGTCCGGGGCTGTTATACACATGTAGTCGCCGGAGCTTCCCTTGGTTGGGAGTTTAGCTCCGGTCTTCTTTTACATGTGTTAACCCGGGAGCCTGCCATGTGAGAGGAGCGGGTCCGTTGCAGCGTGACAGGTGGGACCTGGAAGGACCTTTGGCTCTGACAGGTGGGCCTTTCCTACACTTACGGTATCATGGGGTATCCGATACACAGTGTACTGGAAATAACAAATCTATGAGTTTGATGCCACTAGAACAAATCATCAAACATGTTGTACAACATACTTTTTAGATGATGGAAAGTTCCGACCTTCTCCTCCAACGAGGTTATGGCGAATTTATTACAAGTGAGTACAAATGTAGACACTCTCAAACTATTGTTTAGAACAAGGCAACGATAAATGGATGACTAAGCACACGACTGTGGACCGGACTTCGTAGGCCAATATTGCGGCACGTTCATCCCTTCACATTTTTTCTAAGTGCACCCCAGATCTAGCGCCCATGACTTTCGTTGTAGAGTACCTACATTTAGTACTATGAAATTCAGCCTGCAATTTGCTCCCGCAGAGAATCGAACTCAGGACCTGAGTAGTGCTACTCAGAGTACTTAACCACAAAGCTAAGCCCCCTTTCACTCTTTTGTACAACATATAGCTTGGTTTTCCTTTAAAAAAGTATAGCCTGGTTTATGAACCAACAGCACAAACATTTATGCCTTCGAGTTCACGTGCTTCATGACAATATGGTCCGAGCAGAAGTTAAGGTGAGGAGCTGTCCAGCCTATAAGGTGGTTTATTGAGGATTAAAAGTGATGGCTCCATCACCATTTCAATGCCATCGTTAACTCAGTTCCTCTACCGGTCAGAACTCTCATGCTTGTGTTGGTGATATGCCCAAGAGGCAATCATAACAATTCGAGTTAAGGACTATTGGATATTTGATCCATAAGCAATTTGGGTACTAATGGGCCTGCAACCTAAAAGCCTATTAGTACGCTTAAAAATACGAGGGGTAGGGTTAGGGGCTAATTGCTCCATCACGTGACATCCCTAGCCGCCACTCCTCGCAGGCCTCACGCCGAGACCCATGCCGCGCGCGCGGTGCTAGCACACTGGTGCACAATATTCCTTCCCATACGTGTGGACTCCGAGGAGGGGCTGCTGCTACTGCTGCGTTGATTGGCAACGATGAACATGTTCATCTACCTACCGATGTGACGAGGGCGAGAAGGAGAAGAACAAGATCGTCTACTTCCTCTACACCAACACGTGTCTACGTTCTGTTGCTGCTACGCGTCTAGTGGTAACAATCTATGACCTCTGTACTCGCATGTTTCCTGGCTGATGCAATAGAGTTGCTAGAGTAGCATACTGCCGATTTCCCTACAGTGGTATCAGAGCCGACTTGCATAGTTTTTGGTCTGGATCTTGTTAGTAGATGGGATCTACTGCAGACATGTTCATACAATGAATTTTATCGCACAATTTTTGGGGTTTGGAATTGGTTAGAGTAGATTGTGATCGTATATGACTAAAGGGTTTGTTTGTGGTCCTTTGCTTCTGTGTGCGCAATCTGCCCTACTGGCTGGAATCACCATCGGGACTAATCGCGTACATAACTAACAGATTGAGCCAACAGACCACGGTCATTAGTCGCCATCTACTCATGAATAGCCGGTCACATTTAAAATTGAGGCATTCTGAATGGCTCTGATTTGGGTTGATTTGATCAATCCGATGAGATTATCATACTGACTTTCATAGTGCGTCGGGACCGCCGTTTTGCTGTCTGCTATAGCAATTGTATAATATAGTTTCACGCTAGAAATTGTTCTACGCTTAACTCATTTTTGCGGGGAATGATGTGAATGGTATGGCCTTAATGTGATGTGACGATCTATGTGTAAATTTGTGCAGCCTGCGTGTTGCAAATTTAACACAACCGAGTTGAGGTTGACACATAATTGTATAACAACCTGCGTGTCGACTTGTGATGCTTGATCTCTCATGTAATTTGGTAGCTATTCGTTATATTAGCTTCTTTCATGATCATGGAGATGTCTTCAAGCATGGTGGAGATGGAGATCACCACAAGAAGGGAGGTATGGAAGCTCAGATCATGATGGAACCATGTCGATGGAGACCTTTATGATTTTAAGGGCCATACTATTCACAATGTGATATGATCATATACCTGTGATGTCTACGTATTACTTTTCTTTTCATGCTTTTTCTATGGTGGATGTTTTGTCATGATAGAATATCTTCCCTCACAAAAGTTGAGGATTTGATGTCATTTACCAATAGCTGCACCTATGTTATTTTGATTGTTGTGTGGTAGGTTTGCCAAAGCAAAGTACCATCATCTATCATAATGCATAGGGTGAATGTTGGACATTCACATGCATACTGTTGGTTTACTCAACAAAGCTATCGAAATGGTTTTGGGCATAGAGTTGGGAGCTGGGGCATTGGATGTCACTCAACAAACAAGAGTCATATAGGGATATGATTAACAATGGTTGTTTATCTATGTCACTAATTTCCTAGCAGTGAAGCCAAAGCTCACTAGGAATTAGTGAATATGGATCTTGAACCACTATATGTCGTTAGAGGGAATACGATGATCATATAGTGGTGCTATCTTTTATTTAACTATTAATAAAAGATTGGTACATAATATAGTGCTAAACCTTGCATATTTATTTTCTATTGTAGATAATGTCTGCTAGTAACAATTTCGGTTTCAATTTGCGATCTGTGCTTGAAAAGGAAAAGCTCAATGGAGCTAACTATATCGATTGGTACTGGAACCTGAGAATCGTTCTTAGGAAAGAGAAAACCGAGTACGTTCTTCTGCAGCCTTACCCTGATGAGCTCCCAGCTGATGCAACTAATGCAACACGTAGAGCTTATACGAAGCACTGCGATGATGCACATAATGTAAGCTGCCTCATGCTTGCCACTATGTCCTTTGATCTGCAAAAACAGTATGAGCATATAGATGCTTATTCTATGATTGAGGGACTGCGTGGAATGTTTAAGAATCAAGCAAGGGCTGAGAGATACAACATCTCAACGTCCTTGTTCTCATGCAAGCTGGAGGAGGGTAGCCCAGTCAATCCTCATGTAATCAGGATGATTGGTTACAATGAAAGTTTGGGAAAACTTGGTTCTGAACTCAAGGATGATCTGACTATTGACGTTGTTCTTCAGTCGCTCCCACCGAGATACGAGCCATTCATATTGAATTTTCAAATGAATGGCATGGAGACAACTTTGGCTGGATTGCATGGGATGCTTAAAATAGCTAAATAAAGCATTAAGAAAAATGCCACTCATGTGATGATGGTGCAAAAGGAGAATAAAAAGAGGAAGCGTGTGATGCATCCTAAAGGTAAAGGCAAGGGAAAGGTTCTCGATGAGCCTTCAAGCTCAAAGTCTAAGCCGAAGGGCAAATCTGGCCCTTCTCTTGATGATGAATGCTTTCACTGTCATGGTTAGGGACACTGGTCTAGGAACTGCAAGAAGTACTTGGAGGATATGAAGAAGAAGAAGGGAAGTGAGACTTCCACTTCATGTATAAATGTTATAGAAATTAACATTGCATTATCTTCTAGTGAATCATGGGTATTTGATACTGGATTGATGATTCACACTTACAAATCGTTGCAGGGTCTAAGTGAGACTAGAAGATTTGCAAAAGGTGAGTTGGATGTTTGAGTCGACAATGGAGCAAAGGTTGCGAGCATAGCTCTCAGAACCTACCACTTGTCATTAGCCTCAGGATTAGTTTTGGAATTGAATAATTGTTATTGCATTCCTACTTTGAGCAACAACATTATCTCTTCTTTGTGTCTAGAAGAAGTTGATGGTTATGAGATTGTAATAAAGACCAAATGTTGTTCTATTTATTACAATAATATTTTCTATGCTCAATGTCCAATTGTGAATTGATTATATGTTTTTGATCTTCAGGATTAAACTGTCTGTAACATTAATACCAAAAGGGCTTGACGAAATGACCTAAATCCCACTTTTATTTGGCATTGTCACATAGGTCATATAAATGAGAAAAGCATTGAAAAACTCCATAAAGATGGTTTACTAAGATCATTTAATTTTGAATCACATGACACATGCGAATCTTGTTTGCTTGGGAAGATGACCAAAGCACCCTTCACTGGTCAAAGTGAGAGGGCGACTGACTTATTGGGACTTATACATACAGACGTATGTGGACCAATTAGTTCAATTGCCAGAGGTGGTTTCCTGTACTTCATCACATTTACCGATGACTTTAGTATATATGGATATGTCTACCTAATGAGGCACAAGTCTAAATCCTTTGAAAAGTTCAAAAAAATTCAGAATGAAGTACAAAATCAATTGGGCAAGACAATTAAACTACTACGATCTGATCGTGGGGGTGAGTATTTGAGCCATGAATTCTATGATCATTTAGAACAATGTGGAATTGTTCCCCAGTTGACTCAACCTAGAACACCTCAATTGAATGGGGTGTCTGAATGAAGGAACCAAACCTTGTTAGACATGGTTAGGTCGATGATGAGCCAAGTAGATATTTCGCTATCCTTTTGGGGTTATGCTCTTGAAACTGCTGCATTTACACTAAACAAGGTCCCAACTAAGTCTGTTGAGAAGACACCATATGAGATATGGACCCAGATTGTCTTTCCTCAAAGTTTGGGGGCGTGATGCTTATGTCAAATGTTTGACGTCAGACAAACTCACTCCCAAATTGGACAAATGCTTCTTTGTGAGATATCCTAGAGAAACAAAAGGATATTATTTTTATAATAAAACAGGGGGTAAAGTGTTTATCGCTAGCAATGGTGTCTTCTTGGAGAAAGAGTTTATCTGAAAAGGAGTTAGTGGGAGCAAGGTGCATCTTGAAGAAATTCAAGAAATACCTGAAAATGTTTCAGCATCCACTGATCCTATACAAGATGTACATGATGTTGTGCAACCAGTTAATGAAACACCAGCCCCAAAAAAGTCTACACAGGTACGTCGTGCGACTGAAAAGTTAACGCATCTAACCACAGAGTAGCACGACATGGTATTGTTGGACAATAATGAGCCCACGACCTATACCGAAGCAATGACGGGACCCGACTCTGAGAAGTGGCTTGGAGCTATGGAATCCAAAACTAAATATGTGCATGAAAATCAAGTTTGGAACTTGATTGATCCAATTGAAGGTGTGAGACCTATCGATTGTAAACGGATTTTCAAGAAAAAGACCAATATGGACAAAAATGTTCGCATCTATAAAGCGTGATTGGTGGCGAAAGGTTTCAAACATATTCAAGGTCGGTGTTCATTATAATAAAACTTTCTCACCCGTCGCAATGCTTAAGTCTGTTCGGATTCTCCTTGCAATTGCTGCATATTTTGATTATGAAATATGGCAGACGGATGTCAAAATAGCCTTTCTTAATGGAAGTCTGACCGAGGATGTATACATGACACAACCGTAGGGTTTTGTCGATCCTAAAAATGCTAGTAAAATATGTAAGCTTCAAAAGTCCATCTTTGGGTTGAATCAAGCATCTTGGAGTTGGAATCTACATTTTGATGAAGTGATCAAAGGGTTTGGTTTCATCAAGAATGCAGAAAAACCTTGTATTTACATGAAGTATAGTCGGAGCACACATGTATTCTGGTCCTATATGTAGATGACATATTATTGATCGGAAATGACATTCCAATGCTTGATGATGTTAAATCCTCATTGAGAAAAAGTTTCTCAATGAAGGATTTAGAGAGGCAACATACATTTTGGGCATAAAGATCTACAGAGATTGATCTAAAAGGATAATTGGATTAAGCCAAGATACATATATTGACAAGATATTGAATAGGTTCAATATGCGAGATTCTTGAAAGGTATCTTGCCAATGTCACATGGCATTATACTAAGCAAGAGTCAGTGTCCTTCGACACCTGATGAGCAAAAGAGGATGAGAGCGATTCCTTATGCTTCGGCTATTGGATCCATCATTTTTGCTATGCTATGTACACGTCCAGATGTATCTTATGCTCTAAGCATCACGAGAAGGTATCAATCAGATTATGGTGATACTCATTGGACCGTTGTCAAAAACATCCTTAAGTACTTGAGAAGAACTAAGGATGCATTCTTAGTGTTCGTACGTAAAGAAGAGCTCGTTGTAAAAGGTTACACCGATGTTAGCTTCTAAACTGATAAGGATGATTCTAGACCGCAATCCGGTTTTGTATTGTGCTTCAATGGAGGGGTAGTGAGCTGGAAAAGTGTGACACCCTCATTTTCATGCATCATGCCCTACATACATTCATACACATGTTTAACGTTAATCCACATAAAGAGGAATGAGTTTAAGATTGAATTGGAAAAAAACCGCACTTAAAATTCTGCAAAGTGCGTACTAGTCCGATTTTAGTGAGGACTAGTTCGATTTCTCTCTAACCTCGATCAGACTTGTCCGTTTTTGCTGCGGACTAGTCCGATTTTACCTCTGGACACTTTCGGACTTGTCTGGTCTTATGCGGACTAGTCCGATGTTCCAAGAATCCTTGAAATTTTGCTAAGTCCCTGTACTAGTCCAGTGTTCCAACGGACTTGTCCGTTTTCCTCTCTGACTAAAGTAGGACATGTCTGTTTTTTGGCTACACTTGTTCGATTTCTTTATGACTAACTTCGGACTAGTCCGGTTCTTTTCGGACTTGTCTGATATTTCACAACTCCAAGTTGATCTTTTGTTTCACGACTTGTTTCTTGGGTTTCACGTTAAGTGGGCCTAGGGACGTTGTGCCTCGCTCTTTTAGAGCCCATGTGGGTCTCTAAACCGGCCTCTACGCATCTCAAACTCGAAATCCATCTAACCCTAGACTCCACCTCTATATAAACAACCCCACCCCTTGGATTGACATCTATTTGCCACTTTTCCACCAGACCAAAACCCTAGTTTGTGGAG
Source organism: Tuctoria greenei (assembly GCA_036927565.1). Classification (NCBI taxonomy): domain Eukaryota; kingdom Viridiplantae; phylum Streptophyta; class Magnoliopsida; order Poales; family Poaceae; genus Tuctoria; species Tuctoria greenei. The sequence goes on from JAYESD010000003.1 coordinate 52,515,544, forward strand.
AGCCACCATCAAGGAGGGAGAAGGAGACAGGAAGAAGAAGAAGAGGAGGAAACGAAAGAGGATCAAGATCTCCATCAAGTTTTGTTCTTCATCACTAATTCATCTCCAAGTTCATCATCAACCCTAGATCATCAAGATCCAAGTTCTACCTCCAAGTTTCTTGACTCATTGGAGTTCTGAACACCTGGTATACCTTCTATTTCCTTTTCCTTACGTCAATCCAACCCCAAGTCTCCAAATTCAAGTCGATCTAGAAAACCCTAATCTGCTGATCTCGTAAAGTGCGGACTTGTCCAGTCCCTAGCGGACTAGTCCGATATTCCTCATAAATTTCTATTGATTTAATTCTAAAATTAGATCTAATCACATCCAAACCTGTATAGACTTGTTAAAAGCTACTAGAACTAGATAGTGATCATTTAAAAGCAATCTATTAACAAGCTCTACCTTGCATTTGCATTAATCATGCATATCATGTCATCTTGAGTAATATTTGTGCACTCTTTGATTGTATTTCTTGACTTGTATGTTTATTGTGCGGATTAGACAGATTTGCGCTAGAGAGTGCCACGGAGGATCTCCAGCACCAAGAGTTTGAAGGCTTTGAGTCGAATCAATCCCAAGAGCAAGGCAAGTGTCCTTGAAGCATATTGATCCTGTTTTAAAAATGTTTCATTTGCAAACTGCATGCTTGTGTCATTTTGATGGGAATCCTATGATAGGAAGTTTACTAGCTTTATTTAACCAACCTTGTCACCTGGAATATATGGTAGAGAGTCGGGATGATATTTTTACCTTTTTGCTTCGCTTAATTAATTGGGATGGAAGAACAACTACACTACTTAATTTAATTATGCATTAATGAGATTGTGGTTGACATGAACTGCTTAAATCTGATATGGTAATGGGTGATCTAAGCAAGCATGGTATGTGGATGAGTTGGATGTTATGGTGGTTTTGCTTGCTTTAGATCTAAGGACCGGTTCGTGGAGCGACCATCCAAGATTTACAGTGCCACCACGAGGCCAAGTATGGGTGCGGCATAGCTGATTAATTAGGACTTTGTCAGTGCTATTTGGACCATTAAGGATGCTCGGGGAAGGGGTAGTGAGATTGGGTTTGTTGATGATTGGTGGGACTACCCTGGGATTCGAATGGCTCAAGAGGGGGCTCTTGGTTGAAGATGTGCTCGGTTGGAGGCATCACCACCGGTGAAACCTCAGTGGGGTCTAAATAGGCTGGTAATCCCTTTGTAAAGGCTATTTTGTGATCTATTGGCCACAAACCTAAGGAAGTGTGAGACGGCATAATTGAGATTCTATATTCATCGAAAGGTGATAAGATCATAAACACGTGGGTAAAGCGGTACAACCTCTACAGAGTGTGTCTAAAACTATCATGATAGACGTGCTCTCGGTTATGAGCAACCTGGACCCTCACATGATTAGAGGAAAATTGGGATTTGGGATGCTTATGGTTGGTATTATGGTTATGGATGGTTATGAATTGAATTCTGGTATTGAATATGGATATTGGTATATGATGATGGATATGGAATATGGACTGGTATTATGATAACTGCATGGCTTATGATTGGTTTATTTCATATACATGATATTGCTTTTCAAATGTTTTAATGTACTTTTCACCCCTCAACCTTTATTATATTCGTCATTTGAATCGGCCACATGTCATACTTTCCACACTTGCTGAGTACGGCATGTACCCACTCTTGCAATCCCCCCCCCCCAACAGTTGCAGGTCAGGATTGGGAGTTTAATGGCAATAATGCGGAGTTCTAGGCCGTGTCCACCATCAGCTTTGCCTGTGGTGTTGACTGGAGTTGCGCTACCCTATTTCTTATGCTGCCTAGTTGTTTAGTTGCATATTTAGTTATTTCCGCCGCATTAGTTGAACTTGACATTAATATTCATTAGGACTTGTATTCGAGGATAATATGGTTTGTGTAATAAAATTTGGTTAATTAATCTTGTTATGTGGTAATTTTCTGTATACTTTTTTGTGAATGCACTCGTGTATGTGTGTTGAACTTCCTCGGCACACATTTGTGTTCACTTGGTTCATTTTCGGAACCAGGTGTCACAAATTGGTATCAGAGGCACATATTGACCGTAGGACGCAACCTAGATAGAATGGACACTCTAGAGCACATAGAAACACAGAGGAATCCAATTGTTCTTGCTTGGTGTGTTGCTTGCTATATATATTGGTTGCTTGTGTGCTTAATAAAGGATTTTGGGATGCTTTAGCATTGCCATGTCCATGTAGGCTAGTCAGTTGTCTAGTTTCATATCCCTTGATGCATATAGTTGGGGACGGTTTTCTAATTCTTACCTATTGCTTCTCTTCAGATGGTGAGGACTCGCAACCAGAGGGATGCTAATTATGAGGAGTAGAACAATGGAGCACCTCAGAATAACCATAGACAAGGACCTGCTCATGGATCTATCAACATTGAGCAGCTTTGGGCTATGCAGAACCGGCTTATACAAACCATGATACAAACTATGGGACAACTGCAGGCTGGAAATAACAAAAATCAACCCCACATGCCTCCACTGCCACCCACACCTCTTCATAACAGGTTGGGAGAGTTTATGAGGACTAGGCCACCGACCTTTGCTCAAGTTGCTAACCCTATGGATGTTGATGATTGGCTCAAGTCTGTGGAGAAGAAGCTTCCAATAGTCGAATGCAGCGACTGGGAGAAAGTGCTATTTGCATCTCATCAACTAGTTGGAGCAGCTGCGGATTGGAGGGATCTTTATTCAATGCTCATGAGAACCAAGAGAGGATCACTTGGGCAAAATTCAAGGAGGTTTTCCGTTCTCATTATGTGCTGGAAGGTGTTATGATTTTGAAGAGGCAAAAATTTGAGAACTTAAGGCAAGGAAGATAAGGCGTGAGTGAATATCTCAATAAGTTCACTCAACTCTCAAGATATGCGCCTGAGGATGTGGGTCGGGACAGCTGGAAACAATACATGTTCATGAGGGGCTTGAACAATGAGATCCAAGTGCAACTACTCAACTGTAATTATGCAAACTTTTAGAAGCTTGTGGACAAAGCAATTGTGGTTGAGAACAAGGTCCATGAGATGGAACTAGACAACAAGAGGTAGGCACCATAACAAGGACAACAACAAGGAAGTAATGTGTGCCATGCCCAACTCAGTTTGTGCAGCAGCACCCTGTCATTCAAGCACCTAGGCCTACAATGCCTTATGCACCTCGCGCTAACTTTCCTGGTGCAAGCGTTCAAAACCAAGCCTGTCCCAATAATTCTGGTGGAGTTAAGAAGTTCTATACTTGTGGAGAAGCTGGACAGTTTGCGCATCAATGTCCTAAGTTAGGCCTTGTTCAAGGAAGCAATGCACCGAGGCAAAACCCAAGACAAAATGGAGGACAACCGCAAGGGAACCGGGGACAACAGAATTTTGCTTGTGGCAACGTGAACCATGTCTCTACGGAGGATGCTCAACAAGCGGATTACATGGTTATGTGTATGTTTCTCACGAACTCCAACCCCGCGACTATGTTATTTGATTCTGGATCATCGCATTCATTCATTGCATCGAAGTATGTCGGCAAGTATAGTTTGCCTATCTCTCATATGAAGTTTACTCTATTGGTTAAGTCTCCTGGAGGAGAGATGAGGACAAATATAGTATGTCCAAAAGTAAGACTTAGAATAAGGGGGTACACTTCTCCGCCAACCTTATTGTTTTGAACTCTCAAGGATTGGACATTATACTTGGTATGGACTAGTTGAGGAAGCATAATGGAGTTATTGAGTGTGCTACGAAAACGGTAAAGTTGACCAATGAGGAAGGGATCACCATAGAATTTGAAGCATCTCAAACCGCACCGAAGCAATAGGAGATGAATCATATGGACGGTGCTGCAATTGAGGAGATTCCGGTGGTGTGTGAATTTTTGGATGTTTCTCCGGACAAGTTGCGAGGTATGCTACCTGATCGAGACATTGAGTTTGTTATTGATTTAATACATGGAACTGCACCTATAGCTAAGAGGCCATATAGAATGCCTCCTGTGGAATTAGCGGAGCTCAAGAAGCAAATTCAAGAGCAACTAGAGAAGGGTTTCATTCGGCCCAGCTCTTCACCTTGAGGAGCGTCTGTTCTATTTGTGGACAAGAAGGATGGATCCCAAAGGATGTGTGTAGATTATCAAGCTCTCAACGAGGTACAAGTACACCTTGCCAAGCATAGAAGACTTGTTTGATCAGATGAAGGGTGCTTGTGTCTTCTCTAAAATTGATTTGAGATCGGGATACTTTCAAATGAAGATTAGACCATCGGACATACCCAAGACAGCTTTTAGGACACGGTATGGATCTTATGAATACACCGTGATGTCTTTTGGATTGACAAATATGCCTGCCTACTTTATGTACCTCATGAATAAGTTCTTCATGGAGTACTTGGATAAGTTTGTTGTGGTGTTCATTGAAGACATTATGATCTAGTCGAAGGATGAGAAGGAACATGAGGAACACTTGAGGCTTACGTTGCAGAAATCGAGGGAGCATCAATTGTATGCCAAGTTCAACAAGTGTCAGTTTTGGTTGAAAGAGGTGTCGTTTTTGGGTCATATAATCTTAGGAGGAGGAGTATCGATTGAACAAGGAAAGGTGAGCGATGTGTTGAAATGGGAACCACCGCAAAATGTAAAGGAAATAAGGAGTTTTCTTGGAATGGTTGGATATTACCGTCGATTCATCAAGGACTTTTCCAAGATAGCCAAGCCAATGATGGAATTGCTAATGAAGGGAAAGGCATTCCAATGGACTCAAACTTGTCAAAACAGTTTTGAGGAGTTGAAGAAGAGGTTGACTACAACCCCAATTTTGGTACTGCTGGATGTAAGCAAGAGTTTTGACATATATTGCGACACCTCGAGACAAGGACTTGGATGTGTGCTCATGCAAGAATGTCAAGTGATCGCCTATGCGTCGAGGCAATTGAAGAAACATGAACAGAATTATCCAACGCATGATTTGGAACTTGCAGCCGTGATACATGCGTTGAAGATTTGGAGACACTATATCCTTGGACATAGGTGTGAAATTTATACGGATCACAAGAGTTTGAAGTATATTTTCACACAAACGGATTTGAATTTGAGTCAATGGAGATGGTTGGAGATCATCAAAGATTATGATTTGGGGATCAACTATCACCCGGGAAAAGCCAATGTTGTGGTCGATGCATTGAGTAGGAAAGGAGTCAGTTATGAACTCACAGTTCGAGAGTTGCCATCCGAGTTATGTAAGGAGTTTGAACGGTTGAACCTTGGATTTGTAAATGAGATGGAGATGATGGAGTTAAACCGAACCTTGGAGTAAGAAATTCGAGAGGCACAGACCAAGGATAAGAAATTCAGGAAATCAAGGAAAGGACCCAAGAAGGGAGAGAATTCTGATTTGATGAGGATGAACATGGCACCCTATGGCTTGGTAAGAGGATTGTTGTGCCTGAAGCATATTTGAGAGACAATATTAAAAGAGGCACATGACTCATCATAGTCAATTCATCTTGGTTGTACGAAGATGTACAAAGACTTGAAGACATGTTATTGGTGGGCTAGCATGAAGATGGACATAGCTGAATACGTAGCATTGTGTGATGTGTGCCAACAAGTCAAGGCAGAACATCAAAGGCCAGATGGACTATTGCAACCATTAAAGATTCCAGAGTGGAAGTGGGAAGAGATTGGTATGGACTTCATAGTTGTTTTACCACGTACTCAGTCCGGTTATGACTCAATTTGGGTAATTGTGGATCAGTTAACTAAGTCAGCCCACTTTATTCCCGTCAAGACCACCTATAAGGAGAGAAATTGGTGGAACTGTACATGGGAAGAATAGTATGTTTGCATGGAGTTCTGAAAAGGATAGTCTCGGATACAGGTTCACAATTCACTTCCAGGTTTTGGCAAAAATTGCATGAAGCTTTGGGAACGAGGCTGAATTTTAGTTCAGCATATCACCCTCCAACGGATGGACAAACCAAGAGGACCAATCAGATTTTAGAGGACATGTTAAGAGCTTGTGCCTTAAAGCATGGGAAAGGTTGGGACAAGAGCTTGCCATATGCAGAATTTTCATACAACAATAGTTATCGAGCAAGCTTGAAAATGTCACCATATGAAGCGCTTTATGGAAGGAAGTGTAGGACACCTTTATTCTGAAATGAGGCAGGAGAAACTCAAATATTTGGTCCGGGTGTGTTGCATGAAGCCGAAAAGCAAGTCCAAATAATTCATGAAAACTTGAGGCATGCCCAATCAAGACAAAAAGGCTATGCGGAAAATAGGAGAAGGAAATTAGCCTTTGAAGTGGGAGATTTTGTTTACCTCAAAGTGTCACCAATGAGAGGTCATAAAAGGTTTAACATAAGAGGCAAGCTAGCACCTCGCTACATTGGACCATTCAAGATTTTGGACAAAAGAGGAGAAGTAGCGCATAAGTTGGAGATGCAAACTCATCTTTCAGATGTCCACGATGTCGTTCATGTTTCCCAGCTCAAAAAGTGCTTGACAGTACCAGAAGAACAAGTGCCAATGGAAGGATTGGAATTAGAGGCAGATTTGACTTATGCCGAACGACCGGTCAAAATCTTGGAAACCAAGGAGAGGGTTACAAGGAACAAGGTTATTAGATGGTGTAAAGTTCAATGGAAGCACCACACAGAAAAAGAAGCAACGTGGGAATTGGAGGATGATCTCAAGAAGGAATTTCCCTATCTCTTCTCTTCCGTGTCAAATCTCGAGGGCGAGATTTATTTTCAAGGGGGTAGGTTTGTAACACCCTCATTTTCATGCATCATGCCCTACATACATTCATGTACATGTTGAACATTAATCCACATAAAGAGGAATGAGTTTAAAATTGATTTGGGACAAAACTGCACTTAAATTTCTGCAAAGTGTGGACTAGTCCGATTTTAGTGAGGACTAGTCCGATTTCTCTCTGACCTCGATCAGACTTGTCCGTTTTTCCTACGAACTAGACCGATTTTGCCTCTAGACACTTTGAGACTTGTCCGGTCTTATGCCGACAAGTCCGATGTTCCAAGAATCCTTGAAAATTTGTTAAGTCCCTGGACTTGTCCAGACTAGTCCGGTGTTCCAGCGGACTTGTCTGTTTTCCTCTCTGACTAAAGTGGGACTTGTTTGATTTTTTGCCAGACTTTTCTGATTTCTTTCTGACTAACTTCGGACTAGTATGGTCCTTTTCGGACTTGTCCGATATTTCGCGACTCCGAGTTGATATTTTGTTTCACTTTCACGTTAAGTGGGCCTAGGGACGTCGTGCCTAACTCTTTTAGAGCCCATGTGGGATTCTAAACCGGCCTCTACTCATCTCAAACTCGAAATCCATCTAACCCTAGCCTCCACCTCTATATAAACAACCCCACCCCTTGTCTTGACATCTATTTGCCACTTTTCCACCCCACCCAAACCCTAGTTCCTGGAGAGCCACCATCAAGGAGGGAGAAGGAGATCCCAAGCAAGAAGAAGAAGAGGAGGAAACGAAAGAGGATCAAGATCTCCATCGAGTTTCGTTCTTCATCACCAATTGATCTACAAGTTCATCATCAACCCTAGATCATCAAGATCCAAGTGCTACCTCCAAGTTTCTTGACTCATCGGATTTATAAACACCTGGTATACCTTCTATTTCCTATTTCTTATGTAAATCCAACCCCAAGTCTCCAAATTCAAGTCGATCTAGAAAACCCTAATCTGCTGATCTCGTAAAGTGCGGACTTGTCCGGTCCCTAGCGGACTAGTTCGATTTTCCTGGTTAATTTCTGTTGAATTAATTCTAAAATTAGATCTAATCACATCCAAACCTTTATAAACTTGTTAAAAGCTATAAGAACTAGATAGTAATCATTTAAAAGCAATCTAATAACAAGTTCTACCTTGCATTTGCATTAATCATGCATATCATGTCATCTTGAGTAATATTTGTGCACTCTTTGATTGTGTTTATTGACTTGTATGTTTATTGTGCAGATTATACGAATTTGCGCTAGAGAGTGCCGCGGAGGATCTACGGCACCAAGAGTATGAAGGCTTTGACTCGAACCAATCCCAAGAGCAAGGCAAGTGTCCTTGAAGCATATTGATCCTATTAAAATAAATTTTTTGTTTGCAAACTGCATGCTTGTGTCAATTTGATGGGAATCCTATGATAGGAAGTTTACTAGCTTTCACTGCAAGGATTCCAGTTTATCGCAACGAAAAAATTCGTTGCAATAGGTTGTTTTTCGTCGCAATAGGTCGTTGTTGCAACGAAAAAGAGCGTGGCGATAGTTTTCTTCATAATAATTCCCGTGGCGATAGGTTATTTGTGACGCCTTGGCATCCGTGGCGAATAGGACGCTATTGCAACGGTTTCACATCGGTGGCAAATAGGACGCTATTGCAATGGTTTCATGTATTGCGATGATTTAATGTATTGCAACAAATTATACGGTATTGCAATGGGTTCACGATCGTGGCAAATAGTTTGGTATTGCAACAATTTCATATTCGTGGCAAATAGTATTTTGTTACAATGATTTAGCGTATTGTGATTTAACATATTGCAACAAATAGCATGGTATTGCAACGATTTCACATTCGTGGTAATTGTATGTGGTTGCAACGATTTCACAGGCGTGGCAATAGTACGGTATTGTAACGATTTCACATTGGAGGGAAATAGTATGTTATTGCAACGGTTTAGCGTATTGCGACGATTTAACGTATTGCAACGAAAAGCATTGTATTGCAACGATTTCGCAGGCGTGGCAATAGTACGGTATTGTAACGATTTCACATTCGTGGCAAATAGTATGTTATTGCAACGGTTTACCGTATTGCGACAATTTAACATATTGCAATGAATAGCATTGTATTGCAACGATTTCGCGTTCGTGGTAATAGTACATGATTGCAACGATTTTCACATTTGTGGCACATACTACAGTATTGCAACGATTTTCACAGCCGTGGCAAATAGTAACATATTGCAACGAGTTATGGTGTAGCGACGATTCACCATATTGCAACGAATATCATGTTATTGCAACGAGTCAACAAACGTTGTGAATAGTACCGTATTGCAACGATTTTAGATTCGTGGGAACTAGTCTGGTACTGCAATGATTTCGTGTCTGTGACGAATAGTTGGGAATTGCAATGAGTCCACAAACATGGTGAACAGTACTGTATTGCAACGATTTCAGATCTGTTGGAACTAGTATGTTACCGCAACGATTTCGCATCCGTGGCAAATAGTTTGGTATTGCAACGATTTCTTATCTGTGGCAATAGTGTTTTAATGCAACGTTTTTTGAGTCGTTGCCAAATGTCTGTACTGCAACGTTTTGTCATTCTATTGTCACATTTTATCATCCGTATTGGCAATAGCTTCCTATTGCAACAATTTATCATTCGTGACAAGAATTTCGTAATGCCACATTTTATAATTGGTGTCAGTAGAACCCGAATGTACCAGGTTTGAAAATTGGTGGCAACAGAATCACGAATTTAACAATAGACATCCATACATTTTACAACACGCATAACAACACTCAAGGATTACTTAAGTGATGTGTGTGCATGCTAAGAGTTTTCCTAAGCTGATCGGGACTAATTGTTGGAGCAGGTGGCTTTTGGCGGTTCCTTATTTGTTGGACCTTCTGTGGAGTGGTCGCCATCATCATTTTGTGCATTTCAGCCAATGAGGCGCGCATGTCCTGCATGTCCTTAGCTGTCTGTTCACGATCAGCTGCTATCTGACCTTGTAAGTTCTGGACTTTAATGATTAACTCTTCATTCTTCTAGTTTATGCAGTCCATCTGGGTGTTTAAGTTATCATTTCTTCCTTCCAAGTCCTGCACTATTTCATTGACGCCTGCATTTCTAACTTTTAAGTTTCGAACTTGGTCGTTGAGGTGTTCAGACATCTGGATACACATACGTTCACGTTCAGGACCAGTTGGGTTAGCCATATAACCATGCCCCCGAACCTGTGATCTTGCACAACCGATTGAGGATTTATAACAATGCTGGAAGATGTGGTTTCTCTCCTCATTTGGAATTGGGCCTCCCTACTCAGCTTCCATGTTGTCCACTTGGGCACGTGCCTAGATCTATATACCAAAAGAAAAGTCACACGTAATTTGCAAACATTTATTTAATTGGGGATTGTTTGAAGTGTTACTCACATGTACAGCTTCTGCCAGCTTGTTTGTCCAGTTACCGTTCAACAAATGCCTTGCCTCCCACAGTTGTATGGCTACGGCTTGGACGAAGGACCAAACCTTCTGCGGCAAACAGCAACGTATAATACTTCCTCCGCACCAACTCAACTCTATTTCTGTTTTGGTCGAACTAATTACCTTTGACCAATGATTTATATGGAATTTATTAACTTCAATAACATGTAGTACTAGATTGTATATTATGGAAATATTTTCATGGTGAATCTAAAAGTACAATTCTTGTATTGTTAAAACAGATCAAAATTGTGTACATCTCAAAGATAGATTTGACGAAACCTTTGAAAAATAGCTCCTTTAACGACACCAATTTTCGGTACATGGGCTCATGCGTACATGGGGACGAACACCAAACGTTCCAGCGCAGTTTCGGCCTAGGAATACAAAGTGACTCAGCGCAGTTTCAGCCCACGAATAACAAGCGGCCCAGCGCAGTGTTGGGCCTACTATGATAGCTTCATGAATGCTTTGACCTGGCTGCCTCCCCGCCGGACCCTTCGATCCACAACGGCCCCCTCTCTCGATTGCACGAAATGCACCTGGAGGAGCATCCGCCGACTGCCACACTCTTCTAGGAGCATCCACCGGCCGCCACGCTCTTGGAGGAGCATCCGCCGGCCGCCACGCTCTTGGAAGAGCATCCACCGTCTACCAGCATGGAGGAGCATCCGCCGGCCGCCGCACGTGGAGGAGCAACAACGCTAGGTACAATTGCTCACATAAGGTTATTGTAGTTCAATCCTCTTACGGATACGCTGATTTAATTGTAGGAAGCGATGTCAGAAGATAAGACATGCATGGGAAAGGACAGGTGTAAGAAGGAGTGGCAGGATGGAATGAAGTCATTTTTGAATTTAGCATTCCAGGGCACTCATGAAGAAGAAACTAAGCCTTGTCCTTGCACGAAATGTCGTAATATTTTCCACGGGAGATGCAAGGAAGTTCATCTTCACTTGCTTTGTAATGGGATGTCATTTGATTATACTTGTTGGGTACACCATGGAGAAAAACGAGTTGAGATAAAAATTGTTGAGCAATCATCAAATAATGAGGAGATAATTTCTTATGATGCTGCTATGGAAAATATGTTGTCCTGCCTTCTTAGAGGCACTGGTGATCATGGTGGTACTTCAGCAGGTGTTGATGATCCAGAAAATGCTATAAACCAGCAGGAGCCAACTGGGTGTGCAAAGGCATTCTATAACTTATTAAATGATGACAAAAAGGAGTTGTATCCAGGTTGTGAGAAGGTGACCCAATTATCCTTCATTGTCAGGTTGTACCAGGTAAAGTGTTTAACTGGTTTGAGCAAAAAAAATTGTGAGTTCATCCTTGAACTATTCTCATATGTGCTTCTAGAGGGCCATTACATTACTAATACACTTGATAGAGTTCAGGAGGTTGTTTGTGACCTCGGGATGAGATACGAAAAGATCGATGCATGTGTCAATGATTGTGTGTTATTCTGGAAGGACTATTCTCTGCTGGATCGATGCCCAAAATGTGGTGAATTAAGATGGTAAAATAGTACTGGTGGGGATGCAAGAGAGGCTTTACCTTGTGGAAAAGCCAAAAAGCTTGTAGCACACAAGATTCTACGATACTTCCCTCTTATTCCCCGTCTTCAAAGGTTTTATATGGCAGAATCAACGGCATAAAACATGCACTGGCAAAAAGAAGAACGTATTGATGATGGAATATTACGCCATCCTGCAGATTCAAAAGCATGGAAGCATTTTGATAGCATTCACCCAAATTTCTCATCTGATCCTCGCAAGATAAGACTTGGGCTAGCATCTGATGGTTGTAATCCTTTTGGAGTAATGAATGTTTCTTACAGTACATGGCCTGTGATTCTAATCCCTTATAATCTACCACCTTGGTTGTGTATGGAGCAGCCTTATTGGTTGATGCCAATGATAATTCCTGGGCCAAAGTCACCTGGAAACAACATTGTTGTGTATCTGCAGCCTTTGATTGATGAGCTACTGAAATTATAGTCTGATGGTGTTGAAACATACGACAGTTCAAAGAAAGAGACATTTCTCATGCGAGCTTCTATATTGTGGATAATAAATGATTTTCCAGCATATGCAATGCTATGTGGATGGAGCACAAAAGGTAGGCTAGCATGTCCATACTGCCATGTAGACACTGACGCCTTGTGGTTGAAACATGGACGAAAGTATTGCTACATGGGTCATCATCGTTTCCTACCTCAGGATCACCGGTGGTGTCGGGACAAAGCTTCTTTCAAGAAAAAATAGAGAATAGAGAGGCTACAACATAACTCTCTGGTCACGAAGTACTCCAACAATACGAGACTTTTGATCAAGTGAGTTTTGGAAAGACGAATAATAAGAGAAAGCGCACTGAGGAAGATAGGTGGCATAGTTGGAAGAAGAAAAGTATATTTTTTCAGCTCCCGTATTGGAAGACAATGCTAATAAAGCATAACTTGGATGTCATGCACATTGAGAAAAACATTTGTGATAGCATATTGGGTACATTGCTTAATATGGATGGTAAAACAAAAGATAGTCTACAAGCTCGTTTTGAAATGCAGGAAATGGGTATACGGCCAAAGCAACATCTGGTGGGTATGAAAGGGAAGTATGATTGTCCATCAGCATCATATACTTTGCAAAAAGATCAGAAGACCACCTTGTGCAAGTTTTTGGCGGATGTGAAGATGCCTGATGTTTATGCCTCAAACATCAAGGGAAGTGTGGACATAACAGCACGTAAGGTATCAATTCTAAAAACTCATGATTGTCATATTATATTTCAGAAGCTCCTTCCTATTGCAATACGTGAAATATTGCCTGAAAAGGTTGTTGAACCTTTAATTGAGTTTAGCAGATTCTTTTCTAGAATTTGTTCTAAAGAATTGGCGGAACCATATTTGGATAAGATGATTGAACAATTTCCTGAAACAATTTGTAAGCTTGAGATGTTGCTTCCTCCCGCTTTCTTTGATATCATGGTACATCTTCTAATCCATCTTGGCGAAGAAGCTCACTTGGGTGGAGCTGTTTCTTACAGATGGATGTATCCAATTGAGAGGTACCTTGGTACATTGAAGAGGTATGTACGTAACAGAGCTCACCCGGAGGGTTCTATAGCTAAGGGATATATTATGGAAGAATGTATGACTTTTTGTAGCCAGTTTTTGGATAACATCAGCACCAAGCTTAATTGGCCAGAACATCATGAAGCTGCAGCTAGGAATGAACCTTCTCTCGAGTCTAATATATTTACAGAAGTTGATAATTCTAAAAAAGGGTTTAAATGGGGCGAACTTACTATGGTGGAACTACATAACATCAGGCATTATATTATTTCTAATGTTGAAGAGGCCGCTCCATGGATCAAGCACGTATAACACTCAGATGTTCTATACTATATTAATGGATCATGCTTATTGTAGATGGCTAATTTAATTTTGTACCCTTTTCAATGAGCATTTTGAAGAGCTGAAAAAGATTCATTCACGTGATGTTGAAAAATGCCATAGAGATGAGTTTGTTTATTGGTTTCAGAAATGAGTAAGTACATGCAAGCTTTTACTTTGATGAAATATTGAAGAAATATTTGTTCTGAAGTTGGTTTATCGATGACCCCTTTTATACTAATTAATGTGTACATATTACGACATTACACAAAGAAGGCAAAGTCACTGATTATTTGTATGCATTATCTAGAGGACCTGATCGTCGGGCACATTTTTTTAGTCGATCATTCATAAATGGCTTCTTATTTCGAACAACGGAGGTGGAAAAAGATTTACGGATGCAAAACAGTAGTGTTTTTGTTCGGGATGGTGATCATGAGTGGTATGGAGTAATCAAGAAAATGATTTCTGTTGATTTCGAAAAAAATCAAGAGGTTCTGTTATTTGAATGTGAATGGTTTGATCGGCCTCATTCCGTCAGAGCCAAAGCAGATGCTACAAAATGGATCGATACGGAATGATAGATGTGGACACTACTATTTCTCAATTTAAGTATGAGCCTTACATCCTAGCCACCCAAGCAGAACAAGTTTTTTACGTTAGAAGTGTGAAGCAACCTAAATGGGCTACAGTTGTTAAAACGATGGCAAGAAACCTTTTTGCCATGCCCCCTGGAGACAGTGAAAATAATGTCACTGAGAAATCGATGGAGGCTGAGACATTATTTGATGATCGATGACTTACTAATATAAATGAGGATATGACCACATGGGATAGGAATGACATTGACGGAGCAACCGGTGATGCTTCCGCTCTTTCAAATGAAGTCAACGACGACCACGACGATGATGATACATATATCAATGATGGTATTTTTACCTCCAATATTGAGCTAGCTGTACATGAACACTATATGTAATGCAGTTTGTGTTCCATGTCGATAGATGCTAATGCCATGAACTAGTGAATCATGCAGATCCTAATGCAACGATTGTGTTCCGCGGTGATAGATGCTAACGCCATGAACTATTGAATCGTTGCAACAGATCCTAATGCAATGATCGCATTCTGTGGCGATAGATACTAATGCCACGAACTAGTAAATCGTGGCAACAGATTCTAATGCAACGATCAGGTTCCATGATGATAAATGCTAACGCCACGAACTAGTGAATTGTGGCAACAGATCCTAGTGCAATGATCGTGTAATGTGGCCATAGATGCTAATGCCACGACTAGTGAATCATGGCAACAAATTCATGGCGATAGATGCTAACGCCACGAACAGGTGAATCGTGGCAACAGATTCTAATGCAACGATCGTGTTCCGTGGCGATAGATGCTAATGCCACGAACTAGTGAATCGTGGATACAAATTCGTGGCGATAGATGCTAATTCCACGAACTAGTGAATCGTGGCAACTGATCCTAGTGCAACGATCGTGTAACGTGGCGATAGATGCTAATGCCACGACTAGTGAATTGTGGCAACAAATTCGTGGCAATAGATGCTAACGCCACGAACTAGTGAATCGTGGCAACGGATTCTAATGCAACGATCGTGTTCCGTGGTGATAGATGCTAATGCCACGAACTAGTGAATCGTGGCAACAGATTTGTGGCGATAGATCCTAAGGCCACGAACTAGTGAATCGTGGCAACCGATCCTAGTTCAACGATCGTGTTCCATGGCGATAGATGCTAATGCCACGAACTAGTGAATCGTGGCAACAAATTCAGGGCGACAGATCCTAATGCCACGAACTAGTGTATCGTGGCAACAGATCCTAATGCAACGATCGTGTTCTGCGGCGATAGATGCTAATGCCACGAACTAGTGAATCGTGGCAACAGATTCGTGGTGATAGATCTTAATGCCACGAACTAGTGAATCGTGGCAACAGATCCTAACGCAACGTTCATGTTCCGTGGCGATAGATGCTAATGCCACGAACTAGTGAACCGTGGCAACAGATTCGTGGTGATAGATCCTAATACCATGAACTAGTGAATCGTGGCAACAGATCCTAATGCAACGATCGTGTTCTGTGGCGATAGATGCTAATGCCATGAACTAGTGAATCGTAGCACAAGACCAAGCTTACTGCAACGATTTAGTATTCCTTGCAGTACAATCGTTGCAACAGGGTGGAATCCTTGTAGTGTTTGTTTAACCACCCATGTCACCTGGAATATATGGTAGAGAGTCGGGATGGGATTTTTACCTTTTTGCTTCCCTTAAGTAATTGGGATGGAAGGAGAACTACACTACTTAATTTAATTATGCATTAATGAGATTGTGGTTGACATGATCTGGTTAAATCTGATATAGTAATGGGTGATCTAAGCAAGCATGGTATGTGGATGAGTTGGATGTTATGGTGGTTTTGCTTGCTTTAGATCTAAGGACCGGTTCGTTGAGTGACCATCCAGGATTTACAGTGCCACCACGAGGCCAAGTATGGGTGTGCTGTAGCTGATTAATTAGGGCTTTGCCAGTGCTACTTGGACCATTAAGGATGCTCGGGGAAGGGGTAGTCGGATTGGGTTTTTTGATGATTTGGGGGACTACCCTGGGATCCGAATGGCTCAAGAGGGAGACCTTGGTTGAATATGTGCTCAGTTGGACGCATCGCCATCGATGAAACCTCAGTGGGGTCTAAATAAGCTGGTAATCCCTTTATAAAGGCTATTTTGTGATCTCTTTGCGACACACCTAAGGAAGCGTGAGACGGCATAATTGAGATTCTATAGTCATCGAATGGTGATAAAATCACAAACACGTGGCTAAAGCAATACAACCTATGCAGATTGTGTCTAAAACTATCATGATAGCCATGCTCCCGGTCATGAGCAACCTGAACCCTCACATGATTAGGGATGGTTATGTTTGGTATTATGGTTATGGATGGTTATGAATTGAATTCGGGTATTGAGTATGGATATTGGTATATGATGATGGATATGGAATATGGACTGATATTATGAAAACTACATGGCTTATGATGGGTTTATTTCATATACATGTATATATTGCTTTCAAATGTTTTAATGTACTTTTCAGCACTCAACTATTATTATATTCGTCATTTGAATGAACCACATGTCATACTTTCTACACATGCTGAGTATGACATGTACTCACTTGTGCAATCCCCCCCCCAACAGTTGCAGGTCAGGATTGGGAGTTTAATAGCGATAATGCGGAGTTCTAGGTCGTGTCTACCGTCAGCTTTGCCTGTGGTGTTGATTGGAGCTGCACTACCCTATTGCTTATGTTGCCTAGCTATTTAGTTGCATATTTAGTTATTTCTGATGCATTAGTTGAACTTGACATTAATATTCATTAGGACATGTATTCGAGGATAATATGGTTTGTGTAATAAAATTTGGTTAATTAATCTTGTTCTGTGGTAATTTTCTGTATACTCTTTTTTGAATGCACTCATGTATGTGTGTAGAACATCCTGGGCACACATATATGTTCACTTGGTTCACTTTCGGAACCAGGTGTCACAAAAAGTTTCAAGCAAGATACAGTAGCAGATTCAACCACAAAGGCGGAGTATATTACATCTTCTGAAGCTGCAAAGGAAGCTGTTTGAATCAGAAAATTTGTTTCTGAGTTGGGTGTTGTTCCTAGCGCGTCCAATCATGTGGATCTTTATTGTGACAATAGTGGAGCCATCGCACAGGCAAAGGAGCCTAGATCACACAAAAGATCGAAACACATACTACGACGCTATCACCTCATTCGAGAGATCATCGACTAAGGTGATGTGAAGATATGCAAGGTGCACATGGATTTCAATGTTGCAGATGCGTTTACAAAGCCTCTTCCACAATCATAGCATGAGGCACACACGAGATCTATGGGTATTAGATACATACATCAGTGATCATAGTGTGCAGTGGGAGACTTGTGTCAGGCTATGTTTATGTACTATTAAATAACTTGTTTGTGGAACTCTTTGTTAATAGTAATGTTACTCTAAATGATCCCTAGTCTATATCATTATATGAGATCATGATGTCACACAAACTAGCACATGTATTAATTGGTGATCACGTTTCATGGATCATAGATATAGATATATCAAATTAATGGAACACATGTTAGTGCACATGGTGTTGGATTGACCCACTCCAAGACACTGTTGAGATTGTTATTTCCATATGTGCCATCAGTTGGTCTTGAGTGATACGCCTGCTAGATCCTTAGACCTAAAATCACCATTGTTTCTCACTATGTGTAGTTGTGTACTTTGAGACTACCAAACGCTACTCCGTAACTAGGTAATCATAAAAGTAGTCTTCGAGTACATAAGGATACATAAAATGGGATGTGTGCGGATCAAGATGAGATTTACCACTCCTTAATAATAGGAGAGATATCTCTGGGCCACTCGAGATAGTTGGATTTGAAAGTGCATGGCCATGCCAGAGTGATTAAAGGCTAATCACAATGACTACAAGTTAGTCAAGGAATGAATCCACTATTTGATTGAGTGAATGGTCGAGATATCACAAGGATGGCACACATCTCGCCTTGAGCTTGACTGGTATCATGAGGCAAAGGGATTAGCATGTTGAATATATCTAGGTTTGCCCGATAGGATCTTTATGTACATTCGGGAGTCGGTATGTCCTGCTAGGTACCTCTACTGCTTGTGGTTGGAAACAGTTTCCATTCACAACCAACTGCACATGAACCTAACGGTTCACACACTTAAGGGGTTGGAATATTGAAAAGCTTGGCTAGATGATTGTTTCTAGTGCAAGTGTGAGGTTGTTGGTGATATGCCCAAGGTGCAATCATGATAATTCGGGTTAAGGCCTGTTGGATATTTGATCCATAAAAAATTACGGTACTAATGGGTCTGCAACCTAAAAGCCCATTAGTACGCCTATAAATACGAGGGGTAGGGTTAGGGGCTAATTACTCCACCACGTGACAGCCCTAGCCGTCACCCGTCGCAGGCCTCACGCCGAGACCCTTGCCGCGCACGCAGTGCTAGCACACCGGTGCATGGCGTTCCTCCCCGTACATGTGGACTCCGTAGAGGTGTTGCTGCTACTGCTGCGCTGATCGGCAACGAGGAGCGTGTTCGTTTACCAGCTGCTGTGACGAGGGCGAGGAGGAGACGAATGAGATTGTCTGCTTCCCCTACACCGACGTGCGTCTACGTTCCACTGCGCTGCGCGTCTAGTGGTAACGATCTATAACCTCTGTACTCGCATGTTTCCTGAGTGATGCGGTAGAGTTGCTATAATAGCGTACCGCCGATTTCCCTACAGCTTCTCAGTAATCCCAACCAAAGAACTTCTGATGCCCTGAAGATCCAGGGAGTCAATTACGGTGATTCGTTCATGCGGAGAGCCTGAAGGTTCGCAACACAAATGGTCAGATAATAAAGGCATATAACAACTGCGGCAAAGGCGACTAATAATAAATCATTACCTACACTTTACATATTGGCCAAATGCAATTAATTTAATCAGTGCATTGTAACTTCCAGTGCAAAAAGTACTCATTTTCACCTAAATCACTACACACAAAGGGACACTTATCAAGGACATTTACCTGCATAATTACTCATGAGAATTTACCACTAAGCAAGCACTAAAAATGACAATGCTTTCATTCTCTTCGTTTGCATCACAAGATCCATTTATTATGTGTTATGTAAATTTGTCTAGATTCAGGTTACTGAACAATAATTAGAATCATTATATCATTAAAGTCACACCCATAGTGCATAATCTCTTCAGTGGTGGAACCCAGTATGCAAAAATGCCTGCAGAAGAAACAAACAACAATCAATTTTGTCTGAATCGAACAACTTCACTTTCTAAAGATTCATATAATATGCAATGCAAGGTCAGGACTGCATGTATGAGGGATTTATAACAAGTGGACAGAACACTACAGGAAACGCGATCATTTGCGACAACTAAGAGTATTTGCGATGGTCAGCCATCACAAATAGAGTAATTTGCGAGGGCCCGCACTCGGCCATCACAAATAGGTGACTAAGTTGCGACGGCCAGCCCATAAGCCGTTGCAAATAATAGTACCTTCCCAAGTTGGACCTTGTTTGCGATGGCAAAAAAGAAAACTGTCGCAAGTAAATTAAATTAGGGCCATCACAATTTATATGGCTGTCGTAAATAAAAGGGATATACTCCGGCCCAACTCGGACCGACTCAAACTCATGCGCTATTCCCGCCGCCACCGCGCCTCGCACTCCTGCTGCCACTCCCGACTCGCGCCAGTGCACGCCCGCCGCTGCCGCGCTCTGGCCGTCTCTCGAGCTATCGCCGACTCGCCTCTCCACTGGTCGCCTCGCTCCACTGGAGTTGCCGCGCTCCACAGGCTCTCCCCCTCCGACGCATCGTCTCCCTTGGAGCCGCCTCCTCCCCCGATGCGCCACGTCCCCCAGCGCCCAACCACGACAGTCGCCCATTACCGCCTCCCCTGGTGCACCGTTGCACCTGTCACCTGTCGCCGCCTCCCCCGGCGCCCCACCGCGCCCGTCGCCGCCTCGCCGACTCCAAGGTCTTATTTCCCACCTCCATCTCCTACCTTCCTCTCCCTAGTTGCTAAATTTTATTTGCAATGTGATGTTGCTATTAGTAATGTGATTTGCAATGTTGTTTGATTAATAGAGCTATTTGTTGCTAAAATGGTAATGTGATGTTGCTAAAATGCTATTGTTTAACTTGGAATGTGATGTTGCTATTAGTAATGTGATGTTTAGTTGCTAAAATGCTATTAGTTGCTAGTAATGTGATGTTGCTATTAGTAATCTGATTTGCAATGTTATTTGGTTAATGGAACTATTAGTTGCTAAAATGCTTTAATTAGTTGATTACATATGTAATTCGATGCTTAGTTGATTATTTATTTAATTGGTATTATAATTGCCCATTGTTTAATTTTTTTAAATGAGTGATTTATTACTATATGTAAATAAATGGGCTTCTGGCCCGGGCCGACACGGGCCATTTAATGATAATGTATTCATCGAGATGGCACAAAGGAAAAAAAGCGACGGTGATGCTGACAAGCTCCCGCGCGTGGACGGCGGGCCCTGGTGGATGGTTTCCTCCCGTTCTTTCCTCCTCTCTTGTTCTTTCATTGCCTTCTCTCTCGTTCTTTCCTCTCTATTCTAAATGACTCAATAATGAAAGATTAATGTGGGCCAATGTCGCAGGTTGAGATGTGTT
This sequence comes from Tuctoria greenei, assembly GCA_036927565.1. Classification (NCBI taxonomy): domain Eukaryota; kingdom Viridiplantae; phylum Streptophyta; class Magnoliopsida; order Poales; family Poaceae; genus Tuctoria; species Tuctoria greenei. The sequence continues at coordinate 52,536,549 of JAYESD010000003.1, forward strand.
TGGCCCCACTGTCAGTGGCTCCAAACTTTATTTTTGTTGCTTGGTTAATTAGTTAACTTCTCTATCTTTCATCTTTCACCTTACACGACTAACCGTAAAGCCGTCGTATGTTAAATTGGTTCACCTACTTATGACGGCTAACCCTAAAGCTGTCCAAAATTTATTTTGGACTGTTGACCTCAATGCTTGAATAACTGCACCATTTCTGGGGGTGCGGTGTAAAACAAGCGAGGTTATGCTGCCAAAATTTTATTCGGATTCAAGTTCTTTATCTCATCATAAGTAGGATAAATCCTGCATAAATTAATGATTCATCGGCTTTAAACTGCAGAATCAAACATGGTTGAAGGCCGCAGTTGGATGTATACTGGCTGGAAGAGCAGAGTTGGTGGTCACTCAGATGAGTGGTTCACCAAGTTAGATAAATTTTTTATCGAGCATTTTTGTTGTCAACGGATGATAAGGTGCGGTTCCCATGTACGAAATGTCGGAACACCGAGTTTTTGAACAAAATGGAACTTTTGTTTGACTTATGTCAAAATGCTTTCATGCCACATTATGGGGTGTGGACCTTCCACGGCGAGACTAAATCTAGAGTCGTAGAAGAAGTGGATGAGAATGATGATAGAACAGGGGTTGATAGGATGGATGAGATGCCCAACTCAGTTTGTGCAGCAGCACCCTGTCATGCAAGCACCTAGGCCTCCAATGCCTTATGCACCTCGCGCTAACTTTCCTGGTGCAAGCGTTCAAAACCAAGCCTGTCCCAATAATTCTGGTGGAGTTAAGAAGTTCTATACTTGTGGAGAAGCTGGACAGTTTGCGCATCAATGTCCTAAGTTAGGCCTTGTTCAAGGAAGCAATGCACCGAGGCAAAACCCAAGACCCAATGGAGGACAACCGCAAGGGAACCGGGGACAACAGAATTTTGCTCGTGGCAACGTGAACCATGTCTCTACGGAGGATGCTCAACAAGCGGATGACATGGTTATTGGTATGTTTCTCACGAACTCCAACCCCGCGACTATGTTATTTGATTCTGGATCATCGCATTCATTCATTGCATCGAAGTATGTCGGCAAGTATAGTTTGCCTATCTCTCATATGAAGTTCACTCTATTGGTTAAGTCTCCTGGAGGAGAGATGAGGACAAATATAGTATGTCCAAAAGTAAGCCTTAGAATAAGGGGGTAGACTTCTCCGCCAACCTTTTTTTTTGAACTCTCAAGGATTGGACATTATACTTGGTATGGACTAGTTGAGGAAGCATAATGGAGTTATTGAGTGTGCCACGAAAACGGTAAAGTTGACCAATGAGGAAGGGATCACCATAGAATTTGAAGCATCTCAAACCGCACCGAAGCAATAGGAGATGAATCATATGGACGGTGCTGCAATTGAGGAGATTTCGGTGGTGTGTGAATTTTTGGATGTTTCTCCGGACAAGTTGCGAGGTATGCTACCTGATCGAGACATTGAGTTTGTTATTGATTTAATACATGGAACTGCACCTATAGCTAAGAGGCCATATAGAATGCCTCCTGTGGAATTAGCGGAGCTCAAGAAGCAAATTCAAGAGCAACTAGAGAAGGGTTTCATTCGGCCCAGCTCTTCACCTTGAGGAGCGTCTGTTCTATTTGTGGACAAGAAGGATGGATCCCAAAGGATGTGTGTAGATTATCAAGCTCTCAACGAGGTACAAGTACACCTTGCCAAGCATAGAAGACTTGTTTGATCAGATGAAGGGTGCTTGTGTCTTCTCTAAAATTGATTTGAGATCGGGATACTTTCAAATGAAGATTAGACCATCGGACATACCCAAGACAGCTTTTAGGACACGGTATGGATCTTATGAATACACCGTGATGTCTTTTGGATTGACAAATATGCCTGCCTAATTTATGTACCTCATGAATAAGTTCTTCATGGAGTACTTGGATAAGTTTGTTGTGGTGTTCATTGAAGACATTATGATCTAGTCGAAGGATGAGAAGGAACATGAGGAACACTTGAGGTTTACGTTGCAGAAATCGAGGGAGCATCAATTGTATGCCAAGTTCAACAAGTGTCAGTTTTGGTTGAAAGAGGTGTCGTTTTTGGGTCATATAATCTTAGGAGGAGGAGTATCGATTGAACAAGGAAAGGTGAGCGATGTGTTGAAATGGGAACCACCGCAAAATGTAAAGGAAATAAGGAGTTTTTTTGGAATGGCTGGATATTACCGTCGATTCATCAAGGACTTTTCCAAGATAGCCAAGCCAATGATGGAATTGCTAATGAAGGGAAAGGCATTCCAATGGACTCAAACTTGTCAAAACAGTTTTGAGGAGTTGAAGAAGAGGTTGACAACAACCCCAATTTTGGTACTGCCGGATGTAAGCAAGAGTTTTGACATATATTGCGACACCTCGAGACAAGGACTTGGATGTGTGCTCATGCAAGAATGTCAAGTGATCGCCTATGCGTCGAGGCAATTGAAGAAACATGAACAGAATTATCCAACGCATGATTTGGAACTTGCAGCCGTGATACATGCGTTGAAGATTTGGAGACACTATATCCTTGGACATAGGTGTGAAATTTATACGGATCACAAGAGTTTGAAGTATATTTTCACACAAACGGATTTGAATTTGAGTCAATGGAGATGGTTGGAGATCATCAAAGATTATGATTTGGGGATCAACTATCACCCGGGAAAAGCCAATGTTGTGGTCGATGCATTGAGTAGGAAAGGAGTCAGTCATGAACTCACAGTTCGAGAGTTGCCATCCGAGTTATGTAAGGAGTTTGAACGGTTGAACCTTGGATTTGTAAATGAGATGGAGATGATGGAGTTAAACCCAACCTTGGAGTAAGAAATTCGAGAGGCACAGACCAAGGATAAGAAATTCAGGAAATCAAGGAAAGGACCCAAGAAGGGAGAGAATTCTGATTTGATGAGGATGAACATGGCACCCTATGGCTTGGTAAGAGGATTGTTGTGCCTGAAGCATATTTGAGAGACAATATTAAAAGAGGCACATGACTCACCATAGTCAATTCATCTTGGTTGTACGAAGATGTACAAAGACTTGAAGACATGTTATTGGTGGGCTAGCATGAAGATGGACATAGCTGAATACGTAGCATTGTGTGATGTGTGCCAACAAGTCAAGGCAGAACATCAAAGGCCAGATGGACTATTGCAACCATTAAAGATTCCAGAGTGGAAGTGGGAAGAGATTGGTATGGACTTCATAGTTGTTTTACCACGTACTCAGTCCGGTTATGACTCAATTTGGGTAATTGTGGATCAGTTAACTAAGTCAACCCACTTTATTCCCGTCAAGACCACCTATAATGGAGAGAAATTGGTGGAACTGTACATGGGAAGAATAGTATGTTTGCATGGAGTTTTGAAAAGGATAGTCTCGGATACAGGTTCACAATTCACTTCCAGGTTTTGGCAAAAATTGCATGAAGCTTTGGGAACGAGGCTGAATTTTAGTTCAGCATATCACCCTCAAACGGATGGAAAAACCAAGAGGACCAATCAGATTTTAGAGGACATGTTAAGAGCTTGTGCCTTAAAGCATGGGAAAGGTTGGGACAAGAGCTTGCCATATGCAGAATTTTCATACAACAATAGTTACCGAGCAAGCTTGAAAATGTCACCATATGAAGCGCTTTATGGAAGGAAGTGTAGGACACCTTTATTCTGAAATGAGGCAGGAGAAACTCAAATATTTGGTCCGGGTGTGTTGCATGAAGCCGAAAAGCAAGTCCAAATAATTCATGAAAACTTGAGGCCTGCCCAATCAAGACAAAAAGGCTATGCGGAAAATAGGAGAAGGAAATTAGCCTTTGAAGTGGGATATTTTGTTTACCTCAAAGTGTCACCAATGAGAGGTCATAAAAGGTTTAACATAAGAGGCAAGCTAGCACCTCGCTACATTGGACCATTCAAGATTTTGGACAAAAGAGGAGAAGTAGCGCATAAGTTGGAGATGCCAACTCATCTTTCAGATGTCCACGATGTCGTTCATGTTTCCCAGCTCAAAAAGTGCTTGAGAGTACCGGAAGAACAAGTGCCAATGGAAGGATTGGAATTAGAGGCATATTTGACTTATGCCGAACGACCGGTCAAAATCTTGGAAACCAAGGAGAGGGTCACAAGGAACAAGGTTATTAGATGGTGTAAAGTTCAATGGAAGCACCACACAGAAAAAGAAGCAATGTGGGAATTGGAGGATGATCTCAAGAAGGAATTTCCCTATCTCTTCTCTTCCGCGTCAAATCTCGAGGGCGAGATTTATTTTCAAGGGGGTAGGTTTGTAACACCCTCATTTTCATGCATCATGCCCTACATACATTCATGTACATGTTGAACATTAATCCACATAAAGAGGAATGAGTTTAAAATTGATTTAGGACAAAACCGCACTTAAATTTCTGCAAAGTGTGGACTAGTCCGATTTTAGTGAGGACTAGTCCGATTTCTCTCTGACCTCGATCAGACTTGTCCGTTTTTGCTACGAACTAGACCGATTTTTCCTCTAGACACTTTGAGACTTGTCCGGTCTTATGCCGACAAGTCCGGTGTTCCAAGAATCCTTGAAAATTTGTTAAGTCCCTGGACATGTCCAGACTAGTCCGGTGTTCCAGCGGACTTGTCTGTTTTCCTCTCTGACTAAAGTCGGACTTGTCTGATTTTTTGCCAGACTTTTCTGATTTCTTTCTGACTAACTTCGGACTAGTCTGGTCCTTTTCGGACTTGTCCGATATTTCACGACTCCGAGTTGATATTTTGTTTCACTTTCACGTTATGTGGGCCTAGGGACGTCGTGCCTAACTCTTTTAGAGCCCATGTGGGATTCTAAACCGGCCTCTACTCATCTCAAACTCGAAATCCATCTAACCCTAGCCTCCACCTCTATATAAACAACCCCACCCCTTGTCTTGACATCTATTTGCCACTTTTCCACCCCACCCAAACCCTAGTTCCTGGAGAGCCACCATCAAGGAGGGAGAAGGAGATCCCAAGCAAGAAGAAGAAGAGGAGGAAACGAAAGAGGATCAAGATCTCCATCGAGTTTCGTTCTTCATCACCAATTGATCTACAAGTTCATCATCAACCCTAGATCATCAAGATCCAAGTGCTACCTCCAAGTTTCTTGACTCATCGGATTTATAAACACCTGGTATACCTTCTATTTCCTATTCCTTATGTAAATCCAACCCCAAGTCTCCAAATTCAAGTCGATCTAGAAAACCCTAATCTGCTGATCTCGTAAAGTGCGGACTTGTCCGGTCCCTAGCGGACTAGTTCGATTTTCCTGGTTAATTTCTGTTGAATTAATTCTAAAATTAGATCTAATCACATCCAAACCTTTATAAACTTGTTAAAAGCTATAAGAACTAGATAGTGATCATTTAAAAGCAATCTAATAACAAGTTCTACCTTGCATTTGCATTAATCATGCATATCATGTCATCTTGAGTAATATTTGTGCACTCTTTGATTGTGTTTATTGACTTGTATGTTTATTGTGCAGATTATACGGATTTGCGCTAGAGAGTGCCGCGGAGGATCTACGGCACCAAGAGTATGAAGGCTTTGACTCGAACCAATCCCAAGAGCAAGGCAAGTGTCCTTGAAGCATATTGATCCTATTTTAAAATAAATGTTTTGTTTGCAAACTGCATGCTTGTGTCAATTTGATGGGAATCCTATGATAGGAAGTTTACTAGCTTTCACTGCAAGGATTCCAGTTTATCGCAACGAAAAAATTCGTTGCAATAGGTTGTTTTTCGTCGCAATAGGTCGTTGTTGCAACGAAAAAGAGTGTGGCGATAGTTTTCTTCATAATAATTCCCGTGGCGATAGGTTATTTGTGACGCCTTGGCATCCGTGGCGAATAGGACGCTATTGCAACGGTTTCACATCGGTGGCAAATAGGACGCTATTGCAACGGTTTCATGTATTGCGACGATTTAATGTATTGCAACAAATTATACGGTATTGCAATGGGTTCACGATCGTGGCAAATAGTTTGGTATTGCAACAATTTCATATTGGTGGCAAATAGTATTTTGTTACAATGATTTAGCGTATTGTGATTTAACATATTGCAACAAATAGCATGGTATTGCAACGATTTCACATTCGTGGTAATTGTATGTGGTTGCAACGATTTCACAGGCGTGGCAATAGTACGGTATTATAACGATTTCACATTCGAGGGAAATAGTATGTTATTGCAACGGTTTAGCGTATTACGACGATTTAACGTATTGCAATGAATAGCATTGTATTGCAACGATTTCGCAGGCGTGGCAATAGTACGGTATTGTAACGATTTCACATTCGTGGCAAATAGTATGTTATTGCAACGGTTTACCGTATTGCGACAATTTAACATATTGCAACGAATAGCATTGTATTGCAACGATTTCACGTTCGTGGTAATAGTACGCGATTGCAACGATTTTCACATTTGTGGCACATACTACAGTATTGCAACGATTTTCACAGCCGTGGCAAATAGTAACATATTGCAACGAGTTATGGTGTAGCGACGATTCACCATATTGCAACGAATATCATGTTATTGCAACGATTTCACATCCGTGGCAAATAGTATGATACTGCGACGGTTTAACATCCGTGGCAAATAGTAGGTTAGTACAACGAGTCAACAAACGTTGTGAATAGTACCGTATTGCAACGATTTTAGATCCGTGGGAACTAGTCTGGTACTGCAATGATTTCGTACCTGTGACGAATAGTTGGGTATTGCAATGAGTCCACAAACGTGGTGAATAGTACTGTATTGCAACGATTTCAGATCTATTGGAACTAGTATGTTACCGCAACGATTTCGCATCCGTGGCAAATAGTTTGGTATTGCAACGATTTCTTATCTGTGGCAATAGTGTTTTAATGCAACCTTTTTTGAGTCATTGCCAAATGTCTGTTCTGCAACGTTTTGTCATTCTATTGCCACATTTTATCATCCGTATTGGCAATAGCTTCCTATTGCAACAATTTATCATTCGTGACAAGAAATTCGTAATGCCACGTTTTATAATTGGCGTCAGTAGAACCCGAATGTACCAGGTTTGAAAATTGGTGGCAACAGAATCACGAATTTAACAATAGACATCCATACATTTTACAACACGCATAACAACACTCAAGGATTACTTAAGTGACGTGTGTGCATGCTAAGAGTTTTCCTAAGCTGACCGGGACTAATTGTTGGAGCAGGTGGCTTTTGGCGGTTCCTTATTTGTTGGACCTTCTGTGGAGTGGTCGCCATCATCATTTTGTGCATTTCAGCCAATGAGGCGCGCATGTCCTGCATGTCCTTAGCTGTCTGTTCACGATCAGCTGCTATCTGACCTTGTAAGTTCTGGACTTTAATGATTAACTCTTCATTCTTCTAGTTTATGCAGTCCATCTGGGTGTTTAAGTTATCATTTCTTCCTTCCAAGTCATGCACTATTTCATTGATGCCTGCATTTCTAACTTTTAAGTTTCGAACTTGGTCGTTGAGGTGTTCAGACATCTGGATACACATACGTTCACGTTCAGGACCAGTTGGGTTAGCCATATAACCATGCCCCCGAACCTGTGATCCTGCACAATCGATTGATGATTTATAACAATGCTGGAAGATGTGGTTTCTCTCCTCATTTGGAATTGGGCCTCCCTACTCAGCTTCCATGTTGTCCACTTGGGCACGTGCCTAGATCTATATACCAAAAGAAAAGTCACACGTAATTTGCAATCATTTATCTAATTGGGGATTGTTTGAAGTGTTACTCACATGTACAGCTTCTGCCAGCTTGTTTGTCCAGTTACCGTTCAACAAATGGCTTGCCTCCCACAGTTGTATGGCTACGGCTTGAACGAAGGACCAAACCTTCTGCGGCAAACAGCAACGTATAATACTTCCTCCGCACCAACTCAACTCTATTTCTGTTTTGGTCGAACTAATTACCTTTGACCAATGATTTATATGGAATTTATTAACTTCAATAACATGTAGTACTAGATTGTATATTATGGAAATATTTTCATGGTGAATCTAAAAGTACAATTCTTGTATTGTTAAAACAGATCAAAATTGTGTACATCTCAAAGATAGATTTGACGAAACCTTTGAAAAATAGCTCCTTTAACGACACCAAATTTCGGTACATGGGCTCATGCGTACATGGGGACGAACACCAAGCGTTCCAGCGCAGTTTTGGCCTAGGAATACAAAGTGACTCAGCGCAGTTTCAGCCCACGAATAACAAGCGGCCCAGCGCAGTGTTGGGCCTACTATGATAGCTTCACGAATGCTTTGACCTGGCTGCCTCCCCGCCGGACCCTTCGATCCACAACGGCCCCCTCTCTCGATTGCACGAAATGCACCTGGAGGAGCATCCGCCGACTGCCACACTCTTGGAGGAGCATCCACCGGCCGCCACGCTCTTGGAGGAGCATCCGCCGGCCGCCACGCTCTTGGAAGAGCATCCGCCGTCTACCGGCATGGAGGAGCATCCGCCGGCCGCCGCACGTGGAGGAGCAACAGCGCTAGGTACAATTGCTCACATAAGGTTATTGTAGTTCAATCCTCTTACAGATACGCTGATTTAATTGTAGGAAGCGATGTCAGAAGATAAGACATGCATGGGAAAAGACAGGCGTAAGAAGGAGTGGCAGGATGGAATGAAGTCATTTTTGAATTTAGCATTCCAGGGCACTCATGAACAAGAAACTAAGCCTTGTCCTTGCATGAAATGTCGTAATATTTGCCACGGGAGACGCAAGGAAGTTCATCTTCACTTGCTTTGTAATGGGGTGTCATTTGATTATACTTGTTGGGTACACCATGGAGAAAAACGAGTTGAGATAAAAATTGTTGAGCAATCATCAAATAATGAGGAGATAATTTCTGATGATGCTGCTATGGAAAATATGTTGTCCTGCCTTCTTAGAGGCACTGGTGATCATGGTGGTACTTCAGCAGGTGTTGATGATCCAGAAAATGCTATAAACCAGCAGGAGCCAACTGGGTGTGCAAAGGCATTCTATAACTTATTAAATGATGACAAAAAGGAGTTGTATCCAGGTTGTGAGAAGGTGACCTAATTATCCTTCATTGTCAGGTTGTACCAGGTAAAGTGTTTAACTGGTTTGAGCAAAAAAAGTGTGAGTTCATCCTTGAACTATTCTCATATGTGCTTCTAGAGGGCCATTACATTACTAATACACTTGATAGAGTTCAGGAGGTTGTTTGTGACCTCGGGATGAGATACGAAAAGATCGATGCATGTGTCAATGATTGTGTGTTATTCTGGAAGGACTATTCTCTGCTGGATCAATGCCCAAAATGTGGTGAATTAAGATGGTAAAATAGTACTGGTGGGGATGCAAGAGAGGCTTTACCTTGTGGAAAAGCCAAAAAGCTTGTAGCACGCAAGATTCTACGATACTTCCCTCTTGTTCCCCGTCTTCAAAGGTTTTATATGGCAGAATCAACGGCATAAAACATGCGCTGGCAAAAAGAAGAACGTATTGATGATGGAATATTACGCCATCCTGCAGATTCAAAAGCATGGAAGCATTTTGATAGCATTCACCCAAATTTCTCATCTGATCCTCGCAAGATAAGACTTGGGCTAGCATGTGATGGTTGTAATCCTTTTGGAGTAATGAATGTTTCTTATAGTACATGGCCTGTGATTCTAATCCCTTATAATCTACCACCTTGGTTGTGTATGGAGCAGCCTTATTGGTTGATGCCAATGATAATTCCTGGGCCAAAGTCACCTGGAAACAACATTGTTGTGTATCTGCAGCCTTTGATTGATGAGCTACTGAAATTATAGTCTGATGGTGTTGAAACATACGACAGTTCAAAGAAAGAGACGTTTCTCATGCGAGCTTCTATATTGTGGACAATAAATGATTTTCCAGCATATGCAATGCTATGTGGATGGAGCACAAAAGGTAGGCTAGCATGTCCATACTGCCATGTAAACACTGACGCCTTGTGGTTGAAACATGGACGAAAGTATTGCTACATGGGTCATCATCGTTTCCTACCTCAGGATCACCGGTGGTGTCGGGACAAAGCTTCTTTCAACAAAAAATAGAGAATAGAGAGGCTCCAACATAACTCTCTGGTCACGAAGTACTCCAACAATACGAGACTTTTGATCAAGTGAGTTTTGGAAAGACGAATAATAAGAGAAAGCGCACTGAGGAAGATAGGTGGCATAGTTGGAAGAAGAAAAGTATATTTTTTCAGCTCCCGTATTGGAAGACATTGCTAATAAAGCATAACTTGGATGTCATGCACATTGAGAAAAACATTTGTGATAGCATATTGGGTACATTGCTTAATATGGATGGTAAAACAAAAGATAGTCTACAAGCTCGTTTTGAAATGCAGGAAATGGGTATACGGCCAAAGCAACATCTGGTGGGTATGAAAGGGAAGTATGATTGTCCATCAGCATCATATACTTTGCAAAAAGATCAGAAGACCACCTTGTGCAAGTTTTTGGCGGATGTGAAGATGCCTGATGTTTATGCCTCAAACATCAAGGGAAGTGTGGACATAACAACACGTAAGGTATCAACTCTAAAAACTCATGACTGCCATATTATATTTCAGAAGCTCCTTCCTATTGCAATACGTGAAATATTGCCTGAAAAGGTTGTTGAACCTTTAATTGAGTTTAGCAGATTCTTTTCTAGAATTTGTTCTAAAGAATTGGCGGAACCATATTTGGATAAGATGATTGAACAATTTCCTGAAACAATTTGTAAGCTTGAGATGTTGCTTCCTCCCGCTTTCTTTGATATCATGGTACATCTTTTAATCCATCTTGGCGAAGAAGCTCACTTGGGTGGAGCTGTTTCTTACAGATGGATGTATCCAATTGAGAGGTACCTTGCTACATTGAAGAGGTATGTACGTAACAGAGCTCACCCGGAGGGTTCTATAGCTAAGGGATATATTATGGAAGAATGTATGACTTTTTGTAGCCAGTTTTTGGATAACATCAGCACCAAGCTTAATTGGCCAGAACATCATGAAGCTGTAGCTAGGAATGAACCTTCTCTCGAGTCTAATATATTTACAGAAGTTGATAATTCTAAAAAAGGGTTTAAATGGGGCGAACATACTATGGTGGAACTACATAACATCAGGCATTATATTATTTCTAATGTTGAACAGGCCGCTCCATGTATCAAGCACGTATAACACTCAGATGTTCTATACTATATTAATGGATCATGCTTATTGTAGATGGCTAATTTAATTTTGTACCCTTTTCAATGAGCATTTTGAAGATCTGAAAAAGATTCATTCACGTAATGTTGAAAAATGCCATAGAGATGAGTTTGTTTATTGGTTTCAGAAATGAGTAAGTACATGCAAGTTTTTACTTTGATGAAATATTGAAGAAATATTTGTTCTGAAGTTGGTTTATCGATGACCCCTTTTATACTAATTAATGTGTACATATTACGACATTACACAAAGAAGGCAAAGTCACTGATTATTTGTATGCATTATCTAGAGGACCTGATCGTTGGGCACATTTTTTTAGTCGATCATTCATAAATGGCTTCTTATTTCGAACAACAGAGGTGGAAAAAGATATACGGATGCAAAACAGTAGTGTTTTTGTTCGGGATGGTGATCATGAGTGGTATGGAGTAATCAAGAAAATGATTTCCGTTGATTTCGAAAAAAAAATCAAGAGGTTCTGTTATTTGAATGTGAATGGTTTGATCGGCCTCATTCCGTCAGAGCCAAAGCAGATGCTACAAAATGGATCGATACGAAATGATAGATGTGGACACTACTATTTCTCAATTTAAGTATGAGCCTTACATCCTAGCCACCCATGCAGAACAAGTTTTTTACGTTAGAAGTGTGAAGCAACCTAAATGGGCTACAGTTGTTAAAACGATGCCAAGAAACCTTTTTGCCATGCCCCCTGGAGACAGTGAAAATAATGTCACTGAGAAATCGATGGAGGCTGAGACATTATTTGATGATCAATGACTTACTAATATAAATGAGGATATGACCACATGGGATAGGAATGACATCGACGGAGCAACCGGTGATGCTTCCGCTCTTTTAAATGAAGTCAACGACGACCACGATGATGATGATACATATATCAATGATGGTATTGTACCTCCAATATTGAGCTAGCTATACATGAACACTATATGTAATGCAGTTTGTGTTCCGTATTGATAGATGCTAATGCCATGAACTAGTGAATCATGCAGATCCTAATGCAATGATTGTGTTCCGCGGCGATAGATGCTAACGCCATGAACTATTGAATCGTGGCAACAGATCCTAATGCAATGATCGCATTCTGTGGTGATAGATGCTAATGCCACGAACTAGTAAATCGTGGCAACAGATTCTAATGCAACGATCAGGTTCCATGACGATAGATGCTAACGCCACGAACTAGTGAATCGTGGCAACAGATCCTAGTGCAATGATTGTGTAATGTGGCCATAGATGCTAATGCCACGACTAGTGAATCGTGGCAACAAATTCATGGCGATAGATGCTAACGCCACGAACAGGTGAATCGTGGCAACAGATTCTAATGCAACGATCGTGTTCCGTGGCGATAGATGCTAATGCCACGAACTAGTGAATCGTGGATACAAATTCATGGCGATAGATGCTAATGCCACGAACTAGTGAATCGTGGCAACTGATCCTAGTGCAACGATCGTGTAACGTGGCGATAGATGCTAATGCCACGACTAGTGAATCGTGGCAACAAATTCGTGGCGATAGATGCTAACGCCACGAACTAGTGAATCGTGGCAACGGATTCTAATGCAACGATCGTGTTCCGTGGTGACAAATGCTAATGCCACGAACTAGTGAATTGTGGCAACAGATTTGTGGCGATAGATCCTAAGGCCACGAACTAGTGAATCGTGGCAACCGATCCTAGTTCAACGATCGTGTTCCATGGCGATAGATGCTAATGCCACGAACTAGTGAATCGTGGCAACAAATTCAGGGCAACAGATCCTAATGCCACGAACTAGTGTATGGTGGCAACAGATCCTAATGCAACGATCGTGTTCTGCGGCGATAGATGTTAATGCCACGAACTAGTGAATCGTGGCAATAGATTCGTGGTGATAGATCCTATTGCCACGAACCAGTGAATCGTGGCAACAGATCCTAACGCAACGTTCATGTTCCGTGGCGATAGATACTAATGCCACGAACTAGTGAACCGTGGCAACAGATTCGTGGCGATAGATCCTAATACCATGAACTAGTGAATCGTGGCAACAGATCCTAATGCAACGATCGTGTTCCGTGGCGATAGATGCTAATGCCATGAACTAGTGAATCGTAGCACAAGACCAAGCTTACTGCAACGATTTAGTATTCCTTGCAGTACAATCGTTGCAACAGGGTGGAATCCTTGTAGTGTTTGTTTAACCACCCTTGTCACCTGGAATATATGGTAGAGAGTCGGGATGGGATTTTTACCTTTTTGCTTCCCTTAAGTAATTGGGATGGAAGGAGAACTACACTACTTAATTTAATTATGCATTAATGAGATTGTGGTTGACATGATCTGGTTAAATCTGATATAGTAATGGGTGATCTAAGCAAGCATGGTATGTGGATGAGTTGGATGTTATGGTGGTTTTGCTTGCTTTAGATCTAAGGACCGGTTCGTGGAGTGACCATCCAGGATTTACAGTGCCACCACGAGGCCAAGTATGGGTGTGGTGTAGCTGATTAATTAGGGCTTTGCCAGTGCTACTTGGACCATTAAGGATGCTCGGGGAAGGGGTAGTCGGATTGGGTTTGTTGATGATTTGGGGGACTACCCTGGGATCTGAATGGCTCAAGAGGGAGACCTTGGTTGAATATGTGCTCAGTTGGACGCATCGCCATCGATGAAACCTCAGTGGGGTCTAAATAGGCTGGTAATCCCTTTATAAAGGCTATTTTGTGATCTCTTGGCGACACACCTAAGGAAGCGTGAGACGGCATAATTGAGATTCTATAGTCATCGAATGGTGATAAAATCACAAACACGTGGCTAAAGCAATACAACCTATGCATATTGTGTCTAAAACTATCATGATAGCCGTGCTCCCGGTCATGAGCAACCTGGACCCTCACATGATTAGGGATGGTTATGTTTGGTATTATGGTTATGGATGGTTATGAATTGAATTCGGGTATTCAGTATGGATATTGGTATATGATGATGGATATGGAATATGGACTGATATTATGAAAACTACATGGCTTATGATGGGTTTATTTCATATACATGTATATATTGCTTTCAAATGTTTTAATGTACTTTTCAGCACTCAACTATTATTATATTCGTCATTTGAATGAACCACATGTCATACTTTCTACACATGCTGAGTATGACATGTACTCACTTGTGCAATCCCCTCCCCCCAACAGTTGCAGGTCAGGATTGGGAGTTTAATGGCGATAATGCGGAGTTCTAGGTCGTGTCTACCGTCAGCTTTGCCTGTGGTGTTGATTAGAGCTGCACTACCCTATTGCTTATGTTGCCTAGCTATTTAGTTGCATATTTAGTTATTTCCGATGCATTAGTTGAACTTGACATTAATATTCATTAGGACATGTATTCGAGGATAATATGGTTTGTGTAATAAAATTAGGTTAATTAATCTTGTTCTGTGGTAATTTTCTGTATACTCTTTTGTGAATGCACTCATGTATGTGTGTAGAACATCCTGGGCACACATATGTGTTCACTTGGTTCATTTTCGGAACCAGGTGTCACAAAAAGTTTCAAGCAAGATACAGTAGCAGATTCAACCACAAAGGCGGAGTACATTACATCTTCTGAAGCTGCAAAGGAAGCTGTTTGAATCAGAAAATTTGTTTCTGAGTTGGGTGTTGTTCCTAGCGCGTCCAATCATGTGGATCTTTATTGTGAAAATAGTGGAGCCATCGCACGGGCAAAGGAGCCTAAATCACACAAAAGATCGAAACACATACTACGACACTATCACCTCATTCGAGAGATCATCGACTAAGGTGATGTGAAGGTATGCAAGGTGCACATGGATTTCAATGTTGCAGATGCGTTTACAAAGCCTCTTCCACAATCATAGCATGAGGCACACACGAGATCTATGGGTATTAGATACATACATCAGTGATCATAGTGTGCAGTGGGAGACTTGTGTCAGGCTATGTTTATGTACTATTAAATAAATTGTTATATGAGTAATCATTATTTACACTGATCATCAAGTATGTGACTTGTTTGTGGAACTCTTTGTTAATAGTAATGTTACTCTAAATGATCCCTAGTCTATATCATTATATGAGATCATGATGTCACACAAACTAGCACATGTATTAATTGGTGATCACGTTTCACGGATCATAGATATAGAGATATCAAATTAATGGAACACATGTTAGTGCACATGGTGTTGGATTGACCCACTCCAAGACACTGTTGAGATTGTTATTTCCATATGTGCCATCAGTTGGTCTTGAGTGATACGCCTGCTAGATCCTTAGACCTAAAATCACCATTGTTTCTCACTATGTGTAGTTGTGTACTTTGAGACTACCAAACGCTACTCCGTAACTAGGTAATCATAAAAGTAGTCTTCGAGTACATAATGATACATAGAATGGGATGTGTGCGGATCAAGATGAGATTTGCCACTCCTTAATCATAGGAGAGATATCTCTGGGCCACTCGAGATAGTTGGATTTGAAAGTGCATGGCCATGCCAGAGTGATTAAAGGCTAATCACAATGACTACAAGTTAGTCAAGGAATGAATCCACTATTTGATTGAGTGAATGGTCGAGATATCACAAGGATGGCACACATCTCGCCTTGAGCTTGACTGGTATCATGAGGCAAAGGGATTAGCATGTTGAATATATCTAGGTTCGCCTGATAGGATCTTTATGTACATTCGGGAGTCGGTATGTCCTGCTAGGTACCTCTACTGTTTGTGGTTGGAAACAGTTTCCATTCACAACCAACTGCACATGAACCTAACGGTTCACACACTTAAGGGGTTGGAATATTGAAAAGCTTGGCTAGATGATTGTTTCTAGTGCAAGTGTGAGGTTGTTGGTGATATGCCCAAGATGCAATCATGATAATTCGGGTTAAGGTCTGTTGGATATTTGATCCATAAAAAATTAGAGTACTAATGGGTCTGCAACCTAAAAGCCTATTAGTACGCCTATAAATACGAGGGGTAGGGTTAGGGGCTAATTACTCCACCACGTGACAGCCCTAGCCGTCACCCGTCGCAGGCCTCACGCCGAGACCCTTGCCGCGCACGCAGTGCTAGCACACCGGCGCATGGCGTTCCTCCCCGTACATGTGGACTCCGTAGAGGTGTTGCTGCTACTGCTGCGCTGATCGGCAACGAGGAGCGTGTTCGTTTACCTGCTGCTGTGACGAGGGCGAGGAGAAGACGAACGAGATTGTCTGCTTCCCCTACACCGACGTGCGTCTATGTTCCACTGCGCTGCGCGTCTAGTGGTAACGATCTATAACCTCTGTACTCGCATGTTTCCTGAGTGATGCGGTAGAGTTGCAATAATAGTGTACCGCCGATTTCCCTACAGCTTCTCAGTAATCCCAACCAAAGAACTTCTGATGCCCTGAAGATCCAGGGAGTCAATTACGGTGATTCGTTCATGCGGAGAGCCTGAAGGTTCGCAACACAAATGGTCAGATAATAAAGGCATATAACAACTGCGGCAAAGGCGACTAATAATAAATCATTACCTACACTTTACATATTGGCCAAATGCAATTAATTTAATCAGTGCATTGTAACTTCCAGTGCAAAAAGTACTCATTTTCACCTAAATCACTACACACAAAGGGACACTTATCAAGGACATTTACCTGCATAATTACTCATGAGAATTTACCACTAAGCAAGCACTAAAAATGACAATGCTTTCATTCTCTTCGTTTGCATCACAAGATCCATTTATTATGCGTTATGTAAATTTGTCTAGATTCAGGTTACTGAACAATAATTAGAATCATTATATCATTAAAGTCACACCCATAGTGCATAATCTCTTCAGTGGTGGAACCCAGTATGCAAAAATGTCTGCAGAAGAAACAAACAACAATCAATTTTGTCTGAATCAAACAACTTCACTTTCTAAAGATTCATATAATATGCAATGCAAGTTCAGGACTGCATGTATGAGGGATTTATAACAAGTGGACAGAACACTACAGGAAACGCGATCATTTGCGACAACTAAGAGTATTTGCGATGGTCAGCCATCACAAATAGAGTAATTTGCGAGGGCCCGCACTCGGCCGTCACAAATAGGTGACTAAGTTGCGACGGCCAGCCCATAAGCCGTTGCAAATAATAGTACCTTCCCAAGTTGGACCTTGTTTGCGATGGCAAAAAATAAAACTGTGGCAAGTAAATTAAATTAGGGCCATCACAATTTATATGGCTGTCGTAAATAAAAGGGATATACTCCGGCCCAACTCGGACCGACTCAAACTCATGCGCTATTCCCGCCGCCGCCGCGCCTCGCGCTCCTGCTGCCACTCCCGACTCGCGCCAGTGCACGCCCGCCGCTGCCGCGCTCTGGCCGTCTCCCGAGCTATCGCCGACTCGCCTCTCCGCTGGTCGCCTCGCTCCACTGGAGCTGCCGCGCTCCACAGGCTCTCCCCCTCCGGCGCATCGTCTCCCTTGGAGCCGCCTCCTCCCCCGATGTGCCACGTCCCCCAGCGCCCAACCACGACAGTCGCCCATTACCGCCTCCCCCGGTGCACCGTTGCACCCGTCACCTGTCGCCGCCTCCCCCGGCGCCCCACCGCGCCCGTCGCCGCCTCGCCGACTCCAAGGTCTTATTTCCCACCTCCATCTCCTACCTTCCTCTCCCTAGTTGCTAAATTTGATTTGCAATGTGATGTTGCTATTAGTAATGTGATTTGCAATGTTGTTTGATTAATAGAACTATTTGTTGCTAAAATGGTAATGTGATGTTGCTAAAATGCTATTGTTTAACTTGGAATGTGATGTTGCTATTAGTAATGTGATGCTGACAAGCTCCCGCGCGTGGACGGCGGGCCCTGATGGATGGTTTCCTCCCGTTCTTTCCTCCTCTCTTGTTCTTTCATTGCCTTCTCTCTCGTTCTTTCCTCTCTATTCTAAATGACTCAATAATGAAAGATTAATGTGGGCCAATGTCACAGGTTGAGATGTGTTTGGCCCCACTGTCAGTGGCTCCAAACTTTATTTTTGTTGCTTGGTTAATTTGTTAACTTCTCTATCTTTCATCTTTCACCTTACACGACTAACCGTAAAGCCGTCGTATGTTAAATTGGTTCACCTACTTATGACGGCTAACCCTAAAGCTGTCCAAAATTTATTTTGGACTGTTGACCTCAATGCTTGAATAACTGAACCATTTCTGGGTGTGCGGTGTAAAACAAGCGAGGTTATGCTGCCAAAATTTTATTCGGATTCAAGTTCTTTATCTCATCATAAGTAGGATAAATCCTGCATAAATTAATGATTCATCGGCTTTAAACTGCAGAATCAAACATGGCTGAAGGCCGCAGTTGGATGTATACTGGTTGGAAGAGCAGAGTTGGTGGTCACTCAGATGAGTGGTTCACCAAGTTAGATAAATTTTTTATCGAGCATTTTTGTTGTCAACGGATGATAAGGTGCGGTTCCCATGTACAAAATGTCGGAACACCGAGTTTTTGAACAAAATGGAACTTTTGTTTGACTTATGTCAAAATGCTTTCATGCCACATTATGGGGTGTGGACCTTCCACGGCGAGACTAAATCTAGAGTCGTAGAAGAAGTGGATGAGAATGATGATAGAATAGGGGTTGATAGGATGGATGATATGCTAGAAGCTATGGAAGCGGAGGATCCTCTTACAATGGAGGCAGACAAGTCCTTCAATGAGCTCAAGAAATCAGAACTGTGTTTGTCCCACATTTATGCTAATCAACATATTTTACTACACATGTATTCTAAAAAGTGTTTCTTCACGTTCAGCGAGTTCCACAGACAATGTTGGCCACATAGGCATCAACCTATGGCCAAACAAGTAGAAGGTATGCGACAAGAAGGATTAAATGGAGGGTCAGGTTTCCTTTACTGGTTTCAAGATTATGTAATACTCTCTCGTATTCTATATATTATAAGTTACTATTATTAAATAAGTATTCTTTTAACTTACGATCATTTTTTACAGTGCATGACTCACAACATTCATAAAGATTTGCGGCAGCTATCTTATGGATTGGTTAATGTTAGAAGCTATTGTCGATATGACGTAAATGGCTTTTGATTTCATACAACTCATTTTGAAGCTCTTCGTCCTCTCGCAGCAACATCAAATACCAGTGCTGTGATGAGGGAAATTCACACTCAAGGGCATGAAATCAATTATTACGGGATCATTAACAAAATCCTTGAATTTACATTTGCTGAAAATAACACACTTTGAGTTGTCTTCTTTGACTATGACAGGTTTGATATCACTCATGGATCTCGAGAAAACCAATTTGGAATGGTCGAAGTCAAACACAAGGACCGACTACGAGGTTACAATACATTTGTTCTTGCACACCAAATGGAGCATTTGTATTATCTACCTTATACATGCACAAAGCTCAGTGTTTGGTGGGTGGTATATAAGGTGAATCCTCGTGATCATTTATATACTCTGGGGCATGAGGGTTACCATGACAGTGAAGACGTTTAGGAAGTGTACCAGTAAGAAGAGTTGCAAGACACTTTTATCGTCGAGCCTGGTGCAGGACTCGATCAATTAGTTGGAAATGTACAGACAAATGATATGCGAAAACACAAATTGGAACAGGTCACGATGGAAGATCGTTGGGCTGGTTTAAGGAGTAGGGCACATTATAACGATGTTGATGAATTTTGAAAGTGATTACAAGTAATGTTTTCTTCAACATAGTAACATGAATTTTGTATATCTTATTTGCATATTTACTGATTATCTCTTAAAATGGGATGGCATCAAAGAAGGCTAAGAAAGTGGCAGCGACGAGGGGGTTCTTCTCCCTTGGTGTTGACAAGGCTTTCGCTCGTGCCTCATCAGAGAGAAGATGCTCTCAGTTGCTGGTCACATTCTGACAATATCTAGGGCTTCATCAGAGCAGCCCACACAGGTAAATTTCACTAGTCTTTGACAAATCTTGAAATCCAATTTGTAATTGAACTTACTTATGAATCATTTGAATGTTGTAGTCCTCAACGACTGACTCAAAGGCTAGGGCGCCAGTTCAGCTTGGCTACCCTTCGATGAGCCAGACCTCACCCAGCCATCCCTCGGCTTGCGAGCCTTCTATTCCTCAAACCTTTGGCTTGGCTCATGACAAGCCTTCTGGGTCACCAAACATGGTGCCCGAGCAGAGGCGGCAGACAAGGAGGAGTCAGTTTGTCAGTCCTCCTCCTGTCACTATACAGAAGATCATAATTCGTCCGGTTAGAAACAGGTAACAAAATCATAGTGTTCAATTTTGGTTTATTTTAATTACATAAGTAATTAATCAATAAATATCTTGCAGAGTTTTGTTCGACGCATCTTTCATCGGTGACAGACACCACAAACGGTGAATGGTGTCCTCGGGCGGGTCCTTAGTGCATATGCACTATCCAAGGGTCATCAACGGGGTGCCTGCAACTTCGTGAGAGAACTACGCATGCGCCCCTCACGAGGAGCACCGCAACTTTCAAGAGACCGATGGGCCAACTTTATGGTATGTATGTTAAATAAAATTTCTAAGTTCCAACTCTAAACTCTTTTAATAAAAATATCTTCAATATATTATTTATCACAAGAAAGGTATATTTAAAGGACCCGGACGGCCCTAGCATGTTCGAGGAAGCGAGGAAAGTGTTCCACTTCAATGTTGTGAATGCGGTTTGGCAAGCTTTGTTGAACGCTCGTATTCAAATTATGAATGAGTACTTGAATTGAAACCAGACAACGTGCGACACTTCTAGCAGGAGAGCAACAAGCACCTGACGGAGGATCGGTACGCGCAGGTACGTGAAGTCTAGTAAATATTTTTTCTGATAATTTTCTCAAAGGTCTTTTTAGCGATCTACAACTATGTGCAGGGCCACATGAGCTTGTTGCAGGGTTGGTCCGATGCATACCAGAACCTTTGTCATTACAGGGCTAGTGATGAGTTTAAGGCTAGGTTCAAGAAGGCTCGGGGGTGCAAAAGGGTCGACGGGGAGCACAACCAGAGCCAAGATAACCACTTGCATTTAGTTAACTGATGTTTATATATTCATAATATATTGTTCGTACTAACATGTATTGAGAGGAGCGCGAGATGGAGGTGTCCCCAACCCCTGCTCAGGTCCGGAAGAGAGGTCACGGGGACCATTCTCAGCCTGAGGGGTGCAGTCACGATGCAGCCGAACGGCTAGTAAGTTTAGAAATCATAGTAATTATAACTATATAGATTGTTGAACTTACAAGATTTTTTTGTTTTTCAGGCTAGGTACGGGGAGGAGGCTAGGAGGATACACGACAAAGGTTTCGATTGGAACATGAACCAATCGTTCCTTAAGACACATATGCAAGCAGAGGCGGAAAAGCCCATGGAAGGTGAGTTATTAATTCATTTTATTGTTTACAATTCAAGATATTTCAATTCCATATTACTCACTCTTTTTTTATAGGCTCGCCATATTGGACGGAATTGTTGACTCGAGGGCAGCGTGACCAGCGAGAGGCAACTCCACGATGGCTTCGTCGATGAGCCCGAGTCGTTGTGTCTCGCAGGTGGAAATTCTCGCCTGTCAGGTCGAGGAGTGCAAGGCGAAGATAGAGGCGCAGAAGGCGGCAATGCGAGCCACCATCTCCTACCAGCAAGCCTGCATGGAGAAGATGCGGGGAGGCAATGGAGGTGCAAAGGCGGGCTAAAGCAATTAAAATTCATAGCATTCTTAATAATATACAATAATCTGTAATGTTTGTAATGACATAGTTTCTTTCAAGTCCAGGGTGTCCAGAGGTTGCAGCTGGAGCTACCTCCACTGCCACCGCGAATTTCACCGCCACAAGTGCACCAACCGCTGTCGGTGCACCCTTCTCTAGGTTTTCAGGTAATAAAAACGTTTTTACTTAGTATTAATACATCAAACATAGGAAAATCTAATTCAACTTAGCTATTGTAGTCTTACTTAGTCTTAAATGATCAAACATAGCAAAATCTCACTCAAATTGTCTAAAGTAAGTTCAATATGATCAATACTAGCTTGTTTAATCAATTCTAGTCAAAAATGAAATTCCAATCAATATGTCAAACAACTTTTATGTATTGCAGGGATCGGCGACGGAGGCTCAAAATCCGTCGTCGTCTATACCGGCGCCTGGACTGATGTGCGGCGAGGACGTTGGCGGCTTGGGAAGTAGTTTAAGGGCTAGCAAATATCCTCTCTTCTTTGTTTTGTATTCTTGTGACGTGATATGCGAGGTGCTATGTGATGTGACTGTGTAATTGATGTTTTTGCTGATGTTATATGTGATGTGACTATTATATGTCTGTTTTGTTTCTGGCCATCGAGCCGGGCAATATCTTATTTTTTAAAAAATAAAAAACCTTATTTGCGATGGCTTTTATACAATACTATTGCAAATAAGGCCTCTACTATTTGAGACGGCTGCCGTGGCCATCGCAAATAATCGGGCTCAGCCCTTATTTCCAACGGCTGTTGCTGGCCGTCACAATTTAGCTAAATTGTGATGGCGGCCGTCGCAAATAAGTTAAATTGCGACAAAAATCGAGCGATTGCCGGGAATCGCAGCAAATAAGGAGAACCGTCACAAATAGTTATTTTTTTGGCATTTTCCTTATTTGTGACTGCTTGGCCATCGCAAATCGTCGGGATTCTTGTAGTGGAAGATATCTTCAATGCTCGCAATATCAGCCCACATGTCAGCACCACCAAAACCATTTGTTGAGTTTGGATGATCTGATACTTACATCCAATCGAAGATCCAAGCTCATACACACTGCATTTTCTAAACCAACACTATACAAAACAAATTATTACAGGCGCCTTGTTTTTCAAACACAGACGCTCCGTAAAAAATGCGGTTGTGATATCGAATAAAATAATAAGCGCCTGTGATGATTAAACATCACAGGCGGTCATCCATAAACAACCGCCTAGGTAAATACATGATTTTCTCAGGTGGCTATAATAAAAGACCGTCTGAACTGTTACAAACATCACAGGCTGTTTTTAATAAAAACCGCCTGAGCAAATACATGCTTTTCACGGGCGGCTATTAATTAAGAACCGCCAGTACTAGTTCAAACATCACACGTGGTTTTTAATAAAGAACTGTCTGGGTAAAGACATTATTTTCACAGACTACTATTAATAAAAAACCGCCTGTACTGGTGCATATATTTCATGCAGTCTTTTGTACGGACCGCCTGTGATGCCCCCTATGTTTTCACAAACGGATTTTGCTTACTGGCAGGCTATGAAGGGGACTAAAAGAAAAAACAAATAATAATTTTTAGAGCATTTTATAGTAATATTATATATATATATGTATATATTATACTATATATATACATATATATATATATATCTCATTTATATGTATATGTAATAATATATACATATACATGATGTACACATACATACATATATGAACAAATTCATAAAAAGAAAAATGTCAATTTAAAATATTAAAGCTTCATTGTAATATTACAAATATATACAATATATATCATATATTTTTTCCAGCATTGACATCTTCTCGCATTATTGGATTTAAAATCTTTTTTAATGCTTCTCTCTATGCGCTTGATGTTTTCTGGTTCGGTGAAAAAGTACATCTCTTTATATTGATGATATTCTTCTTCATTATTTCCCACATTCTCAACCCAAACAATATTTTGTTTTCAAGAAACAACTATGTGCATCTTCTCGGTTCCATGATCTTGTACATAAAAAACTTGTGCAACACGATCGGGGAGAACCCACGGGTTAGCTTTATAACCTACTTTGTTCAAGTCTACTAGTGCCAGTCCGTAGTTGTCCACTTTCACACCATCAGGATTTTTGACCTATTGGCACTTAAACACGGGCATTAGAATTCTTTCGCCATAATTGAGTTCTCATATTTCCTCTATAAACCCGAAGTATGTGGTATTCTAACCTTGTGGATCATAAGCCTATATAGGAACACCACTATTTTGTGCAACACTCTTACCGTCTTTTTCCTTAGTGTAAAATGTGAAACCATTGATGTCATATGCTTGTCATGATGTCACCTAAGAAAATGGACCAGAAGCTAACTTCTTCATTGTTGCCTCTTTTATACAGTTTCCGTATGGTATATTTTTGTCCCTTAACCATTCAGTATAATGTCTTTTGTGCTCTTTCATGATCCAGTCCTCTCTGCGACCTTGGTTTTTTGTTGGAAAGCTCAATTTTGTGTTCCTCGATGTACAACTCGGCTATTGTGAGCTGTTGTTGTACACAAAAATGTGCACGGTGTACATTATTGTAATCTTGAATAATAAAAGTTTTCTTACCCACTTTGCCTCTCCCACGTAGTCTACCCTCATGTACTGGTATAAGCATGCCTATCTGCTTTCCATCTTTGATGTAATCAGCACAACCCTCAATCACTTCTTCAATAGTGTATCCTTCCATAACTCAACCCTCTAGGTGAGCACAGTTCCGCACATAATCTTTTAATACTGCTAAATATCTCTCCAACGGAAACATATGATGTAAATATAGTGGCCCCAATGCTTTTATCTGATCAACAAGATGTATGATTGGGTGTACTTGCATATTAAAAAGCGATGGTGAGAAACACATCTCAAGCTTGCATATAATCTCGATGATGTACGTTTTCAAATAGTTTAACACTTCACGTGCTATCACCTTTTGCGATACTGCATTGAAGAAGTAACACAAACGTGTGATGACAACTTTTATATGCTCAGGTTTGATGACTCTTATTGCAATAACAAGGAACACTGTCATCATTATGTGACAGTTGTCCAAATTATAGATGAAAAAAAACAAGTCTTTCATCGAGACTAGTTTGCAGATATTGGATGAGAAACTCATGGGCACTCTGATCCCACACAAGCATTCAAAATTGCATTTTTCTCTTGTAGTGTCATGTTGAAGCTGCCTGGGGGAAGGTAATGCTTCCCGTTCGCCTTTTCTACCGGGTGAAGCTCTAGTCTCATATCAAGATTTACTAGGTCCATACGTGATTTTAATCTGTACTTTGTTTTCCTCAGCATGTCCAGCATGGTCCCAATGATGCTGTCAAGTACATTCTTTGTAACGTGCATCAAATCAATACTATGCAAAAATTCCAGGTTCTTCCAATATGGAATACTTGAAAAAAATTGATTTTGTCTTAAATGTCATGTCAGTTGTATCACCTGAAGATGTACATTTTTTCTCTTTGTTCCTTTACGTTTTTGCCCTTATCGAAAGCAATATGAATGTTCTTGACCATTTCAAACATGAGTTTTCCACTGTAAGGTTTTGGTGCTGTATCTTTTTCGATTTTGTTATCAAATTGTTCATTCATCTTCCTATACTTGTGTGTATCTGTCAAGAATTGCCGGTGTCTCATGTACACAGCCTTTCTGGATGAAGTGAGGTACAGAAATCATGTTCCATCTACGCACCTTACACGACCTTTCTTCCTTTTCATTTGTCCCGATAATATAAATAGTCCTAGATAATCATGCACGGTAACAAATATTATTGCTCATAGCGTGAAATACTCCCGCTTGTACTCATCTCATGTACGTACCCCCTCATTCCACAATTTCGCCATATCTTCCATTAAAGGTTCCAAGAATACATAAATTTCGATGTCGGGTTGTTTTTGGCCTTGGATTAGAAAAGATAACAAAATGTATTTTCTTTTGTGACACAACCATGTTGGTAGGTTGTACATCGTTAAGACCACGGGTCATGTGTTGTGTATGCTCCTTTTTCACCAAATGGATTCATTCCATCTGTACCCAAGACAAACCTTGGATAAGAACAGATAACAAAACATATTTCCTTTTGTGACACAACCACGTCGGTAGGTTGTACATCGTTAAGACCACGGGCCATGTGCTGTGTATGCTCCTTTTTCACCAAATATATTCATTCCATCTGTACCCAAGGCAAATCTTACATTTCTTATTTCCTTTGCAAATTCTGGATACTAAATATAAAAACTTTCCACTAGGTTGCATCACCAGGGTGTCAAATATGTTCTTCATTCTTCCAGCGCAGCTCGGAATGCCAACGCAAAAGTTCTGCCACCCTAGTGTTTGAGAACAAACGCTTCAAGCGGTCAATTACTGGAAGGTACTACATCACCAAGGCATGAATTTTTCTCTTATTCTTCCCACCTGCATTGTCAGAAGTATCATCATCGTCACCTTCATGTCCAATAAAAAACTTCTTATTCTTTTGGGTCTTATTACTATTGGTAACATACTAGTAATTGTTGTCCTTCTTGTATCTACTGACATCACAGATGGGGCATCTAGTTAAGAGCTCATGCTCTTTGCGATACAGAATATAATGGTCCACACAAGCGTGTATTTTTGTCACACCTAGTGCCATCGGGCAAAGAAGTTTCTTCGCTTTATAAGTGCTTCCAGGCAGTTTATAGGGATTTGGATGTTTTTCTCTCAAAAGATTCAAAAGATCAGAGAACTACAATCGGACCATCCGTGTGTGGCTTTCAACTTTAGTAGTTCTAGGACTGCATGCAATGTAATAAACTCTTTATCACAACCCTTTGATTCATCATATAGAAGCTTCGTCGCCGCATTCTGCAATGTCCCCATTTTACCTAAATCTTTACTTTCTCCCATATAAATCAATACATATGGTTTGATGTGATGCAACATCTCCTCACAATAAAACTCATCATCCCCATCACTATCTTGATTGTCACTACCATCTTCGATATGAACATTATCGTCATCTGAACCTCTCTCATCATCTTTATCCACTTCATGTGTATCTAACTCACCATACCCTATCCATATTGTGTAGTTTTCTTTGAAACCACTATTCACCAAATGAGATTGGATTACTATTGTATCTATCCAAGCAATCTTATTTTCGCGGTCGGTACATAGACATAATATGTCATCTATCTTTTTCATCTTTGCATGTCTCTTGGATGCATTAATGTACATAGGATCAGGTCTTGGCATGTTATACATTGACGCTTGGCGGTCCATCTTTAATGAAAAAAATGTGAAAATGGATAAAATAGGGATGTGCTTCAAAATGATCAGGTCGATATGAATAAACTGCAATTACATTAATATGTGCTTTAATGGTATGTTTATTAACAGAATTTATAATGCAAGAAGATAAGGGATTCTGATGTTGAAATTTTTACATAGAGTTCCTAAGGTCATAATAGAAGTTTCTTAAAATTACATAATTTTCTACTGCAAGATTTGGCCAAAAATATTCCCTAAAGGTCTTCCTTACAATGAATTTACAGAGACATAACCAACCTGTATCATATGAGTGAATACTGGTATCATGTAGGCTTGTTCATAAGGGTTCCATGAAAATTTGTTTCATAATTTATTTAGCTTGCTAGTAGACAAAATGAATTTTTGAAATTGGACTTATTCGTTGAAATATTTCATCGAACATGTGATGAACTTGTACTCATCTTCAACCTTTAAAACTTCAAATCTACTTCTTTTTCTATAAAATTCATGGAGGGGCTCAAGGCGAGGCTCAACTACATCTTGGGGAGTAGGGAGGGGGAGGGATATAGCCAAACTCAACAAAACCAAACCAAAAATTACAACAACTAATGGAAGTTGTTTGACAGTGGAAGAAGCCTCTGTGAACCTTTTCTCTATTTGAAGCTTGAACAAATGATGAAAGGAACCGCACGCGCACGTTGGAAACAGAGGGGCAGCGGAAAAGAGAAAATTTTGGTAGCTTGACGGTGTCAATGTAAAATCTCCCGGGTTACATTTTCTACGGTGGCCGAGGAGCCCTTTATATAGTCGTCTATTTTCGCAGGCGGATTTATAAAGGTTTGAGTCTCCTCTTGAGTTTTATTTTTCCTTGCTTCCTTTTTATTCAAATTTCAATATAAATACTCAAACATATATAGATTCTACAAATTAAGTCCAAATCCGATGATACTTTTTTCTATATTATTCAAAAATTAATATCTACCACCTGAATCAAATATTTGTAAAAACCTGTATAGCTAACATTATAATGTTTTGGTAAATATCATATTAATTTATATTCACATTATTATATCTCCTCAAAAAAGGGATCTTCCATTGAAATTAGTTTGTATGAACATATTTATACATGTATGAATTTTTTAAATTTTTTAAAGCATTCCAACATGTAAAAATTCAAATTATCCATCATTCTATTCAAATGCTCACATATATTTGAGGCATTCTTCAAATTTTGAACACACATTGATTCCAAAAAATTTATAAAAATCTGAAAAAAAAACTTATACATTGGTATGATGACTAAAAATTTCCAAAGAAAAATTCAATGATTATATTCATCAAGATAGAAAAATGACAGGTAACTAGTGTTATTTGTTTTTTTTATGTTCTGACCAATTGCAGGGGTTTTCCAAACTGAAATTTAATGGGAACCTATAATACTGAAGCATAATAAAAGAAAGTGGATTTTGGGCTTTTAAAAGGCCCCTCATTTTAATCGAGACTATTAATTAAGCCTAGACTTAGTACATCTTTTCACATGTGGTTTTTAACTACTGCACAGGCGGCGGTTGTTCCTAACAAACCGCCTGTGATAAAGGCCCGAGTCTGTTCTTCAGTTTTCTTCTCCCTTGCTTATTTTTTATTTAGATTCCAATATAAATTCTCAAACATGTATAGATTCTGTAAATTGGGTAAAATTTCGACGATATTTATTTCTATATTCTTGGAAAATTAATATCTATCATCTGGATCAAATATTATAAATCTTGTATAGCTAACATTGTAATTTTTTTGTTAAATATCAAATTGATTTATTTTCACATATTATTCACATTTTATATCTCAATGATCTTCCACTAAAATTGGTTTGTATGTACATATTGTCTTATTTATGCATGTATGAATTTTTAAAAGCATTCCAACTTTTCAAAATTCAAATTATCCATTATTCTAATCAAATGCTCATATACATATGAGGCATTCTTCAAATTTTGAACACGTAGGGATTCAAAAAAAATTATAAAAATCTGAAAAAAAAATCATTATATTCATCAAGATAGAAAAAATGAAAAATAACCAGTGTTATTTTTTTATATCTGATCAATTTTAAAGGTTTTCCCAAGTGAAATTTAATAGGAACCGGTAATACTAAAGCATATTACAAGAAAGTGGAATTTGGGCTTTTAAAAGGCCCCTCTTTTTAATGAAGAATATTAATTAAGCCTAGATTTATTACATCTTTTCACAGGCGGTTTTTAACTACTATACAGGCGGTTGTTACTAACAAACTGCCTGTGATAAAGGCCCGGGTCTGTTCTTCAGTTTTCTTTTCCCTTGCATATTTATTATTTAGATTCCAATATAAATACTCAAATATGTATAGATTCTACAAATTGAGTCCAATTCGATGATATTTTTTCTATATTCTTCAAAAATTCATATCTACCACCTGGATCAAATATTTTAAAACTTGTATAGCTAACATTGTAATGTTTTGGTAAATATCAAAGTAATTTATATTCACATATTATTCACATTTATGTATCTCCTCAGAAAAGGGGATCTTCCACTAAAATTGGTTTGTATGAACATATTGTCTTATTTATACATGTATGAATTTTGATAGTTTTTTTAAAGCATTCAAACATGTCAAAGTTCAAATCATCCATCATTCTAATCAAATGCTCATATACATATGAGACATTCTAAAAATTTTGAACACACATTGAAATTTAATGGGAACCTATAATACTGAAGAATATCATAATAAATTGCAATTTGGGCTTTTAAAAGGCCCCTCAATTTAATCAAGAATATTAATTAAGCCTAGAGTTAGTACACAAAGGCACGGGCTGTTTTTACTAAATAACCACCTGAGATAAAGACATCTTCTCAGGTGGTTAGTAAGGAATAACCACATGAGAGAAGTCCTCTGCTCAGGCGGTTTTTCATTAGAAACTGCCTGAGAAGATATGCGTGTATATAAGAGCGTTCGGCCTCCTTGGAAAAACCTAACAAGGTGAATTCACTTAGATGCCGTCAGACTGCCAAAATTTCATTTTCCGCCAGGTCCTCACCACCCTCACCGCCGAGCTTCGCCCTCGCCGTTTAGCTTCGACCTCGCCGCTCGCCCTCGCCGTCGAGCTTTGTCTTTGTCGCCGTCGTTGTTGCCAGTATGTTCACCTCTTTTCTCCGTTCTCTGTCCCCCGCACCGCTTCATTCCCTCCTCCGTCCCCATGCCGCCTACCTTCTCGCCCTCACCGCCGGCTGAGTGTCCTTGCCGCCGCACCCCCGCGCTCTCCGCACTGCCTCCTCCTTCCCATCGTCTACCCCACCGTGCGCTGCTCTCTCCCAGCCTTCTCCTACCGACGATGCTCTGTGTACTAGATTGTTTATTTCTTGATTTTCTAAGTTTTATTTGGTATTGTTAGGAACCTTTATTGTTGCAAGGTTTAATGAAATGGATGAATGTATTATGTCTGAATGCATGTTGTTACTACTTATCCTTCAAACAATAGGCAACCATGATTGTGTAGGCACTGTTGTGTTGTGTTGATTAGTCTATAATGAAATAGATGAAATTATTGGAAAAGGGACATCGACGGACAGATCGATTGTACCTGGAGTTTTCAACTCCCTCAAATAAGTGGTGCACGCATGGCACGTACAAGCTAATATGATTGTTAGAAAATTTCCTGCAGGTTCATACACGTATTGGTGTAGTGGTACTAGGATCTTAGCCTATCCATTTTGACTTCCATTTTTGATGTTCTATGGTATGTGATTTTTGGAAACCTGATCTTATTCAAGTTCATCAGCTTGATGATCCAGATTAATTTCATGACGTTTTTGTGTGAGACCTATGTGTGCTGAATACATTGGCTATGGCGATAAAAGTTTTGAATACTACCAAAACACTTTTATCATCAAGGTCCGACTCTAGGAATGACTAGCTTTGGTTAGCTTCGGCGCTAGGTCCTGCTAGCTTGGGTAAGCTCCGGTTCA
This sequence comes from Tuctoria greenei, assembly GCA_036927565.1. Taxonomy (NCBI): domain Eukaryota; kingdom Viridiplantae; phylum Streptophyta; class Magnoliopsida; order Poales; family Poaceae; genus Tuctoria; species Tuctoria greenei. The sequence goes on from JAYESD010000003.1 coordinate 52,567,890, forward strand.
AGGTCCAGTTAGCTTTGGCAAGGTCCGGTGCTTGATCACAGTGTTTTTGCTTTTATCTTGCAATGTTTCGAACTTGCTTTACACTTATGGAAAGGTTGCTTAGTATTCTTGTACTAAGTTTTTGGTGCGTTTTGGTTCATATGGCCGATATTGTTTTACTGTGGTTTTGCAACATGCTTATGTGACGTGCTCACGTAAGGTGTTGTGTTCGGAACTAATTTGAGTCAAGTCGTGGACTTGGGCTCAAAGGGATTGGTTGTTTATTCATGTGCAAGTGTTGTTTGAGTTCAAAACATGGCTGGTGACCGGATCCATTGAACTAGTCTTAGGGAAAAGATGAGGTTCAACAACCAAGTTCGGGAGGAATTGTGGTTGAGTTGATCGGGAGGTTGCGCAACATGTTTGAATCAAGAACAATGCATATGAAGGTATCATGGACATCTATGGAAGATGATTGCACGTGTGCAAGGAGTGCATGGACGTGGCTACATGGTTCCGAGACGCTATGAAGAGATGTGGACATAAAGAATTGATTGGTAAGGTCCAACCGACTAGGTTATGGACTCAGGCTGCGGCTGAGTCGGGTTTGACTCAAATATGGAAGGATTTGAGTTGGTTATGATATGATTTCTTGTGGGTCATGAACTTGAGTTTTTTTAGCAATGTGGATACATTCCTAAGGTGCTTGGAAGTCTTAAGATTGCTTCTATATGCGTATAGAAGAGTCTTGAGCAGTTATGAAAAGTTTCAATTCGTGAACTGAGTAGGATTAGGATCCTAGTTAGTTTTGGGTTGGCCTAAGGTTTGGTTATATAAGCAAGGGAGGCTAGAGCTCGTGCGAGACGACTTTTGGGGTTGTTCCTCTTGTGTTCTATTGAATAAAGATCGTAGTTTGAAGGAACTTTTGTGCCTTGTTCGTCCGACTTGTTCCGGACAAGTTTTTCTCGTCGAGTTTTCTGCACAGCACTACCTTTCTTCGGTGGTTTTATCATAACTCGAGTTTTAAATATCCAATTGACGTGATTCTTTTTGAGTTGTCTTACCAACTTGATTATCTATAATTTTAAAAAAATATCACGGTCATTGAATTTGTGGTTTCTGATCTACACGTGTTTCTTTGCAGCATTCTAGAACTGTTTTTCTCGGGTAGGACAGATTGACCTTTGTTCGATCTTTCAATCTTAACTTGAGTTTCTCTCGTCGTATTTGAGTGATTCTTGTTGTGTCGTCTTCGTGATTTGATTCTCTCTGATATCTATCACTTTTGCCATGGTCAAAAACGTTTATATTAGTCTCACACATGATTTCTTTAACAGATCATTTTTCTGTCGAAGGGGTTAGGATTTAATTGTTTCTACTGCATAAGATTTTTTTTAATCTACCATTCACCCCCCCTCTAGTAGCTTTTCACATGCTCTTCGATGCTACAATTGGTATCAGAGCCACGGTGCTCTAATCTTTGTGATTTTCACATGTTTTTGACTAATTATCATGGAGAAATACTCTGCCAAACCTTGTGTGTTTAGTGGTATTGATTTTCAGGTTTGGAAGGCACGTATGGAAGCCTTCATCCAAGCTCAAGGCTTCACAATATGGGAGAAGGTATACAATCCTTACGAAGTGTCATCAAACAATCTAGTTACAGCTACAAATCTGAGAGATGTAGACAACAACAACAAGGCTCAGAACTTGATCATACAAGGATTAACTCAAAGCGATTTCCCGAGATGAAAAGCAAACAAGGACGAAGCACTCCTCTGTAAAAGATACGAAGAAAGAGAAGGGTTTTACAGGACGTCAATTGGTGAGCAGTTTTATCTCCGCACTTCAAGAACTTGGCTCAAGCGATGTGGACATTGGAAGTGACAAAAATGAAGATGATTTGGCAAACTTGTGCTTCATGGCGGTCAAGTCAAGATCAAGTATGGAGGAGGCTGAACACAACAGCGACAATGAAGAGGTATGTCCTACTAGTGAAGAAATGTGTGATGCTATTTCTCGAGCCACTATTATAGTTAAGAAAAAGGACAAAAAGCTTAGGGATAATGCTGTTAAAATTGAGTCACTAGAATCTGAAATTAATCGTTTGAAATCTTTGATTCCTAGTGATGATTCTTGTTCCTCATGTGAATTAATATATAAACAATTGTCCTCATTAAGAAGTGCACACAGCTCCACACTTGAAAAAATTGAGTTAGGAATTGAAAAGAACAAAGAGCTTGCTGCACTTAATGATAAAAACTTGAAAGATGCTAGCTGTTCTACAATTGATTTGCATTGTTCTACTTGTGATGATCTTGATAAGAAACTACAAGATGCTATGAATGAAATTTCTATATTGAACAATGCTTTACGTTCTCATGAAGTTAAATTTTGTTCCAATTGCAAATTAAAAGGAAAAACTTCATGTGAAAATTGCCTTGATCTGTCCAATAAACTTGATAACATGCATAGGACATTAGATTAGTTTTCTAATGGGAATAAGAACCTAAACTTGCTGCTGAATTCTTCCAATTCTTGCAATGATAAAACTGGTTTAGGTTTTTAATTTCATGCTCATGCTAAGGCACATCCACCTAAAATTGTAAAGTCATTAAGAACTAGTTTGATTCAAACAGTTCCTAAACAAAAAGAAGTTGTTTTCAAATCTGCAGGAGTGTTGTCTCATTCAGTTTCAAATAAAAATGTTGCTTGCTCATCTAGACATGAACACAAAGTTAAATTTCATTGTACCTATTGTGATAGAGATGGTCATGTCATAAATTTTTGTTATAGACTAGCTAAACAACAGAAAAAAGAAAGAATAATTGCTAGATCTCATAACTTTCATGCAAAATTTGTTGCATTTGCTAAACCGAATGATAGGAACATGCAATCTGCTGTAATGAGTAGAAAACATGCTAAGTTTGCTCCCAAACCTACTGCTTTTCGTGCTACACATGTAACATCTCGTAGAACAGCAGTTGGGTACAAAAATCCTCAAACATTGGCTCGTAAACCTGCTGTTTTGTCTCAGCTTTCGCGAGTTATTCCTGCTGGACGTCATGTAACTCGGTAATGGATTCCTAAATGCCTTTTGACTTACCCTAGTATTTAGTCATCGATGTATTGTACTTCTATGTATGTTACACGCTTGAGGAAGGAGAACTTTTGGATTGTGGATTCAGGTTGCTCATGCCACATGACCGGTAACAAAGAATGGTTTTCCTCCCTCTCGTTTGTGTCACGTGTAGAGAATGTTACTTTTGTTGATAATTCTTCAACTCCTATAATTGCTAAGGGTTCGGTTAGAGTAAATGATCACTACACTTTGAAGGATGTGGCACTTGTTAAGAATTTGAAATACAACTTGCTTTCTGTTTCACAACTGCTAGATGAAAATCTGGAAATTATTTTCATTAAAAATTGCTGCAAAGTTGTAAATTCAAATAGTGAGCTTATTTTTAACATGTCACTGTTTGGAAGAGATTTTAAAGCCGATTTTGATATGTCTTGCTCTAATCATAGGTGTCTAGTTGCTAATGATTCCAATGATTTATATTTTTGGCATCGTAGACTTGGTCACGTAGGCTTTGATCATCTCACGCGTGTTAGTGCTCTTGATCGCATACATGGGCTACCTAAGCTTAAAGGGGACAAAGAAATTGTGTGCTCTTCTTGTATAAATGCTAAGATGGTTGCAGGTTTACATACTCCTCTCACGATGATCATGACAACTGAACCGGGTCAACTTTTGCACCTTGACACCGTAGGACCTTTACGTGTTCAATCCTTCGGAGGTAAATGGTATGTTCTTGTGATTGTTGATGATTATTCTAGATACTCTTGGGTTTACTTTATGGCATCTAAGAATGAAGCTTTTAGTCACTTTAGAACTATATTTTGTAGATTATCAATTGATCACTCAGGATCATTAAAAGCAATTAGAAGTGATAACGGAACCGAATTTAAAAATCAATCTTTTGATCACTTCTGTGCTGAAAATGGAATAGATCATCAATTTTCATCACCATATGTACCTCAACAAAACGGTATTGTAGAAAGAAAGAACAAAACCTTATTTAAGATGTCTAGGACTATGCTTGATGAATATCAAACTCCTAGGAAATTTTGGACTGATGCGATTGCAACTGCTTGTTATGTCTCAAATCGTGTTTTCTTGTGCGCTAAGCTAGGTAAAACACCATATGAGCTCCAGTTTGGACATAGGCCTAGTGTTACACAATTTCGGTTGCAAATGCTTTGTTAAGAAACATGGTAATCTTGATAAATTTGAACCTAGATCTGTTGATGGCATGTTTCTTGGTTATCCATCTCATACTAGAGGCTACCGTGTGCTTTTACTTGACACTAATAAAATTGTGGAGACTCGTGAGGTGTCTTTTGATGAAGCTAGCACAGGTACTAGCTCAAACATTGCAGGTCCGGATCCATATCCGCAGGGGGAGATCATTTTCGTTGGAGATGAGGAAGAAGTGGCGCTGCTGCCCAAAAATTCAGCAGCTAATGACATTGTTCCAGCTCCTGATTTTGATTCACAACCAGCACCGACAACCACCATTGCTGGTCCAGATACTCCTCAAGTCACAAGCTCATCGATTTATGATGAACATGAATAAGAAGAAGCTTGTGATGTGTCCACTCCCCTCCAGGTTCTCAAAAGTCATCCTTCACAACAAATTATTGGAAGCTTGCACGAACGTGTCACAGGGTCCAAGTTTTGCGATCCAAACTCTCATGCTTATTCTACTTTTGTTGCTTTTTTTGAAACCGAAGATATATCACACGCACTCACTAATGAATCTTGGATTATTGCAATGCAAGAAGAGTTAGAAAATTTTGAAAGAAATAATCTTTGGAAACTTGTACCTCCACCTCAAGGTCACACTTTAATTAGAACTAAATGGGTGTTTAAAAATAAACAAAGTGAGGATGGGGTTGTGGTCAGGAATAAGGCTAGGTTGGTTGCTCAAGGTTTCACTCAAGTTGAAGGTCTAAATTTTGATGAAACTTTTGCTCCTGTTGCTAGATTAGAAGCCATAAGAATTTTGTTAGCTTTTTCTGCATCTAAAGGTTTTATGCTTTATCAAATGGATGTTAAAAGTGCTTTTCTTAATTGCTACATACATGAGGAGGTTTATGTCAAACAACCACCGGATTTTGAAAATTCAGATTTTCCTAATCATGTTTACAAACTGTCCAAAGCCTTGTACGGTCTCAAACAAGCCCCTAGAGCATGGTATGATAGGTTAAAAACATTCTTACTTGAAAAGGGGTTTACCATGGGTAAGGTTGATAAAACTCTTTTTGTGCTTAAGCATGGCAATGACTCATTATTCGTTCAAGTGTATGTGGATTATATTATCTTTGGTTGTGCTTCTCATGATCTTGTGTCAAAGTTTTCAGCTATGATGAGTTCAGAATTTGAGATGAGTATGATGGGAGAACTCACGTAATTTTTGGGGCTGCAAATCAAGCAAACCAAGGAGGGTACCTTTGTGCATCAAACGAAGTATACAAAAGACCTCCTAAGACGCTTCAACATGGACAAAAGCAAGCCTCTTCGGACACCAATGGGAACAGCAACAACACTAGAACTTGATGAAGATGGTGAAGCGTAAATCAAAAAGAATATAGAAGCGTGATCGGATCACTTTTGTACCTCACAGCATCAAGACCGGACATACAATTCAGCGTATGTCTTTGTGCACAGTTTCAAGCCTCTCCACGTGCTTCACATCGTCAAGCCCTCAAAAGGATTCTCAGGTACTTACATGGAACTCATGAATTTGGTATTTTTCTTCCTTCTTCCTCAACCGTTACTTTGAAAGCTTTTTCAGATGCTGATTTTTTGGGGGTTGTAGGATTGATAGGAAAAGTACTTCTGGTGCTTGTCATTTTCTTGGTAATACACTTGTTGCTTGGTCCTCTAGAAAACAAAACTCAGTTGCACAATCCACGGTTGAATCTGAATATGTAGCTGCCGCTAGTGCTTGCTCACAAATTTTTTGGATTGTTCAAACACTTTAGGACTATGGGGTTGATCTACATAGTTTTCCACTGTTCTGTGATAACACTAGTGCCATTTGCATTGCTAAAAACCCCGTGCAACATTATAGAACTAAGAACATTGATATTTGGTATCACTTTCTCTGTGATAATGTTGAAAAAGAAAACATTGTGCTTCACCATGTAGATACCGAACAACAATTGGCTGACATTTTTACAAAACATTTTGATTTCACTCGTTTTTGTTACATTTGTAGTGAAATAGGGGTTATGCATCCTCATGGCTTAAATTGAGGGGGAGTTTTCAAACTTGAGAAGTCTATGTGTGAATCTGAAATTAAAATAATACGAGCATAATATTTCATACACATATGACTTTGTGATTCCTTTTACATGTTGAAAGTTCTTACTACATTACTCGTGTTATACATTTTGTAGTTTTTGCCATGTCTAGTAATTGGAATAATTACTTACACTAAATCCGGTCATGGTCGAACTTCCTTGCTGTTTTGAACTTGTTGCATGCTCACAAGTGCTTTTAATCATAAAGAAAAAATCAAGTAATCAACTCACATGTTGAGTTTTTATGATCAAATAAAATTGAGAAAAGATCAAGAGAATATGCATGCATCGGACTTCTTCTTTTTGAGATGGCTTATCATTGCACTTAGATATGAACTTGGAAGAAAGTGTGTATGACTAAAATCATGTCCTTAAGCTTCTGATTGTCAAATGACATAGGCTTGGCTTGGTTGGTTAGAATAAGGCAGATGCGGCATATAATCTCTTGCAAATGTCATATGTTAAAAGTTTGCGCTTTAAATAATAAAATGCAGCAACAAGTGTCATGCTTTCAGGTTTTAAAATAGTTATGTTTGTGAGATCATGACTTGTTTAATTTGAAAATTATATTTGATCTCTAGCATGGCTTACACTACTTTATATATCTCATTTATGTGATAGTGTAAGTTACTTGATAGTATGACTAATACATTGTCAAAGGGGGAGAGATAATATGTCAATTTTTAAAGATAAGTATGCAAGGGGAGAAATTGATTACACATTGCACATATTCACAACTGTTTTGGCACGATTCTTCTCAGGAGGAGAATTTCTTTTTCTCATTTTATTTCTGTTTTACAAAGGGGGAGAAATTGTTTTCAAAACCTTTAATGTGAATAAGCTAACGTTTGGATCTTAAGTGGTGTTGCCAATGCATTCATCAAGGGGAAGATTATGAGACCTATATGTGTGCTGAATACATTGGCTATGGTGATAAAAGTTTTGAATACTACCAAAACACCTTTATCATCAAGGTCCGACTCTAGGTCTGCCTAGCTTTTGTTAGCTCCAGCGCTAGGTCCTGCTAGCTTTGGTAAGCTCCGATTCAAGGTCCGGTTAGCTTTGCCAAGGTCTGATGCTTGATGGCAGTGTTTCTGCTTTTATCTTGAAATATTTCGAACTTGCATTACACTTAAGAAAAGGTTGCTTAGTATTCTTTTACTAAGTTTTTGGTGCGTTTCGGTTGATATGGCTGATATCGTTTTACTGTGGTTTTGCAATATGCTTACGTGAGGTGCTCACGTAAGGTATTGTGTTCGGAACTAATTTGAGTCAAGTCGTGGACTTGGGCTCGTACAGATTGGTTGTTTATTCATGTCCAGGTGTTGCTTGAGTTCAAGACATGGCTGGTGACGGGATCTATTGAACTATTCTTAGGGAAAAGATGAGGTTCAACAACCAAGTTCGGGAGGAATTGTGGTTGAGTTGATCGGGAGGTTGCACAGCATGTTTGAATCAAGAACAATGTATATGAAGGTATCATGGACGTCATTGGAAGATGATTGCACATGTGCAAGGAGTGCATGGACGTGGCTACATGGTTCCGAGATGCTATGAAGAGATGTGGACGTAAAGAATTGGTCGGAAAGGTCCAACCGACTAGGTTATGGACTCAGGCTGCGGCTGAGTCGGGTTTGACTCAAATATGGAAAGATTTTAGTTGGTTATGATAGGATTTCGTGTGGGTCACGAATTTGAGTTGTTTTAGAAATGTGTGATATGTTCTTAATGTGTTTGGAAGTCTTAAGATTGCTTCTATCTGCGTATAGAAGAGTCTTGAGCAGTTATGGGAAGTTTTGATTCGTGAACTGAGTAGGATTAGTCTTAGTTAGTTTTGGGTTCGCCTAAGGGCTGGGTATATAAGCAAGGGAGACCAGAACTCATGGGATACGACTTTTGGGGTTGTTTCTCTTATGTTTTATTGAATAAAGATCGTAGTTTAAAGGAACTTTTGTGCCTTGTTCGTCCGACTTGTTCCAGAGAAGTTTTTCTCATCGAGTTTTCTGCACAGCACTACCTTTCTTCGGTGGTTTTATCATAACTCGAGCTTTACAGATCCAATTGACGTGATTCCTTTTGGGTTGTCTTCACAACTTGATTATCTATCATCTTTCAAAATTTCACGTTCTTTGGATTTGTGGTTTATGATCTACACGAGTTTCTTTGCAGCGTTCCAGAACTGTTTTTCTCGGGTAGGACATATTTACCTTTGTTCGATCTTTCAATCGTAACTTGAGTATCTCTCGACGGATTTGAGTGATTCTTGTGGTGTCATCTTCGTGATTTGATTCTCTCTGATATCTAACACTTTTCTCAAGGGGAAACACGTTTAGATTAGTCTCACACATGATTTCTTTAACATATCATTTTTCTGCTGAAGGGGTTGAGATTTAATTGTTTCCGCTGCGTAAGATTTTATTATCTACCATTCCCCCCTGGTAGCTTTTCACGTGCTCTTCGATCCTACATTTTGGTAACCTAAACCCTCATGAACACTGTCTAAGAGTCTCAAGAAGTTTAAGGTTTAAGCTTTGCAGCTATTATTTCTTTATCGGATATATTTACACGCCTTGCATATACAGGTTTTCAAAACAAATAGCAAAAATGTGCCAAAGCAAAAATTTATTTAATCGCTTATGATTGCTAGTGTTTTGTTTAACATGATTATTTTCTATTTCAGTGACAATAATTCAAATAGTAGAGTGGTAGTATGATCTTAGCGTATACATTTGTAACTCAATTTTGATTTTTCCCTCATATTCCCTCCGTTTAAAAATAATTTTGATCTAGCATGGAAAGCACTAAGAAGACTGTTGCTGGTAGTAACAATGAAGAAGGCAATATAGAGTTTAGTGACTCCAACAGTTCAGGCTCCTTTCATAGTCCATCGAATCCTTTTCCAAATATAATAATTAAAAAGACTTCAGAGGATCTCGACCTGAAATATGATCTTGCTGACGAGGTATGGATCATGAATCTTAACTCCAGTAGTTTAAGTTAATGTTGGTTGTCAAGTATATGAAGTCTTAAAATTCTCTTCTACCTAGCTTAATTGCGAAGACAACGAGGTGACCTCGACTCCTAAAATCGTAGAAGGTTCTCCAATGGTTGAATCCTCAGGTTCACTCAAGCGAGAACGAGGGCAGCAAGGTCCCAATAAAGGTTCATTGAACCGCATCAAATACACATGTCAGTCCAGGTGGGCTTCCCTAAGAACCACTGGATTCAGTTACAAGGTACCAAAATGCATGTGGTTGTCTTATTAGAGAGCTTGTGCCGATCACAACCAAGAATTGGAGAAAATTACTTACGGGAAACAAGAATGAGTTTTGGGAGAGGATAAAGAAACAATTGAAGTTCCCGAAGGGCACGGAAGAAGCTGTAAACAAAGAAACATTGGTCTCTTGCAGCAAGAAGTTCCGTGTCTGGAACAATGAAATGAATGCTTATGTTAAGGCTGATAAGGTCCCTAGCCCGAAGAGGATGTGAAAAATCACAAAAGCTCAGTGGCAAGATTTTGTTCATCAAAAGACCACACCTGATGCTAAAGCCCTAAGTGCAACTAGGTCAGAGCTTGCCAAAAATAATTGTCGAAGTGTGCGATCGACACTTCCCCCTGTACTACTAGATTGTAGCCCACGGAGGTTCTTGATTGGTTGGGGCACGCGTGAGATTACGAACAAGATGATGACACATTGATTTTACATTGTTCGGGCTGCCTGAGCGTAACACCCTACTCAACGTGATGTGTGTTGTATGTATGAATGTATGGCGCTTGTGGGCGTGTGATATTGGTTGTCATGTATCATGCAACGTAGCCCTTTTATAGTGTAAGGACGACTTGTCGTTACATTAGCTTGGCCCGACATGTGGCCCTGACAGTAGTTAATTGTCTAATACGCGATCTGTGAATATTAAGCACAATTAACAGCGTGATAACAAGCCTTAATGGTGGCATTACTGTTGTTAAGAGTCCTATGATTGTGTGTCATTAATATGGCATTAATGACACACAATCAAGTCTTGTAACTGTAGGTTGAGCTGTCCCTTGAATGTCTGTGCCGTTGGAGATTCGCCAGTCTCTTCGTTACTATCTCATGTCTGGAGGTTCGACACGTGGCGGCTCTGGAGCTTCCCGTCGTGGGGAGGTAGGTCTGGAGCCACTATACACATGGCAGCACCAGAGCTTCCCTCTCCAGGGGTTAGATCCGGGGTCACTAGACACGTGGCAAGACCGGGGCTTCCCTACAGGGGGAGTCAGGTCCGACCTTGTGTTACACGTGACAGTGCCGGAGCTACCCAAAGGGTGAAGGCAGGTCCAGTCACTACATGGATTCCACCCTATTGCAATGATTGTACTGCAACGAATACTAAATCGTTGCAGTAAGCTTGGTCTTTTGCCATGATTCACTAGTTCATGGCATTAGCATCTATCGCCACAGAACATGATCATTGCATTAGGATCTGTTGCCACGATTCACTAGTTCATGGCATTAGGATCTATCGCCACGAATCTGTTGCCACGATTCACTTGTTCATGGCATTAGAATCTATCGCCACAGAACACGATCGTTGTATTAGGATCTGTTGCTACAATTCAATAGTTCGTGGCATTAGGATCTATAGCCACGAATATGTTGCCACAATTCACTAGTTCGTGGCATTATCGTCTATCGCCATGGAACACGATCGTTGCATTAGGATTTGTTACCACGATTCACTAGTTCGTGGTGTTGGCATCTATTGCCACAGAGCACAATCGTTGCATTAGTATTTGTTTCCACAATTCAATAGTTCGTTGCATTAGGATCTATTGCCATGAATATGTTGCCACGATTCACTTGTTCGTGGCGTTAGCATCTATCGCCACAGAACACGATCATTGCATTAGGATCTGTTGCTACGATTCAAAAGTTTGTGGCGTTAGGATCTATTGCCACAAATCTGTTGCCACGATTCACTAGTTCGTGGCATTATCATATATCTCCATGGAACACGGTCGTTTCATTAGGATATGTTGCCATGATTCACTAGTTCGTGGTGTTAGCATCTATTGCCACGGAACACGATCGTTGCATTAGGATATGTTGCCAAGATTCACTAGTTCGTGGCGTTAGCATCTATCGCCACGGAACACAATCGTTGCATTAGGAAATTTTGCCAAGATTCACCACTTCGTGGCGTTAGTATCTATCGCCACAAAACACAAACATTGCATTTGGAGATTTTGCCATGATTCACCAGTTCATGGCGTTATGATCTATCGCCACGAAACAAAAATGTTGCATTAGGAACTTTTGCCACGATTCACCAGTTCGTGGTGATAGGATCTATCGCCATGAAACACTATCATTGTATTAGGATATGTTGCCACGAAATATCGGTTCGTGGCATTAGGATCTATCACCACAGAACAAAATTGTTGCATTAGGAACTTTTGTCATGATTCACCAGTTCGTCACGTTAGGATCTTTTGCCATGAAACACAATCGTTGCATTAGGAACTTTTGCCATGCATCACCAATTCATGACGATAGGATCTATCGCCACGGAACAGAATAAGTGCATTAGGATTTGTTGCCACGATTCACCAGTTCGTGGCATTAGGATCTATCGCCGTGAAAACACAATCGTTGCATTCGGAACTTTTCCCATGATTCACCAGTTCGTGGCAATAGGATCTAACGTCACGGAACACAATCGTTGCATTAGGAACTTTTGCCACAATTCACCAGTTTGTGGCATTAGGATCTATCGCCACGGAACACAATCGTTGCATTAGGAACTTTTGCCACGATTCACCAGTATGTGGCATTAGGATCTATCGTCATGGAACACAATCATTGCATTACGAACTTTTGTCACGACTCACCACGATTCAATATCGACTTGCTTCTAAGCTTGCTGCTAAATAGAATAGCGGCTTCTATCTTTTCAAAAAAAATCAAATAGTTCACATACAGTGTTAGCTCACATAGTACTTATATAAAAAAATCATCATCTTCGTTGTCCTTCCCCAATATTGGAGGTACAATACCATCATTGATATATGTATCATCATCATCGTCGTCGTTGTTGTCATCTTCATTTGAAAGAGCGGAAGCATCACCGGTTGCTCCCTCAATGTCATTTCTATCCCATGTGGTTCTATCCTCATTTATATCAGTAAGTCGTAGATCATCAAATGTCTCAGTCTCTATCGTCTCAGTGACATTATTTTTAGTGTCTCCAGGGGGCATGGCAAAAATGTTTTGTGGCTTCGTTTTAACAATTGTAGCCAATTTAGGTTGCTTCACACTTCGAACGTAAAAAACTTGTTATGCTTGGGTGTGTAGAATGTAAGGCTCATACTTAAATTGACAAAGAGTAGTATCAACATCTATCATTCCGTATCGATCCATTTTGTAGCCTCTGCTTTGGCTCTGACCGGGACGAGGCCGATCAAAGTAGTCACATTCAAATAACAGAACCTCTTATTTTTTTCAAAATCAACTGAAATCGTTTTCTTGATTACTCCATACCACTCATGATCACCATCCCAAACAACAACACAACTGTTTTGCGTCCGTAGATCTTTTTCCACCTCTGATGTTCGAAAGAAGAATCCATTTATGAATGATCGACTAAAATAACGTGCCCGACGATCAGGTCCTCTAGATAATGCATACAAATAATCGGTTACTTTGCCTTCTTTGTGTAATGTCATAATTTGTACACATTAATTAGTATAAAAGGGGTCATCGATAAACCAACTTCAGAACACATATTTCTTCAATATTTCATCAAAGTAAAAACTTGCATGTACTTACTCATTTCTGAAACCAATAAACAAACTCATCTCTATGGCTTTTTTCAACATCACGAGAATGAATATTTTTCAGCTCTTCAAAATGCTCACTGGAAGGGTACAAAATTAAATTAGCCATCTACAATAAGCATGATCCAATATAGTATAGAACATCTGAGTTATACGTATTTGATCCATGGAGTGGCATCTTCCACATTAGAAATAATATAATGCCTGATGTTATGTAGTTCCACCATAGTAAGTTGGCCCCATTTAAACCCTTTTTAGAATTATCAAATTCTGTAAATATATTAGACTCGAGAGAAGGTTCATTCCTAGCTGCAGCTTCATGACGTTTTGGCCTATTAAGCTTGGTGCTGATGTTATCTAAAAACTGACTACAAAAAGTCATACACTCTTCCATAATATATGTCGGCTATAGAACCCTCCGGGTGAGCTCTATTACGTACATACCTCTTCAATGTACCAAGGTACCTCTCATTTGGATACATCCATTAGTAAGAAATAGGTCCACCCAAGCGAGCTTCTTCGGCAAGATGGATTGGAAGATGTACCATGATATCAAAGAAAGCGGGACGAAGCAACATCTCAAGATTACAAATTGTTTTAGGAAATTGTTCAATCATCTTATCCAAATCTGGTTCCGCCAATTCTTTAGAAGAAATTTAAGAAAAGAATATGCTAAACTCAGATAAAGGTTCAACAACCTTTTAGGCAATATGTCACGTATTGCAATAGGAAGGAGCTTCTGAAATATAATATGGAGGTCATGAGTTTTTAGACCAGATACCTTACGTGCTGTTATGTCCACACATCTCTTGATGTTTGAGGCATAACCATCGGGCATCTTCACATCCGCCAAAAACTTGCACAAGATGGTCTTCTGATCTTTTTGCAAAAGTATATGATGCTGATGGACAATCATACTTCCCTTTCATACCCACCGAATGTATCTTTGGCCGTGTACCCGTTTCCTTCATATCAAAACAAGCTTGTAGACTATCTTTTGTTTTACCATCCACATTAAGCAATGTCCCCAATATGCTATCACAAATGTTTTTCTCAATGTGCCTGGCATGCAAGTTATGCATTATTAGCAATGTCTTCCAATATGGGAGCTGAAGAAATATACTTTTCTTCTTCCAATTGTGCCACCTATATTCCTCAGTGCACTTCCTCATATTATTCGTCTGTCCAAAACTCACTTGATCAAAAGTCTCGTATTGTTGGAGTACTTCATGACCAGAGAGTGATGTTGGAGCCTCTCTATTCTCTATCTTGTTGTTGAAAGAAGCTTTGTCCCGACGCCACCTGTGATCATGAGGTAGGAAATGATGATGACCCATGTAGCAATACTTTCGTCCATGTTTCAACCACAAGGCGTCAGTGTTTACATGGCAGTATGGAGGATAATTGGGTCACCTTCTCACAACCTGGATACAACTCCTTTTTGGCATCATTTAGTAAGTCATAGAATGCCTTTGCACATCCAGTTGCCTCCTACTGGTTTATAGCATTTTCTGGACCATCAACATCTGCTGAAGTACCACCATGATCAGTGCCTCTAAGTAGACTGGACAACATATTTTCCATAGCAGCATCATCAAAAATTATCTCCTCATTATTTGCTGATTGCTCGGCAATATTTTTCTCAACTCATTTTTCTCCATGGTGTACCCAACAAGCATAATCAAATGACATCCCATTATGAAGCAGGTGAAGATGAACTTCCTTGCGTGTCCCATGGTAAATATTACGACATTTCGTGCAAGGTCAAGGCTTAGTTTCTTCTTCACGAGTGCCTTGGAATGCTAAATTTAAAAATGACTTCATTCCATCCTGCCACTCCTTCGTATGCCTGTCTTTTCCCATCCATGTATTATCTTCTGACATTGCTTCCTACAATTCAATCAGCGTATCCATAAGAGGATTGAACTACAATAACATTATGTTAGCAATTGTACCTAGCGCTGTTGCTCCTCCACGTGCGGAGGCCGGCGGATGCTCCTCCACACCGGTGGATGGCGGATGCTCTTCCAAGAGCGTGGCGGCCGGCGGATGCTCATGCAAGAGCGTGGCGGCCGACGGATGCTCCTCCAAGAGCGCGGCGGCCAGGCGCGTGTCGTGCAATTGGGAGAGGGGTCGTTGTGGATCGAAGGGTCCGGCGAGGAGGCAGGAAGGACAAAGCGTACGTGAAGCTATCAGAGGAGGCCCAACACTGCGCTGGGCCGCTTGTTATTTGTGGGCTGAAACTGCATTGAGTCACTTTATATTCCCGGGCCGAAACTGAGATGGGATGCTTGGTGTTCGTCCCCATGATGCGTGAGCCCATCTACGGGCGCGCGTCTGGCTCTGGCAATTTATAATATAAATAAGTTAATGTAGCAATGGGGGTGGTATTCCCATCAAAAAAAGCATAAGCGTATGTTCTAGTCCTTGCAATAGTAACATCGTGACTGTTAAGATTTTGGTTGGAAAACAACATGACAAAACGTGAAAAGAAAAAACATCAAAATAAAACAAGAACAGAAGCACAGCATCACAACTTGGATTAATCAACGTCAATCGAATTCCTGTTTTACAGTTTCGTTCTCCAGGCTCTTTCACCTTAAATCTCGTACGTAGTACCTATTTTTTTCTAACATTTTTCTCTTCCTTTCTTTTCTTTTCTTCTCTTTTCTGCAGTTCATTGTCTCCACTTTTCTTTTCTATAGTTCAATTTCTCCACTCTAGAGGCCACCGGTGTGGAGGGTCACACAATTTGATTCACGCATGAAGTGGGTTAAAGGGGAAATTTTGGCGCCGTTAAAGGAGATGTTTTTCGATAAAAGAAAAAAATTAATTTGACACGAAAAGGGCCCAGCGTATGCGGGGAAAATTTATGCTTGTAAAAAACCGCGGTTCGAATCCCTCTCGGTAATCGCAACGGCTAGACGTGTCCCATCGGCTTCACTAACAGTTTTTTATTTTGACACGGAAAGGGCCCAGGGCTTATATAAAAAACATACGCCCCGTACACACCTCATACACGTCCCGTTCGACTTTGACCGGGCGAGCGGACGATGTCGAACGAATCGTGGCCGAGTCTTGTACGACATCTTTTTTCAATCGGATGTGTAACGACAATAGCGCGCGTTGTCTTATATTCTCATTGCAATGAGCTCAACTTTCCGAGGTGGGACAAATCACTAACAGCTTGTCAAAATCGCTCGCACGAATTTGTTACGGACACCGCGTATAGGAGTAGTGGTAATGATTACACCGTGCATAGGGGCATTGGGCCTGTGTTACGTTGGGGCCATTGGTATATAGATGGTGCCACGATCAGGGAACGACGATTCAAGACACGAAGGATGTACATGGCACCATATGAGAACGGTATGCACTTGCTCTCCAGTGTGACGTTAAAGGAGATGTTTTTCGATAAAAGGAGAAATTTTTAATTTGACATGGAAAGGGCCCAGCGTATGCGGGGAAAAATTATGCTTATAAAAAACCGCAGTTTGCATCCCTCTCGGTTATCGCAACGGTTCTACGTGTCCCATCGGCTTCACTGGCAGTTTTTTAATTTGACACGAAAAGAGCCCAAGGCTTTATATAAAAAACATCTACCCCGTACACGCCTCCTACACGTCCTGTTCGATTTCGACCGGGCGAGCGAACGATGTCGAACGGAGCATGCAGAAGTCTTGTACGACATCTTTTTTAATCGGATGTCTGAATACAATAACACGCATTGCCTTATATTCTCATTGCAACGAGCTCAACTTTTCGAGGTGGGACAAATCGTTTACAGCTTGTGAAAATTGCTCGCATGAATTTGTTACGGACACCGCACCCGGGGGAAGACATTGGGAATATGCCAGGTGACTAGTGCACAACCTGGGCCCAGATGGTGCATAGATTGCAAGTGACGATGATACGATTCCTGGAATTAATACTGGCATTATCCCTATCATGTCCGGCCATCATACACCCTCGTTTGGGTAGGAGTGGATTCACTTCAATCTAAGTGGATTAGAGAGTGTCTGACACTCATACGACCTGGCGTAATGAAGATTTTTGAATCTGATATACGCCTTTTTTGTTTGGAAATCGTTCCAGTCCTTGTAATAATAACATCGTGACTGTTCAGATTTCGGCAGGAAAACAACATGACAAAACGTGAAAAGAAAAAACAAAATAAGAACAGAAGCACAACATCACTACTTCGATTAATCTGCGTCAATTGATTTCCTGTTTTACAGTTTCGTTCTCCACGCTCCTTTACCTTAAATCTCGTACGTAGTACCTATTTTTTCTAACATTTTTCTCTTTCTTTCTTTTCTTTCATTTCTTGAGTTCATTGACTCCACTTTTCCTTTCTTTTCTGGAGTTCATTGTCTCCACTCTAGAGGCCCCCGATGTGGAGGGTCACACAATTCGATTCACCCACGAAGTCTGTTAAAGGGGAAAATTTGGCGTCATTAAAGGAGATGTTTTTTGATAAAAGGAGAAATTTTAATTTGACATGCAAAGGGCCAGCGTATGAGGGGAAAATTATGCTTATAAAAAACCACGGTTTGCATCTCTCTCGGTTATCGCAACTGCTCGACGTGTCCCATCGGCTTCACTGGCAGTTTTTTAATTTGACACGAAAAGGGCCCAAAAGCATGCGCCCCGTACACGCCTCATCAACGTCCCAGTCGACTTCGACCGGGCGAGCGGACGATGTCGAACGGAGCGTGGCCGAGTCTTGTACGACAACTTTTTTCAATCGGATGTGTAACGACAATAGCACGCGTTGCCTTATATTCTCATTGCAACGAGCTCAACTTTTCGAGGTGGGACAAATCGTTCACAACTTGTCAAAATCGCTCGCACGAATTCGTTACGGACACCGCGTATAGGAGTAGTGGTAATGAATACACCGCATATAGGGGCATTGGGCCAGTGTTACGTTGGGGATAGTGGTATATTGATGGTGCCAAGATCAGGGAACAACGATTGAAGATACGAAGGAAGTACATGGCACCATTTGAGAACGGTATGCACTTGGTCTCCGGTGCGTCATTAAATGAGATGTTTTTCGATAAAAGGAGAAATTTTTAATTTGACACGCAAAGGGACCAGCGTATGCGGGGAAATATTATGCTTATAAAAAACCGCGGTTTGCATCCCTCTCGGTTATTGCAACGGATGGACGTGTCCCATCGGCTTCACTGGCAGTTTTTTAATTTGACACGGAAAGGGCCCAGGGCTTTATATAAAAAAATCTGCCCCGTACGCGCCTCCTACACATTCCATTTGACTAAGACGGGCGAGCGGACGATGTCAAACGGAGCGTGCAGAAGTCTTGTACAACATATTTTTTCAATCGAATGTCTGACTACAATAGCGTGTGTTGCCTTATATTCTCATTGCAACGAGCTCTACTTTCCGAGGTGGGACAAATCGTTCACAGCTTGTCAAAATCGCTCACACGAATTCATTATGGACGCCGCGCGGGGGCAGACGTAGGGAATATGTCAGGTGACCAGTTCATAACCTGTGCCCAGGTTGTGCATAGATTGCAAGTGACGAGGATACGATTCCTGGAATTAATCCTGGTGTTATCCATGTCATGTTTGGCCATCATACAACCCTGTTCGTTCATGTGGACACATGTCACAGTCATGCAACTGCTTCATCCGTCCGTTCATGTGGACACATGTCACAAATCTGGAACGGTATGCACAGCCTTGGATATGCATACGATATCCATAAATTTTTTTTCCTTGTTTGGGTAGGAGTTGATCCACTTCAATCTAAGTGGATTGGAGAGTGCCGGCCATCATACGACCTGGCGTAATGAAGATTTTTTAACCTGATATACCCCTATTTTTTAATTCTTATCTTTATGACCATTGGTTGCATTTTCTCAAACAAACACCACGTACAACAACAATGACTCAGCGGAATCGAGCACTGGCCATTTAAAATGGAGGTCAGCAGTCTCACGATTCATTGATCGAAACACGCGCCATCCTTTTTGTTCTCCCTTTTTTCTATCCATAACCGTGAGACTGTTGAGTTCCCTCTTCACCGACACATGTATGGTCCGGGTGTGCCGGTGTACCTTAACCCCCATTGTGCGTCCCCGGTGGTGGTTGGAAGACCCCTGCAAGTATGTTCTTATTCGTGTCCTCCAACTCCATCTAGGTTTCTGATGACGCATTCGGTTCACCACCAGACAAACCAGCAAATCTGGTGATGAGCAGCATGCAAGTTTCTTGATGAAAAACTAACTGTGGGGGCCTCCCGTTCTGTCCTCCCATGCGTCCTCCCGCTGATGTTTCAAAATGTTATTGATCCCTTTATTAATGCTTAGTTTAACTACCATACCTTAACAACAAATAAGATGATGACACGTCAGCAGGAGTACGCATGGGAGTACAAATGGGGTGGCCGGGGTAGATGATGTACATGGCATAATAGCTTATGTGGCATGCCAATGTGGATGACCAACTCAGAATAAGGATGAAAGTGAAATGTTTTTTGATGTTGATGCACTAAAATAATTGACCCATTTGAAAGTTCAAAGACCAAACTTAGTTTTGATTGAAAGTTTAGGATGAAGTTTAGTATTGCCAGCTTCATGAGCTCAAGCTCGAAAAGTTCGAGTAAGCTCGTTTGTTGTTGTCATCTATGATATGTATGTATGATTAACTAATTCTATTAAAATTATTCTATGGGACACAATTTTTATATATGATAGAAACAAACTCGGTCGAGTTCGACTCGTTGACAGCCCTACATGCAATTAAAATTTTGGTGCAATCGTGTAATTAAATATTTTCATCTGTTGGATCTATACATCTTACGGTTATTACATCTTTTCATTTAACCCCTTCCACCACCTCCACCACCCCTCCACCTGGTGGAGGGGGATAAATAAAAAGATTAAATGACCGTAATGTAGATCGACCCAACAGTTGAAGATGGTTGATTGCACGATTGCACCAAACATCTTATTACATTCTAGTTGAACCCAACTTTAAAACAGGAAACCTGTTGACACTGATTAGTCCAACCGTGATGTTTTTCTCTTCTTGTTTTTGTGATGTTTTATTTTTCTTGTTTCGTGATGCTGTTTTTCATGTTTTGTACTTCCTCCTTCCCATATTACTTGTCGTTAATAATTAGGACAAGTTTTCTAGTTCAATCATGAACTAAAAAACTTGTTTTAATGACAAGTAATATAGGATGATGGGAGTAATGTTTTATGATAATGAACTTAATGTTGCTCGTCAGTTCCATATGTTATTTTGTTTTCTATCTGCTGTTTAGTGAACTATCTATTCTATTTGTATTCCCTATTAATGAACGACCCTCCACACTGCCGGTGGCCTCTAAAGTGGCATGTACGATACTTTAGCCGTTGGAGGTGCCAGGAGATCGCTTGCAGCGGGCCTGCAAAGCGGTCTGTAAAGTACAAATAGGTAGCGATGATTGGAAAGAAAAATGGAGACAATCAACAGAGAGAAAAGAAAGAAAGGACGAGAAAAATGTTAGAAAAAGATAGGTAGAACTCAAACATACCACTGGCCCTATGCCCCTATATGTGGTGTAATCATTACCACTACTCCTATACACGGCCAGAAGTTATTACCACTGCTTCAAGGGAAGTGTCGGTTAGTTTATCTGTGTTTATTGGGGATTATGTAACAGCTAGTTCTGTCGATTAGCGACAAATGGAATGAAAAGTGCAGACAATGAACAGAGAGAAAAGAGCAGAAAGGACGAAAAAAATGTTAGAAAAAGATAGGTTGTACTGTAAAATAAGAAATGTTTGGTGCAGATTACTGTCAAACATAGTATGTTATCTCTCTTGATGACGAGACATTATTCTTGTGCTGATGTTGAAAAAAGAGCGGTTCAATTACTTCGCATGTCCCATTATATGATGCATGGGTCCCATAGGCTGTGGGTTCACATGTCAGCCACCCTTAATGCACCTGCGGTATTGCAGAGGATGTGGAATCTGCCACTGCCGGAAGACAAACCATCACTGCGTGCGACCCCCATCTAATACTCCGGAGACTCCCAAGAAACCGCAACCTCCAAATACTTCGTACTAAAGTGGTACTACACCCTTTGTTCCTCTCAGGAAGATTTGTATCTTCGAATCGTCGCTCATTAATGGCAAACTTCTCCATCGACCCCGTCGGTTTTGTCCGTAGTTGATGATCCTATAAGATGGTGGTCCGTTGTGCCACATATCTGGCGAAATCCCAAAGAAAAATGAGAAATATGCGGTTGCGGTCACAAATGAGGTACTAACTCCAATGAATTTATGGACCCATGAGATTGGCATGTAGTACGAGTTAAGAAATAAACTAGAGAGATATGCTTAAGGGCTTGTTTGGGTGCACTCAATCCAAGAGCATCTCCAACCGCTTAGTCATATTGTGTGCTATCTTACTATTTACCAAATCTAGAGCAAAAATCATCTCCAACCGATTTGCTACTAAGATTGCTACTTTTAGCCATTTGCTATATGGAGCTTCCGGTGTGCTACTAGTAGCAAATGCTATCTGGTTTGCTATCCCGACTCCTGCCACAGTTTCGTTGTTGAAGCAGCAACTCCTTGCTTCGTGAAAGAACCGGACAGATGAAAAAATAAGAAATAAAAAATAAAATAAATAATGGAAGGAGCAAAGAAAATAAATAATAAAGAAGGTAGGCAAAATTAAATAATGAATGTAATATTTTTCAAATAAAATACATTGAAACTGCGTAGTACATCATTGAGAAAATTAAATAAACATTGCTAATACATGTTTCATGTCGAAATAGTAACAAATATATCCGTTGCAACAATATCATTTGAATTTCAAACTAGTTTTCGAATATTAATAAAATATGAGAATGTTGGAGATAGCAAACGGTTTAGTAAATCGGTTGGAGATGCTCATGAAATGGATTGCTAAATGTAGATAACACATTTGCTATTCAGAAGA
This sequence comes from Tuctoria greenei, assembly GCA_036927565.1. Classification (NCBI taxonomy): domain Eukaryota; kingdom Viridiplantae; phylum Streptophyta; class Magnoliopsida; order Poales; family Poaceae; genus Tuctoria; species Tuctoria greenei. Next base: position 52,590,030 of record JAYESD010000003.1, read on the forward strand.
ATAGCACACCAAAAAAACCTAACCGGTTGGAGATGCTCTAAGTTGATTGAAGTGGAATGGAGTGAAAAATGAACTAATTTTCTCCTAAATCCACCTCAATCCACTGAGATTGAAGTGGATCCACTCCTATCCAAACAAGCTCTTAGTCCGAGCAAACTCCCACGTCGAATGTATTACCTTCGGAAGGGAACACTGATTTCCTTTGTTCCAAACTACTGTACTACATGCCTATTTTATATACTCCCTTTGTTCTCTTTTAATTGGCATTGGGAGAACTAGGGTTGCATCCAAAAGGGAATGGAGGGAATATAACCCATAGAGTACAATGCCTGACGGCAGAACAGGTCAAGCTCGTGCTTAATCCTACTGTTCTCAGTACAGAAGACTCTCCACTCCCCCCACGTACCATGCTTGCCCCAGCGGGCAGTTCCCTGGTTCCCCCTGTTGAGTAGCCCCAAGCTTCATTGTCAATGTTGGGCACCGCCACCTGCAGCGCTTCCGGACGAGGCCTACCCAGGAACCTCCAGACGACACGGTCGATACTATTCATGGGTTCATGCCGATACTGGTAGCACTCCTTGTTTGTCTACTTCATCACGACAGACCCGACCGCATTGTAGCCGACGTGGGCCTCACCTTCGACCTGCCGGATATACTGGAAGGCGTTGCGGACCCCATGGTCAGCGTCGTAGCGGAGCATGGCGCGGACATAGGCCGCCACCATGTGGCCGTTCATGGTCGCCCGAGAAAGGAATTGGGTGCCCAGTTGCACGCGACCGTCCAGGAAGACGAGGTCAAACTCAGTGACATAGCACACATGAGAGTTGCTGACGATTGCCAGGCGCTCCACGCGGGCATCGTAGCTCCCTATAAGCTTCCAGATGCTCTCCTGCTCCAGCGTCATGCGCCTGCCCACGGTGCGATCTAGGCACGCCACGTGCATGGCCTTACAGGTTGCGCGCAGGCTAGAGAGGTCGTCCATGGGATGCGGCGAGGTTGCGGTGATGCACCCCGCGATCAGGACCGCAATATCGTGCGGCAAGGGGAACTCCATGGGATCTGAAGGGAACCAATGATGGCGCGCGCGATGGAGACGAAGAGGAAGAGTATGCGCGAAGAAGAGGATGGCCTATGTGTGTTGCGGAGAAGAGGATGGTGTGTCTTTATTAGTATGCATAGAGAAGATGATGAGACGCGTGTAGACTCGTGCAGTGGTGGTTATGGCTTCTAAAGTGCACCGTTTGGAATGCTACTTACGAAACTCGTATGAATGTCCTTCCCTTTCGAGGATTCCATTCCTCTAATCTGTCCCGTGAGTTTCCTTTGATTCAAACTGGACTAATCAAAAGACGAGTGATGGAGTAATGGCTTCTAAAGTGCAGTTGTACGCTACTTTAGCCGCTGGAGTTGTCAGGAGGCAGGAGATCGCCCACAACGGGGCGTGCAAAGCGGTTTGTAAAAAGTACTCCTCCCCCCGTCCCAACTCAACTCTATTTTTAGCTTTGGTCAAACTTACCTTTGACCAATGATTTCTTGCCTGGTCCTTATCCTGATGATCAAGGTCCTCCGCCTGCTGCCCCAGATGACTTGGGGCAGAATCATCCTGACGACCGGAACGAAATGTTGGATATGTTGTCTATGGCACAGGGTTACTCAACACAAGCAAAAGGTAGCATATCCTAATCTTTCTCCTCATATATAGTGTGTTAATGAATTTATTGGCCCAAAATGATCTAGAAAAATTACTCTAGACATGATGATGCCATCAAATAATCGCTGCTCAAAACAATGACAGTGTTCATCAAGCTCGCAAGCTCAACTTCATCCTCAAACTATCAATCAAAACACAGTTTTTGGTCCTTGAACTTTCAGATGGGTCAATTATTTAGTCCCTCGACTTCACGCAACCATGGCATGCCACATAAGCTAATATGCCACATCATCTATCCCGGCCACCTCACTTAGAAAAAGATAATAATTTTTTATCATATTAAAAAGTAACTAGCTAATTAATTCGGGTGGATTTACGTAGTAGCATGGGATATACATATTTCTCCTCCATGTTTTTTTTGCAAAACTATCAAGTGATATATCCTATGTGCATATTACATATGTAAAAATATTGTAAAATATAAAACTTTTAAGCTTATGGAAGAGCAAACAGAGAGGATGAGGAAACTTTTAAGCCTATGGAATAAAATATAAAACGAAGCTACACGGCTGGCCGGGTACACATACGGTCCGGTTGTGCTGGTGCACCATAACCTCCGATCCGTCATGCGTCCCATGTCAACTCTAGTTTTCAATTCCTATATTTTTCCTATTACTGTGTTTTTCAATTCCTTTTCCAAAGGGAGCCTCAGGTTTCGTCAAATCTATCTTTGACCAATAATTTACGTAATTTTGATCTGTTTTAAAAGTACAAGAATTGTACGTTCAGATTCACCATGAAAATATTTCTATAATATGCAATCTAGTACTACATGTTATTGAAGTTAATAAATTCCATATAAATCATTGGTCAAAGTACGTTTGACACAAATAGAAATAGAGTTGAGTTGGGGCAGAGGAAGTATTATACGTTGTTGTTTGCCGCATAAGGTTTGGTCCTTGAAGCCGTAGCCATTTGTACAGGCGGCTGATGCGACCGGGCGCACTGAGCTTTTCGTGCATGCCAGTCACCGAGGCACCTTAAATGCGCGCAGCGCATGCACATATTTGAATTCAATTGGAACTGATCCACGTCCCATCACCACTACTGCACGTCTCGAGAGACGAACAGCCAGGCTGCTACTACGCTATAAGATCACCCGAGCATGCCATCGTCTTCTCCGCACAGCCACTCTTCCTCTCTTCCCAAAGCCGCACCAATAAAACCATGGCTAACAAGAAAACGCTGCCACCAAGCTTGCCAAAGGATGCCAAGGGGAAGCGTCCCCAACCGGACTCCACCCCGGACAAGGAGTGGGCTCTCCGGAAGATGGCGCGCGATGTATTTGACAATACATCGCGCTCCATGTGTCGCCTTGGGCTTTGTCCCGTTCTAGAGTATGCTGCAATGGGGACCACGGGCCACTACGTCTTCAGCATGACGCACTTGGCCGGTTGCCTTGACGTCCTCTAGGAGACGCAGGCGGACGTGCTCGACGTCGCGGGCCCCGACAACCTGGTGGCGGCGATGTCCAGGAAATTGGGCTTCCCATCCCCGCTGCAAGAGGCTCCCCCGCCCTACCAGGAGCCCAAGGAGGAGGAGGAGGAGGAGAAGGAGAAGTAGTTGAAGCGAGGTGGAGGATAATTATTTTTTTTCTTGTTCTTAGTTGTGTGGTTTTTCTTTTCTTGTTTGTAGTTTGTGTTTTTCTTTTTTCTTTTTTGTAATGTATCGTCTTAAGGTAATGAACTTTATTTTGCTGTTCATGTGCGCAAAAATAGTTCTAATGTAGTTGTTCTAATGATAAACTAGTGGGCTATTTATCTCTTTTATCTTTTAGAATGGAATATATTTCCACTTCCAACTCTACTGAGCTGGAGATCCAGAAAGTGACTACCACCTAGTTTATCTGACAGCACCAGCAGGGAGAAGACCACTCTGTATGTTCAAACCCAACGCGGATCTAACATAATGAGCAATCATACAGCAAGTACGTAGTAAATCACAAAAAATGCAACAACAGTTTCTAGAGTATCAACTTTAGCCCAATACTAGAAGTCAGGCTCATCAAATGGTGAAGAAAAAAAAAAGACTTGATTCGTATGGCATGCAAAGACATACTAGAAGTCAGGGTCATCGAAGTTTTTGCCCGATTTGGATTGAGACTTAGTTGTAGACTTCCATAATAATAAAATGTATCGGGTGTTTTACTTTCACTAGTGTGTCATAAAATGTATCGGGTGTTTTACTTTCACTAGTGTGTCAGGTTGAGTCTTTTGTTGTTGATCTTGACAATTTGGTGTATCAGTGTGGCCGTACTCTGTACTGAGGAAAAGGTCGGTTTAATGGCAACGACTGCTATGCAATCTGGACTCTCGTGCAAGCGTGCAATCCGCACTTAAAGACGGCTGCCATTTTACACATAGATCCTAGTCTAGATTGCACAGCAGTCGTTGCTCGGTTTAATTATTTCCATTATCTAAAAAAACTTTAGCATAGATTAACAAAGCGCCGTCCATGACCGAGTGCCATTCTCACTCTCTTCGTGAATGTTTGACATGAAGAATATTCCTTCGAAGGTTCGAGGATAGAATACAGTAAAATCCCAGTTTTCCTTAATATGAAGTTCAGTTACCATTTTGTTTTCAACCACAGTAAAGATCAATTATGGTTGCACACATGAACTTGATATCGTCATGAATATTTCTTTCCCTCATACTTAAAATTTTATTAACATAAGGGATGGACTTCACCAATGAACCTAGGATAATTAATGTGACCTTTCTGCAAATTTTGGATTTTATTGAATGGAATTTGCTACGGCAAAACACTATGCAGTACTAAATGTATTCAAATTAATGTGAATATAGCACTGTACATATAGACCCTGTTAAAATATTCAAATCTGAGGCTATACATTTTTCCACGGCCTCATAATATTCCAAATATCCTTCCTGCCAAGTTTCAAGATTTGTAAATTCCATTTTCTATTTTATTTGAGACACTTAGCAATTTAAGTTCAAATTTTGAATTATGTTCAAACTTATTTGAACATAAAATTTTAACACACCATCATGATCAGATTGACTTGCTTGACTTATCCACGAAGTTTTATAATTTTTGAAGCTCATTTGCTATTTAATTCAGTGACTCCATTGAATTTCATGCAAATTCAAATTTGAATTTGAATTCCAATCAAAACTTGACCAAATTTAAAATCCAAATTCAGAATCTTAATCTCCATATTTAACTTGGTCTCTCCACAAAAATCTAGGATTTTTTTATTAAGTTTGGTTGGGGAATTGAAGTTCCAGAGAGGATAGGCTTAAGGGGCAGTGGGACCGACTAGTCATAGACACAAATTCATGAGTGCTCTGCCGCCGCAATTCCGTCGCCGCCCCGCTCGACACCGCACGCATGCAAAGCTCCAGAGATCTGCTTGCTAGCTTGATAGCACCCCGGCTGCCTACTTATCCCCCCTGGCCTCTTATTCACACCATCAACGAGTCTTGCCGCGTCGCTCCCTCTTTCTTCTTTCCCGCAAAGCAGAGCACCGCTACCGCTTTTCCTCACCAGTGAGGCGCCTCCTCCTTGCCTTATTTCCCTTCAATGCAAATATCAAACATGATTCCAAGGCTATTCTCTACCATCCTCGCCCTTTGGCTCATCGTGTTGTTCATTGCTTGGCCCGTATTTTGAAGTTCCGCCGCCGTCATCGTTGGACCGCCGAGGACGTCGCTCCCTGTCCACCGCGGAGCCAGCAGCCTAGGCCGTTTCAAGCTTCGACTTCAACAGACGAACTGAGCGCCAGGACACCATCTTTCTCACGGTACAAACCGTTCCTAAGCTAATCCTTTATCGAGCACGAAATGCTCTTTTCCTTTTCGGCATGCTTTAAACACCTTTCCTGAGATCACCTTGCAATTCGTTTTCTAGATGTAACTATCATTTAATACAGTTACATATTAGTTTGCTAGCCTCCTTGTGATTCTGTACGAACAAAAAGTAGAAAAAATCATCGAGGAATGGCTATGTTATGCCGGTTTTTTAAGCTGCCATGATGAAACCATCGGCACGCCGTCGAACTCATCATTGCCGACTATTCCATCCCATTTGCACCCTGAAATAATCATCCCCATGCTTCTAGGAATGTTTCTAGCCTCTTCCCAACCCTTTTGCGCCATTCCCGTGCGATTCCGACGCTAGCCGAAACCCTAGCTCCACCGTCGCCGTCGCTGCCACGATTGGACCCCACCATCGTGTTGCACGGTCGATTTAGAGGCTAGGCGGTCAGAGCCGAGCTGAGTGGAGATCGACGCAGCAAAGCCCGACGAGCTCGCTGGCGCAGCGCCGCGGTGGCCAAGCGGCGCGTCGTGAGGTAGATGAAAGCCTCGCGGGTCCCACAGTTCAGCGACTGATTCCCTCGCGTGGGATCAGCTGTGGCCCGGATCCGGTGCGGCTACGCGGGTTAACCCCTTTGCCCTCGGTGCGGCCAGCACCGATTGGCCCAATTCAAATGAAGTGGGGCCAGCCGCTTTATTTAAATTTTCCCATTGGAAAATAATTGCAGGATTCAATCAAACTTCTAAAATTCATTACTCCTAGTAGATTTGCTCAAAAAATTTCCAAATAAATTCTAGTAGACTCATCTCAATCTCATCTTTGCAGTGGTGGAATTTGTTGGGCTTGAAACTCCTAGGATTTTTATAATTAATTCCTTTGAGCAACTTCTTGGGAAATTAATTACTATTGTTCTGTTAATTGGAAATTCCCAATTTTGGTCAGAACACTCTTAACAATACACTTGATCTTCAGTAAATATTTCAAGTTCATTGGAATCCATATACTAGATTGATCAGTTCCAAATTCTCTATGTAATTGAAAAATTGGGAAAAATACATAAAACATTTCAGAAATTCTCCCAAACTTGTAAAATCAATTTCTCCCTGTAGGAAACTTAGAAAATTGTGAAACAAATTTTCCTAGAACCAGTGAGCCTCCCTCTACATGGTACAACCACTGGTAGCCATGATAGACCTCCAAAAACTCAACCAAAATTCAGAGAAGGTTATGGCTTACTATAAGATTTAGAGACAACAAACTTCCTTGATCATTTCCTATTCTTTGCAAGAGTCTCCATTATAGTCCTTAGTATATACCATAAAAGTTCCAAAGCCAATTGAGATCATAATCTTATTTGATTTACAAGATATTGCTTGTGACATTAAACATATTATTTATTTTCAAAGTCATTCATATACAGTATATGCATAACGTGTAGTAACTGAAGTCGAGGAGCAGCCGGAAGCTTTGGAAGTCCAGCTGCCAGATACTAACATTTACTCAAACTTGCATTTAGGCAAGCCTCGGTTTCCATTTAAGTTCCTTAGAGTGTCTTTGCAGTTTTCATTCACCTTACATCTTCAGATGTTTGTGCATTACGTTTAAGATGTTTGACATCCACTTGCATGACCAAATAACCCAAGGAGTGGTTAGAATAGCTCACAGACTCGTGTAGTAACTGCCATGCTTATATTCATAGGGATCTGGTAGAAGTCGAGTAGTTGGAATCTACTCGCCAGATAGGATTTTATCACACGGGATGAATTGGATCAAGAAATGATTCATAAATATGGAATTGAGACCGGTCAGAGATGAGTAGGAAGTGATAATAGGTGGTCTTGGTCGCATAGCTCTGGCTGTGTCGATTAAGGCCCGTGCGGTGTGCGGCCCTGCTGGACAAGCTTGAATTGTACCGGTGGCATACTGATGAAATGGTCTCCAGTAAACAGACGTAGCTTGATACTAGTTTGTCGAGGCATTCTGGTCCATTTTGTAGGCGTGGGTTGAGGGCAACAAGGTGTAAATAGCTGGTGGGCACGTCAGAGTACGCCCCACGCAGTGATCTCCTGCTCATGACGGATCGACCGGTTCGGCATTTGACTGTTGGGTGAAAGGTGGCCATATACGACTAGTACTGAAGTGTTATGTAGGTACTGCTATATGTTCTTGCTGGCGCTTCTGAAAGTGCGTATGTGTCGTGTTGTCTGAGTGTGTCCTGATTGCAATCGGCGTCCCTCGCGGTAATAGAGTACCACTTGTTCACTGCGTTGTGACGCAGTAAATACTTAAGAAGCCAGAAGAATATGATGTATTGAATTATAATTGTTTTGCAACCTTGTACGGCTTAGAGATAGTACAATTAAAAGTTTACAGTTCCCCATACCTTACCTGTAATAGCATCATGTGCTTTGGGAATGTCATATCATCGTCAAAGCGTTTATTGTTTGATTGTGGAGTCTATGATGTGTCGTGCCTAAAGAATGTCATGTGGCACTTAAAACATGACTATAAGGATCCACTTGTAGGCGAATCTTTTATGATATTCCTTACCCATGCTTAGTATTCACTCCTGCATATGTCTAGTGAGATAGGTTAGTCTTGCTGAGCCTTAAGCCCACGTTTGCAGTTAGCAAGTTTCTGCAGATTATACAACTGATGACGGGTTCGATGATGAGGATGCACCCCCTCCAGAGTTTACAGTCGAGTGGGAAAACTACACGCTGCCGTAAGTTGGGTGTCGCTATATGCGAAGCATCCAGGGAATGGATGACTATGCTTTTGCATAGCTAGTGTCGGGTGTCGCTGTGTTTATAAATAAAGACTTGGTATTGAATTTTATACTCGTTCCTTTTTCTTGTATATTGTTGGGTCTCGCATCGCACGACAACACCTAATGAGATCCTTGGTTGTCGGGATTCTGGTCCCCACAGCATGGTATCGGAGCATCATTGGGAACAGTGTGCTTGAACAGAGCATATATTCAAAAACTTAGGATTATATGAGTGAGGAATTAGCTATATGTCAATACAAGTAGTATTATTGGTATAAGCTATAAAGGTGGTAAACTAAGTTATGTGTTATTATTTCTGTAACGACACTCCGACATCAGGTAAGAGGTAAGGTACGCCACTGCAAGAGGTAAGGTAGCATGGAAATCTTTCACTGGCTTTGCACGGAAGAGTCAATATGAGTCTCTGAAGCTTTTCATGTTTCTGAGAACATATGAGACGTGGTACCCCAGCGTGACACAAAATTAGTGAGAGCCCCCGTCGGGTCGTCGATAACCCGATAGTATGCATCTCAATAACTATTCAATGGGAGCATGCGAAACACTTATGCCCGAGCGTGTATAATCCGGTTCGTGCGGGAGTCTTTGTTGTACAGACGTAGTACAACCATGTACCTTGAGACATGACATCGCTCGAGGGCAACTCACTCCAGAGTTGTATGCATTTACTTTCATATATATTATTGTGACTGCCTGTTCTATTTCCCCGTGCCGCTCTTGAGGTGTGAAGGTGTTAAAGGGGATTGTTTGTCTCCTGTGGCACTAACTACGGTAGCGACCCGTGTAGAACACGTTTGCGAGTGAACACTACTAGGGCCACCTATAAACGTATCCGGATATACCGGTTAGAACTTTCTTTGGTGAGGCACGTAGTACCGTTAGTTTCAATTGATACTTGACCATCCCCAACTACAGAATGGATTCATTACGTTTTGGAAAGTCCGACTATCTGATGCTGGTAGGATTGGACTCCACAAAATGGGTTTCGACTCAACAAAAGGGTTAAAACCAAGATTCTTAATTTCTATCTGAAGTTGCTCAACTTCACTGGATTATGATCCTGGTTAGTTGATATTTAACATAGGGTTATGCTATATGGATGGAAAGCTCTTGAAGACGTCTACAACTTTTCTGTTGACCATTAAGGCAGAGAATCTTGATAATCTGTTGGAATTTGGAGTATATTTAGACTACTCCAGATGACCATACCATTGTACCAGTCTCTGTATTTTTGCCATAACTCACTGTAGAACAATCTCCTGCCTTATTGTGATACATATGTGCAAAGGGTTGAAGGAGATATACAGATTTTTTATTCAAAGTTTTTCCTGATTCAGATTTGAGTCAAATCAAATTTTGAGTTCAAAACAGTGAACTGCAGAACTCCTGGTGAAAACCAGTCAGTTCATCTGTTGAGTTTGGATAGTGATAGCTCTCAATCCAGAATAGTGACATGGTCACATATATACATTTATGGAAAGCTTAGGAAGTCCTCTATCGACTTTATATGAACTCATGACCTGAATCTTGGTGTAACTGTGTTTAATTCCTATTGTCGCAAACTTGGTTCTGGCAGACCAGAACTTGAAACAGTTTGCGCATAGTTTTGAATTTGCGCGCTATAGCTGTATAACAAATTTTTCAAGGCTGAACTTTTTTACTTATGGATTTTTAACATGATGTTATACAATGTTTATTTTTTTCATTACCTCAATATATTTTTATGAGATACCTGTATAAATTGTTGATATAACCACATATACAGGGGAGGTTCTGTCAAAATTTCCAGAAAACTTCGGTCAACTTTAAACTTGTATATATTATACTTCCTAGCTTACCTGGAGCTGTATGAGTACAATCTGGAAATGTTGTAAAGTGTAATACAACTTTTGTATTCAACCCAACATCTGGTTCTGAGGTTTCCTACATGAAAATTTTGAATTTATACACGAAGGTCAGCTGAAACAGACTGTGATTACTAATCCCGCTTTAAATTTTCCTTGAACTATTGGAAGTTGGAAACCTTTTCATTCTTCAAGTATCCTTTCACAAGATGGCGGATTTGATGGTACACTTACCGAACAGATGGGTGTTTGTGACGTGTGCTCATCGAAATGGGTTTCCGGAGTTGTTGATAGCCTGCTTCAACGGTTCGGGTATTGTGACATACCGAGCTATTAGGGCAGGGAATTCGATGACAGAGGTGTGACAAGATGCACCATCTATGTTGATGTGCCTGCTGTTCCGTCATATATTGGATGGGCTCCTTTCTCCATCCAGGTGAAAGGGGCTCAGTTGGAAGACACGTGGTGTTTTGCCGCAAGTGTTGCTATTGCGAGGTTTTGCAAGCTTCACTTTCGTCATTTGGTGGGCACCCCATTCGTGCTCTTTCCAGTCGATGGTAGAGCTAGTGAGGAGTGGGCGTGTCGAATAAGTGCAGATTATGCCATTCACGAGAGGTACCCAAGATAATCTTGGCATTATATGTAGCATCGTCGTGTCAAGTGAGCGTTACACAGCATGTTAGCATTCACGGGTTGCTGGGTGATCTGAAACATGCTTGGATTCGAGGAGATCATTTTGAGTGGGCTAATGACTCACTTGGAGCCATGATTGCTCCTCTCAATTGACGTTTAAACGTTAGGGAGAATCAGTGGCAACGAGCTGTTCAAGACCTATCGGAAGCTCACCAGGAAGCGCACTACGCATAAAGCGCATTGGAGGCGAGTCAACTTGAGGTACAGCTATTGGATTGTCAGTTGAGTACAGTGACTCAAGAATGGGATCAATCCAGGGAGGAGACTCGGGATTGGAAAGCAAGTTGCAAGCATGCACGAAAGGAACTGGAAGAATATAAGATGTTTCTTCTACAGGCTGATGTGCAATCATTAGTTGCCGCAACATCATCGGTGGCGGGTGAGGCAGTCCCTCCTGCTCCAGCACCTGCACCTGTGGCACCAAATCCTGAAGACGAGGATGAAGAAGATCCTGAGATGCGCAAGTACACTGAAGAGGTTGTATCGGAGTAGGATTGGCAGCACTCCTGCCATCAAGGGGCCACGTATAATTAGTAGTTGCTCGTGTTTATTTTGTGGCCATGTTTGTGTCATATTAAAAATAATAGTGGGTGTGTATAAGATGACAAGGTGTGTATGACATCTCATGGGGACCAAGTATAGTAGAGATGCACTTCCGTAGTGGGCGTACGTCATTTTGGAGTTCACTACTGTAAACTTAGTCATGTATATCTTGTATAAAGTTTGTGCTTTATCAATATATGTGGATGTTGTGCACTTATTTCCTTGCCAATATTCGCACTACTGTAATATGAAATGGACGAAGGAAAAACAAACATATTGCTGATTTTTACATCATATGGATGCAGCATGGTGCGTACGCGTTCAACACCTGAGATGGGAGGCTCGAGCCGTGGTCATGAGGATGAAACTCCAACCTGGGGGCAAGCTGCGACACCGCAGCAACAAGTTCCACCACCACCACCTCCTGAACTTCCGAGGAGTCTCGCGGAGGTTCTCGCCGCAGTGCTCGGCTTGAGCGACGAGCAAACCGAGTTGTTGCAGACCCTGGTTCAACATTCGTCCCGTCAATGGGGGTGACCAGATGCGGGGCCACGACAGCACTATCTGAGTTCATACTCGGACTTCATGTCAATGCACCCGCCGGTCTTCATGGAGGCCGATGAACCGTTGGAGGCGGGCAACTGGCTCCGCTCCATCGAAGAAAAGTTCGGTTTGCTGCAAATGACCGAACAGCAGAAGACCCTGTTCGCGGCACAACAGTTGCAGGGATCTGCTGGGGCATGGTGGGCGAATTATCTCACCGCACGACCAGCAGACTATGTCGTGAGCTGGGAGGAGTTACAGGAGGCGTTCCGCGCCTATCATATACCTCTCAGGATCATGAGGAGGAGGCTTCAAGAGGTCTTGGATTTGAAGGAAGGAGGAAGGTGTGCTAAAGAGTACTCCAAGAGCTTCAATCACATGGCCCAGCATGCTGAGGACCAAGTGAGTACTGAAGATAGGAAGCGGGAGTGGTTCTACCATGGTTTGAACCCCAAGATGAAGGACAAGCTTGCTTTGTTCAACAGCAGCAACTTCAACAACATTGTCAACACCGCGATCGTACAAGAGGGCGCTACTAGGAAGCTGTTCTCTGATAAGAAGAAAAGGAGTGATCCGCAGAGCAACAAAGGTGGTGCTCCTCAGAAGTACCGAATGGTGTATCGATCACCATCCGGCCAGAGGTGGCAGCCGCCATCACGACCACCGATGTTTCATGGTCGCCATTCAACAATGATGGCTTTCATCCATAGCAGTAGCAGGGGATTGTTCCGCGTGCACCTCCACCTCTATCGCGTGCACCGGGATTTCATCCTCCCTCCCGTGCCAGTCAGACCCGGTACACGTGTTTCACGTGTGGTCGTACGGGGCACTTTGCCAATGACTGCCCGCAGAGCGGAGGACAGTCATAGTAGCAGGGGGAAAACTAGCCCCGCAACCAGCCCAAGAAGCCAGCCACCAGAACCGGCAACGTCGACCACCTCGCAATCGAGGACATTCCACAAGGCGCATCCGTACTCACAGGTACGTTCTCTCTCCTTGGTCATCCCGTAGTCATCCTCTTTGACTTCGGTGCTTCCCACAACTTTATTAGCAAGTCTTATGTCATTCAATATCAGTTGCCTATCGTTCCCACAAAAACCCAATATATGATTTGTTCTTCAGGTGGGAAAGCAGTAGTAGATGATATGGTTCATAGGGTACCTCTTGATATGGGTGGGCACATATACCCTATCTCTCTCATTATACTGGAGCATTAGAAGTTAGATGTCATCTTAGGGATGGCATGGTTGCAATACAATTGTGCTATTTTTGACATCGTTCCTCGTAGGATATATCTGAATTCTCCACTCCACCCTCCCCAAGCTCTCATTCTTGAGGGTATTATCCGAGTGACTCCAACTACTTACAACACTGAGGACATTAAACTTGAGGATATTCTGGCGGTATGTGAGCATCCGGATGTATGACACCAGAAAGAGATGTCGAGTTTAAGACTAAACTTGTACCGGCAGTGCCGATCTCGAGGAAGCCGTATAATATGGCACCTAGAGAACTTGCAAAACTGAAGGAGCAGCTGAAGGAACTTATGGACAAGGGTTTCATTCGTCCAAGTTCATCACCTTGGGGTTGTTCTGCATTGTTCGTGGAGAAGTAGGATAAGACACGAAGACTATGTGTGGACTATCATCCACTCAATGCTGTCATGATCAAGAATAAGTATCCACTACCACGCATCGATATTCTGTTCAATCAATTGGTGGGTTCTAAGGTATTCTCGAAGATGGATCTTTGTTATGGGTATCATCATATCAGGATTCGACCAGAGGATATACCTAAGATGGCATTCTCGACGAGGTATGGATTGTATGAGTACCTTGTCATGTCTTTTGGATTGACCAATGCACCGACTCATTTCATGTATCTCATGAACTCGGTGTTCATGCCGGAATTGGACAAGTTTGTCATGGTCTTCATCGATGAAATCCTTGTGTATTCACAATCCGAAGAAGAACATGCTCAACACTAGCGTGTCGTGCTTCAGTGATTGCGAGATCACAAGTTGTATGCTAAGTTCAGCAAATGTGAGTTCTAGATCAGCCAACTGCCATTTCTAGGGCACATCATCTCTGCTGAAGGTATTGCAGTTGATCCAAGCAAGATTAAGCAAGTACTCAAATGGAAGTCTCCAAAGTTTGTACATGAAGTTCAAAGCTTCCTGGGCTTAGCAGGATATTACCGGAGGTTCATTCCAAGTTTCTCCAAGATAGCTAAACCAATGACAAGAACTTCTGAAGAAAGGGAAAAAGTTTGTATGGACGAAGGAATGTGAGGAAGGTTTTCAAGCATTAGTGAAACACCTCACAACAACACCAGTATTAGCCCAACCAGACAGAACCAAGTAATTTGATGTTTATTGTGATGCATCTGGGATCGGTTTGGGTTGTGTATTGATGCAAGACAGAAGGGTGATCGCTTATGGATCACGATAGCTTTGGAACCATGAGCAGCATTATCCGACTCATGATCTTGAGCTCGTTGCCGTGGTACTTGCATTGAAGATGTGGAGACATTATCTATTGGGCAACCTAGTGAATCTTTACACCAATCACAAAAGCTTGAAGTACATCTTCGCCCAAAGGACTTGAATATGCGACAGCGAAGATGGTTGGAATTGATCAAAGACTATGAGATTGAGATCCACTACCATCCTGGCAAAACAAATGTTGTTGCAGATGCGCTGAGTCACAAGTCCTATGTCAATAATCTTTCCATCACCTCGATGGAAGAAGAAGAACCGAGTCTGTATTTAGTTCCATATAGAGCGCTCTATAATCTAGCTCTCATCCTTACCATAACGGAAGATATTTTAGAAGCTCAGAGAAGACAAGGGCATGTCGCACATTTGCCGAACAATGAAGAAGGGGGAGATGAAGTGTTTTCAATGTGATGATGATGGTACCATCTGGGTCAAAGGCCGCATCATGGTTCCCCACAATGTAGAACTTCGGAAAAAATTATTGGACGAAGCTCATTTGTCCAAGTATTTTATTCATCCGGGAAGTAAAAAAAATGTACCAAGACATAAAGAAGAAATTTTGGTGGACTCGGATGAAGAGGGAAATAGCGAAGTACGTATCCGAGTGTGATACGTGTCGGCAGGTGAAAGCCGACCATTTGAAGATAGCCGGTCAGCTTCAGCCTTTGAGGATACTGGCCTGGAAATGGGAGGACATCAGCATAAATTTCATTGTTGGATTACCTCTCACCTTTCACAAGCATGACTCAATTTGGGTGATAGTCGACCGACTCATCGAGTCAGCTCACCTTATTCCAATCAATGTCAAATATGTGGCACGACAATGTGCAGAACTGTATATTGCGAGGATCCTGTGCCTACACGGAGTACCCCGCACAATCATATCAGGTCGTGGAACCTTATTTGTTGCTCGGTTTTGGGAGCATCTCCACGCATCTCCGGGTACCAAGTGGATTCAAAGCTCAGCTTACCATGCTCAGACTAATGGTCAAACGGAGCAAATAAACCAAGTGCTAGAGGATATGCTCCGTGCCTGTGCCATCCACCATGGTAAGAATTGGGATGATCATCTACCATTGTCAGAGTTTTCTTACAACAATGGTTATTAGGCTAGCATCCAGATGGCACCATATGAAGCTCTTTATGGCCGGAAGTTCTGCACACCTTTGAACTGGTGTGAATCCGGTGAATGAGTGATATATGGTATCGACTTGGTAAATGAAGCCGAAGAACAAGTACGTGTTATTCAAGCCAACCTCAAGGCTGCTTAATCTCGTCAGAAAAGCTATGCAGACAAATGACATCGACCTCTTTACTTCGATGTCGAGGATCACATTTATCTTCGTGTATCCCCAATGAAAGGGATTCATCGCTTCAGAGTAAAAGGGAAGCTAGCTCCACACTCTATTGGGCCGTTTGCAAAATTAAACAATGCGAGCCTCTGGCCTATCGGCTAGAACTGCCAGCGTTGCTTTCAGGTGTCCACAATGTATTTCACATTTCGCAGTTGCAGAAATGTCTCAAGGCCCCAGCTGACGTCTGTATGGAGCATTTAGAAGCTCTCCAACCAGATCTTACTTACTCTAAGCATCCAACCCAGATAACCGATGAGGAGACTCACACCACAAGAAGTCAAATCTTGCATTTGTACAAGGTCTTGTCGGGCAACCACACCGCTAAAGAAGCAACGTGGGAAAGCGAGGAATACCTCAGAACAAACTATCCGGACTTGTTAGCGGCATATGTTCATTAGATTTTTTTCTTTTATCCTTCCTATTGTAATCTCGAGACGAGATTCTTTTAAGGGGGGAGGAATGTGAAAGCCTAGTTTTTCCTTAATATGAAGTTAAGTTACCAGTTTTTTTTTTCAACCATAGTAAAGATCAATTATGGTTGTACACTTGAACTTGATATCATCATGAATATTTCTTTCCCTCATACTTAAAATTTTATTAACATAAGGGATGGACTTCACCAATGACCCTAGGATAATTCAAGTGACCTTCCTGAAAATTTTGGATTTTATTGAATGGAATTTGCTAGGGCAAAACACTATGCAGTACTAAATGTATTCAAATTAATTTGAATATAGCACTGTACATTTAGGCCCTCTCAAAATATTCAAATCTAAGGCTATACATTTTTCCACGGCCTCATAATATCCCAAATAGCCTTCCTGCCAAGTTTCAAGATTTGTGAATTCCATTTGCTATTTTATTTGAGACGCTTAGCAAATTAAAGCCATATTTAAGTTCAAATTTTCAATTCTGTTCAAACTTATTTGAACATAAAATTTGTTCACACCATCATGATCAGCTTGACTTGCTTGACTTATCCACGAAGTTTCATAATTTTTGAAGCTCATTTGCTTTTAATTCAGTGACTCCATTGAATTTCATTCAAATTCAAATTTGATTTTCAATTCCAATTGAAACTTCTCCGAATTTGAAATCTAATGTCAGAATCTTAATCTCCATATTTATCTTGGTCTCTACACAAAAATCTAGGATTTTTGGATCATGTTTGGTAGGGGAATTGAAGTTCCATAGAGGATATGCTTAAGGGGCAGTGGGACCCACTAGTCATAGACACAAATTCGTGAGTGCTATGCCGCCGCAATTCCGTCGCCGCCCCGCTCTACACCGCACACATGCAAAGCTCCAGCGAGCTGCTTGCCAGCTTGATAACACCCCGGCGGCCTCCTTATCCTCCCCCTGGCCTCTTCTTCACGCCATCGACGAGTGTGGCCGTGCCGCTCCCTCTTCTCTGCCGCAAAGCAGAGCACCGCCGTCGCTTTTCCTCACCGGTGAGCACCTCCTCCTTGACTTATTTCCCTTCGATGCAAAAAGCAAACATGATGCCAAGACTATTCTCTACCATCCGCACCCTTCCGCTCATCGTGTTGTTCATTGTTTGGCCCGTATTTTGAAGTTCCATCGTCGTAATCGTTGGACCGCCGAGGACGTCGCTCAGTATGCACCGCGGAGCCAGCAGCCTAGGACATTTCAAGCTTCGACTTCAACAGACAAACTGAGTACCAGGACACCATCTTGCTCACGGTACAAACCGTTCCTTAGCTAATCCTTTATTGACCATGAAATCCTCTTTTCCTTTTCGGCATGCTTTAAACGCCTTTCCTAGGTTCACCTTGCAATTCGTTTTCTAGAATAACTATCTTTTAATCTACTTAAAAAATAGTTTGCTAGCCTCCTTGCGGTTCTGTACGAACAAAAGTAGAAAGAATCATCGAGGAATGGCTATGTTATGTCGGTTTTCGTAGCCCCCATGATGAAACCGTCGGCACGCCGTCGAACTCGTCATTGCCGAATATTCCACCATGTTTGCACCCCCAAATCATCATCCCAATGCTTCTAGGAATGTTTCTAGCCTCTTCCCATTCCTTTTGCGCCATTCCCATGCGATTCCGACGCTAGCCAAAACCCTATCTCCGACGCCGCTGTCGCGCCGCCACCTCCGGCCGTCGCTGCAGCGATTGGACCCCACCATCGTGTTGCACGGTCGATTTTGAGGCTTGGCAGTCAGAGCTGAGCCGAGTGGATGTCGACGCCGCGAAGACTGGCGAGCTCGCCGGTGCAGCGCCATCGCGGCCGAGCGGCGCATCTCGAGGTAGACGAAAGCCTCGCGAGTCCCACAGTTCAACGACTGATTCCCTCGTGTGGGATCAGTTGTGGCTCGGATCCGGTGCGGCTATGCGAGTTAACCCCGTGGTCCTTGGTGCGGCCCAGTGCTGATTGGCCCAATTCAAATAAAGTGGAGCCAGCCGCTTTATTTAGATTTTCCCATTTGAAAATAATTCTAGGATTCAATCAAACTTCTAAAATTCATTACTTCTAGTAGATTTGCTCAAAAAATTTCCAAATAAATTCTGGTAGACTCGTCTCAATCTCAAATTTGAAGTGGTGCAATTTGTTGGGCATGAAACTCCTAGGATTTTTATAATTAATTCTTTTGAGCTAACTGCTTGGGAAATTAATTACTACTGTTCTGTTAATTGGAAAATTCCCAATTTTGGTCAGAACACTCTTAACAATACACTTGATCTCCAGTAAAAATTTCAAGTTCATTGGACTTCAAATATTGGACTGATCAGTGTTCTAAATTTTCTATGCAACTGAAAAATTGGGAAAAATACAAAAAAAAAATTCAAAAATTCTCCCAAACTTGTAAAATCAATTCTCCCCGTAGGAAGCTTAGAAAATTGTGAAACAAATTTTTCTAGAACCAGTGTGCCTCCCTCTACATGGTACAACCACTGGTAACCATGATAGACCTCCAGAAATTCAACTAAAATTCAGAGAAGATTATGGCTTACCATAAAATTTAGAGACAACAAACTTCCTTGATAATCTCATGTTCTTTGCAAGAGTCTCCATTATAGTCCTTAGTATCTACCGTGAAAGTTCCAAATCCAATTAAGATCATAATCTTATTTGATTCAAAAGATATTAGCTTGTGACCTTAAACATATTATTTATTTTCAAAGTCATTCATATATAGTATATGCATAACGTGTAGTAACTGAAGTCGAGGAGTAGCCAAAAGCTTTGGAACTCCAGCTGCCGGAGACTAACATAGACTCGGACTCACTTTCAGGCAAGCCCCGGTTTGCATTTAAGTTCCTTACAGTGTCCTTGCAGTTTTCATTCACTTTACGTCTTCAGATGTTTGTGCATTACGTTTAAGGTGTTTGACATCCACTTGCATGACCAAATAACCGAGGGAGTGGTTAGAATAGCTCACAGTCTCATGTAGTAACTGCCATGCTTATATTCATAGGGATTCGGTAGAAGTCGAGTAGTTAGAATCTACTCGCGAGATAGGATTTTATCACACGGGGTGAATTGGATCAAGAAATGATTCATAAATAAGAAATTGAGACCGGTCAGAGATGAGTAGGAAACGACAAGAGGTGGTCTTGGTCGCATAGCTCTGACCGTGTCTATTAAGGCTCGTGCCCTGTGCAGCCCTGCTGGACAAGCTTGAATTGTACCGGCAACATACTGGAAAAATGGGCTCTAGTAAACTCATGTTGCTTGATACTGGTTTGTCGAGGCATTCCGTTCTGTTTTATAGGCGTGGGTTGAGGCCAACAAGGTGTAAATCAGCTGGTGGGCACGTCAGAGTACGCCCCATGCAGTGACCTCCTGCTCTTGACGGATCGACCGGTTCGACATTCGAGTGTTGGGTGAAAGGTGGCCATATACGACTAGTACTAAAGTGTTATTTAGGTACTGCTGTATGTACTCGCTGGCGCTTCCGAATGTGCGTATGTGTCGTGCTGTCCGGGTGTGTCCTAATTGCAATCACCGTCCCTCACGGTAATAGAGTACCACTTGTACACTGCGCTATAACATAGTAAATACTTAAGAATCCATAAGAATATGATTTATGGAATTATAATTGTTTTTGCAACCTTGTATGGCTTAGAGATAGCACAATTAAAAGTTTACAGTTTCCGCATGCTTTACCTGTAATAGCATTTTGTGCTTTGGGCATGTCATATCATCGGCAAAGCGTTTCTTGTTTTATTGTGGAGTCTATGATGTGCCATGCGTGAAGAATGTCATGTGCTACTTAAAACATGACTATAAGGTTCCACTTGTAGGCGAGTCCTTTATGCTATTCCTTACCTATGCTTAGTATTCACCCTTGCATATGTCTAGTGAGACGGGTTAGTCTTGTTGAGCCTTAAGCTCACGTTTGCACTTAACAAGTTTTTGCAGATTATACGAATGATGACAGGTTCGATGACGAGGCTACACCCCCTCCAGGTTTTACAGCCGAGTGGGAACCCTGCTGAAAGTGCATCTAGGCATCCCTCGTCGGTTTTGGTTGACTTATGACAAGCAAATG
The DNA here is from genome assembly GCA_036927565.1 of Tuctoria greenei. Lineage (NCBI taxonomy): Eukaryota > Viridiplantae > Streptophyta > Magnoliopsida > Poales > Poaceae > Tuctoria > Tuctoria greenei. The sequence goes on from JAYESD010000003.1 coordinate 52,610,303, forward strand.
AGATCCTAACCAGATTGTTGAGATAAGCGGAAGTTTTAATGAAATTATGAAGAAAGCGCAAAAAGAAAGGAGAATGAGGATCTATATGGAAAAGAGCTCAAGAGCTGAATAGATTAGATCATTGTGTATAGAGTGTGTTGGAGAAACACAACCCAAGAGCTCAAGCACAAGAAAACTCATTCACTGCAAAAAATTACACAGGTCCGGACTAGTCCCATAGACCCCGGGTTAGTCCGATAATCCCTCTGTTCAAAAATCGGACAAGTCCTCCCAGTGTAGACTTGTCTGCACAGTCTAGGTTTACATAGACCGCCCTAGTCCGATATCACCACGGACTAGTCCGATATCTTTCTGACTAAGATTGGACTAGTCCTCCCCAGTGCGGACTAGTCCTCAACACTTCACAATTTTGCACGAAAACGGACAAGTCTGATAATATCTGGACGAGTCTGATAACCTTTCTGACTAAAATCGGACAAGTCCTCCAAGTGCGGACTTGTCCTCAAATTCACTAAGGGAGTCACCTAGCCGGACTTGTCCGATATGTGCCGGACTAGTCCGAAGATCACCAGAGCCTAAGTCAGACTAGTCCGTTGAAGGCCGGACAAGTCCGATATTCCTGAGAACTTAGGGTTTCCTACACGTCGCACACCAGACTAGTCCGGACGACTCTCGAAACCCTAATGATAACCTTTGGAAATATCCATATAAATATATGTGCACGGCCCTACATTCGTATCTCTCGACTCCCTACTCTGTCACACCCTCCAATGGCCTAGAAAACACATCTCTCCACACAATCCAACGCAAGAAAGATCAAATCCTTGAGGATTAACTTTGGATCAAAGGAGAGACACGATTCTCACGTTTTGAGCTCTTGGGTTTGATTCTCTAACAAACTCCTGTTGTTTTATTGTGGATCTTACGAGTGTGTTCCTGGTGGTGTTCAATTTGTAATCTTGGAGAGCCCTCAACTTGTGAGAAGGCCCCTTGAACATGGTGATTTACCCTTTGTGATTAGTGGAAGAGAATCGGCCTCCGTGGCGATTCAACGAGGGTAGGCTTCGAGAAGATCCGTTCCTTTTGTGAGCTCCTCAACGTGGATGTAGGTTGCCTCCATGGCAACCGAACCACGAGATAATCTCTTGTGTCAATCTTGTTCTTAGTTTTTCATATCACATTCTAGGGTTTACTTGAACTTGAATATCTTACGTTAAAACATTGAAACCAAAGTTAGTTTGTGCTAACTTAATTTCATTGACTCAATATCTTCAAGTTACATATTATTCCGTTGCGTACTGTGCTGGTATTGAGATCATTGATCTAACTAGATCAGTCTAGTCCGTACGCACTGGACTAGTCGACATTCTACCGGACTAGTCCAATTTATTGGTATTTGATCAAGTTCCTAAGTGTTGTAGGTTCTGACTAAAATTCAAAAAGTCCTATTCACCCCCCCCCTCTAGGCCACATTGAATTGGTATCAGAGTCGGACTCTTCAAGGGGAGACTAATCGCTCGAAGAGAAAATGTTGGACATGAAGGATGTGCACAAGAGCGTCAACCAAGAGAAGGTTTAAGATGAAAAGGCGCAAAAGTTGGAGAAGCTCCTCGACGCCATTCAGGACTTCGAGGATGACGATGAGGAGACACTGGAACTCAAGGCGCTCCTAAGGAAGAAAGCTCTCTCCAAAGGGAAGATAAAGATCGAGGACGAGAAGAAGAAGAAGGGGAGTAGTCACACTGACTACTCTAGATATCCTTTGAACTACGATCGTCTAAATTCTAACAATAGCCATTATTTGTCTATTCCTCTAGGAAAAGCCCACACTTTGATGGCAATGATTAACTCAATGTGGAGGCAAAACAAGAAAATGCATCTAATCTCTCTTAACTCCAGCTTGTGGCATATAGTGTGCACATGTATAGATATCCCAGACGACGATGAAGAGCTCACACCAAGCCAAGAGCAAGCAATTCATCGGAATTCCCAAGCTGCAGCGGTCATCACATCATCACTAAGTCAGGATGAGTTCACCAAGGTGGATGGACTCGAGATTGCAAAGGAAATATGGGACACATTGCAAACTACACATGAAGGCGATCGTCATGTGCGAGAGGTGAAGATCGAAATGATCGAAGGAGAAATGGGAAGATTCACCATAGAAGAAGATGAGTCGCCACAAGACATGTACAACTGGTTGAAGACTCTCATCAACAAGGTTCGAGCATATGGAAGTAAAAAGTGGAACGATCACGAGGTGGTGAAGGTCATTCTTAGAGCTTTCATGCCTCGCAATGTTACCCGGTGCTCGATGATTAGACAGAGTCCTGGGTACAAGAAAATGACCCCGAACAAATTTCTTCGAAAGATCAGCAACTTTGAAATGATAGAGATGCAAGCAAAACATGTCAAGGAGATTACCGACCTCACCTCAGCAAAGAAGAAAGGGGTCGCCTTAAAATCCACTTGCAAGCCCTTGTCAAAAGAAGCTCGAGAGGTTCAAGATAAAGATGACAGTGATGATGAGAGCAGTGACATAGATGAGGAAGACATGATCCTCTTCATGAAGAAATTCAAGAGAATGATGAAGAGAAGAGAAGGGGTAAAATCAAGTGAAGGAAAACTCAAACAAAAGTCAAGACCAAAGTTGAGGTGGGCCTGCTATAACTGTGGTGAATATGACCACATTATAGTTGATTGCCCTCATGAAGAAAACAAGAAGAAGACCAAGGAAACAAAGCCTCAACCTAAGAAGTTCTTCAAGAAGAAAAAGCAAGCTGGACAGGCGCACCTAGGAAATGAGTGGGACTCAAATGATGAGTCCTCGTCTGAAGAGGAAGAGGAGATGGCTAGCATAGCCATCAACAAGACGACCAAGAAATCAACCCTCTTCCCCAACATTGGGGCAAGAAAGGACTATGACACATGCCTCATGGCGAGTGAAGGTAAAATAAAGGTAACATCTAAATCCTCCTCCTCACATTCTTACTCTAGCGATAGTGATGCCTATAGTGATAATGAAGATATGTTTGTTGGCCTAGAGAAGAAAACTGCCGCTAAAATGAAATTCTTAATGGATAAACTTATCGATAAGGAGGAGCTTGTTGATCGCCAAGAAGATATGACCATCCATCAAAAGGAGGAGTATCTTAAGATCAAAAAGCTCCTTGAACTTAAAAAGGAGCGAAGCAAGTCACTAGAGCTTGAATTAGCCTCAAGCAAGGAAGCTTGCTTGAAGTTATGTGACTCAAATGTAATTATCAAGGATGAACTTGCTAACTTGACCAAAGTTAACAAGATCCTTGAAGTTCAAGTTGAGTCACCCAAGCGAAGTGACCCTTCATCCTCTTCAAGCCCATCTTCTAAACACCTAAAATCTGAAACTGCTACTACTTGTACATGTGCTAAAGTTGAATCTAACTTGAAGGATAAGTCAAACTTGGCAAAGGACAAGCATCCTTCCTGTAGTGGCATATTTGACAAGGAGAAGATCAAGTATGCACGCAGTGCATACTTGACCACAAGGCCTCCTATTGTCAAATATGGCATTGGGTATTCTTATGGTGAAAAGCAAAGTGCTAGAGGCCATAAGAATAACAAGGAGCGCATTGCTTTTATCAAGGGAAAGTCCCCTCAATCTAGAAAAGATAATAATGTTGACAAGTCCAAACATGTTAATTCATATGAGCAACAACTTTTGTTTAGAACTTTTGATGCATCTTATGTTCTTATGAAAAGCAACTTTGGTAAAGTGTATGCCAATTATGTTGGGCCACGCCATGGGAACACCAAGTCCTATGTGTGGGTGCCCAAATCTCTTGTGACTAACCTCAAAGGACCCAAGCAAGCTTGGGTACCTAAAACCAAGACATAATTTGTTTTTGCAGGCCTACTCCTCCGGTGGAGCCAAATGGGTGCTAGACAGTTTATGCACCAACCATATGACCGGAGAACAAACAATGTTTGTAGAATATGAAGAAAATGAGGATCCAAGCGAGGGCACCTATTTTGGAGACAATAGTCAAGGAAGGGTGCTTGGTACCGGTAAAATTGCAATCTAATCTCAACACACGCTTTCTCACATTTCGCGTGTCGACTCCTTAGATTATAACCTTCTGTCCATATCTCAATTTTGTGACAAGGGTTATAATTGCTTGTTCACTAATGAGGGTGTGATTTTTTCTAGAAGGAGTGATGACTCAGTCACATTCAAGGGTGTGTTAAAGGGAAAACTTTATCTTGTTGACTTCAACAAAGATAAATCCGAACTTGACACATGCTTGATTGCAAAGACAAACATGGGTTGGTTGTGGGATAGGCGGCTAGCACATGTTGGTATGTGGAATCATCAAAAACTCCTTAAGGGTGATCACATCCGAGGTTTGAAGGATGTCATTTTTGAGAAAGATAGGCCTTGTAGCGCGTGCCAAGCCTGGAATCAAGTCAGAGCGCCCCATCCCACGAACAATGTCATGACAACGACAAGACCGCTCGAGCTACTTCACATGGACCTTTTCGGTCCAATCGCTTAAATAAGCATCGACGGTAACAAATATGGCTTAGTAATTGTTTATGTCTTTTCGCGCTTAACGTGGATTTTCCTTTTGCATGATAAGACAGAAACTCAAGGAACCCTCAAGAAATTTCTCAAACGTGCCCAAAATGAGTTCTCATTGAAGATCAAGAACATAAGAAGCGACAATGGCACGAAGTTCAATGTAAAATCTCACATTTTCCTTCATATGAGGTTCTGTTTTAAGTTGGTTATCAACCCTAATGGAGACCAATTATAACTATGCTTATGAATTTGATCTCATCAAATAATTTCTTCCACTCATGCTTAAATTTTATTAACATGAGGAATGGACTTCACCAATAATCTTAGATTAATTCGTTGACCTCTCTTCAAAGTTTGGAATTATTTAAATGGGGGATCCTAGGCCCAATTAATATGCAATACCCAATATATATTCAAATTAATTGCAAATTGAATATACTACTGTATATTTGGCCCTGTCAAAATTATTCAATTCAGAGGCCATAAATTTTTCTATGGTTTACTAATATTCCAAATTGACTTCCTTCAAAGTTTCATAAATTATGAACTTCATTTGCTATTTTATTTGAGACGCCTAGCAAATTTAGACCCTATTAGGAATTAAAATTTTGAATGCTGTTCAACTTAATTGAACATCAAGATTTGAACACACCATCATGGTCAGCATGACTTATTTCACTTAGCCTCAAGGTTTCACAGTTTTTGGAACTCAGATGCTATTTAAATCAGTGACACCATTGAATTTCATCCAAATTCAAATTCGATTTTAAAATTCAATTGGAACTTGCTCCAATTTGAAATCCAATTGCAGAACCAAATTCCAGATATTCATTTGAGCCTCCCCACAAAAATTTAGAATTTTTGGACCAAGTATGGTAAGGGAATTCAAGTTTGCAGAGAGGGGAAATGGATAAGAGGAAGTGGGACCAACAGTCAACCTAACCCACTCGAGTGCAACCCACGGGGGTGCTCTGTATCCAGCTCTCCCCGCCAATCGACGCCGGCAGCGCGCGACACCACGACGCGGCATGCATCCACCGAGCTGCCTGCTTACTTGCGCCGTGCGCCCTCCCCTCACCCCCCCCCCCGCCCCTATAAATACCCCCCCCCCCCCCCCTTGGCCATCGCCGTTGAGCTCCAACCCAGTTCACGCCATTTCCGCCGCCTCTGTTCAATCGAGCTTTCGCCGCCGATTGAAGCCGTTTCTCCCCGAGCTGTAAGTAGATAAAAGGCTTGTCACAACCTACTCTACGTATTCTTTTTGCTCATTGATCGTGACATAGCTTCTGCTTGGGATATTTGAAGTTTCTCGGTCGTCGTCGAGGAAGCAGCCGAGCACCTTCACAGTCTGTCGAGCTCCAGTTCTAGGCCATCTCCAGACTCGATACTTTAAGCAAAAAGGTTTGCAATCCTCTCCAGTTTATGCTCACATAATCTAAGCCTATGACATGAAGTGTAGCTCGAGTTCTTGTTCGGTAACCGGACGATTTCTCAATAGAACAGCAAGGCTTCGCGCTTAAATTCGTTTCATTCTTGCAATCATCCTTAAATCTGGTTAGCAGATAGCTTATGTATGTCCTAACGAAGCTCCTTGCCCAAAAACCCTGAATGTTATGAACTGAGCACCTTAGATTTTGAGTTTTCATGGCCGCCAGTTGAAAAACCATACTTCGTCGTCGAGCTTAGGTTTGCTGGCGATGTCACCCCAATCTAACCCGCAAATCATCCTCCTGGTGTTCCCAGGAACCTCCCCGACCTTTTCCCGAGCCTATTCCGCCATTGCCGAGCATTTCCGACGAACGCCAAAACCCTAGCTTTGCCGTCACCATCGCACCGCCGTCTTCGGCCATCGCCGACTTGATTGGACAGCACCATCGGCTTGCAGAGTCAATTTTATGGTTGAGCGGTCAAGGTAAGGCCGAAAGGAGGTCGACACACCTAAGTCCGGTGAAGCGCCGCCGCGGTTTCGGCGAGAGGCGCCGCCGCGTTTGGAGGTTGACGAAGGTGCGGGTCCCACCTGTCAACGACACCGCTCGCGTGGGATCAGTTGTGAACACAGATCCAGTGCGACTATGCGGGTTAACCCCGTGGCTCCCGGAGTGGCTCCGTTCTGATTGGCCCGATTCAAATGAAGTGGGACCATCCCCTTTATTTGAAATTTCCAATAGGAAAATAAATCCAGATTCAATCCAAACTTGGAAAATCCATAACTTCCAGTAGAATTATCCAAAAATTCCCAAATAAACTTTGTCAGAACCAGCATGAAGAATTCTGTCCAGTGGTGCACTTGGATTTTTATAAAAATCCATAGAAATTTATCTATAATTCAGATAAGCAAAGTTCTTAAAGAATTCATTCCTACAATTCTGTTAATTGGAAAATTCCCAATTTTGGTCAGAACACTATTGTTAATACACTTGATCTCCAGTAAAAGTTTCAAGTTCTTTGGATTTAAAATACTGGGTTGATCAATATTCCAAATCATGTAGTGATAAATTGAGAAAAATGGAAAGTTAATTTCCAGAAATTTACCGAAACATGAAAAATCAGTTTCTCTCTGTAGGAAGCTTAGAAAATAGTGAAACAAATTTTCCTTGAACCATTGAGACCCACTATACATGATAGAACCCCTGGTAGCCATCATAGGTCTCCAAAATTTCAACCAAAATTTAGAGAAGGTTATTGCTTACCATAATGTTTAAGAACAACAAACTTCCTTGATCATCTCATGTTCTTTGCAAGAGTCTTCTCTATAGTCTCTAGTATCTACCCTAAAAATCCTAAAGCCAATTAAGATAATCGTCCTATTTTCATCCTAGGAGTTCACACCACCTCAAGCATATTAATTATTTTTCAAAGTCATTCATACCTAGTATATGCATATCGTGTAGTAGGTGAAATCGAGGAGCAGCCAGAAGCTTTGGAGGTCCAGCTGCCAGGAACTAACATAGGCTCAGACTCGCATTCAGGCAAGCCCCGGTTTGCATTTAAGTTCCTTACAGTGTTTTGCAGTTTTATTTCAACTTACGTCTTCAGATGATTGTGCATTACGTTTAAGGTGTTTGACATCCACTTGCATGGCCCACAAATCCTATGGAGTCTTGGGTAGGTCTACGGCCTGTTGAGTAGACACTGGTATGCTTATGCTCATAGGAATTTGGTAGAAGTCGAGTAGTTGGAATCTACTCGCGAGATAGGAATTTTATAACACGGGAGGATCTGGAATAAGAAAAAGGTTTATGAATATGAAATTTAGACCGAGCAGCGGGTAGGATGCAGCGAGACGTGGTCTCACGTGTGTAGCCCTGCTTGTGTTGATTGAGGACCATTTCGTGTGCGGTCCTGCTGGACAAGCTTGAATTGTACCGGCGACATACTGGAGGAATGGGCTCCAGTAAACTGACGTAGCTTGATACTGGTTTGTCTAGGAATTTCGTTCCGTTTTATAGGCGTGGGTTGAGGTTAGCAAGGTGTAAATCAGCTGGTGGGCACATCAGAGTACGCCCCATGCAGTGACCTCCTGCTCGTGACGGATCGACTGATTCGACATTCGAGTGTTTAGTGAAAGGTGGCTATATACGACTAGTACTGAATTGTTATATAGGTACTATTGAAAGTACTCGCTGCCATTTCCGAAAGTTTGTATGTGTCATGTTGTTCTGGGTATGTGCTGATTGCAATCACCGTCCCGCGTGGTAATAGAGTACCACTTGTTCACTGCGCTGTGACGTAGTAAATACTGAAGAAGTCAGGAGAATATGATATATTGGTTTACAAATTGCTTGGACAACCTTGTTTGTCCTAGACATAGTAAAATTAAAAGTTTACAGTTTCCCCATACTTTACCTGTAATAGCATTATGTGCTTTGTGCACGTCATATCATCGGCAAAGCGTTTCTTGTTTGACTGTGGAGTCTATGATGTGCCGTGCCTGAAGAATGTCATGTGTTATTTATAATATGAATATAAGGATCTACTTGTAGGCGAGTCCTTATGCTTTACTTTACCTATGTTTAGTATTCAGCCTTGCATATGTCTAGTGATACAGGTTAGTCTTGGTGAGCCTTATGCTCACGTTTGCAGTTAACGAGTTTTTGCAGATTATACGACTGATGACGGGTTGGATGACGAGGCTGCACCCCCTCCTGGGTTTACAGCCGAGTGGGAACCCCGCACGCCGCCATGAATTGTGTGTTGCTAGTGTGAAGTATCCAGGGCATGGATGACTTTGCTTTTGCATAGCTAGTGCTGAGAGCGTAGCTATGATGTATAGTTCTCTTTCCTTTTGTTAGTATTTTAAAAACTTCCGTTGTGCTTTTACATAAAGACTTGGTATTGTAAATTGTTCTCGTTTCTTTTCTTGTATACTGTTGGGTGTCGCATCGCACGACACCACCCAATGAGATCCTTGGATGTCGGTATTCCGGTCCCCACATTCAAGAACACTAAAGTTGAGGAGTACCTAGACGAAGAGGGCACCAAACAGGAATTTTCAACACCGTACTCACCTCAACAAAATGGAGTGGCCGAAAGGAAGAACCGAACCCTCATAGAGATGGCGAGAACAATGCTTGATGAGTACAAGACATCGGATTGGTTTTGGGCTGAAGCGATCAACACCGCTTGTCACGCCATAAACCGACTCTATCTTCATCAACTACTCAAGAAGACATCATATGAGCTACTCACGGGTAACAAACCTAATATATCCTATTTTCATGTTTTCGGTTCTAAATGCTATATCTTGAACAAGAAGCCCAGGACTTCAAAGTTCGCTTCAAAGTGCGATGAAGGTTTCTTTCTTGGTTATGATTCGAACTCCTACACCTATCGTGTCTTCAACAAGGTCTCCGGACTTGTTGAAGTAGCACGTGATGTAGTGTTCGATGAAGCTAACGGCTCTCAAGAAGAGCAAGTTGATCAATGTGTGCTAGATAGATAAGAAGCTCCATGTCAGGCGTTAAGAAGAATGGTGTTGGGCGATGTTCGACAACAAGCACCACCTCTAAATCAAAATGAAGAAGATGAACCACAAGCGGAGGTAATGGATCTAGGGGGAGCTTCTACACTAGATCAAACTCAAGAGGACGAATATGATCAACACACAAATGAGGGCAACAATCTAGGGGGAGTAGAAGATGACCATGAAGACTCAAGACCACAATTTCCACACCCAAGAGTACACCAATGCATCCAAATAGACCACCCCGTCGACAACATAATCGAGGACATCCAAAAGGGAGAAACTACTAGATCTCAAATTGCTGATTTTTTAGAACATTAATCTATTGTATCCCTTTCGGAACTGCGCGGGATTGAGGATGCATTGAAAGATCCGGATTGGGTGGTGGCAATGCAAGAAGAACTTAACAACTTCAAGCAGAACGAGGTGTGGGAACTCGTCGAAAGACCCTAGTTCAACGTCTTTGGCACCAAATGGGTCTTCCGCAACAAGCACGATGAACACGGGGTGGTGACAAGGAACAAGGCACGACTTGTGGCCTAAGTGTATTCACAAGTTGAAGGTTTGGATTTTGATGAAACCTTTGCTCCGGTAGCTAGGCTTGAATCTATTAGAATATTACTTGCATATGCTACTCACCATGATTTCAATATCTATCAAATGGATGCGAAAAGCGCCTTCCTCAATGGACCAATCAAAGAGGAGGTGTACGTGGAGCAACCACCCAGATTCGAAGATCAAGAGTTCCCCAACCATGTGTTCAAACTGCGTAAGGCACTCTACGGCCTCAAACAAGCTCCTAGAGCTTGGTATGAGTGCCTTAGAGATTTCTTAATTGAAAATGGTTTTAAAATTGGAAAAGCAGATTATACATTGTTCACAAAGCATTTTGACAATGATCTTTTTATCTGTCAAATTTATGTTGATGATATCATTTTTGGTTGAACCAACAAATCTTTCTGTGGAGAATTTAGTAAGATTATGACAAATAGATTTGAAATGTCTATGATGGGAGAGCTAAAATACTTCTTGGGATTCCAAGTGAAGCAAAAAAAAGGAGGGGACGTTCATAAGCCAAACCAAGTATACTCAAGACATACTCAAGAAATTTGGAATGGACAAGGCGAAGCCCATAAAGACTCCCATGGCAACAAATGGACACTTGGATCTCAACGAAGACAGACCAAGCGTGGATAAAAAGGTATATTGCTCCATGATTGGATCCCTACTTTACTTATGTGCATCTAGTCCTAATATTATGTTGAGTGTGTGCTTGTGTGCAAGATTTCAAGCCAATCCTAAGGAGTGTCATTTGACAACCGTAAAAAGAATCTTGCGGTATTTAGTTCATACACCCAACCTAGGCCTTTGGTATCCTAAAGTTTCCAAATTCTATCTCATTGGATACTCCGATGCAGATTATGCCGGATGCAAAGTAGATAGAAAAAGTACCTCCGGTACTTGCCAATTTCTAGTTAGATCCCTAGTTTCTTGGTCCTCCAAGAAACAAAACTCCATTGCCTTATCCACGACCGAAGCGGAGTACGTTGCAGCCATGAGTTGTTGTGCACAACTTCTTTGGATGCGACAAACTCTAAGGGATTACGGTTACAATATGATCCGTATTCCACTCCTTTGTGATAATGAGAGTGCCACTAAAATTACCCATAATCCTGTTGAGCACTCTAGGACCAAACACATTGACATACGACATCATTTTTTGAGAGACCACTAATTGAAAGGAGACAGCCATTTCCCATGTCAACACCGAAAAACAACTAGCCGATATATTTACCAAGCCACTTGATGAAAAATGTTTTTGCAAGCTCTGAAATGAACTAAATATCCTTGATGCTCAGAATGTGGCTTGAAAACTTGCATACCTGTATGGCTTCTTCAAAATATGTTGATTGCGTTGCGAAAATCATCTCACTAATTTTCTCTGAAAAACTATTTCAATTACTTGATCTTGGTGAATTATGGTCATAGCTTGATTGTTGGATGTTTACTGATCATATTCATCAAGAATTTTTTATGTTCTTTGCCTCCCCTATTTTCTATCTAAATACATTCAAATATATATGAATGGGATAATTGGTTCTGTTCTGGTGACCACGGACTAGTCCGTGGTTATCCAGACTAGTCCGCACACTGCAGACTAGTCGGCTGAGTGTCCGGTAGTCTGGACTAGTCCGACCGACCAAGGACTAATCCGATTTTTCAACTCCAAAACCCTAGACGCCGCCAAAACCTGATCTCCTTCACCCTCACAACCCACCTCACATTCTCTCTCTTCACTCAAAAGTCCCCAAGGCGATTTGGCGATTTCTCCATCAAATCTCTTCATGTTTGGGTGGAAATCAATCTCCAGTGCTAGGGGATTGAAGACCACGGACTTTTCCACACCTCCAACTCCTCCTTCATCAAGAATCGAAGAATTTCGGACAATGTCGAGCTCCAATGATGAAATTTCCTATTATGAGGCCGAGATGAGCCAAGACTCCTTGCTTCGTTCCTAAACGGGCCAAGGGAAGAAGAGGCAAGAGCGTCCCTCTGAGCCGACACCTTCTCCACCTCACGTGCAGTGCAAAGTTCTAGCCAAGAAGCCTGCGTCGAAAGCCAAGGATGCAGCTGGCCCTAGCGGTGGTTTCTCACCAAGATAAGGGCAAGGGAAAGGGAATTGCCTCGGGCCCAATCGGCCTACTGAAGATGGCAGCCCCGAGGAAAGGGAATAGAGATCCCTCCGAGGAGAAGTTTCATGACAAGGGAAGCGATATGGCTTCCAAACTCAGATTTGTGGACTATTATAGCCGGTCAAAGAAGGCAACTGATGCCAGATTTTGGATTAACTTCCACGAAGATTTCTATAGCTCTGTGTACCTCACCATGAAGACTCCAGTTTGTCCGCTGCCAGTGGATTGACTGGAATCATTTTGAAAGGAAGAGTTGTGGTGCCTTTGATAAAGTGGTGGGGGCTGCAGCTAAGGCAGGGACCGAAGGACTTGTTTGCCTTCAGATATAACTGGAATGATGAGATTTTTGTCCTGTTCTATGCCACATGCTTCTTTGCTAGTGATGAGGAGGAAAGGGTGACTTGGATGAATCATGGATCCAAGTACACCGTAACTTATGATGAGTTTGCAAGACTGCTTCACCTAGAAGACACCGACAACAATGAGCTGACTATCCACAAGATTGGTGTCTTGGGAAAAGATAAGATGGACTTTCTTTATGATACTAGCGTAAGTACAACCCTCCATCGACCAAGAACATGAAGCCCTTCTTCATGGTTCTTAATAGGGTGCTGAGGAAGACCATAGCACCAAAGGATGGGGATGCAGGAAGTGTGCAAGGGTACTTGAGGACCCTAATGAAGGTGATTAGCAAGAACTGGAAGTTTGATATCTTCGACGACATTTGGAATGACATGGTCAACATCTCCTGCACACCAAACATATCCTGTGTCTATGCCCCTTACTTGATGTTTATGATTGAGAAGGTCACATGAATCGAGTTCGTAAAGGATGTGGAGCACACTCTCCAAGCTGCTCCCCAGAAGCCTCCCCAAGCCACTGTCCAAGCTACTCCATCTCCAGTGTCCAGTGAAGATGCTCCAAGGAGAGCTCGAGGAGATGCCAGGACTGCTCTCACCACTAGGGCCCCCTCTCAAAAAGGGTGCTCAAGTGGTCTTTTGAAGTACTTTGCCGCCATTTTTGGCTCATGCAAGAAAGCTCAAGTGAAACCTTATAAGCTAAACAAGGCAAGAAAGGCAGATATGAGATATGTCAAGCAAAATGTCAAGCATATCTGTCAGAAGCTGGAGATCAATCCCATTGGATCCCCCATTATCTCCGATTATTTAGCTTAAGATCTCTCAGAGTTGCCACCTCTTTCACCTTCTGAGCTGGCCTATTTTGGCATTGGGGGCACATCATGGATCCGCTCCTCCTCGTCCTCCTACCCAACCTGAAGATGAAGATGGAGACGAGGAGAGGACCGACAGTGAGGAATGAGCCACTAGATCCCTCCTCTTCTTCTTTTTGGTGTCTTGATGCCACAGGGGGAGAGATTGAGTGGGAGTCACTAGGTCCTAGCTGTAGATTGAGAGATGAGAGCATCATTTGTGTATCTTTTTGTGTTTCTTTTGGGTTGTAAAACTTTAATTCTATTATCTCTACCTTTAGTATTTAGTGTGATGGAATGACTATGTTTATGCTTATGTTATGAAATTAGTGATGATGATTTTAGATAATCTGTGATTTTGCTTTGGAATTGACATATATGCTAGATATTGGTATTCCATGTCAATCATTTCATTCTCATCACGATTATTGCTCAAACTCACGTAGTTTTGCACCCCATCGTAAAGAGTGCACATATATCTTATGTTTTAATTGCTCAATTTGTTCCAAGCTCATATGTGCACACTTTATGAAAATTCTGTATTTTTCTCATATTTTGAGAAATCTCAATTGGTTGTCATCAATCACCAAAAGGGGGGACATTGAAAGTGCATCTAGGTATCCCTTGTGGGTTTTGGTTGATTTATGACAAACAAATGAGATCCTAACCAAATTGTTGAGATGAGCGCAGGTTTTATTGAAATTATGAAGAAAGCGCAAAAAGAAAGAAGAATGAGGATCTATATGGAAAAGAGCTCAATAGTTGAATAGATTAGATCATTGTGTATAGAGTGTGTTGGAGAAACATACCCCAAGAGCTCAAGCACAAGAAAATTCATTCACTGCACAAATTTACCCAGATCCAGACTAGTCCGATAGACCCCGGACTAGTCCAATAATCCCTCTGTTCAAAATCGGACAAGTCCTCCCAGTGCGGACTTGTCTGCATAGTCCAGGTTTACACAAAAAGACTAGTCCGATATCACCACAGACTAGTCCGATATCTTTCTGACTAAGATCGGACTAGTCCTCTCCAGTGCAGACTAGTCCTCAACACTTCACAGTTTTGCACGAAAATGGACAAGTCCGATAATATCTGGACTAGTTCGATAACCTTTCTAACTAAAATCGGACAAGTCCTCCAAGTGCGGACTTGTCCCCAAATTCACTAAGGGAGTCACCTAGCCAGACGTGTCCGATATGTGCCGGACTAATCCAAAGATCTCCAGAGCCTAAATCGGACTAGTCCACCCAAGGCCGGACAAGTCCGATATTCGTGAGAACTTAGGGTTTTCTACACGCCGCACACCTGAAAGTGCATCTAGGACTCCCTTGTGGGTTTTGGATGATTTATGACAAGCAATTGGGATCCTAATCCTTTTGTTGAGATGAATGCAGGAAAGTGATGAAAAATGAGCAAAGTGCCAAAAAGAGGGAAATTGAGAAGGAAAATGAATTTGAGCTCAAGGAGAAGAAATTAGTAGTTTAGTATGTATGGAGTGTGTTAAGGAAACACACCCAAGAGCTCAATCTCACTTAATCACACACACACAATGCACAAAGCTATACAGGACCGGACTAGTCCGATATCAGCCGGACTAGTCCGATATCACATTCTGCACCAGATCGGACAAGTCCGGGCACCACCGGACTAGTCCGATATTCTTTCTGTTCCACTTCGGACTAGTCCTCCCCAATGCGGACTAGTCCTTATCAATGCACAAGTCACACAAAATCGGACCAGTCCGTTGTGATCCGGACTAGTCCGGTATACCTTCTGATCCACTTCGGACAAGTCCGGTGTTTACACGGACCAGTCCGATGTACACCCTGATCTAAATCGGACAAGTCCTCAAAGTGCGGACTTGTCATCCTAAACACTTAGGGTTTCATGTGTCCGGACATGTCCGATGACAATCGGACTAGTCCGAAGCTTTCCAGTAGCGAAATCGGACAAGTCCGTTTTGAACCGGACTCGTCCGAGATTCTTGGACACTTAGGGTTTGCTTCACACAGCACACCGGACTAGTCCGGTCACCACCACGGACTAGTCCGATCTTTCTGAACCCTAACGGTATCTTCTAGAAACCCCATACAAATAGAGGTGCACGGCCCACTTTCACCATCTCTCGAACCCTAGCGCCATCACACCTCCCAAGAGACTCAAAAACCATCTCTCTCCATGAAATTAAGTGCAAAATAAATCAATCCATTGAAGATCACTTGTAGATCATTGGAGAGGCACTTGGCACACGATTGAGCTCTTGGTTTGAATCTCTAACACACTCTTGCATCTCAATTTGTATATTTCGAAGTGTGTTATTGGTGGTCTTGAAACTTGTAATCAAGGGAGCTCTCAACTTGTGAGATCGCCCCTTCAACATGGTGATTTACCCCTGTGTGGTTAGTGGAAGAGGATTGGCCTTCGTGGCGATCCGACGAGGGAAGGGTTGGTGAAGACCCCGTCCTTTTGTGGGCTCCTCAACGTGGACGTAGGTTGCCTTCGTGGTAACCGTACCACGGGATAAATCTTGTGTCTTGTTCGTTTGTGTTCATCATTCTTGTTGATCAACATTATCTAGGGTTTGATTCATCTTGTTGAATTTAAGTTAAATAGTTAAACAAGAATCATACTTGCAATAGAACTTGACATACGATCATTGTACTGTTATTGAAGTTTATATTTCCGCTGCAAACATCAACGAAACAATCAAATTGACCTAACTTGATCAACCTAGTCCGTGAAATCCGGACTAGTCCGCACTTTACCGGACTAGTCCGATATATCTGGTTTTGACCTTGTTGTTGAAGTGCTACAGGAACTGAGAAAATTCAAGAAGGCCTATTCACCCCCCCCCCCCCTCTAGGCCTACATTCAATTGGTATCAGAGCCGGTTCTTCAAGAAAGAGTGCAACCACTCGAAGAGATCATGTCGGACATGAAGGAAGTCCAGAAAATCAACAACCAAGAAGAAATGAACAATGACAAGCACCAAAAGCTTGAAAAGTATCTCGAAGCCATTCAAGACTTCGATGATGATGATGAGGAGACATTGGAGCTGAAAGCACTGCTCCGAAAGAAAGCACTTTCCAAAGGGAAAGCTAAAGTTGAAGAAAAGAAGAAGGGGAGTAGTCACACAGACTACTCCCGATATCCTTTTAATTATGACCGTTTAAATTCTAACAGCAGTCATTATCTATCTATTCCTCTCGGAAAAGCCCCACACTTCGATGGGAGTGATTACTCCATGTGGAGGCAAAATATGAAGATGCACTTGATTTCCCTTAACCCAAGTTTATGGCATATTGTGTGCACAGGAATAAACATCCCTGATGACGATGAAGAGCTCACGCCAAGTCAAGAGCAAGCCATTCACAGGAATGCCCAAGCCGCAGCCGTTATCACCTCATCTCTAAGTTGAGATGAATTCACAAAGGTGGACGGATTGGAAATTGCCAAAGAGATCTGGGACACACTACAGACAGCACATGAAGGTGACCGGCATGTGCGGGAGGCAAAGATTGAAATGATTGAAGGCGAACTAGGAAGGTTCGCGATTGAGGAAGATGAGTCTCCCCAAGACATGTACAACAGACTGAAGACTCTTGTGAACAAGGTTCGATCATATGGGAGCAAAAAGTGGAATGACCACGAGGTTGTAAAGCTCATCCTTAGAGCCTTTATGCCTCACAACGTCACACTTTGTTCTATGATCCGAGAAAGTCCCGGGTACAAGAAAATTACTCCGGATGAACTGCTTGGCAAAATTATCAACTTTGAGATGATGGAGAAGCAAGCCAAGCACGTAAAAGAAATAGCCGATCTCAGATCAGCTAAGAAGAAGGGAGTTGCACTAAAGTCCTCACTCAAGCCTCTATCCAAAGAAGCAAGAGAAGCACAACTTGAGGAGGACAGCGATGATGAAAGCAGCGAGCTGGACGAAGAAGATATGATTTTGTTCATGAAGAAGTTCAAAAGAATTATGAAGAAAAGACAAGGAGCAAAATCGAGTGAAGGAAAATTGAAGGAGAAGACAAAGCCGAAGATGAGGCGGGCATGCTATAATTGTGGTGAATACAATCACTTTATAGTCGATTGCCCGTATGAGGACAACAAGAAGAAGAGTAAAGAGTCCAAGCCTCAACCGATGAAATTCTTCAAGAAGAAGAAGCAAGTTGAACAAGCACACATCGGAAAGGAATGGGACTCAAACTATGAGTCCTCATCGTCCGATGAAGAAGAAATGGCTAGCATAGCCATTGAAAGCATGTCCAAGAAATCCACACTCTTCCCCACGCTCGGTGCAAAGAAGGCAAATGGAACTTGCCTCATGGCTAAGGAAGGTAAACGCAAGGTAAACATCAAAACTCCTTCCTTGCATTCTTACTCAAGTGATGATGATCTAGATAGTGATGATGAAGATATGCTAATTGGCTTAGATAGAAAAACTGCTGCTAAAATGAAATTCTTGCTTAACCAACTTGTTGAGAAGGAAGAGCTAATTGATCGTCAAGAAGACATGATTATTTCCCAAAAGGAGAAGCATGCCGAACTTGACAATATTCTAGTTCTTGAAAAGGAGAGAAACCACTCACTAGAGCTTGAGCTAGCTTCAAGCAAGAAAACTTGCTTGGAGTTAACCAACTCAAACGTTGCAATCAAGGATCAACTTGATGACCTAATCAAGGTCAACAAGATCCTTGAAGTGCAGGTTGAGTCACTCAAGCTTAGTGAACCTTCCTCCTCTTCAAGCCTACCTTCTCAACCCACCTCAACTAATATCGCACATATTTGCAAATGTGATAAAATTAACACCAGTTTGAAGGAAAATTCTACCTCCACAAAGGACAAAAATCCTACCCAATGTGTAATGTTTGACAAGGAGAGGATCAACTATGCACGTAGTGCATATTTGGTCCAAAGACCTCCAAATGTCAAGTATGGCATTGGTTACTCTTATGATGGAAAGCAAAGAGCTGGAAATCTTAAGAATAACAAGGGAAGGATTACCTTTGTGAAGGGAGGACCCTCACAACCTGGTAACTCGAAAACCAAAAATCTGAGCTCTCATGAAAACCGGACTAGTCCGGTCGTGGTCCGGACAAGTCCGGTAATCCGGACAAGTCCGGTCACACAGACTAGTCCGACCCATAATCAACAGCAACTCTTGTTTAAAACCTTTGATGCTTCTTATGTATTAATGAAAAATAATGTTGGTAAAGTGTATGCTTATTATGCTGGGCCACGCCATGGGAACACAAAATCCCATGTGTGGGTGCACAAATGTATTGTTACTAACCTCCAAGGACCCAAGCAAGCTTGGGTACCTAAAACCAAGGCGTAATTTGTTTTTGCAGGCCTACTCCTCCGGTGGATCCAAATGGGTGCTAGACAGTGGATGCACCAACCACATGACCGGAGAAAGGAGGATGTTTGTGGAGTATGAAGTGAACCAGGACCCAAACGAAGGCATCTACTTTGGAGATAACAGTCAAGGAAGGGTCCTCGGTACCGGTAAAATAGCAATATCTTCTGAACATACTCTTTCGCATGTTTTACACGTTGAATCTTTAGATTATAACCTGTTGTCCATATCTCAGTTATGTGACAAAGGTTATAATTGCCTGTTTACTAATGAGGGTGTGACCGTCTCAAGGAGAAGTGATGGTTCCGTTGCATTCAAGGGTATGTTAAAGGGAAAGCTTTACCTTGTTGACTTCAACAAGGATAAAGCCGAACTCGACACATGCTTGATTGCAAAAACCAACATGGGTTGGCTGTGGCATAGACGGCTAGCACATGTTGGTATGAGGAACCTTCAAAAACTCCTCAAGGGCGATCACATCCGAGGTTTGAAAGATGTTGTGTTTGAGAAAGACAGGCCTTGTAGCGCGTGCCAAGCAGGAAAGCAAGTTGGAGCACAACATCCTGCGAAGAACATCATGACCACGACAAGACCGCTCGAACTACTTCATATGGACTTGTTTGGTCCAATTGCTTACATAAGCATCGGCGGTAACAAATACGGTTTAGTTATTATTGATGATTTTTCCCGGTTCACTTGGGTGTTCTTTTTGCATGACAAGTCAGAAACACAAGGAACACTCAAGAAATTCTTCAAGCGAGCGCAAAACGATTTCTCACTATCAATCAAGAGTATTCGGAGCGACAACGGCACGGAGTTCAAGAACATACAAGTGGAGGAGTACCTTGATGAGGAAGGAATCAAGCACGAATTCTCAGCGCCATACTCTCCAAAACAAAACGGAGTTGCCGAAAGGAAGAACCGAACGCTCATAGAGATGGCAAGAACAATGCTCGATGAATACAAGACTTCGGATCGATTTTGGGCGGAAGCAATCAACACCGCCTGCCATGCCACAAATCGACTCTATCTTCATCGACTACTAAAGAAGACCCCCTATGAGCTACTCACCGGTAACAAACCGAACGTTTCATATTTTCGAGTTTTCGGTTCTCCTTGCTACATTCTGAACAAGAAGCCCAGGACTTCAAAGTTCGCTTCAAAGTCCGATGAAGGTTTCTTGCTTGGTTATGATTCGAACACTTACGCCTATCGTGTTTTCAACAAGGCCTCCGGACTTGTTGAAGTGGCACGTGACGTAGTGTTCGATGAAACTAATGGCTCCCAAAAGGAGCAAGTTGATCAATGTGAATTAGGTAAAGGGAAGCTCCCTATCAAGCATTGAAGAGGATGGCTCTAGGCGAAGTACGACCACAAGAGTCATCATCACAAATACAAGAGGAAAGTGAACCACAAGAGGAGATCAACAATTCAGGGGGAACCTCGATACAAGACAAATCACAAGAATATGAACATGATCAACAAATCAACGAGGACAACAACTCAGGGGGAGAAGAAGATGATCACCAACATACGACCCCCCAAGTGCCACACCCAAGAGTACACCAATGCACTCAAAGGGATCATCCAATCGACAACATCATCGGCGACATCCAAAAGGGAGTAACCACTAGATCTCGTATAGCAAATTTCTGTGAACATTACTCGTTTGTCTCCTTTTTGGAACCCCACAGGACTAAGGATGCATTGAAGGATCCGGACTGGGTGGTGGCAATGCAAGAAGAGTTGAACAATTTCAAGAGAAACGAGGTTTGGGAACTTGTGGAAAGACCCAATGCAAATATTGTGGGCACCAAGTGGGTCTTCCGCAACAAGCAAGACGAACACGGAGTGGTGACAAGAAACAAGGCACGACTTGTGGCCAAAGGTTACTCACAAGTCGAAGGTTTGGATTTCGATGAAACCTTTGCTCCAGTAGCTAGGCTTGAATCAATTAGAATATTACTTGCATATGCTACTCACCATGATTTCAAGCTGTATCAAATGGACGTGAAAAGCGCCTTCCTCAACGGACCGATCAAGGAAGAGGTGTACGTGGAGCAACCACCCGGATTTGAAGACGAAGAGTTCCCCGACCACGTGTATAAACTGCGTAAGGCTCTCTATGGCCTCAAACAAGCTCCTAGAGCTTGGTATGAGTGTCTTAGAGATTTTTTAATTGATAATGGATTTCAAATTGGCAAAGTAGATTATACACTATTCACGAAAAATCTGGATAATGATCTTTTTATTTGCCAAATCTATGTTGATGATATAATTTTTGGATCAACTAACCAATCTTTCTGTGAAGAGTTTAGTAAAATTATGACAGACAGATTTGAAATGTCAATGATGGGAGAATTGAAGTACTTCTTGGGATTCCAAGTGCGGCAACAAAGGGAAGGAACATTCATAAGCCAAACCAAGTACACACAGGACATCCTCAAGAAGTTTGGCATGGATAGGGCAAAGCCCATAAAGACTCTCATGGCAACGAATGGTCACTTGGATCTCAATGAAGATGGACCGAGCGTCGACCAAAAGGTATATCGCTCCATGATTGGATCTTTACTATACTTATGTGCATCTAGGCCAGATATTATGTTGAGTGTATGTTTGTGTGCAAGATTTCAAGCCAACCCTAAGGAATGTCATTTGACAGCCGTAAAGAGAATCTTAAGATATTTAGTTCATACACCCAACCTTGGTCTTTGGTACCCAAAAGGCTCAAAATTCAATCTCATTGGGTATTCTGATGCAGACTATGCCGGGTGCAAAGTTGATAGAAAAAGCACTTCCGGCACCTGCCAATTCCTAGGAAGATCCTTAGTTTCTTGGTCATCCAAGAAACAGAATTCCATTGCATTATCCACAACCGAAGCGGAGTATGTTGCAGCCGGGAGTTGTTGTGCACAACTCCTTTGGATGCGACAAACTCTAAGGGATTACGGTTACAATATGAACCGTATTCCTCTCCTTTGTGATAATGAGAGTGCCATTAAAATAGCCCACAATCCAGTTGAACACTCTAGGACTAAACACATTGACATAAGACACCATTTCTTGAGAGACCATTCCATGAAAGGAGACATATCCATCTCTCATGTCAATACCCAAAAACAATTGGCCGACATATTCACCAAGCCACTTGATGAAAAACGTTTTTGCGAACTCCGAAATGAGCTAAACATTCTTGATTCTTGGAGTGTGGCTTGAAAAGTTGCATACCTGTATGATTGCTTCAAAATATTGATTGAATTGTGAAAATTATCCCTCCCCATTTTTCTCTCGAAAAACTATGTCAACTATTAGATCTTGATGAAATTTTGATCATAGTATGATTGTTGTTTGCTTACTGGTCAAATTCATCAAGATTATTTGAATTGTTTTGCCTCTCTACTCTCAATTATTGGACCTTCAATTATATATGAATGGGCTATGCAATTCTCTCCTAGTGACCACGGACAAGTCCGTGGTTACCCGGACTAGTCCGCCATTGCAGACTAGTCCGCAGTGTGCCGGTTAGGCCGGACTAGTCCGACAGACCACGGACTAGTCCGACTTAGGTCTCTGGAGGACTTCGGACTAGTCCGGTTATGTCCGGACTTGTACGATTTTTCGTGTCCATAACCCTAGCCGCCACTAAACCCTAATTTCCTCACCCCACACTCGCCCCCAAGCTTTCTCTCTCTTGCGCTCGAGCTCCCAAGGCGAATCCTTGATTCCTCCGTCGAAAAGCCTCAATCTTGGGCGGAGATCAAGCTTGAAGACTCGGGGATTGAAGTTAGCGGACAAGTCCGGCCTCCAACCCCCAAAATCTCAAGCCTCCTTTGATTTCTTGGTAAATACTCTTCAAAACCCTAAGAAATCACAAATTTCTCTATTGCTTATCGTTTGGCCTAGAATTCTTCACTAGTTACATGTCTAGTTGATGTACTATGTGTATGCTAGACTAGTTTTATCTTAGGGATCAATTTTTGTCCAGTCTGTTAGGTTTTTGCGGATGAACACCGGACTAGTCCGGTCCAGGTACGGACAAGTCCGGTCCCCCGGACTAGTCCGTGCCTGAGCACCGGACAAGTCCGTTGTTTCTGAACCAAAACCTAATTCTTTAATTCCCTAATGCCTTCCACTGCCATCTTACCTCACCAATACCTTGTATAACTTGTCCTCTCTCTTGATCACTCATTCTCAGATCATGTCGAGCTCTGACAACGAAATCTCGGATATCGAGACCGAGTTGGACCACGAGGTGGCACCTCGGACCTCAGCGAGTCTTGGCAAGAAACGCCAAGAGAGACCCTCCGAGCCTGCTCCCTCACCTCCCCAGGTTCGGAGGAAGGTGTGTGTCAAGAAACCCGCCTCGAAGGCTGCTACTCCTTCAAGTGGCCTTCGCCAAGCTAAAGGGAAGGGCAAGGGGGTTGCCACAGGGCCTGTTGGGCCCCTAAAGCTGCATACTCCCAGAGAAGGGGTACGGGACCCCAATGAGGAAAGATTCAATGGCAAGGGCAGCGATGTGGCTATGAAGTTGAGAAGTGTTGATTGCTATGCAAGGCCCAAGCAAGCAGCTGATGGCAGGTTTTGGTCAAATTTCCATGCTGATTTCTACAAGCTGGTCTATTTGCCGATGAAGACCCCAGTGGTGCGCAGTCAATGGATTGACTGGGCCCACCTTGAGAAGAGGAAATGTGCAGCTTTTGATGAAGTGATAGCAGCTGCAGAGAGACATGGGCTGAAGGACCTGTTTGCCTTCAGATATAATTGGAATGATGAAGTGATTGCACAATTCTATGCAACGTGCCACTTCTCAAGTGAAGACGAAGAAAGTGTGACTTGGATGACTCATGGATCCAAGTATTCTATTACTCAGGAAGAGTTTACCCGCCTGCTGCACCTTGACTCTGAAGGACATGACCAACTCATTATCCACAACATTGGGGTCATTGAGAGGGATGGAATGAAGTTCATGTATGAGCCCACCTCCAAGTATGTCCCTCCCTCCACAAAGAATATGAAGCCTTTCTTTGTGGTCCTCAACAGAGTCCTCAGGAAGACAATTGCCCCCAAGGATGGGGATGCAGGGAGTGTGCAAGGCTACCTCCGGACCCTGATGAGGGTCATTAGCAAGAAAAGGCAATTCGATGTTGCGGACTATATTTGGAATGATATGGTCAATATCTCAAGTACCCCCAACCGATCCTGTGGCTATGCCCCTTACTTGATGTTCATGATTGAGAAAGTCACAGGAATCGAGTTTGTGAAGGATGTGGAGCACACTCCACTGAGGCCTCAAAAGCCTCAGTCAGTGAGTGTCCAGGCTGTCCCATCACCGGCCTCAAGCCCCGAGGCACCGGCAAGGCAAGAAGAAGCTGCTAGGGCTACTCCTCCTCCAGGGAAGCCCCTCAGAAAGGATCCGCCAGTGGGATCCTCAAGTACTTGGCTGCAATTTTCTCCTCATGCAAGAAAACTAAAGTGAAGCTTCACAAGCTAAATCAGAAGAGGAAGGAGAACATGAGATACATAAAAGCCAATGTGAAGCAGCTGAGTGAGAAACTGGAGATCAACCCAATTGGATCTCCAGTACTTTCTGAAGATTCTGTTCCGGACATCACCGAGCTCAGCCCCTTGACTCCCTCCGAGCTTGCCTATTTTGGCATTAGGGGCTCGAGCAGCTCCGCTCCTCCTCCTACCTCCCAACCTCGTCAAGCGGAAAGCGAGGAAGACGATGAAGACGACGAGAGGACTGACAGCGAAGAGTGAAGCCCTAGGACCTTCCTCTCTCTCTTTTTGGTGTCTTGATGCCAAAGGGGGAGAGATTGAGGGGGAGTCTCTAGTCTTAGCTTTAGCTGCATAGGTTGCGAGGAGAGAGCTCTCTATTTTTTTTAATTGTAATTGCATTTGCTTAACTCTATTTTCATATCATGTTTGGTCCTGTTATGAATTGCTCTATTAATTTGCAACTGTGTGATGAAATCTGAGTTTTTGCCCTTGAAGTGCCATATTCACTTGATATTAGTTGATAAATGCAAATTCGATCATTCTTAATGCACTCATGCTCTCAGTATGCATCCCACCATAAAGAATGCACATATGAATAATTATCTTGTTGCTTGATGTATTTTTGAGTCATATGTGCATACTTTATGAAAATCTCATTTTATACCTCATTTTGTGAAATCTCAATTGGTTGTCATCAATCACCAAAAAGGGGGAGATTGAAAGTGCATCTAGGACTCCCTTGTGGGTTTTGGATGATTTATGACAAGCAATTGGGATCCTAATACTTTTGTTGAGATGAATGCAGGAAAATGATGAAAAATGAGCAAAGTGCCAAAAAGAGGGAAATTGAGAAGGAAAATGAATTTGAGCTCAAGGAGAAGAAATTAGTAGTTTAGTATGTATGGAGTGTGTTAAGGAAACACACCCAAGAACTCAATCTCACTTAATCACACACACACAATGCACAAAGCTATACAGGACCGGACTAGTCCGATATCAACCGGACTAGTCCGATATCACATTCTGCACCAGATCGGTCAAGTCCGGGCACCACCGGACTAGTCCGGTATTCTTTCTGTTCCACTTCGAACTAGTCCTCCCCAATGCGGACTAGTCCTTATCAATGCACAAGTCACACAAAATCGGACCAGTCCGTTGTGATCCGGACTAGTCCGATATACCTTCTGATCCACTTCGGACAAGTCCGGTGTTTACACGGACCAGTCCGATGTACACCCTGATCTAAATCAGACAAGTCCTCAAAGTGCGGACTTGTCATCCTAAACACTTAGGGTTTCATGTGTCCGGACAAGTCCGATGACAATCGGACTAGTCCGAAGCTTTCCAGTAGCGAAATCGGACAAGTCCGTTTTGAACCGGACTCGTCCGAGATACCTGGACACTTAGGGTTTGCTTCACACAGCACACCGGACTAGTCCGGTCACCACCACGGACTAGTCCGATCTTTTTGAACCCTAGCGGTAACTTCTAGAAACCCCATATAAATAGAGGTGCACGGCCCACTTTCACCATCTCTCGAACCCTAGCGCCGTCACACCTCCCAAGAGACTCAAAAACCATCTCTCTCCACGAAATTAAGTGCAAAATCAATCAATCCATTGAAGATCACTTGTAGATCATTGGAGAGGCACTTGGCACATGATTGAGCTCTTGGTTTGAATCTCTAACACACTCTTGCATCTCAATTTGTATATTTCGAAGTGTGTTATTGGTGGTCTTGAAACTTGTAATCAAGGGAGCTCTCAACTTGTGAGATCGCCCCTTCAACTTGGTGATTTACCCCTGTGTGGTTAGTGGAAGAGGATTGGCCTTCGTGGCGATCCGACGAGGGAAGGGTTGGTGAAGACCCGGTCCTTTTGTGGGCTCCTCAATGTGGACGTAGGTTGCCTTCTTGGTAACCGAACCACGGGATAAATCTTGTGTCTTGTTCGTTTGTGTTCATCATTCTAGTTGATCAACATTATCTAGGGTTTGATTCATCTTGTTGAATTTAAGTTAAATAGTTAAACAAGAATCATACTTGCTATAGAACTTGACATACAATCATTGTACTGTTATTGAAGTTTATATTTCCGCTGCAAACATCAACGAAACAATCAAATTGACCTAACTTGATCAACCTAGTCCGTGAAATCCGGACTAGTCCGCACTTTACCGGACTAGTCCGATATATCTGGTTTTGACCTTGTTGTTGAAGTGCTACAGGAACTGAGAAAATTCAAGAAGGCCTATTCACCCACCCCCCTCTAGGCCTACATTCAACACCGGACTAGTCCGGACTCCACCACGGACTAGTTCGGACTCTCGGAACCCTAACAGTAACCTTTGGAAACCTCCATATGAATCGATGTGCACGGCCCTACTTTCATATCTCTCGACTTCCTGCGCCGTCACACCCTCCAAGAGCCTAGAAAACACATATCTCCACAAAATCCAACACAAGAAAGATCAAATCCTTCAGGATTAACTTTGCATCAAAGGAGAAAAACGATTCTCACGTTTTGAGCTCTTGGGTTTGATTATCTAACACACTCCGTTTGTTTTATTGTGGATCTTATGAGTGTGTTCTTGGTGGTGTTCGATTTGTAATCTTGTGGAGCCCTCAACTTGTGAGAAGGCCCCTTGAACTTGGTGATTTACCTTTTGTGATTAGTGTAAGAGAATCGCCCTCCGTGGTGATTTAACGAGGGTAGTGTTTGAGAAGACCCAGTCCTTTCATGGGCTCCTCAATGTGGATGTAGGTTGCCTTTGTGGAAACCGAACCACGAGATAAACTCTTGTGTCAATCTTGTTCTTAGTTTTTCATATCGGATTCTAGGGTTTACTTGATCTTGAATATCTTACATTAAAACATTAAAACCAAAGTAAGTTTGTGCTACACTTAATTTCATTGTCTCAATATCTTCAAGTTACATACTATTCCATTGTGTACTGTGCTGGTATTGAGATCATTGATCTAACTAGATCAATCTAGTCTGCACGCACCGGACTAGTCCGCACTCTACCGGACTAATCTGATTTATTGGTATTTGATCAAGTTGCTAAGTGTTATAGGTTCCGACTAAAATTCAAAAAGGCCTATTCACCCCCCCTCTATGCCACATTCACCTGCACACCGCCGTAAGTGGGGTGTTGCTACTGCGAAGCATCCAGGGCATGGATGACTTTGCTTTTGCATAGCTAGTGCCGAGAGCATAGCTATGATGTATAGTTCTTTTTCATTTTCGCTTAGTATTGTAAAATTTCCACTGTGTTTATAAATAAAGACTTGGTATTGTGTTTTATTATCGTTCCTTTTCTTGTATACTGTTGGGTGTCGCATCGCATGACACCACCCAATGAGATCCTTGGTTGTCAAGATTCCGGTCCCCACAAATACCATCTAGAAACATCTCACTATGTACACGGTTCGTCAAATTAATCGCATTCCTTGCATAGTACAATATAATTTCCAACCATGTTGTACTCGTCCTTTCGAAGAAACGACAGCCATAGGCGCTAGGCGCTTACTGTTTAGATTTTAGGAACAAATGAAAACACTTGTGAAAACACGTACGCCACATCCGATCCTCAACATCATCAAATTCAACAAGGGGAGCAATGTCTCTCCACGACGTTCCGCCTGGTGTTGCACACACGACTCTCACCTCACGCCGGCCACGTATCCTGGTCCAACCGTACAACTTAAAATAAAGGAGGGCTAGAAGATTGGTTGAAAAATAATAAGTATAAGAAAAAGGGAAGATGAAAAAGGATGGCGCAGGTTTCGATACAGGAACCGTGAGACTGCTGACTTCCATCTTCATTGGCCAGTTCCGGATTCTTCTAATCTCTCCAGCATGCATTCACACTAGCTACTCTCGGGTGGCTGGACCCAAGGTATCCCCTGGCCCACCCGGCATACCCAGTGGGTGGGCCCCTGAGAAATGTTGTTGTTGTTGTACGTGGTGTTAGGTTGAGACAGTGCAACTTGTGATCATAACGATAAGAATTAAAAATTAGAAAGAGTATATCAGATTCAAAAATCTTCATTACTGTCTTTACTCTGGGCTCGGACCCGTCAAATTTGGAAACTGCTCCACTCATAGAGTAACTGCATCAGTTATATATCCAGGCCTGTTTCCAATTAAAATCCAAACTAAAGGTGTAGACGAAGGTTTGCACAAGAGAGAAGTTGCGCCGTGGAGCCGTAGACGGCAACCGTAGAGACGACAAGGAGAGAGGACCCAATGGCGGGGACTCAGGTGTACAACGTGACGTTTGAGGAAGACGTGATCACCACCACCGTGACATCCTCCGTCAAGGCTATGGAGGACTTGCTCGGCGAGGTCTTCTCTGTCCACTGTCGGCGCCTTCACAAGCTCATCGTTGGGCTCGTCATCGAGTGACGCCCCAGCTACTCCGCTGACCTAAACCCAATTGTTGTTCTGCAGCTCTGCCTCAGCTGTCGCTGCCTCATCTTCCAGGTTGAAAGTGCATCTAGGAATCCCTTGTGGGTTTTGGATGATTTATGACAAGCAAATAAGATCATAACCACTCTGTTGAGATGATCACAGGTTTTAAATGAGAAAATGAGCAAAAAGCCAAAAAGAAAGGAGAATAAGGAGCAACGTGGAAAAGAGCTCAAGGAACAAGTGTAGTAGATCATTGTGTATGGAGTGTGTTAAGGAAACACACCCCAAGATCTCAAACACAAATAATCACACACATTGCACAAGTTTATACAAGACCAGACTAGTCCGACTGACACCAGACTAGTCTGATATCTCTCTGCACAAGATTGGACAAGTCTGATATAACCACCGACTAGTTCGATATCTCTCTGACAAGAATCGGACTAGTCCTCCCCAGTGCAGACTAGTCCTCAAAACACTTCACAAGTTGCACAAAATCGGACAAGTCTGATCACACAACGGACTAGTCCGATATCATTCTGACGTAAATCGGACAAGTCCAATATTGGCACGGACTAGTCCGAAAACCCTCTGACCTAAATAAGACAAGTCCTCCAAATGCGGACTTGACACCCAATTCACTTAGGGTTTCACTGATCCGGACAAGTCCGATGATTATCGGACTAGTCCGAAGATTTCTAGAAGCGAAATCGGACAAGTCCGCTTCTAACCGAACTAGTCCGATTTTTCAGGACACCTAGGGTTTGCTACACATAGCACACCGGACTAATCCGGTGTCCACCATGGACTAGTCCGATATTCCTAAACCCTAACGGTCACTTTTAGAAACCCCATATAAATAGATGTGCACGGCCCAACTTTTACCACTCTCGACCCCCTGCGCCATCATAACTCCCAAGAGCCTCAAAAACATCTCTCCATGAAATCAAACGCAACAAAGATCAATCCCTTGAGGATACACTTTGGATCATTGGAGAGACACGATTCATCACTCATTGAGCTCTTGGTTTGATTCCCTAACACACTCCTGTGATTTTCATTGTAATCTTTTGAGTGTGTTTTTGGTGGTGTTCTTGTTGTAATCTTGGGGAGCCCTCAACGAGTGAGAAGGCCCCTTGAATTTGGTTATTTACCCCTTTGTGATAAGTGAAGAGGATTGGCCTTCGTGGCGATCCGACGAGGGTAGGGTTAGAGAAGACCCGGTCTTTTTGTAGACTCCTCAATGTGGATGTAGGTTGCCTCTGTGGGAACCGAACCACGGGATAAAATCATTGTGTTCTTTCTTTGTGCTCATTGTTTTTACATTTCATATATACTTCTAGGGTTTTGATCAATCATGCTCACTTTACGTTCAAACATTGAATATAATATTGACTTGTGGTATATCCTAGTTCATAATCGTGTAACACTTCAATTACAAATATATTTCCGCTGCATACATCCTAGGATCAAGATAATCGATCAAATTTGATAAACCTAGACGGTATACACCGGAATTGTCCGCACTCGACTGGACTAGTCCGATATCTCAAGATTTGATCTGGTTGTTAAGTATTGCAGGTTCTGACAAAATTCAAAAAAGGCCTATTCACCCCACCCCTCTAGGCCACATTCAATTGGTATCAGAGCGAGGTTCTTCAAAAGGAGACTAATCGCTCGAAGAGATCATGTCGGACATGAAGGACGTACACAAGAGCAACAACCAAGATAAGGTTGATGAAGACAAGAACCATAAATTGGAGAAGCTCCTCGAAGCCATTCAAGACTTCGAGGATGACAATGAGGAGACGCTGGAACTCAAGGCGCCCCTAAGGAAGAAAACCCTTTCCAAGGGAAAGGTGAAAATCGAAGATGAGAAGAAAAAGAAGGGGAGTAGTCACACTGACTACTCCCGATATCCTTTTAACTATGATCACCTAAATTCTAACAATAATCATTATCTATCTATTCCACTTGGAAAAGCCCCACACTTTGACGGCAATGACTACTCAATGTGGAGGCAAAACATGAAAACACATTTGATTTCTCTCAATCCAAGTTTGTGGCACATAGTATGCACAGGAATAGATATTCCTGATGATGATGAGGAGCTCACACCTAGCCAAGAGCAAGCGATCCATCGAAACGCCCAAGCTGCTGCAGTCATCACTTCATCGCTCAGTCGGTATGAGTTTACAGAGGTGGATGGACTCGATATCGCGAAGGAGATATGGGATACGTTGCAAACCGCACAAGAAGGCGATCATCATGTGCGAGAAGCAAAGATCAAGATGATTGAAGGCGAGCCTGGAAGGTTCGCAATCGAAGAAGATGAGTCGCCAAAAGACATGTACAACCGATTAAAGATGCTCATCAACAAGGTGCTAGCATACAGAATTAAGATGTGGAATGACCACGAGGTAGTGAAGCTCATCCTTAGAGCCTTCATGCCTCGCAATGTCACCTTGTGCTCAATGATATGAGAAAGCCCCGGATACAAGAATATGACCCCATATGAGCTACTTGGGAAAATCATCAACTTTGAGATGATGGAAAAACAAGCCAAACATGTTAAGGAAATTGCCGACCTCACCTCGGCAAAGAAGAAAGGGGTCACTCTAAAGTCCACCCTTATGCCCTTGTCCAAAGAAGCTCTAGAAGCTCAACTAGAAGAAGGCGGTGATGATGAAAGCAGTGACTTGGATGAAGATGACATGATATTGTACATAAAGAAATCAAGAAGATGATGAAGAAGAGACAAGGTGCTAAATCAAGTGAAGGAAAGTACAAGGAGAGATCAAAACCAAAATTGAGGCGGGCATGCTATAATTGTGGTGAGTATAGCCACTTTATAGTTGATTGACCATATGAAGAGAACAAGAAGAAGACCAAAGAAGCAAAGCCTCAACCCAATAAACTCTTCAATAAGAAGAAGCAAGCCGAACAAGCGCATATCGGGAAAGAGTGGGACTCAAATGATGAGTCCTCATCATCATCAGGAGAAGAGAAGGCTAGCATAGCCATCGAGAAGACATCCAAGAAGTCCACTCTCTTCCCTACTCTCGGCGCATGGAAGGGGAACGACACTTGCCTCATGTCAAAGGAAGGTAAACGCAAGGTAACAACAAAACCCTCTTCCGTGCATTCCTATTCCAGTGATAGTGAAATTAATAGTGATAATGAAGATATACTCATTGGGTTAGATAAGAAAACAGCCACAAAAATGAAATTCTTACTTGATCAACTTGTTGAGAAGGAGAAGTTGATACATCGTCAAGAAGACATGATTATCTCCCAAAAGGAGGAATATGCTGAACTTGACAAGCTTCTAGAGCTTGAAAGGGAGCGAAGCAAGTCACTGGAGCTTGAGTTAGCTTCAAGCAAGGAAGCTTGATTGGAGTTAAGCGACTCAAATGCTACAATCAAGAACAAACTTGCTAACCTAATCAAGGTTAACAAAATACTTGAATTGCAAGTTGAGTCACTCAAGCAAGGTGACCCTTCATCCTCTTCAAGTTCACCTTCTCAACCCATTAAAATTGAAGTTGCTTCTACTTGTACATGTGGTAAAATTGACACCAGCTTGAAAGACAAGTCAACCTCTACCAAGGACAAGCATCCTTCACAAAATGGCATATTTTACAAAGAGAAGATCAAATATGCACGTACTGCATACTTGGTCACAAGACCTCCAAATGTCAAATATAGCATTGGTTACTCTTATGGTGAAAAGCAACATGCTAGAAGCCATAAGAATAACAAGGAGAGCAATGCCTTTGTAAAGTGAAGACCCTCTCAAACTGGAAAATCCAAAATTAATGAATCCAACACGCATGATCACCGGACTAGTCCGGTCGGGATCTTCTGAAAGGTAATAGATAAGTCGATTCATGGAGATCTCGACGTTGATGATCCGAGGCTCTCGAGTAGAACACGAAAAACTCTTGCAATCACTACACCACCGCTCCGTTGGTTATCAACCGTGCTGCACACGATTGACCTCTCCAAGAAGGCTAATCCCTGCAAGTGCAACCAAGAACACAAGCAAGAACGAGGTAGACACAATCTGAAATCGCGAAGTTGGGGTCTCACAAACCGAAGAACGGCGATATTATTGATCTAAGAAAAACCCAATTGTCTATGGCGGCTACCATGGAGTATATATAGGTGGAAGGACGTCCAAGGGGGTTTTAGGGTCGTGACCTAACCCTAAGACACGAAAATAATGGACTTAGACTTGATACAAGGCCCAATGGCCCAATACAGTGGCGCAGCACCCTGACAGATTCTGTACTCGATATTGTTTTGACAATTCCTGATGACTCCGAAGGAATTTTGATATAAGACCAGCGCCATTGGAAATGTTATCCTCTCCCCTTTACGTGCATATGTGGAACGTCCAAAACGGAGTTCGTATGCGTCCTGGGCGTCCATTTTTGTGCGTACTGCTCCTGGACTCCGAGTTAGACACGATTTTGAGTTGGGCTCGGTTTCCATCTTCTTTGAACGAATTCTCTGGTCCTCCACGTCCCTAATACTTCTTGCAAGTACTCTTTGAACCTCTCCATGGATCCTAATCACAACTAAATCATTAGGTAGCAATCTATGCTCAAAAACATATAAGGAAACATATAAGAACGAGCTCACCTTTGAAATTAATTGGTGTGTGTGAATCATATTGATTGCATCTTGTATGTTGAATGGAGTGTTGTGTATATGCATAGAAGTGATGTCCTAATCATCCTCCCCTTCTTGAATTGGAGTCGTCCTCAACTCAAGTTCATCTTCTCCCATGTGTGGGTCCATATGTGCAACGCCATCAAATCCTCTTGTGTGCATCAAAGGAGGAGGCCAAGGTGGTGGACGACATAGTGCACCATCTCCATGTTCTTCATCGAATACGCATGCACATTGACTCGAGCCAGGATCCCAAACAAATAAACATCATCCCATGCTTGTATGTGCAATGACAATGTGCTTGATCTCATCATTCTCCCCTTCTTGATGACAAGCCGTCCTCGGCTTGCTCGTATGTCCAGCAAAAAGGCTTTTGAGGATAGAATGAGCACTGTCCATATTGCACAACCGCAGTGAATAATGCTTTTGTTGTCACTGCTGCAAGGAACAAATACTAGAAAAACATGACAAGACATTATTAGCGTTAGTACATTCATTTACTTGACCATGTTGTTTCAGCACAAAAGGAGCTTTCTCATTTGAACATATGTAAACTTTATGCACTATAAACATACCACTATGTTCATATTTGCCTATAGCATAAAAAATATTTCTATTTAACAAAGGCAATTCAGATCGGAAAAATATTCTCTTCTCTACGATATCAATATCACAAAGAATGTCAAATTCAATATAACCTGAAGTATTTAGAGAAGATAACAATTTCAGCCCATCCCTTTCACATGTAGTTGGGATCAAATGCTTAATTTCAGCACAAGTGTTGATAAAGTATCAAATTCATTTGGTTGTTCTAGCATAGGTACAATATAATTATCAGCACACAACTCATTTTTGTTGTAAGAATTAGTAGGAAAATCAACTAGTGGTAAAGGTGTATTACGAAAAGGTTCATATTGTTGCTGCTCATCGATAGCATGATTGGTAGCAAAATTCAGCACATCTGAAAATGTCATACCTTGGTTGACTGTAGAGCATTGTCCGTTAACACTACTCTCATCTTCAGCAAGAAATTCGAATGCATTATGAGTTGATTCATCAAAAAATTCAGAAGAGTTGTTTAATACCTCACTCTTATTTGCATCTACATTTATTTTTACATGTTCCTGCAAAAGGTTAGGCAAAGGAGGAGGTACAACAAGAAAATTCTTCTCAAGTTCATGTATTTCATCTTTGCAATTAGATACATTAGCAAAAGTTTCTCGCTTAAGAATTTTCATATCTTTCCATGTTCGAGGTTTTTCTAAATCATTTAAATTGTTCCACCAAGTTAATGCACAACCTACTAATGCACTTGCAACATTTCTAATCTTTCTCCTCTCACACATATGACATTGTCCAAAAATTTTATCCAACTCTATTTCCCAAGCAATATATTCATCGTAACCAAAACAATCATAAGAAGGAAAACATGGGAGAATGTAATTACTTATTGTTGAAGGAGTTGTAAAGGTGGTCTGAATGTCATGTGAATCCTTGGTTGATGTTTGATTTTTAGTGAGCAACTCCATCGTCTTCTTCATCATGTCAATCATCTCAGCATATAAAGCATGATTCTTGCTTTTACCTGACATTGTTAGTAGCAAACAAAAGACAACAGAAAAATATGTTATCCCTATCAACTACAAAGGATAATGAAATAGTGGAAGTGGAATCACACACTCTCAAGCATCTTACCACGCTCTTACAAGTGTTCTTAGCGACACTGCAGGTGGCAAACGGTGGCCGGTATGAAGAAACCAATGAAGCGTGGGATGATTGCAAAGGTCTATCAATTCTGCTCAAGAGTAAAGTGTAGCTTGGATGGCACTTTATATGTAGCAAGGATTAGCAACAACGAAATTAGGTAGTAAAGTTGAACAAGTGTCCAATGTACTTGTCAAAGTTGCTGGCCTAAATGTGTTCCTAGTAGTTCAAACAAGCAAGACATGAGACAGAACTAGATGACACAATGGATGCAAGCACTTCTGTTTTTTTTTGTTTTTTTCTCCTATTTTTTGTGCGGCTTTTGTATCTTATTTTGCACTTGCCTCTTTCTTTTGTTTGTTTTTTTTAGAATGTGCTGCAAACAAGAACACAATAAAAACCAATCAAAGATATCTTGTGCGTCTGTCACAAATTTTCTGCTCAATATTCCAAGGACAAATAGACACACTTAGAGGATTTAAATAGACAAACTTACAACAGCAAGATTATAGA
This sequence comes from Tuctoria greenei, assembly GCA_036927565.1. Classification (NCBI taxonomy): domain Eukaryota; kingdom Viridiplantae; phylum Streptophyta; class Magnoliopsida; order Poales; family Poaceae; genus Tuctoria; species Tuctoria greenei. The sequence goes on from JAYESD010000003.1 coordinate 52,645,903, forward strand.
TATATCTCGCCTCTTTAATTTCAATATATGGAAGACCTATTTTGGACAAGAAAAATAGGAGATATTGTCCCCGAAATACAATCTGTTCAGAAATTCTAGGTCGAGAACAGATTCAGATATAATGCACTTTTGACTATGATATATCTGTTTACTGGGAAACATATGAATACGAAAATTATATATAACTTCTAAAGCTTTCCAGAAAGTACAAGAACTCCAAAATCCGAGTTCGTATGGGTGAGATATGATGAAAATACCGAACTGGACAGAGATGAATCTAATCTGGACGTGATGACGTGATTCAAGAGGATGAATCAACACAATGCAAAACTCAAACTAAGATCAAAAACACTTTCTAAACCAGCAATATGACTCAACAACAGACACAAACTCAACAAAACTAAATTGAAAACAAAAGTTGCAATGGCTCAATGGTGGTTTGGACAAAGTAATGAACAGATCTACTAAACTGCAAGTTTTTTGTGGCTTCTTTGTAGACTCTAGGTATGAAAAACAAAACTAATGTAATGGATAGATGAATTACCTAACAGGCAACCTGGAATTCTGATACCAATTGATGAGTAGGTTTAGGACCGATCTTCCGAAAGATAATGGATAACTCGATTGATGGAGATCTCGACATTTATGATGCGAGGCTCTCGAGTAGAACACGAAAAACCCCTGCAATCACAACACCACTGCTCCGTTGGTTATCAACCATGCTGCACACGATTGACCTCGCCAAGAAGGCTAATCCCTGCAAGTGCAAACGAGAACACAAGCAAGAACAAGGTAGACTTGATCCGAAATCGCGAAGTTGGGGTCTCACAAACCGAAGAACGGCGATATTATTGATCTAAGCAAAACCCAATTGTCTATGGCGGCTACTACGAAATATATATAGGTGGAAGGACGTCCAAGGGGTTTTTAGGGTCGTGACCTAACCCTAAGACACGAAAATAATGGACTTAGACTTGATACAAGGCCCAATGGTCCAATACGGTAGCGCAGCACCCTGACATATTCTGTACTCGATATTGTTTCGACAATTCATGATGACTCCAAAGAAATTTTGATATGAGACTAGCGCCAATGGAAAGATTATCCTCTCCCCTTTACGTGCATATGTGGAACGTCCAAAACGGAGTTTGTATGCGTCCTGGGCGTCCGTTTTAGTGTGTACTGCTCCTGGACTACGAGTTGGTCACGATTTTGAGTTGGGCTTGGTTTCCATCTTCTTTGAACGAATTCTCTGGTCTTCCACGTCCCTAATACTTCCTGCAAGTACTCTTTGAACCTCTCCATGGATCCTAATCACAATTAAATCATTAGGTAGCAATCTATGCTCAAAAAACATATAAGGAAACATATAAGAACGAGCTCACCTCTGAAATTAATTGGTGTGTGTGAATCATATTGATTGCATCTTGTATGTTGAATGGAGTGTTGTGTATATGCATAGGAGTGATGTCCTCATCACTTTGTAAAGGGAAGACCCTCACAAACTGGAAAATCCAAAATTAATGAATCCAACACACATGATCATCGGACTAGTCCGGTCGGGATCCGTACAAGCCCGGTCCTCCGGACAAGTCCGATCTCCCAGACTAGTCCTGTGTATAAACAACAACAGTTGCTATTTAGAACTTTGGATACATCTTATGTCTTAATGAGATGTAATTTTTGCAAAGTTTATGCTCATTATGTTGGGCCACACCATGGGAACACCAAGTCTCATGTGTGGGTGCCCAAAGCCCTTGTGACTAACCTAAAAGGACCCAAGCAAGCTTGGGTACCTAAAATCAAGGCATAATTTGTTTTTGCAGGCCTATTCCCCCGGTGGATCTAAATGGGTGCTAGACAGTGGCTACACCAATCATATGACCGGAAGAAGAAGGATGTTCATTGAATATGAAGCAAATGAGGATCAAATCGAGGGCATCTATTTTGGAGACAATAGTCAAGGAAAGGTGCTCGGTACCGGTAAAATTGCCATATCATCTAAACACACTTTCTCATGTATTACATGTTGATTCCTTAGATTATAACCTACTATCCATATCTCAATTATGTGACAAAGGTTATAATTGCTTGTTCACTAATGAGGGTGTGGCCGTCTCTAGGAGGAGTGATGGTTCCATTGCATTCAAGGGTATGTTAAAGGGAAAGCTTTATCTTGTTGACTTCAACAAAGATAAAACCGAACTTGACACATGCTTGATTGCAAAGACCAACATGGGTTGGCTGTGGCATAGATGGCTAGCACATGTTGGTATGAGGAACCTTCAAAAACTCCTCAAGGGCGATCACATCCGAGGTTTGAAGGATGTTGTTTTTGAGAAAGACACGCCATGTAGCGCGTGCCAAGCTGGGAAGCAAGTTGGAGCACCACATCCCGCTAAGAACCTCATGACTACAACAGGACCGCTCGAGCTACTTCACATGGACTTATTCGGTCCAATTGCCTACATAAGCATCGGCGGTAACAAATATGGTTTAGTAGTTGTTGATGATTTTTCTCGCTTCTCTTGGGTTTTCTTTTTACATGATAAGTTAGAAATACAAGGAATACTCAAGAAGTTCTTCAAGCGAGCTCAAAATGAATTCTCATTGACAATCAAGAACATTCAAAACGACAACGGCATGGAGTTCAGGAACACACAAGTGGAGGAGTACCTAGATGAAGAAGGCATAAAGCACGAGTTTTCAGCATCTTACTCTCCTCAACAAAATGGAGTTGCCAAAGGAAAGAACCAAACCCTCATAGAGATGGCGAGAACAATGCTCGATGAGTACAAGACCTCAGATCGATTTTGGGCAGAAACGGTCAACACCGCTTGCCACGCCATAAATCGACTTTATCTTCATCGACTACTCAAGAAGACATCCTATGAGCTACTCACCGGTAACAAGCCTAATATTTCATATTTTCGAGTTTTCGGTTCCAAATGCTATATTTTGAACAAGAAGCCTAGGACTTCAAAGTTCGCTTCAAAGTCCGATGAAGGTTTCTTGCTTGGTTATGATTCAAACACTTACACCTATCGTGTCTAAACAAGACCTCCGGACTTGTTGAAGTAGCACATGACGTAGTGTTCGATGAAACTAATGGCTCCCAAAAGGAGCAAGTTGATCCATGTGTGCTAGATAAAGAAGAAGCTCCTTGTCAAGCATTGAGAAGAATGGTGTTAGGTGAAGTTCGACCACAAGAGCCACCTCTATATATGCATGAGGAAAATGAACCACAAGAGGAGGCCCATGATCAAGGGGGAGCTTCCATACAAGATCAACATCAAGAAAGCAAAAATGATCAACAATTCAATGAGGGCAACCACTCAGGGGGAGAAGAAGATGATCATGAAGATTCAAGATAGCAAGTACCACACCCAAGAGTACACCAATGCATCCAAAGGGATCACCCAATCGACAACATCATCGGTGACATCCAAAAGGGAGTAACTACTAGATCTCGCATAGCTAATTTTTGTGAGCATTACTCGTTTGTGTCCTTTTTGGAACCACGCAGGGTTGAGGATGCATTGAAGGATCCAGATTGGGTAGTGGCCATGCAAGAAGAACTCAACAATTTCAAAACAAACGAGGTGTGGAAACTAGTCGAAAGACCCATGTCCAATGTCGTCGGCACCAAATGGGTCTTCCGCAACAAACAAGATGAACACGAGGTGGTGACAAGGAACAAGGCACGACTTGTGGACAAAGGGTATTCACAAGTCGAAGGTTTGGATTTCGATGAGACCTTTGCTCCCGTAGCTAGACTTGAGTCCATTAGAATATTACTTGCATATGCTACTCACCATGATTTCAAGCTCTATCAAATGGATGTGAAAAGTGCCTTCCTCAACAGACCAATCAAGGAGGAGGTGTATGTGGAGCAACCCCCCGGGTTTGAAGATGAAGAGTTCCCGGACCACGTATTTAAATTGTGTAAGGATCTCTACGGCCTGAAACAAGCTCCTAGAGCTTGGTATGAGTGTCTTAGGGATTTCTTAATTGAAAATGGATTTAAGATCGGTAAAGTAGATTATACATTGTTTACAAAGAACATTGACAATGATCTCTTTGTTTGTCAGATCTATGTTGATGATACAATCTTTGGTTCAACTAATAAATCTTTTTGTGAGGAATTTAGTAAAATTATGACAGATAGGTTTGAGATGTCTATGATGGGAGAGCTAAAGTACTTCTTGGGATTCCAAGTGAGGCAACAAATGGAAGGGACATTCATAATCCAAACTAAGTACACTCAAGACATACTCAAGAAGTTTGGAATGGACAAGGCGAAGCCCATAAAGACTCCCATGGCAACGAATGACCACTTGGATCTCAATGAAGATGGACCAAACATCGATCAAAAGGTATATCGCTCCATGATTAGATCTCTACTCTACTTATGTGCATCTAGGCCAAATATTATGTTGAGTGTATGCTTGTGTGCAAGGTTTCAAGCCAACCCAAAAGAGTGTCATTTGACAGCAATTAAGAGAATCTTGCGGTATTTAGTTCATACACCCAACCTAGGCCTTTGGTACCCCAAAGGTTCCAAATTCAATCTCATTGGTTATTCCGATGCAGATTATGAAGGATGCAAGGTAGATAGAAAAGTACCTCCGGTTCATGCCAATTCATAGGTAGATCCCTAGTTTCTTGGTCCTCCAAGAAACAAAACTCCATTGCCCTATCCACAGCCGAAGCGGAGTATGTTGCAGCCGGGAGTTGTTGTGCTCAACTCCTTTGGATGCGACAAACTCTAAGGGATTACGGTTACAATATGAACCACATTCCACTCCTTTGTGATAATAAGAGTGCCATTAAAATTGCCCATAATCCTGTTGAGCACTCTAGGACCAAACACATAGACATCCGGCATCACTTCTTGAGAGACCACTCCATGAAAGGAGATATAGCCATTTCCCATGTCAACACCGAAAAGCAATTAGCCGACATATTCACCAAGCCACTTGATGAAAAACGCTTTTGCGAGCTTCGATATGAACTAAATATCCTTGATGCTCGGAATGCGGCTTGAAAATTTGCATACCTGTATGAATTCTTTAAAATAAGTTGATTGGATTGTGAAAATCATCTCACTCAATTTTCTCCGAAAAACTATGTCGATTACTAGATCTTGGTAAATTATGGTCATTGCTTGATTGTTGTATGCTTACTGATCATATTCATCAAGATTATTTGATTTGATTTGCCTCCCTATTTTCTAAATAAGTACCTTTTAATATATACGAATGGGCTAGGCATTTCTTCCCTGGTGTCTACGGACTAGTCCGCCAATGCAGACTAGTCCACAGAGCGCCGGTTAGGCCGGACTAGTCCGACAGACCACAGACTAGTCCTATATAGCCTCTGGAAAAGTTTGGACTAGTCCGATCATTTTTGGACTTGTCCGATCTTTCGTGTCCATAACCCTAGCCGCCGCCAAACCCTAATTTCCTCACCCCCCACACTTGCCTCAAGCTTTCTCTCTACACGCTCGAGCTCCCCAAGGCGACTTGGCGACTCCTCCATCAAAAAGCTCCAAGTTTGGGTGGAAATCAAGCTCCTTCGCTTAGGGATTGAAGTCCACGGACTTATCCGCCATTCAACACCCTCCTCTCCGAGATTCAAGCGATTTTTTGGTAATTTTTCCCCCAAACCCCAGAAATCTCGATTTCCTTCATTGTTGATCGAATAGCCTAGCTTCTTTCACCTAATACTAGTGTCCTTGATGTATTACATTGCTATTAGGCTAGTTTTGCATTGAGCAACTCCATTTGTCTCATTATTCAGGTTCTTGAGGATGAATACCGGACTAGTCCGGTCCATGCACGAACAAGTTTGGTCACCCGGACTAGTCCGTGCCTGCACACCGGACTTGTCCGATTTTTCTGAACTCAAACCTAACCTTTTAATTCCTCAATGAATTCCTTGTTATCCATTCTCACCCATACCTTTTACAATCCATTCTCAGGGCATGTTGAACTCTCGCGATGAAGTTTCTGACTTTGAAGCCGAGATAGACCAAGAAGCACTACTTCGGTCCTCGACGGGACAAAACAAAAAGCGCCCTTCCGAGCCAGCCCCTTCTCCTCCTTAGTCTCAAAAAAGTGTGGCTTGATGCAAGGTTCCTGCATCTAGGGCTTCCGCTGGTGGTGGCCCTAGCTCGGCAAGTGCTCGCCAAGCAAAAGGGAAAGTGAATGTAGGCCTAGAGGGGGGGTGAATAGGCCTTTTTGAATTTTTCTCGGTTCCTGTAACACTCAACAACACAGTCAATACCAGAGATATCGGACTAGTCCGGTAAAGTGTGGACTAGTCCGGTTTTCACGGGCTAAGTTGATCAAGTTCAGTCAATTTGATTGATTCGTTAATGTAGGCAGCGGAAATATAGACTTAAATGACACTTTAATAGTTGTATGTCAACTTCTATAACAATTAAGGCTCTTGTTTAACAAATTAATTCAAATTGAACAAAATGAATCAAACCCTAGATTAAGTTGATCAATTAAGATGAAGAACACAAAAGGACAAGACACAAGATTTATCCCGTGGTTCGGCTACCACGAAGGCAACCTACATCCACATTGAGGAGCCCACAAAAGGATCGGATCTTCTCCAACCCTTCCCCCGTCGGATCGCCACGAAGGCCAATCCTCTTCCACTAATCACAAAGGGGTAAATAACCAAGTTGAAGGGGCGTTCTCACACGTTGAGAGCTCCCTTGATTACAACTTACAAAGCCACCAATAACACACTCGAAAATTACAAATTGAAACGCAAGAGTGTGTTAGAGAATCAAACCAAGAGCTCAAAGATGTGTGCCAAGTGTCTCTCCAATGATCTAGAAGTGATCTTCAATAGATTGATCGATTTTGCACTTAATTTCGTGGAGAGAAGTGGTTTTTGAGTCTCTTGGGAGGTGTGATGGCGCTAGGGTTCGAGAGATTGTGAAAGTGGGCCATGCACCTCTATTTATATGGGGTTTCTAAAAGTTACCGTTAGGGTTTAGAAAGATCGGACTAGTCCGTGGTGGTCACCGGACTAGTCCGGTGTGCTGTGTGTAGCAAACCCTAAGTGTCCAGGAATATCGGACTAGTCCGTTTGAAAACGCACTTGTCCGATTTCGCTACTGGAAATCTTCGGACTAGTCCGATTGCCATCGGACTTGTCCGGACACATGAAACCCTAAGTGTTTAGAATGACAAGTCTGCACTTGGAGGACTTGTCCGATTTAGATCAGTGTGTATATCGGACTAGTCCGTGTAGACACCGGACTTGTCCGAAGTGGATCAGAATGAATATCGGACTAGTCCGGATTACAACGGACTTGTCCGATTTTGTGTGACTTGTGCATTGTGTTGAGGACTAGTCCGCATTGGGGAGGACTAGTCCGAAGTGAATCAGAAAGATATCGGACTAGTCCGGTGGGGACCGGACTTGTCCGATTTAGTGCAGAATGTGATATCGGACTAGTCCGGCTATTTTCGGACTAGTCCGGTCCTGTATAACTTTGTGCATTGTGTGTGTGTGTGCTTGAAAGTGATTGAGCTCTTGGATGTGTTTCCTAACACACTCCATACATAATAAACTACTATTTTCTTCTCCTTGAGCTCAAATTTACTTTGCTTCTTATTTCCCTTCTTTTTGGCATTTTGCTCATTTTTCATCATTTGCCTGCATTCATCTCAACAAAAGGATTAGGATCCCAATTGCTTGTCATAAATCATCCAAAACCCACAAGGGAGTCCTAGATGCACTTTCAGAAAGGCAAAGGGATCACAACGGGCCCGATTGGCCCTTTAAAGATGTCTGCTCCGAAGCAAGGGGCTTGGGATCCCACGGAGGAAAGGTTCAATGGGAAGGGCAGTGACTCAGCTGCAAAGTTCAGGAATATGGATTGCTACAGCCAATCCAGGCAGGCTGTAGATGGAAGATTTTGGAGCAACTTCCATGCAGACTTTTACAAGTCTGTCTACCTCCAGATAAAGACCCCAGTGGTGCACAGTCAGTGGATAGATTAGGCACATCTTGAGAGGAAGAGATGCTCTGCCTTTGATGAGGTGGTCGAGGCAGCTGAGAGACATGGCTTGAAGGACCTCTTCGCCTTCAAGTACAACTGGAATGATGAAGTGATAGCTTAGTTCTATGCTACTTGTCACTTTGCCAGTGACGATGAGGAGCGGGTGACTTGGATGACTCACGGGTCCAAGTACACCATTACCTACGATGAGTTCGGCAGTCTCCTCCACCTGGAGAACACCGACAACAACTTACTGGTGATCCACAACATTGGGGTCTTGGAAAAGGATAGGATGAAGTTCCTATATGACCCATCACTTAAGTTCAATCCTGCCTCCACAAAGAACATGAAGCCCTTCTTTGTGGTGCCTAACAGAGTGCTGAGGAAGACAATTGCCCCGAAGGATGGGGATGCAGGGAGTGTACAGGGCTATCTCCGGACCTTGATGAAGGTCATAAGCAAGGACTGCACATTTCATGTGTTTGACTATATCTGTAACGATATGGTCAACATCTCTAGCACTCCAAACAGATCTTGTGGCTATGCCCCTACCTCATGTTCATGATTGAGAAGGTCACAGGCATCAAATTCGTTAAAGATGTGGAGCACACACCATTGAGGCCTCAGAAGCCTCAACAAGCAAATGTTCAAGCTGCTTCCTCTCCTGCTTCTAGTGCAGAGGCTCTGGCGAGAGCGAGTGGAGATGTCGGGGCTGCCCCTGCCACTAGGGCAGCTCCTCAAAAGGGATCTACAAGTGGTATCTTCAAATACCTGGCAGCTATTTTTGCCTCTTGCAAAAAGGCCGAGGTGAAGGCCCACAAGCTCAACAAAAGAAGAAAGGAAGACATGAGATATGTCAAGGAGAACATGAAGAAGATTTGCCAAAAGCTAGAGGTCGAACCCATTGGATCTCCAGTAATTTCTGATGACTTCGACTCTGATTTCACCGAGCTCGGGCCCTTGACTCCCTCCGAGCTTGCCTATTTTGGCATTGGGGGCTCGAGTGGCTCCGTTCCTCCTCCTCCTCCTCATCCCCTAGAAGATGAAGATGAAGATGATGAGAGGACATACAGCGAGGCTTGAAGACTTTAGGTCCCTCCTCTCCTTCTTTTTTGTGTCTTGATGCCAAAGGGGAGAGATTGAGGGGGAGTTTTAGGTCTTAGGTCTTAGCTGTAGGATGCGACGAGAGCTTCTTTTTATGCTTTTTGTCTATTTTGAGGGTTGTAAAACTTTTAATATGCTCTCATGATACTTATGGTCCTGTGATGCAATGTTTTGAACTACTTATGAAGTAATTGATGAAATCTGTGATTTTGCTCGAAGAATGACATGTATGCTTGTTGTTGATGTGTTGATGTCAATTATGTCATTCTCATCATGATTATTGCTTCTATACACTTAGTTCTGCATCCCACCATAAAGAATGCACATATGGATCATGTTTTCATTGCTTGATGTATTTTAGACTCATATGTGCAAACTTTATGAAAATCTCAACTTTTTATCATATTTTGTGAAATCTCAATTGGTTGTCATCAATCACAAAAAAGGGGGATATTGAAAGTGCATCTAGGAATCCCTTGTGGGTTTTGGATGATTTAATGACAAGCAAATGAGATCCTAACCACTTTGTTGAGATGAGCACAGGTTTTAAATGAGAAAATGAGCAAAGAGCCAAAAAGAAAGGAGAATGAGGAGCAATGTGGAAAAGAGCTCAAGGAACAAGTGTAGTAGATCATTGTGTATGCAGTGTGTTAAGGAAACACACCCCAAGAGCTCAAGCACAAATAATCACACACATTGCACAAGTTTATATAGGAACGGACTAGTCCGACTGACACCGGACTAGTCCCATATCTCTCTGCACAAGATCGGACAAGTCCAATATCTCTCTGACTAGAATCGGACTAGTCCTCCCAAGCGCGGACTAGTCCTCAAAACACTTCACAAGTTGCAGAAAATCGGACAAGTCTGATCAAACAACGGACTAGTCCAATATCATTCTGATGTAAATCGGACAAGTCCAATATTGGCACAGACTAGTCCGGAAACCCTCTGACCTGAATCGGACAAGTCCTCCAAGTGCGGACTTGTCACCCAATTCACTTAGGGTTTCACTGATCTGGACAAGTCCGATGATTGTCGGACTAGTCCGATGATTTCCTTAAGCGAAATCGGACAAGTCAGCTTCTAATCGGACTAGTCCGATATTTCAGGACACCTAGGGTTTGCCACACACAGCACACCGGACGAGTCCGTTGTCCACCACGGACTAGTCCGATATTCCTAAACCCTAACGGCCACTTTTAGAAACCCCATATAAATATATGTGCACGGCCCAACTTTTACCACTCTCGACCCCCTGCGCCGTCATACCTCCCAAGAGCCTCAAAAACACATCTCTCCATGAAATCAAACGCAACAAAGATCAATCCCTTGAGGATACACTTTGGATCATTGGAGAGACACTATTCATCACTCATTGAGCTCTTGGTTTGATTCCCTAACACACTCCTATGATTTTCATTTTAATCTTTTGAGTGTGTTCTTGGTGGTGATCTTCTTGTAATCTTGGGGAGCCCTCAACATGTGAAAAGGCCCCTTGAATTTGATGATTTACCCCTTTGTGATAAGTTAAGAGGATTGGCCTTCGTGGCGATCCGACGAGGGTAGGGTTGGAGAAGACCCGGTCCTTTTGTGGACTCCTCAATGTGGATGTAGGTTGCCTCTCTGGGAACCGAACCACGGGATAAAATCATTGTGTTCTTTCTTTGTGCTCATTGTTTTTACATTTCATATATACATCTAGGTTTTCGATCAATCGTGCTCACTTTATGTTGAAACATTGAATATAAGATTGACTTGTGGTATATCCTAGTTCATAATCGTGTAACACTTCAATTACAAGTATATTTCCGCTGCATACATCCTAGGATCAAGATAATCGATCAAATTTGAAAAACCTAGATGGTATACACCGGACTAGTCCGCACTCGACCGGACTAGTCCGATATCTCGAGATTTGAGCTTGTTGTTAAGTGTTGCAGGTTCCGACAAAATTCAAGAAAGGCCTATTCACCCCCCCCCCCTTCTAGGCCACATTCATAGGTCATCCACACTTACTACTTCCCCAACGAGATGGAAGATTTCCTCGGCAATTCCGACTATCGCTTCGTTGGCGTGGCCGTGGAGGGTGATGCCAATAGACTTTGGAAGGACTTACAGCTGAAGGTGGCCAAAATGATGGACCTGGCCGAGCTCGCGGCGGAGGAGGTGGATCGCCCGAGCCTCCGCCGCACGGGGCTGAAGGACATCGCGAGCGCCGTGATGGGCGCCGACATGGAGAAGCCTTACCGGGTGAGGATGAGCAAGTAGGACGCGTACAATCTCTCCGGCGAGCAGATCATCTATGCGTGCATCCATGCCTTTGTCTCCTTCGAGGTTGTCCGCAAGCTGCTCTCCGGTGACAACTGATCTAACCACCGAGTTTGTGTATCGGCTGTCGTCGATCATCCCGACATGGAATTCGTAGGTGCATCACTCAAGTTCTAGCTTTTCTACTTGTGCGCCCAATCTCTCATAAAATTATTTTTTCTTGAGGAAGCACTATATCTTACTTTTAAAAACATGCATTTTATTTCACATGCATGTTAGTTGTCCATGCATGCTACGCCCAAACATGATTAACAAGCCTCAAACATGACGATCTCTCAACAAAAAGAGAAAACAAGTAACGTCAGCAAACATGATCGAGGTCTTTCACATGGATGGTAGACATACATATGCATGCTACGTCCCAAACATGTATTCCAAGAATAAAATATTTCCTACCATGTATATATATTTCTATATTTATCATATTCTCTACCATGCATGTGAATGCTCTCAACCTATGTGGCACTTTATCTACCACACTAATGAAGAATATTATCCTGTCATCAATAGAGATAACAAATTCGACACAAGGATGTTCCCTCGGCGGTACGAGGATAGAATGTGGACTACCCTCGTCTAATAAGCACACATCTATCACTATGTATGTACGTGGTTCATCAAATTAATCGATCACATGCTGCCATTATGTATCACTGTACTCGTCTTTTAAAGAAACGAAAGGCGTGGGCGCTAGCCGCTACGTGTTCTGATTTTATGAACAAATTAACACACTTGTGAAAACACGTACGCCCCATCCGAGCCTCAACGTCATAAAATTAACATGTTCCTCAACAAGGGGGCACAAAAATCCTCAACATGTGACCAAACATGCTTGATCACGAGTCTCTTTCACATGCATTACATTCATGTCCACCATCATCCATGATCGCGACAATTATCACCGGTTCGATATGGTCTCTCGGTCGGCAACGGTCGGATCCTTCAAAAAAAGATATGGACTCTCGGCCGATTGCCATGCGCGTTCACATCAATCTCCGCACCTCATTGAAATCATTCGCATAAAATGTTATGAACATCGCGGGACGGACCTACAAAGTATGCCAGGTGGGCCATTGCATATCCTGGACCCTTTGTGTGTCAAATTAAAAAACTGGCCAATAAGACGTGTTGAGCCCTTGTAATAACCGAGAGGAGGCAAACCGCGGTTCGGAGTAACTCTGACACATGATTTAAAAGCACAATTTTTGAAGTGTCCGATCATCTCCACTCACGCACTTAGACGACGACCCGCTATAAAGGCACACCGTCCTCTTCTTCTTCGCCGCATCTCTTGATTGATTTTAGCCTCCAAACTTCTCCTCTTGCTTCTCTGTCGCACCACCGTCGACCACCTCTCTCTCTCTTTGTTTGCACCTCCGTCGCCACAAAAATGGGTAGCCCCGCACAGAAGCGCTCCAGGTCATCGATGTCCTCCGAACCTCCTTCTCCATTTCCGTCGCCGTCAAGGCCGGTTAAACTGTAGGCGGCTCCTGCACCTCCTCCACTCCCGTCTTCGCCCGCGGCGCCCGCACCTCTTCTGTCCGACTATGATGAGATTGTCCACCTCATTGAGGAAAGCATCGACAAAATCGATGGCAAGCTTAAGGAGGTCACCGACAACCTGTTCGCTGCCGACGTGCAAGCAAAAGCCATCGACAAAATGGCACAGGGTGTATTTGACAATACATCTCACTCTTGTCGCTGACTGGGACTTGGTATCCATCCCCACCACACAAGCATGGACTCAGCCGGCTACTACATCTTCGGGTTAGGCTTTGTGGCCACTCGTCTCGACTGCCTCTACAAGACGATCGGTGAGGAGGCTGGGGTGGAGTTTCGCGAGCAACTCGTGAACCCATCACTGGGAAGAAGTTCAATCTGGTGTTGGAGGATGCTCTGCTGGCGGTTGCGGCGGAGGTGGAGGCACCACCGGTGGATGCGGAGGCGGCGGCAGAGGCAGAGGCGCCGCCAGCGGATGCGGAGGCAGCAGCGGAGGAGGTGGACAAGTCCTCCTCCGAGTAGAGTAGGATTAGTAGTAGTTTTTTCTTTTTTTCTATGTGTTTTTCTTATTTGTAATATATGTGTTGTTTTTATGTTAATGAAAAATGTCTTTTATTTTATGTTCATGAACAATGTGTCCTACAGTACATGCACTAACGAGAAACTCATCCTTTTATTGAAAAACATCGCATATGGAAAATTAACACATTAGTAATATTATATGTAGTAAATATTAAACACATTAGTAGGACGTACGTAGTAGTATTATATTTCAAAAAATTATGAAAATAAAAAGCTAGATCGTGTAAATGTACATCGCATCCGAATGATGCAAATACTAATTAATTTTATTTCTTTTCTCTTTACTAGCTGTCATCGTGCCCCCTCCACCCACCCACCGGCCTAGCCCTAGGCAGTAGCCCCTCCCGCCTAGGCCCAGAGCCGGGCCTGCCTTTAAGACCATCCGCAGTGGTTCACGATAAAGCTTAGGCTGTGTTTGGGAGCACAGTATTTCAATACTAAAGTTTTGGAAACCACAATTTTTAAAATGACATGGCAATACCAAAGTATTTCAATAACACGGTTTTGTAAAACTACAATTTTGCAATACATAGGATTGTTTGGGAGCAAAGTAGCAAGCATCAAGAGCAAGCCATCAGAGAAAAACTTTGGTTCAGACCAATGTTTTTTATACTCCAATAATACCATAGTATAGACAAAACCGTGGTTTTAAATACATAGTTTTTGAGTTGGTTGCCAAACACCATTCTGTAAAAAATACCATAGTAATCTCAAATACCACGGTATTGCTCTAAAACTCCAAAAATACCGTGTTCCCAAACACCATTACTGGATTGCGGCTTGCGAATCAGATTGTCTTATCTCTTAACCCCTTGGTGCGGTAATCGAATTCTTTGCGGCCCTACCGCACAGCCGTCTCTGTGCGGTCCTGTCCAGATGGTTGCCATGTACGTTCACGCTCAAAATCACAGGCGTACAGCCAAGGGCGCACTGCACGGTTCCCGCGACTGTGCCACCCTGCCCTGATGATTGCCACGTAAGCAAATGCACCGAATCTTGCAGCGCGCACGGGCACATGAACTCCACGTCCGAAATTTGCTCAGCGATCCGAATAACTCGGTGCTTAGCATGCACGATCCATCATCATGCGCACGAGCTTGTACGACGCGGCCAAAAAGATCTGAGTTTGGTTGCTTGTCTTGGATTGAATTTACTTGGATTAATTGGATAGTCCAGTGATGTGTTATTTGTTTCGCGGTGAGACGGGTGATCCAGGTTCGAGGAATATAAAACATTCCTCGCAGATGCTGGATGAGATGGTCCAGTATATTTGGTTGGATAAGAGTCCATCCACCTTATCTAATTATGCTTCTTAATAATGTAATTAGTGATAATTAACTTGTTTAGTGTTGATTAATAATTACAATTATGATATTAACATTAATATTTGCTAGTAATATGATAATTAGTATATAAATAATTAATATTATGAAATTATCAACTTAGATGATTCAATAATCCAATCAAGTTTCATCCAACCTACGTACCAAACAAAAAATTGGATCGTCCAGTCCATCCAACCAAACATTAATTTGGATGATCCAAGACATAAAGAAATGTGATGATCCTATATCTCCAATCCAACTTCGCTGTCAAACCAAATGCAATTGATGACTGAGCACTTTGTCACATGTCACTAGAGTGTACGCACAAATGACAAATACACGGCCTCAACGCCGGGTTTAGGGTGCATCGTGGACTAACCACATGACCCGCCCAAACACTCACGTAATTAGCATACACCTACAAGAGCAACTTCCTGGCCGCATCCTTTGCGTACGAACGACAACGCCGACCAACTTATACTTTTTGTACTACGCACAAAGAATTTTCCTTGTACTACAGGAGGCGGGCAAAAGGCCGTCGGCCATATAGACGTCGGTAGCCTATTCCTCTTTTCTTGTAGTGTTGTCCATGAGCCAATAAACAAGCTCTTCTGATGCGGCTTTGTAGTTAAAAAATGAACTACAATGCGATAAGTTCATGGAGACAGGGATATATGTATATATATATATATATATATATATATATATATATATATATATATATATATATATATATATATATATATATATATATATATATATAACATTTTAGTTGTCACACCCCAAACATGATTATCGAGCCTCAAACTATATCTGACGATGTTTCAACAAAAAGCAGAGAAAACATGTAATAATGTTGTCATCAAACATGATCGCGAGGTTTTCAAGTGCATGTTAATTGTCCATGCGCGCTTGCTACACCCCAAACATGATCAACGAGCCTCAAATATGACGATCTTTCAACAAAATTAGAAAACACTTAACGTCATCAAACATGCATGATCGAGGTCTTTTGCGTGTTAAACTGAGAAAAACATGAACGAGGGTTTGTGATATATATATATATATATATATATATATATATGTTAGTGAATGATCGTGTGTTGTGTTCATCGTCTTGTACTTTTTCCTTGTGTTTTCTGACGATCTTTCAACAAAAAGAGAAAACATGTAACTTCATGAAACATGATCGAGGTCTTTTGCGTGACAACCTGAAAAAAATTGGAACATTGCATATACCTTGGGACGGCGTGCCCTTTGCGTGTCAAACTTAAAAACTGGAACTGAAACACCACCGGATGGATCTACAAGGTATGCCACGTGGGCCACTGCATACCCTGGACCCTTTGCGTGTCAAATTAAAAAACTGCCTGTGAAGCGAAGATGAGAAGTGTCGAGTCGTTGCGATAACTTAGAGGAGGCCAACCGCGGTTTGGATTAATTCGAAAGCGCAGTTTTCGAAGCGTATGATCATCTCCACTCGAGCTCTTAGATGGCAAAGACTGCTATGCAATTTGAATTCCTGTGCAAGCGTGCAATCCGTGAATCTCAGCCATTGGACGGACATCCAAGGGTGGCTGACATTTTACACATAGATCCTTACCTTTACAAAGGATTTATGTGTAAAATCAGCCACCCCTGGATGTCCGTCCAATGTCTGAGATTCGCGGATTGCATGCTTGCACAGGAGTGCAGATTGCACAGCAGACGTTGCTCACTTAGACAACAACCCGGTATAAAGGCACAACCGTCCTCTTGCGTCTCCACCACACCACTCCATCGATCGTAGCCTCCAAACTTCTCTTGCTTCACCGCCGCACCATCGCCGACCACCTCTTGCTCTTTCTTCGCACCTCCCTCGCCGCACAAATGGGTAGCCCCGCATCGAAGCGCTCCAGGCTATCGACGTCCTCCGAACCTCCTTCTTCTATGTTTCCGTCGCAGCCAATGCTGGTGGAACTGGAGGAGGGGCCCGCACCTCCTCCGTCCCCTTCTCCATCCGTGGCGCCCGCACCTCCTCATCCATTTGGGTTCAGGAGACTGTCCGCCTCGTTGAACACCGCTTCGATGAACTCGATCAGCGCCTGAAGGAGGCCACCAAGTACCTTTCCGCCACCATCAGGAGCGCAAAAAAAGCTCAACAAATTGGCGCAAGATGTAATTTTCAATACATCTTGCTCGTGTGACTGTCTGGGTCTTGGGAAACTTCGCGTTGGCACCAGCATGGACACCACCGGCCACTACTGCTTCGGGTTAGGGTTTGTGGCCGGTCGTCTCAACGTCCTCTACGAGATGATCAGGGAGGTGGCTGGGGTGGAGGGCCGCCAGCATCTTCTGCAGACCGTTGCCCGAAAGCTTCGGACTCAATTGCCAGAGTAGGCGACAGCGGCGGCGGCAGCGGCGGAGGAGGCGGCGGCGGCAGCAGCGCCGGAGGAGGAGGCGTCGGCGGCGGAGAAGGAGGTGGAGGAGATCTCCTCCGACTCCGAGTAGAGTAGTATTGGTAGTTTTTCTGTTTCTTGTTTTCTATGTGCTTTTGTAGTTCTTATTTGTAATATATTTGTTGTTTTTATGTTAATAAAAAATGTCTTTTCTGTTCATGAACAATGGGTCCTATGCAGTATCGAAAAACAACACCTTTCTGAAAAAGGGACGAGATAATTGTTGTTCAACGTCTAGCCAAGAATTCATTGTGTTGCGACAATCGACGACTCTTGGTTGAAACTCCATTGAGATCGTGGTTGAGGTTGCGTTTCTCCTCTTTTGTGTTCTTTCACTCAATTTTTTCATTTGTAGTCAGCGCATGTGAAAATTTATTTTTAGTAGTAGTATATACTACATGTTATCATTTCATTGTAATTAATGCTACAGAATGCTGATTGTGTGCCATCGTCGTTTCGTGCACTTGGGTGTTTTGTATTTGCATATCGTTTGCATTAGCACATATACATTTGGTGATTCATATTTTTGTTCATATTTTTTTGGATTGTCCCACTAGCTAGTAGATGACTGCTTTTAGATTTTGATCTCCATGCATGGCAACAAAGATGAATTAAGAAGCGAGCAAGTTGTCCTAAGAACTCTACCCCTCTAGCTACACACACCATGTGCAGGAATCAACGCGACATGACATGTAATTAATCATGATTGCATGCGTGCACAAGGGCACGACTTGCGTCAAATTCTCCACTTCCGCAAAAAAAATTGTTCTTCTTGGCGTGCCACATTTGATATTTTGACAAATCAATTTTCACTACCTGCGCCTCCAATTTCAGTCCCGCCTATTATTGTAACCCTATTTCCGCCACGATGAGTATAAATGGAAACACTGGCCTCCATTCCCGACACACCACTGCCCCGCCCTTCTGGTGATCTCGCAATACTCTAAATGTGTTGTCTCTCTCTCCTATGTTTCATACTTCTATTCCTAAGAAATTCCCGTGTTTTCATTTTCCACGATTTATACAATTTTTCCCCCATGGACCTCGTAGTGACGCATCGAAGCTCTTGGTGGTGCTGACTCCTGGGTACAACGCCGGGCGACCAAGTTTGATGGGCTCTATCGAACCTCTTTGTCGCTGACACCTCCCTGCGACATCGCATCCCGGACTCCAGTTTTGTGCTAGGTAAACTACACGATCCATGCGGTCTTTTTATTGGCTTGGTTCTACACGATCCATGCATTTTTGGGCTAGTTATGTTCTTTACGATCCATCCTGATATACGAAGATTAAATAAATTAACAAACAAGAAATGTGGTCTTCTGTTTCACGAATTTAGTTATATATATATATATATATATATATATATATATATATATATATATATATATATATATATATATATATATACACTACATCTGTCCCGAAATAAATGTCGCGCTCACAACTTATTACGGTAGTGTATTTCTAGTTCAATTCCTGGACGGGAATGACAAATACTAAAAACCAGAGGTAGTATGTAATTTCTGGATTTAGAAGTAAATGATGTACAGGTTATCTAATCAACCACTCCAAATGTTGTACTCTCATTCCTATTTTACAAATTTGTATTCCTAAGATTTTCAATTCCCACAGTTTTACACTTTTTTCTTTCTTGTGGCTTTCTCGGATCGTACGTTTTTTCTATTCCTTCATTTCTAATTCCTCCATTCGTAACAAACACTGCAGTTTATAGAAACCACACCCTCCGATCCAAAATCTACGTCGGTCATGTAATCTGACGTTATCACTGTTATTTGGAATGACTACTTACAATGCTCTTTACATTAGGAATAAGACATCAAACCGTGATGTCGTCTACAAGCATTCATGGGGGCCAACAAGCACCTGGTATAACTATAAATGTGTTTACTATCAAAATTAAAAAAATTAGAAAATATTAAATCCTTTGCATGGTACGTAGAGAATATTGCAGCACATGATGTTCAGGAACCCCGAGGTTCTTCACTCCCTGGTACTACGATGCATGAATCAACAACAGGTATAGATATACAAACCAGAAATACTCCTTCCGCCCCAGCATAACTTTACTTTTAGAGCTTAAAAAATGTCCCACTCCAACTCTATCGGTAGCTTCCAACTACCCATATCACAACACATTACTACCTGCCTCTCTACCATGCCATTTGTTTTGGCAGAGCGTGTTAGTTTTTTACTCCTTTGGCATTGAATTTGGAGAATTTTGAGAGACTATGTTTTGTCCTTTATATGTATTGATGATGGGTGTATCATGGTCATTTGCATTCTTTCCTAGGCTCCACTAATTGTTTTAGCATGCCTTGCGATTCTACTTTCTTAGTACTCCGTCCTTCCCACAATAGTTATTGTTAGGACAACAAACTTAGTTCAATTTTCAACTAGATTTGTTGTCCTAATGACAACTATTGTGAGAAGGAGGGAGTAGTCTTTATAGTTATCAGTTCATCATCCTGTGTGATGGCGTGATTTTTTTATGCCTCCACGCTGTGCTCTCTCACCGCCGGCCACTCCGGCCAGCCCCGGTGCCCACGCCCTGCTGCTGGTCACTTCAGTGTCCTCCCTGATGCGTCTCCCTCGCCCATCGCCCTGTCCCATCCTTCGCGTGCCATGATTACCCCACCGCGCGCATATCCCTAGCCATTACTCACCCTGCCACCAATCCTCCTTGAGAATTTCGGCGAGACCAAACCCTCGCTTTGTTGAGCATCACAAGCTGGTACTATGCAGTACTGCACCTGCAGTAGCCGCCACTTACAAGTGAACCCGATGTCTCATGGGCCCACATGTCAGTAGTAGCTAATGCAGGTGCAGTACTGCGGAGGATTTCAATCCTGCAAGTTGCCTGCCTTATGTGTCTTGCATTTGCCACCTGCTACCACTGGCGTTCATTACTTGCCCGACAACTAATAATTCTCTTCGAGACGCTCTCCGGCTAATGTCAGTCAGACCGAATCGGCGAACCCTATCTTTGTCTAATCTAGCGTTGCCAGCTGCATGCCCGACCCATCAAAGTATTGCCTGCTTCATTGCTGGACTGAAAATCCTCTGCAGTACTACGAGTTTGTACCGCCACTGACATGTGTACCCGATGGCTCATTTTAGGGTATGAACAGCACAAAGAAGTCAACACTGTACCCCCCCCGGATCAAAATAGTTGTCGTTCAGACAGTCCGAACTAGTTCATTTTTAATTCATTTGTTGGCCTGATATGACAATTAATATAAACCAGGAGGTAGTAATACAGAACAAAATGGTGCTGGGATGCAGTCCTCCCACACTCGTATTGGTCGCACTCGTCCCGAAGATGGTACGAACATCAGACTTTTCTTCTTTTCAAACTATTTGTACATGATACTAAACTTGGTCAGACGGTAATTTGCTTTAATCATTTACCGTTTGAATCAATGTAATAGAAGGAAATAAGTTTGGAAGAAGTGTGGCTAAAGGACTTAAGGTTGCCAGAATACGCTATGCATCCCAAGTTAGTAGAACGGAGCATGTGAAGCTAGCAATTCAGTTCTCCACTAGGTTGGGTGTTGTGGTTGGTATTAACCAGTGGCACTTTGTCGATGATGTGGTTATGTTTACAAAAAGACATGCATCCCTCAGCGGTGCAAGGAAGTGGGCAGAGGTTGGCCATAGTAACAAGAGAGATATAGTACCAGACATTCTGGTTAGTGTTGTCACACCCCCACACAAGTATTTTTTCTTGCAATCCCCATATTGTACGTTTACAGCAACTTGTTATACAATGTACATGATTCCTCAGACATGGAGGAGACACAGGAGAGTGTAAGAAAAATTTTGAAAATTGTTGGTGAGTGCTACAAGGGGTGGCGCTCGACTTTGCATGCCACCTATAAGAGTTATTCTACCGACGAAGAACGTATACAAAACAAGCCTGCTGATGTAACGGCACCCGAGTGGTTGCACCTAATAGAATATTTTGGGTCTGAGTGATTCAAGGTCAGCTAACTTTTTAATAGCTTCACATCATACAAAAACTATTTGATTGACATTCATTCATGGAATTAATTCTTAAAATTATTGCAGTAAATAAGCAGGACCAATTCCCAAAATCAAAGAAGACAAAAGGTGAGTCACTTGCTTGGCTCCAAATCCTACGCCCAACTAGTTACGAGAGGGTATGAAAAATGAATCACGCTTTTACTTTGCGCTGCAAACAATATGTATATCGACATGTTGAATTTTACTTTTATTTTATGTAGCAAGACCCAGAGGCCGGAGAAGAACACAATGACATACTACTGTGGGAGGCAAGCCATTTGTTGGAGAATGGTGACTTGGCAAACAAGCTGGCAGAAGCTGTACATGTGAGTAACACTTCAAACAATCTGCAATTAAATAAATATTTGCAATTTACCTGTGACTTATCTTTTTGTATATAGATATAGACACGTGCTCAAGTGGACGACATGGAAGCTGAGCAGGGAGGCCCAATTCCAAATGAGGAGAGAGACCACATCTTCCAGCATTGTTATAATCCTCGATCGGTTGTGCAGGATCACAGGTTCGGGGGCGTGGTTATATGGCTAACCCAACTGGTCCCGAACGTGAACGTATGCGTATCCAGATGACTGAACACCTCAACGACCAAGTTCGAAACTTAGAAGATAGAAATGCAGGCCTCAATCAAATAGTGCAGGAGTTGGAAGGAAGAAATAATAGCTTAAACACCCAGATGGACTGCATAAACCAGAAGAATGAAGAGTTAAACATCCAAGTCCATAACTTACAGGGTCAGATAGCAGCTGATCGTGAACAGACAGCTAAGAAAATGCAGGACATGCGCGCCTCAATGGCTGAAA
The DNA here is from genome assembly GCA_036927565.1 of Tuctoria greenei. NCBI lineage: Eukaryota > Viridiplantae > Streptophyta > Magnoliopsida > Poales > Poaceae > Tuctoria > Tuctoria greenei. The sequence goes on from JAYESD010000003.1 coordinate 52,668,080, forward strand.
TGCAGAAAATGATTATGGAGACCACTACACAAAAGGTCCAACCAAGGAACCGCCAAAAGCCACCTGCTGCAACAATTAGTCCCGATCAGCTTAGTCAAAATTACATGCAAACACATCGCGAACAACGTAATACTTGAGTGTTTTTATGCGTGTTGCAATATAAATTGATGGATGTTTACTGTTTATCTCGTGATTCTGATGCCACTAACTTGCAAACCTGATGCATTAGGATTCTACTGCCACTAATTATAAAAACGTGGCATTACAAATTTCTTGTCACGAATGATAAATTGTTGCAATAGGAAGCTATTACCATGAATTACAAAACATTGCAGTATAAACATTTGTCCACGACCAAAAACGCATTGCACTAGACTGCTATTGCCACCATGCAGAGAATGTTGCATTACAACACTATTGCCACAGATGAGAAAACGTTGCATTACACCTCTATCACCACAAAGCATTAAATGTTGCATTACAACTGTACTACCACATATCAGAAAACACTGCATTACGAACCTATTGCTACAGATCAGGAAACGTTGCATTAGAAACCTATTGCCACAGATCAGGCAACGTTGCATTATGAACCTGTTGCCACAGATAAGAAATCGTTGCAATACCCAACTATTCGCCACAGATTTGAAATCGTTGCAGTACCATACTATTTCCCACGGATCTGAAATCATTGCAATACACTACTATTTGCCACGTTTGTGCACTGTCGCAATAACATACTATTTGCTACGGACGTTAAACCGTCGCAGTACCACACTATTTGCCGCTGCTGTGACATCGTTGTTGTACCGTACTATTTGCCACGAATGTGAAATCGTTGCAATACTGTGATATTCGTTGCAATACCATAAATCATTGCAATACCATAAATCATTGCAATACCGTACTATTTGCCATGGCGGTGAAATTGTTGCAATACTACACTATTTTCCACGAATGAGAAATCGTCACAATCACATATTACCACGAATGTCAAAACTGTTGCAATACGTTAAATTGTCGCAATACGCTAAATCGTTGCAGTAACACACTGTTTGCCATGAATGTGAAATCGTTGCAATACTGTACTACTTTCACGGTTGTGAAATCATTGCAATCACATACAATTACCATCAATGTGCAATTGTTGCAATAACATGGTATTCGTTGCAATACCTTAAATTGTCGCAATACGCAAAATTGTTGTAATAGCATTACTATTTGCCATGAATATGAAATTGTTGCAATACTGTGGTTTTTGTTACGATCATTAACTTGTTACAATATCGTACTATTCGTTGCAATACGTTAAATCGTCACAATACGTGAAATCGTTGCAATAGCGTACTATTTGCCAGCGATGTGAAGTCATTACAGTACCATACTATTTGCCACGGATGTCAAGGTGTCACAATAACCTATTGCCACAGGAATTATTACGACGATTCATACAAACTATTGCCATGCTCTTTTTCGTTGCAGTAGTGACCGATTGCGATGAAAAATGACCTATTGCGATGAATTTTTTCGATGCAATAAACCGGAATCCTTGAAGTGAGTGTTGTGTGACACGTGTAGCCTTCAGAGGTCTTCAACTCAGATGGGTGGGACTCCTCGTGTTTCTTACGGTATCATGGGGTACTCGATACGCAGGGTACCGATAGTGGCCCCCGCGCCCACCTCTGGGAGAATCCCTTTTGGTTAAGTTATTCTACCAGAGGTGGGGCCATCTCTGATTCCCGCACTGCGGCTTTAAAGGTATTCTGATGTGTCGTTGGGGTGATGGTTCCATATTAAATTATCGTCTCGCGGCTTATTTTGAATGTGGCAGGTGAGATCCTCGCGTGCGGATCTCACACAATTGATGGTCGCCGATTCCCAATGCAAAAACTATATCGGTTTCAAGCGCCTTGTCAGGTCACCGCCCTCATGCTTCCAACTTCCCATCATGACAACGGTTCACCTGGGGTAATAACTTCGGCCTTTCTGCCTGAGTGGACCCAGGTCCATTCGTCATTGACAGGGTAGATTTTTGAAAATGTTATATCGATCCCATTGTGATTTCCATCCAAGCATTGCGGAGGCTTACTTAAGAAAGAAAGCCTGCACGGTTTGAGGACTCTTAACGCTTTCAATCAAACTTGTGCTCAAAGCCTCCTAACCTTCGCATAGCCCTTCCAACCTTCGCTCCGCTTTGCCGTGATGGAGTTCGATCTTTCACGCAGCAAGATCAAGTCCAACGAAGAGATGGCGAATGTCCAGACCTACATGGGGTGGTCCAGCGACTCCTACAACAAGGACATCTGCTTCGGCAAGCTCCCATTCAAGAAGAAGCGCACCAGAGAGATGGTGTACTTCTCAGCGTACGCCATGGTGGGTCTGATCCCACCTTTTACAAGCTTTCTCTTGATGTTGCTGGATTTCTACGGCCTCCAGCTTTATCATCTCGGCCCCCACTCCCTCTTGCTAGTGGCAACTTTCGTCCACTTCTGTGAGATGTGGGTGGGCGTGCCTCCTTGCATTAAGCTGTTCTGAACCTTCTTAACGGTCTACACCACTAGGAAGGGGACGAAGTTGATAGGTATCTACTACTTCGTGAAGTGAAGAACTGCCCTTTCATATACTTGAAGACCTTACCCTCCGTAAATTGGTATGATTGGAAGAATTATTGGGTGATCATCACAGTGGAGGAGCACGAGAGGCTGGAGCTGCCCAAGGGCCTTCCCAATGTCGACACTGACGCTTGGAACATAGTTCTGGAGCTGTCAGAGACGTACGAGCCCATCCTGGAAACGATCCAAGAATACGTGGAGGGAGGAGTGACCACCCAAATTGTCTTCGACAATTTCTTGGTGAACAGATGGGCTCCGCTGAAGACTAGGGAATGGCTCGCATGGGCTTTCAATAGTGAGATGTATCATAACCGAATTGAAGTAAGTTTGAACACCAACTTGGATGATGAAGCTTTGAAGATTCATCTCGAGAAGTTTCAGAATGGAGGTATCTCCCGTGATGCCTTGGCTCCCCCGGCTGCCTTCCTGCCTCTGAACATGGTCCCGGAGGTTAGCAGGGAGATCCGGAGGAGAATGCTGGCGTTGGATGACCTGGGCGTGGTCCAGAGGTGCCATATCTCCGGGGGTTGCAATCCCCGAAGCTCCACAAAGTGTAGCCCCGCTGCTCCAAGCCAGAAGATTGATGACACTCGCAAGGGCAATGGCAAAGGCAAGGAGTCGGCCAAATCTTTCAGCCGACAGAGGAAGTTGAGACATGCCGATGGGAGCTCCATCAGGTCGGTTCTGACTTCAACGACCCCTTGTTCCCAGCAAAGCAGATCTTCGGCAGCCACGCAACCTTCAGTGCTGGCATCCTCAAGCAGCGCAAGATCTAGTAAATCAACTCTGGCTCCGGTTCCAGTTGCGGGCTCCAGGTCCAGTGGTCCTTCCCAGCGGAGGGAGGTCCCGACAGAGAAGACTCCAACTGTTGCGGCTAGCTCCCAGTCGAGGTCCGAGGTCTTTGCCTCACAGGATCTGATGGGCTCTGACTCCGGGCCTCAATAGAAGAAATTCTGCGGTGACCGGGGCGGTAGCATTCCCAAGTAAGCATTTTCATCTCACCCTGAGGTGCCAATCTTGTCTTTATTATATTTTTAAATTTCCCGATCTTCTGTTTCTAGGTTATCGAGAAGAAGTCCGAGGCTCCAGCGCCTGCTACAGCGACTGAAGCTGAGCGTGCGGAAGCTCCGACTTCAACCCTTGTGCCTCCCCAAGTGGTGGTAGGGAAACTGCAGCTCCGGCACCAGCTGCCATGGACTTGGATCCAAAAGAGGTGCCAGAAACTCTCGTGGTAGTGCTAGACCACGTGGGAAAAGTTGATGAAGATGCGCCAACAGCCACAGTGTCGGGGGTTGAAGCTCTGGTGTAGGAGACGGAGATGGATGAGGCTCCAGCGTTTGAGCCGTAGGTAACCGAAGCTCCGGCGCCTATGCCAGAAGGTGTTGAAGATCCAGCGATCGAGCCGGAGGTGCCTGAAGTTCTGGTCTCCGTGCCGGAGATTGTTGAAGCTCCGGCACCTGAGCCGGAGGCAGTAGAAGTACCAATGTCTGAGCCGTCAGTGGTGGGGGCTCCGAACGAAGCTCCAATGTCCGCCTCAGAGGTGATTACTCCAGAGGCAACCATGTCCGAGCCGAAGCACCCAGAGGACTCGGCAGCGGGCCCTCCACCTGTAGAGCCATCGGTTGAAGATTCGTCGGGAGGACCTTTGACGTCAGCCTCGGAGGTTAGAGTTCCCACAATGGGACCCTCATCATCGGCGGTAGAAGAAGAAGAGCTTCCGAAGGGAGCCCACGTGCCGCAGGACCGCAGGGGACCATGCTTGTGCCGTGGGACCCAATTTTTGTGCTTGAAGACCCCTTGGAGCCGGCGGAAATGACACCGTCAGGTCCGGAGCCTATTCCCTTAGCGTTGTCTATCAACAATGCATGCTTGAGTCTCCATCAAGTACAGCTCACCTTTGACCATGACAGCAGGGTCCTCGAAGAAGAGCGCCACACCTTACGGCATTGGCGCAAAAGACTTCATTTTGAAACCAAGCTAGTGTAGACAAGGCTTGCTGACCAACGGGAGTGGGTTGAGAAGGAAAAGGCTCGGATGGAGTATTGGGGCCAGCTGCTGGAAGAAAGGGAGGCCTCCTTCAGGGCCCTCAACGCTAAGTCTCGGGAGATTCTCGAGCACACTAGGAAAAGCAGTGAGGCTGCTGATGATCGTCAAGACAACCTCAACACGCCGAACGAGATTCTCCTTAAGCGCCAAGCGGACCACGATGAAAGGGAAGAGAAGCTCCAGGAGATGTAGGAGGATATTTTGAAGAGAGAGGGGGATCTCGACCAGAAACTGACTCTGGGAGAGCAAAACTTGGTGGACCGCACTAAAAAATTTGATCAGCGGTGCAAACAGAAGGAGGAGAAACACTTGAAGCTGGGGCAGGAGCTCTCTAAAAGAGAAGCTGATGTTGCCACCTGAGAGGGGAAAGTGAGAGGCAGGGAGAAGGACCTGGCCGAATGGCGGAACCGCATCCACCTCCGGGAGACGTAGCTAGATCACTGGAGGAGCTGAGGAATATGAAAGTGATTGAGTCCTGTCAGTTCTGGGACTTCTTGGGGCATGCTGATAGAGCTTTGGTGCTGCTTGGCTTCAGTCCGGTACATCCGGAGAACCCAACACTGGAGATGGACCAGACGCTGGTGGCACTTAGCTCTACTAGCAACAAACTCAACGCGATGGGTGACGTCATTGCCGACCAGCTGGAGACGGAGGGGAAATCTCTGGCCAACAATGTCGCTGAATATGTTCTGGTATGTTACAAGAGCCGAGACCCCCAACTTTCTATAGATCCGATCTTCGAAGGACCCATTGTCGAAGAGGAAGATGCCGCTAGGGCCAACATCCAAGAAGCTTCCGATAAGGTTGCCTCGTTCTTCCACTAGACTTAGAGCCTCCAATAGTTTGGACCTTTCTCTTTTGCCTTTTATTGTAATCCTCATTTTGCAATCTAGTACTTCTGATGATGAAATCAACTTTTTGAATGAATGAATTCCATTTTATATTTATCTTCCATGCATTGTCCTTTATCTTATTGGTCGCCTGGTAGATGTACACAATTTGATTGCGAACATGTACCAAAAAGTTTTGACAATGTGTTGATGACTTGAAAGCTTTGAACTTGTAGCTAGCACGCTTATACTTTAGGTTCGAAGTTTACTTCCGACAACTTCAGAGATCCTATGTGACGTCGACGGTGCCCATTGTCAACACATGAAACGTCAACGGTGGGCCCCCTGGGGTTGTCAGGGCTTGATAGGTCTGACGGCACCCACTGTCAATGCTTGAAACGTCGAAGGCGGGCCCCTTGGGGTTGTCGGAGCTTGGTAGGTCCGACGGCACCCACTGCCAACGCATGAAACGTTGACGGCAGGCCCCCTGTGGTTGTCGGAGCTTGGTAGGTCCGACGATACCCACTGCAAATCCATGGAACATCGATGGCGGTCCCCCTGGGATCGTTGGTGCTTTCCAGCTTCAACGATATCCACCATCAACACAGAATACGTCGACATTGAATCACCTCGGTGTGATTTCGCCATCTTCGCTGTAATTGTCATTATGCTTCACGTCGATGGCGGGCCCCCGTGGCTGTTGTTGGAGCTTGTTAGATCCAAGGATGCCCACTATCAACGTTAGAAACGTCGACGGTGGGACCCCATGGGGGATGTCGAAGCTTAGTAGCTCCGGCATCGTCCACCATCGTCATGAGTTTTCATTTTTCTTGCACATCAAAGACAAGAAAACCATAAAATTCGTCCTCTCATCTATAACTCTTTTGCGGCTTACTATTCTTATTTGAATTTTAGATCTAAAGGAAATCAATATAACAACAATTATATTGCTGCAATCTCCCCATATTTGAATGCCTTCTGGACCCGCCCTACTGAGGCCCGCCGGAAAGTTGGTAGAGTGGCGTACTTATGGTGCTTGACCAGGCTACGTCGATAGCGCACTCTGGACCTAACAATAGCTTTGGCGTTCAGGCAAGTAGACCGTCTAGCAATGCTAAGATCCCAATAAATTGACAATATAACTTGTAGAACATATGAATAACTTCGGACTAAAGCTCAAAGAGAATTGCACAACATCGTTATAGACGAGAAGGAAAAGTATAATAAAAGAAAACGAGCCTGCACAAGATTAATGCACATGGAGTCTGCTTTTACACAACAATGTCTTTCATTATATGTTTGGATTACAGGGGATACAAGGACACACTTAGGGTACGGAACGAGGCTAAGTGTGCTATACATCTTGTTGTAACCCAGGGTAGGTAAGCCACACTTTCAGTACAAGGACCGAGTTAAATGTTGCTTGAACTGCCCAGACCCTCCCGGAGGGGTCCGGAAGTCCTCCTGGAGGACCTACCCGACTTGGTGTATAGACTCTATAACTTACATTGCGCGTAATTAAGGACTCACCTCCGTGTAACAAAGCATAAAACTTATGAAGGTGCTCGATGTTCCAAGGATTAGGAAGCGGGGTCCCATCCTTTGTATCCAAGCGAATATGAGGACCAAGGTCCTGACATCCAAGGATCTCATTGGGTGGTGTCGTGCGATGCGACACCCAACAATATACATAAAAAGAACCAAAATAAAATACAAACCAAGTCTTTTATTCTGGTTCTTTTCATGTATATTGTTGGGTGTCGCATCGCACGACACCACTCAATGAGATCCTTGGGTGTTGGGACCCCGGTCCTCACAGCCTGGTATTAGAGCCGCAGTGGGAATAGCACGCTCGACAAGAGCCTATTTTGAAAACTTAAGAGTAGTCGAGTGAGGATTAGTTACTATGCCCACATAAGGTGTATTATAGTATTAGTTACTTAAGGTGGCAAGCTAAATTATGTGTTATTATATTCTGTAACGACGCTTCGATATCAGGTAAGAGGTAAGGTACACCACCACAAGCGGATCAATTATGGTAAGCTCACCATGCGAGAGGTAGCATGTGATAATTTTCGTGGCTTGGCACGGAAATGCTAATATGAGTCTCTAATACTCTCCATGTTTATGAGAACATATGACACACGGTACCCCAGCGTGCTACAAAATTAGTGGGAGCTCCCGTCGGGTGGGACATAACCCGATGCGCTCCTACTGGTGCAGCACTATGCAAAGACGTGGGACCCCGTCGGGTGGTAGAAAACCCGGTCATGTACCTCAAGACGTGGCTTAGCTCGTGGCGGCCCGCATGGAATGATACGGGATGAATGTTTTTACTTTCATATATATTATTTTGAAATGTTCGCCCTTGCAGGCTGTGCCGTATGGCATCAAATGTTTGATCTATCTTTTGTGTGTAGCTGCAGGACACTAACCACGTTCTAAGTAGCTCGAGTAGAAAACGATTGGGAGGGAATGTCATTACTGTCACCATTGAGACGTATGCCAGAATACCGGCTTAGGATATTTGTTGGTGTGGGCGTAGTACCGGCATTGCATTTGAGTTTCATCAGGCACGTCGACAACGCTATCCGTGCTGGTGTTGTGACTCGACAACAAGTAAAAAAAATCTCCAATTGAGGACTAAGTTTGAATTTGTAATCTCTGTTTTGGAGTGTGCTGGTCAGATTTACAATTGATCGTGTGGTCGCTTGGAGAAGCATACATATGGTTTGGAAACTTGAGGAAGTCATCCACAAGTTTCATTTTCAGCTCCAAGGCAGATTTCAAGATTCAAAACTTGAAAACTTCACTTCAACTTAAATTGCCCAGTTCCTGGTTCAAACTGTGAGCTGGACAGAAAATTGACTAAGTTTGGAACAGCGTAACTTCCAGTATATTTCACCCCTGAAGGTCTACCATATATTGATGGAAATTATAGATAGTCCTATAAAACTATTATGTTCAACTCCACATCAGAATCCCTCCGTAAACTAATGAAAAATTCAAATTTCCAAACTCTGTTAAATCTGGACAGAGACTGTACAGTTTCTATACCCTGTCACTGTCTTGGTCATATCTCCTTGTAGAATCAACGAACGACTTCATATAATGCATTTATTTAATCCTGAGGATGTATAAAACAACGTTGTAATTTATGATTTTTGCATATATTGATGTTTTGTATCTGGAAAGATGTGGACAAAATCAGCCTTAAACAAAGGAGATGCTGTCAAAAATTTTCCAGAAAACCATCAATTTGGAAAAATCATATCTCCTTATACAGAAATGATATGGAGGAACATAAATACATTATGGAAAGATACTTGAGTGTACTACAAATTTGTAGTTTAACTCAAGTCCTGAATGTGCCTCTAACTGGATGAAAAGTTCGGATTTCTTAAGACGGGTCTGAATGAACAGAAACTGAGACAGAATTCCAGTGTTATGTTTCATTGGACATTTGAATTTGAATTCACTTTCATAATTCAATTTTCACATCCATGATCTGTTGATCCACAAAGTCTGTTGAATTGGAGTATTTGACTCATTTCAGTACTTCTTTTATAGATGACGGATGTGATGCTATTGCCAGACGGATGGGTATTTTCCACTTGCGCCAACCGTCCGGGCTTCCCGAGCATGCTGCAGGAGGTGCTCCAACAGTTTGGCTTCATCGAGATGCCATGCTATTGGGGTCAAGAGGTGGTTGACAGAGGCGTACTGTCATGTACCATCCTGGTTGACAACCCGGCAAGTCCGTGTTTTTATGGATGGGCTCCTTTTTCGGTCACTATCCAGGGAGCTCGTTTGGAGGACACGTGGGCCATTGCAGCGAGCGAAGCACTTGTGAAGCTTTGCGAGCTTCAACAAGATGCCATGGCTGAGTCAAAATTTTCTCATCTACCTGTCCGTGGTGCTGCTGGTTTTGAGTGGCAACGTCATATGGTTACGGCCTATCAACCATATGGCGACACAACCTCGACAACACTTGGGACATATGCCGCTGCATCTAGCATGGTGGTTCTTACACAAGTTGAAATCCATCAGGATCAGTTCGAAGCCTTGAGGCAAGGGATTGAACGGGGTGAGACTCTTGATTGTATTAATGAGAACCTGCGTTCGCTCCTGGCTCCGACGAATCATCGAATGAATCAATGCGAGGATCAGTTCCATCACACTCGCACTAGACTGCGAAAAGCTCGTGCCGAACTGAGGCAAACTCGCATGGAACTGCAGCAAGCTCGTAATGGACTACAGGAGAGTCAGTTGGAGGTGCAACAACAGCAGGAGCAGCTGTTGGTGGTAACCGTGGCACGAGACGAAGCCATCAAAGAAACTTAGTATTGGGAGTATGAGGCAAACCAACTTCGGGACGACTTGATTGAGGCCAAAGCACAATTGCAACCAGTTGTGTATCCACTGGCTCATGACATACTGCTGAATATGGGTGAGCAAGTGCCTTCGGATACTGAGTAGGAGGAAGATCCTGAGATACTTGAGTACGCCGATGATGATGCACCGGAGTAGGATGGGGCAGCACTACTGCCATCACGGGACAACGTATAGTTAATGGTTGCTCGTGTTTATTTTGTAGCCATGTTTGTGTCATATTATAAATAGTAGTGGGTGTGTATGAGATGACAAGATGTGTATGACATCTCATGGAGACCAAGTATAGTTGAGATGCACTTCCGTAGTGGGAGTCCGTAATTTTGGAAATCACTATTGTAAACTTGGTCATGAGATAATATATCTTGTATAAAGTTGTACTTTATCAATATATGTGAATGTTATGCAATTATCACATTGTCAATACTCGCACTACTATGGTATAAAATGGATGAAGAAAACAAATATGTTGCTGAGTTAAATCATGTGGATGCACAATGGTGTGTACGCGTTCGATGCCCGAGATGGGAGGCTCAAGCCGGGGTCGTGAGGATGAATCTCCGACCCGGGAGCAAACCGTGACACTGCAGCAACAAGTCCCTCCACCACCACCACCTGAACCTCCTAGGATGCTCGCGGAGATTCTGGCCGCTGTACTCGGCTCGCACGACGAGCAAACCGAGTTACTGCGTATGTTGGTGTAGAATTCATCCCGTCAAGGGGGGCGACAAGACAATGGGCAACGCCAGCCCCAACAGAGTTCATATTCGGATTTCTCGGCGACGCATCCACTGGTCTTCACGGAGGCCGAGGAGCCTCTGGAGGCGGACAAATTTATCCACACCCTCGAGGCGAAGTTCGGTTTGCTGCGATGCACCGAACAACAGAAGGCGCTGTTTGCAGCGCAACAGCTTCAAGGATCCGGCGGTGCTTGGTGGGCAAACTACATCGCCTCACTGCCGGCTGGTCATGCGGTCACTTGGACAGAATGCTGGGAGGCGTTCCGCGCCTACCATATACCTCCTGGAATAATGAAGAGGAAGCTTCTAGAATTTCTGGAGCTGAAGCAAGGCGGGAGGAGTGCCCACGAGTACTCCCGCGCATTCAACCACTTGGCGCAATACGCACCAGAGAATCTGGGAATGGAAGATAGGAAGCAAGACATGTTCTTCCGGGCCTAAATCCCAAGATGAAGGTCCACCCGCACAATGCAATTGCGGCACCTTCAACGACATAGTCAATTCTCGGCTCGCGCGACGAGCAAACCGATTTAATGCGTATGTTGGTGCAGAATTCATCCCATCAAGGGGGGCGACAAGACAATGGGCAACGCCTGTAAAACCCCACTTTTATGGCATGTGAATTCAGTTATGAGTTTTGTGATCAACTATGTTAAAGATCCAATATAGTGGTACACATGAACTTAATACCATCCAAACCTTTCTTGCACTCATGGATAAATTTTATTAACATGAGTATTGGACTTCATTACTAATTCTAGAATGATTCTATTCACACCTCTTCAAATTTTAGAATTATTTCGATGAAGTTTATTAAGGCAATTTAAAGTGCCGTACTAATTGGCCCTGCCAAAAATATTCAAATTAGAGGCTCTAAATTTTTCCTTGACCTTCTAATATTCTCAATAGCTTGCCTGCAAAATTTCAATATTTTAGGAACTCATTTGCTATTTTATTTGAGGCGCTTAGCAAATTTGAATCAAATTCAAATCTGAATTTTAAATTCTTTTCCAACTTCTTTGAACATTAGATTTGAGTTCGCCATTGTGTTCAGAATAATTCATTTACCATCTCCACAAAATTTCATGATTTTTGGAGTTGATCTTCTATTTTTAAATGAATTTTTAACTTTACTGTTGGAGTGTGACTGACCTGTGGGCCCCACAGGTCAGCCTCTGCTGAACGGATCAGCTCGGCCGCCTGCCATCTCTGCACCGGCGCTCGCCCGCTCGACAGCGCACGCGCATGCAAGCTCCAGCGAGCTGCTTGCTTGCTTGCTTGCCGTGGCGCTATAAAAGGCCGGCCGCCGCTCTGATATTTTCCCTTCCCCCATCGGTGTTCCCCCTCTCGCGATTTCTTCTCCGCCGCGCGCCATCGTTGCCGCTCGCCTCTACTCCGTGGTGCGCTGCCGTTTCGTGCAGTTTCAAGCCACGATCCCAAAAGCTTAAAGGTGTGCCTAGTCGAGCTCTAACTCTCGGTGCAAACCGTTTCCCTTTTCATTGAGAAATGAGCAAGTTATCAGTCGTCTTCTTTCCGCCGATGTGAGGAAGCTTGCTCGGTTTCCATTTCAATTCCGTTTCTGCAAGTAATTATTCTATGCAATTGCTTAGAGATAGTTTCTATAGGTCCTAGCGCTCCTACCTGAGCAAAAACCCCTAAAAGTTATCGAGCAACGGCCGAGGAAATCGAGTTTTGCTCGCCGCCGGTGAGGAAACCCCGGTTCGCCATCGAGCTCATAGTTTTCGATTGTTTCTTCCTCTCCAACGTCCATTTCCTTGATATGCATCGTCCCAGGAAGGTTTTGAAGAAGGTCCCGAGTGGTTTGAGCTACTCTGGAGCGAGTTCCAGGTTGCCCGAGCACTCACCGCCGCCGTCGCTGTCGCACAACCATTTCCGGCGAGTTTCTGGTCCCATCGACTTCACCGTCGTGCTCAGCGACTCCTAAAACCCCCAGGCGGCAAGTTTGAGCGAGTTTGGCCCGTCGGTTTAGCCGGCGGCGAGCTCGCCGGCGAGTCACCGCCGCGGGCGCCGCCTCACGCGGGTGTTGGCCCGAGGTAGAAGACAACCCCGTGGGGCCCCACCTGCCAGTGGCTGCGGGATCACAGTGCGGCTGAGATTTCGTGCGGCTGCGTGCGAATAAATCTGTGGATCGCGGTGTTGCATTGACCAGAGCACGACACGTGGCCCATGGGACCCAACCAATTGAATTTGAATTCTGGCGCCAATTGTTTATTAAATTCATTCCAGAAAATTGTTCAAACTTCTAAATTGAATATCTCTCTGTAGACTACTCCAAAAATCTTCAAACAAATTTTGTTTGAAAGCTCTTGAGCTCTAGATTCTTTTAGTGCCAGATAGGTTCTGTGAAACTTAATTTTAAATTCTGTAGAAAAAATCTTTCCAAATACAAACACAATTTTTTCAGATGAACCTTCCACTGGAAAAATCTCCAAAATTCACATAAAATACCTTGACCTAGTCTTAGTTACCAGAAAAAGTTTGGGAGCCATTAAACCTGTTTAGCTTGGACAGATTTCCAATTCTTTCCTACTGGTTCAGTTTTCTTCCAAAACTGTATTCAGAAAATAGTATCCTTTTCTAAATTCAGTTTCTCCCAGAAGAATTGCCCTAAAAATCCCAAGTAAAATTCTGTATGATCCTTACACCCTAAGCAAACAGTATGTACAGTTGGATTGGTATGAAACCCTGTATAACATCCTGTTTAATTCAATCATCTTTTTCCTTGATTGAATTATCCCAGATGTTCAGTTGCTTTGTTATACCCCAAATTTGGACTGAACATTCCACTAGCCATGTACTAGCCCCTGTAAAAATTTGAGAATTATTTGACCTAATCTTGTAGGCCCAATTCAGTTCCTAAACTGAAAGATAATTTGTTAAGCTTATTCAATTAGTAAATAATTGCCAAAGGGCTTAACCACTTTGATTATCTTTTGCTCCTTGCCAAAAATCTCTATCATAGTCATTAGTATGTCTCAACAAAGTCCCAAAGCCAGTTAAGATCATCACTTGCTATGATCCTTAGATATTAATTTGTATACTTTTTATAGTTATTGTTTCAAAATCATTCATATACCATATTATATGCATGACGTGTAGTGACCAAAGTCGAGGAGGCACCGGAGGCTTTGGAAGTGTACCTTCCTGATACTAACTCCGACTCGGACCTGCATCCAGGCAAGCCCCGGTTTGCATTTAAGTTGTTTATAAAATTTTACTTTATCACTATGATGAGTAGTATATGATATTGTGCATTACGTATAAGGTGTTTGATACTCCACCTGCATGACCAAAAATCCCAGGGATTGGTTGGAACGAGTTACAGTTTGACCTGTAGTAACTGCTTTGCTAATGCATAGGAAATCCGGTAGAAGTCGAGTAGTTGGAATCTACTCGCAAGAGATGTAGGACATATCTCACAGGATTGGTTAGATAGAAAGTGGCATAATATAATGAAATGGAGACCGGGCAGGGAATGGATAGGAAGCAGCGAGAATTGAGTCTCGGTCGCATAGCCCTACCTGTGTCGATTAAGGCCCGTCTGTATGCGGCCCCTTCGGACAAGCTTGACTTGTACCGGCAACATAACGGATATATGGGCTCCAGTAAACTGACGTAGCGTGGTCACTTGGGTGTCGAGGCATACCATTCCGTTTTATAGGTGTGGGTTGAGGGCAGCAAGGTGTAAATCCGTTGGTGGGCACGTCAGAGTATGCCCCACGCAGGGACCTCCTGGTCGTGACAGATCGACCGGTTCGGCATTTGAGTGTCTCGCAAAAGGTTGCCTTATATGACTAGTACTGAACTGTTACATAGGTACTGCGCGAAGCACTCGCTGGCATTTCCAAAAGAGTGTATGTGTCGTGTTGTCCGTGTGTGTTCTGATTGCAATCACCGTCCCTTGCGGTAATAAAGTACCACTTGTTCACAGTGCCGTGACGTAGTAAATACTGAAGAAGTAAGAGAAATAAATTGTATTGAAGTATAATTGTTTTGCAACCTTGTATGATTTAGAGATAGTCACATTAAAGTTTACAGTTTCCCCATACTTTAGCTGTAATAGCATTATGTGCTCTGGGCATGTCATATCATCGGCAAAGCGTTTCTTGTTTGATTGTGGAACCCATGATGTGTCGTGCCTGGAGAATGTCATTTGCTACATAAAACCTGATTATAAGGACCCACTTGTAGGCGAGTCATTTATGCTTCACCTTACCTATGTTTAGTGTCCCCTTTGCATATGTCTAGTGAGACGGGTTAGTCTTGCTGAGCCTTATGCTCACGTTTGTAGTTAACAAGTTTTTGCAGGTTATACAATTGATGAAGGGTTTGATGATGAGGATGCACCCCCTCCAAGGTGTACAGCCGATTGGGAACCCTGCACACCGCCGTAATTGAGTGTTGCTAGTGCAAAGTATCCAAGTCATGGATAACTTTGCTTCTGCATAGCTAGTGCTGAGAGCGTAGCTATGATATATATGTTGCTTTCCTTACGCTAGTATTGTAAAACTTCCGCTGTATGATAAATAAAAGACTTCGTCTTGTACTTATTCAGGTTCTATTCTTGTATATTGTTGGGTGTTGCATCGCACGACACCACGCAATGAGATCCTTGGATGTCGGGATTCTGGTTCCCACAACGCCAGCCCCAACAGAGTTCATATTCGGATTTCTTGGCGACGCATCCACTGGTCTTCACGAAGGTCAAGGAGCCTCTGGAGGTGGACAACTTTATCCGCACCCTCGAGGCGAATTTCGGTTTGCTACGATGCACTGAACAACAGAAGGCGATGTTCGCAGTGCAACAGCTTCAAGGATCCGTCGGTGCTTGGTGGGCGAACTACATCGCCTCACTGCCGGCTGGTCATGCAGTCACTTGGACCAAATTCCGGGAGGCATTCCACGCCTACCATATACCTCCCGGAATAATGAAGAGCAAGGCGGGAGGAGTGCCAACAAATACTCCCACACATTCAACCACTTAGCACTGTACGCGCCAGGGTATGTGGGAATGGAAGATAGGAAGCAAGACATATTCTTCCGGGCCTAAATCCCGAGATGAAGGACCACCT
This sequence comes from Tuctoria greenei, assembly GCA_036927565.1. Lineage (NCBI taxonomy): Eukaryota > Viridiplantae > Streptophyta > Magnoliopsida > Poales > Poaceae > Tuctoria > Tuctoria greenei. The sequence goes on from JAYESD010000003.1 coordinate 52,683,793, forward strand.
GCACAATGCAATCGCGGCACCTTCAACGACATCATCAATGCCATGATAGTGCAACAAGATGCTCAGCCCGAGCTCGTTTCTGATAATAGGAAACGGAGCGCGCCATCGAGCAGCAGCAGTGGCGGTCCGCAGAAGTATTGTGTGGTGTATCACTCACCATCCGGTCAGCGATAGCAGCCAATGGCGTGACAGCAGCAATTCCGCGGTCGTTCTTTCAATGCACCGTGTTTCCAATCGCCATTCCCATGGCAGCAGCAGCAGAAAAGGATGTTCCCTCGTGCGTCTCGACCTCCACCACGTGCAACGGGATTCCGTCCGCAGCTTGGTGGGAACCCGACACAATACACGTGTTACACATGTGGCCGCGTCGGGGATTTTTCGAGGGAATGTCCCGAGCAGCGTCAGGGCAGCGGTCAAGCATCATATCGGCGTGCAACTCAGCCCCACAACCAGCCCAAGAAACCAGCACCAAAACCCAGCAACGTCCACCACATAGCCATCGAAGACATGCCGGAAGGCGACCCGTTCTCGCGGGTACGTTTTCTCTACTCCAAAATCCTGTAGTCATACTTTTTGACTCCGGTGCCACCTATAATTTTATTAGCCAATCATATGTTGTCAAGCACCAATTATCTATCACTCCCACAGAAAGTCCATATTTGATTTGCTCTGCGGATGTGAAAATAGCAGCGGACATGAAAGTCCATAAAGAAAAACTTAAGATGGGTGGGAATATCTATCCGACTTCTCTAATTATATTATAGGGTCAAAAGCTTGATGTCATCTTAGGGATGTCATGGCTGCACTGTCATGTTGTTGTTATCGACATTGTTCCACGTGTGGTCCATTTGAACTCTCCACTATATGAACCACACGCTCTCATTCTAGATCGCCTTATCTAAGAAATTCCAGCCACATACAACACGGAAGCCACAAAGCTTGAAGACATTGGTGTGGTCCGTGAGTATCCAGACGTGTTTCCCGACGACCTTCCGGTATGCCACCGGATAGGGACATCGTGTTCAAAACTGAACTTATTCCGGGGACCACACCTATTTCTCGAGGGCCGTACAAGATGGCACCAAATGAGTTGGTGGAATTAAAGGAGAATTTGAAGGACCTGCTGGACAAAGGTCTCATACACCCAAATCCATCACCTTGGGGCTGCTCCGCATTATTTGTGAAGAAAAAGGACAAGACATTATGTCTATGTGTGGATTATCGTCCGCTCAATGTTGTGACGATCAAGAACAAGTATCCACTACCGCGCATCGATATCTTATTCAATCAATTAGAGGGTGCTAAAGTATTCTCAAAGATGGATCTTCGGTCCGGGTATCATCAAATAAAAATCCGACCGGAGGATATAACGAGGACGGCATTTTAAATGAGATACGGGCTCTATGAATATCTCGTCATGTCGTTCGGACTTACCAACATGCCGGCTCACATCATGTATTTGATGAATTCAGTGTTCATGCCAGAGTTGGACAAGTTTGTCGTGGTCATCATTGATGACATTTTGGTTTATTCTAAATCGGAGGAAGAACACGCTAAACACTTGCATATCGTGCTCCAATGATTGCGAGATCACAAGCTTTATGCAAAATTCAGCAAGTGTGAATTTTGGATCAGCCAAGTACCATTTCTTGGTCACATTATTTCAGCGGAGGGTATCGCTGTGGATCCAAGCAAAATTGTGCAAGTTCTGAAATGGAAATCTCCAGCATCCATGCACGAAGTTCGCAGCTTCCTCGGGTTAGCAGGATATTATCGGAGGTTCATTCTGAGCTTCTCAAAAATTGCTAAACCAATGATGGAGCTGCTGAAAAAGGGGACCAAATATATTTGGAACAAGGCATGTGAGGATGCATTCCAAGCATTGGTGAAACATCTCACAACAGCCCCAGTGTTAGCTCAGTCGGATACGACCAAATCATTCAATGTTTATCGTGATGCGTCTGGCATTGTTCTCGGCTGCGTGTTAATGCAAGAAGGACGCATGATCACCTATGGATCACTTCAGCTCCGAAATCATGAGCAGCATTACACAACTCATGACATTGAGCTTTCTGCCGTGGTGCTCGCTTTGAAAATGTGGAGGAATTATTTACTCGGAAATTTAGTGCACCTCTACACTGATCACAAGAGTCTGAAATATATCTTCACTCATAAGGAACTGAATATGCGACAGCGAAGATGGTTAGAACTGATCAAAGATTATGAGATTGAAATTCATTACCATCCCGGCAAGGCAAATGTAGTTGCTGATGCACTGAGCCGTAAGTCTCACGTCAATAGTCAGTCCATCACTCCAAGAGCCGAGTTTATACATGGTTCCATATGGAGCATTATATAATCTTGCTCTCGTCCCTACTATAAGAGAAGAGATTTTGGAAGCTCAAAAGAAAGATGTGGGTATGTCGCACATTCGGAGGATAATGAAGAATGGAGAAATGAAATGCTTTTGAAGTGATGAGCATGGTACTCTATGGTTCAAAAATTGTATAGTGGTACCCCGCGACATAGAACTTCGGAATAAAATCTTGGATGAAGCTCCCTTATCCAAGTATTCTATTCATCCGGGCAGCAACAAGATGTATCAAGATTTAAAACCCAGATTTTGGTGGACACGGATGAAAAGAGAAATTGCAAATTACGTATCCGGGTGTGATACGTGTCGGCGGGTGAAAGCTGACCACATGAGAAAGGCCGAACAGCTGCAACCATTAAAAATCCCGACATGGAAATGGGAGGACATTAGTATGGATTTCATTGTCGGGTTACCACTCACATTCCACAAGCATGATTTGATTTTGGTGATAGTTGATCGACTAAACAAATCAGCTCATTTCATCCCTGTACATACGAAGTACATTGCCAAGAAATATGCGGAGTTATATATTCCATGAATCATGTGCTTGCACGGAGTTCCCTGGACGATTATTTGAGATCGCGGTGCGCTGTTTGTTGCTCGTTTGTGAGAGCAGCTGCACGCGTCACTGGGGACAAAACTGATCTGAAGCTCCGCATATCACCCGCATACTGATGGTCAAACGGAACTGGTGAATCAAGTTTTTGAGGATATGCTACAGGCTTGTGCCATCCACCACAATAAAAATTGGGATGATCATTTACGGTAAAAATTTCTTAGTGCAAAGTTCAGATGTGAGATGTAAAAATTTGAATGGGAAAAATAAATCAAAAGGGCAATGGAAATTCAAACCAATTCAAGCTTCAATAAAAGGAATTCAAAAATTCAAAATTAGCTCCTGTTCAAACTTTCCCAAAACACAAATATGAGTTCACCATTAAATTCCAAATATTCCAAATAGTCTCTCTGCAATTTTTCAAAATTTTTGAAGCTCATTTACTAATTAATTCAGTGGCTTCATTGAATTCCATTCAAATTCAAATTTGAATTTGAATTTCACGTGAAACTTGTCCAAATCTGAAATCCAATTTCAGAATCTTAATCTCCACGTTTGAATTGGCCTCTCCACAAAAATCTAGCATTTTTGGACATGTTTAGGTGGAAGAATTGAAGTTCCATAGAAGGATTGGGATGAAAAGGACAGTGGGACCCACTGTCAGCCTCCCAACTCATTGGAACCGACTGAATGCTCTGTTTACGACTGTCCCCGCGCTTCAACATCGGTACAACACACCACCACGACAAGGCATGCAAAGCAAGCAGCTCCGTGGCACCCAGAGTGGATTTAGACGGCTCCCCTTGTTTCTCGTCGGCCATACTCATCCCACACACCGCCGTCGCCCCTTTTACTCGCCACAAAAACAGAACCGCACCGCCTCCAAGTCGCTTGACTTTTCCTGCCAAACGAAGCAAGCTTTTTCCGTGCTTTTAACAGCAAAAGGTGACGCAACTTTGTGCTCTTCCTTCCCATCCCTTTGCTTGCTTGATTCACTGTTATCGGCGTGGTATTTTGAAGCTTCGTCGCCGCCATTAGGGTGAAGCCCGACGACCGTCTCGCGCCGACGCCACAGACCATCTCTTGAGATGATCCCAGAAGCAAAAAGGATTGCCAACGCGAGCTCTTTCTCATGGTAAAAACCGTGCCTCGTTTCCTTCTGTGTCGAGCAAATGATTCAAGTTTTGCTTTCTACCTTTGCCCATGATCTAGCTAGCTTCTCTGTTTATTCGCTTTCTATGCGCAACCATCCTTTAATTCGTTCATGGATATTGATCCATACCTCCTAGCGCACCCCTCTGCCAAGAATCAACGGGAATAATCGAGTGGAGGCCGAGCTATTTGAGTTTTCCCTGCCACTTTGGGAAATACCGTCGGTCCATCGTCGAGGTCGACGTTTCTGTCTATTGCACCCGTGTTCATCCCCCAATTCATCTTCCAGAGAGTCCTAGAAACGTTTCAGAGTGAATTGCGAGGAGTTTGATCAACGGAGCGGCGGTTCTGACATGGCCAAAACCCTAGCTGCCACCACCGTCATCGCACCGCCGTTTCCGGCCGTCACCACGTCGATTCAACCCAACCACCGTGTTCCTCGGCCCTAAAAATGGTTGGAGAGAGATTTCCAGCAAGGGAGATGGCGGAGAGAAACGAGCCAGCGAGCTCACCGGCGCAGCTCCGCCACGGCCGAGCGGCGCGTCGCGAGGTTGAAGACAGCCGGCAGGTCCCGCATGTGAGCGGCTGATATCACCGCGCGGGATCAGTTATGGCTCCGGATCATATATGGCTGCCTGCGGTAAACCCTGTTGCCCATATGTGGCCCAGCTGTGATTGGGTGATTTTAAACAAGTGGGCCCAGCCGGTGTGATTTAAACTTTTTCCCTTGGAAAATAATTCCAAATTCATAGCCAACTTCTACAATCCATTTCTCCTAGTAGAATTGCTCAAAACTTTCCAAAAAAATCTGGTAGACTCACCTGATCTCAACTTTGCAGTGGTGGAATTTGTTGGACATGAAACTTCCATAATTTTCATAATTAATTCCATTGCGCTAACTGCTTGGGAAATTAATTACTCCTATTCTGCTAATTGGAAAATTCACAATTGTTGTCAGGACATTCTTAAAAATACATTTGATCTCCAGTAAAAAATCCATGTTCATTGGACTTTATTTACTAGACCAAACAGTGTTCAAATCACCTATGTTAATTGAAAAATGGAAAATGTCCAGAAACATTTTTAACATTTTCCCCAAACATGTAAAATCAGTTTCTCCCTGTAGAAACCTTAGAAAATTGTGTAAAAAAATTTCTATAACCAGTGAGACCCCCTATACCTTGATCATCCACTTTTAGCCCTGAAAAAGCTCCAGAATTAAAACCAAATTTCAGATAAGGCTTTTATTTGTTGGAATTTTAGGGACAACAAGCTTCCTGGAACATCTCCAATTTTTGGTCCAGATATTCCTCATAGAATTTAGTGTCCATGTAAAAATACTAAAGTCAATTAAAATCTTTTTCATACTTTATTAGTGGTTATAAGATCTTTTCTATCGTTTCTACATCACTCATGTACTTTATATATTGCATATCATATAGTAACCGAGATTGAGGAGGAGCCGGATCCGTTGGAGAGTATTATTCTAGAAGCTAACTATCTCTTTCACTCGCAGCCAGGCAAGCCCCGGTTTGCATTTAAGTGTCAAAGTTTATATTTGTATCACTTATGTCTAGGATGAATTTTGTGCATTAGGGCTAAGGTGATTGAAACTCAACTTGCATGACCCACAAATCCCATGGATTATTGGGTAGGTCTACAGCCCGATGATTAGAAAATGCCATGCTTAAGTTTTCAGGACTCCGGTAGAAGTCGAGTAGTTGGAATCTACTCGCGAGATATAATTTTATCACACGGGAAAGATTTGATCAAAGAATGGTTTATGAATATGAATTTGAGACAAAGCAGCGGGTAGGATGCAGCGAGACATGGTCTCACGTGCGTAGCTCTGCTTGTGTCAATTGAAGACTGATCCGTGTGCAGTCCTGCTGGACAAGTTTCAACTATATCGGATGCATACTGGGCACATGGAACCCAGGAAACTGATGTAACTCGATAACTTGGATGTCGAGGTACAACCCACTGCCGATAGGGGTGGGTTGAGGGTACCAAGGTGTAAATCGGCCAGTGGGCAAAGACACGCTCCGTGCGGGGACCTTGGGCCCGTGATGGTGGGACCGGTTTGGCGTTTGAGTTTCTAGTGAAAGGTTGTTGTGTATGACGTGGTGAGGAGCATGGCATGCTCCTTAGGCACGGGTGTACGTGACGTGTTATTCGGGTGTGTCCTGATTGCAATCACCAACCCTCGCGGTTATTGGAGTACCGCTTGTTCACTGCGCTGTGACGTAGCAAATACTTAAGAAGACAGGAGAATATTATGTATTGAATTATAATTGTTTTGAAACTTTGATTGCTGTCAAATATGCTCACTAAAGCTACTTTATTAAACTTGTAATCTGCTGCTAATAACTTGAAAAATTAAGGATCAACATGTAGGCGAGTCTTTTACTGCAATATCTATTCCTATGTTAAGTATCCCTGCATGTAGAGTTCCATGTTTAGGTGAGACTGTTAAGTCTTGCTGAGCCTTCGTGCTCATAGTTGCTATATTAAGTTGTTTGCAGGTGAGACGTATGAGGAAGGGCCCAAGGCAGAGGCGATGCCCCCATCGGGGTATACCGCCGAGTGGGAGCCCTGCACGCCGCCGTAAAATTGTGTGTTTCTAGTGTGCAGCGTCCGCGGGCTGGACGGCTGTACTTTTGCATAGCTAGGCTGAGAGTTTAGCTATGAGTATTATCTTCCGCTGTACATTAAGTATTGTAAAAGACTTCCGCTATTTATATAAATAAAACTTTGTATTTTGTTGTATTCTTTTCGTGTGTGCTGTTGGGTGCCGCATCGCTCTGCAATTCCTGGAATGTGTGAAACCCGGTCCTCACAATAAACGCATCCGGGACGGAAAACATTGATCATCCGGAAGGGACCTTCCCAGCTAGGGGAAAGTTTGTTCATCCCTTCACGAGTTAGTATTCTCCGCAGCACCAGATCGCGTTCCTCGAGCTGCCAGTTGTGCACTTGCCTTTGATGATAGCGTCGGAGCACCTGGCGATAACATGCATTCCGAACAGCTGCTTGGCACCTCCCCTCGTCGACGAGGTCAAGGTCTTCACGCCGGAGCTGGTCCTGCGCGGCTTCGTTGAAGGTCCAGACCCGAAGCGACCCCATGGTGATCTCCGGAGGATGGACCGCTTCAGCTCCGTACACGAGGAAGAATGGGGTCTCTCCAGTTGACCGGCTAGGTGTTGTCCTACTTGCCTATAGTGCGGATGGAAGATATTCAATCCAGTTGGCTTCGTGTTTCTTCAGGCGCTCGTATCTGCGCGTCTTGAGTCCTTTCAATATTTCTTCATTTGCTCTCTCGGCTTGGTCATTACTTGCCGGGTGAGCTACTGATGCATAGCTGACTTGTATGTCGAGGTCTTCACAATACTCTTGGAATGCAGCACTTGTGAATTGAGTTCCATTGTCAGTGATGACTCTGTTCAGAACTCCAAATCTACAAACTATGGACTTCAAGAACTTGATAGCAGACTGTTTGTTGATTGTCACAACTAGAGTAACTTCCGGCCACTTGGTGAACTTGTCGATGGCAACATACACGAACATGTAACCTCCAACGGCTTTTGGGAAAGGTCCCAAAATGTCCAGCCCCCACACAGCGAATGGCCATGCAGGAGGTATCATTTGTAGTGACTGAGATGGAGTGTGAATTTGTTTTGCGTAGAACTGGCACACTTCGCACTTTTTGACCAACTCGACTGCATCCTGGAGTGTTGTAGGCCAGTAGAAACCATGCTGAAAGGCTTTACCGACCAGCTTGTAGCAAGACGCGTGTTTCCCACACTCGCCTCCATGGATCTCTACGAGGAGCTCGCAACCTTCTTCCCTTATGATGCACCGCATTAGGACGCCGTTGGCATCGCGCCGGTAGAGATCCCCTTCTACCAGCATGTATCTTTTAGCCAATCTGACGATCTGGTCAGTGGATGCACCCTCTTCAGGAATGACATTGTCTTTCAAGTAGCTCCGGATCTTCGAGATCCATGCACCGGAGCTAACTTGATCTTCTAAGTCTTGCGTGTTGGGTTGCTCGGAGCTTCTTGCGGCACCTACGACCCTTGGTGGATGCCATGGTAATAGGGCTACCGGGACCGCCAGCTTCGAGGTGTCGGTATCGCCCCCTCCGCTCAGTTCGGGTGGCTGAGTGGTCAGTCTTGACAATCTCTGGACAAAAACTCTGTTGGGAGCCGGGGATCCAGTTGAAGCCTTCGGCGAGAGTTTGTCAGCTTCATTGTTGTTGAGACACTGGACACGGCAGAGGTCTAGGATGTGGAAGTCTTTCTGGAGTTTCTGGACTTCAAGGAGATAAGCAGCAAGTTGAGGGTTCTTGCAGCTGCATTCACCTTTGACTTGCTTGATAATGAGCTATGAATCACCCTTCACCAGCAACTACTTGACACCATATGAAAGCGCCACCTTGAGCCCGTAGATGAGAGCTTCATACTCCGCAATGTTGTTGGTCACCTTGAAGTCAAGGTGCACCATGTATTCGACTTTCTCCCCGGTCGGAGCAAGGAGAAGTATTCCAGCTCCAGCCCCCTGCTTCTGTACAGAGCCGTCAAAGTAGAGAGTCCAGTGAGACTCAGTGAAGACTGGGACCTTGGGTTCTAGTTTCTGCTCACCGGGGCCCCCAGGATTTAATGGAGAAGGTGTCCACTGTACCATAAAATCAGCCAAGGCTTGACTCTTGATAGCTTGTCATGGCAGGGATTCGAGATCAAATTTTGCCAACTCCGCTGCCCACTTGGCAATGTTCCAAGTAGAAATGGGGTTGTGCAGTATGGCACGCAGTGGATAGGAGGTTACCACTGATATCTTGTGGGCTTGGAAGAAGTGAGGAAGCTTCCTTGAGGCAATAAGAATTGCGTAATGCAGCTTATGCACCTCAATGTACCGAGTCTTTGCCTTGTGAAGTACTTCACTGATGAAGTACACTAGGTGCTGGACGGTCCGGACACTCCCGGAGGGGCCCGAAGCTTCTTATTCATCCACCCGGACCCTCCTGGAGTGGTCCAGACCTTCCCGTTGATCTTCCCAGACCCTCCCGGAGGGGTCCGAAACTTCTTATTCTTCAACCCGAACCGTCCCAGAGGGGTTCGGATCTTCTTGATGAGCCGTGTGAACTCACTCAGATGAGAGAGGTTGATCCTCTAGTATTTCACATTGAAGATCCGTGCCTGGGGGCTTGGACCCAAACTCGCCGTCAGGTAGCTCCGGACCCTCCCGGAGGGGTTTGGGTTCCTGAACTAGGTATGGCTCCGGTCTTTCCACCACCAAGACCATGCTGACAACCTCCGTAGTTGCTCAAATGTAAAGCAGTAGAGGATCACAAGGGTTCAGAGCCACCAAGATTGGTAGTGTGGTGAGGAGCTGCTTGAGCTCTTGGAACACCTTTTCTACTTCTTCGGACCAATGGAATGGCCCGGACTTCCACAAGAGTTTGAAGAAGGGTACCGCCCGTTCTGCTAGTCTTGAGATGAACCGACTGAGCGCAGCTAAACATCCAGATAGCTTCTGGACATCCTTGATGTGAGCTGGGGGCCACATGTCCTTAATGGCCTTGATCTTCACCGGGTTTGCCTCAATTCCTCGGTGGGTTACCAAGAATCCGAGGATCTTCCCGGAGTTAACCCTGAAAACACATTTGTTCGGATTCAGCTTGGTGCGCGTCAAGCGATGCTTGTCGAAGACAGCTTGCAAGTTGTCAACAAGTGACTCCTTGTTCTTGACCTTCACGATGATGTCGTCGACATACACCTCCACCATGTACCTGATTAGCCCTCCAAATGTTTTGTGAATAGCTCGCACAAAGTTGAAGCAGTGTTTTTGAGACCGAAGGGCATGGCAGTGTAACAATACAATCCATCTACTGTTAAAACGGCAGAATGCTCTTCATGTTCCTAGACATTTGGATTTGATGGTATCCAGAATATGCATCTAGGAAACACAGTAGCTCACACCCGGAGGTGGACTCCACTATCTGATCTATTCTAGGTAGTGGAAATGGATCTTTTGGACATGCCTTATTCAAGGTGGTGTAGTCAATACACATCCAAAGCTTCTCGCCGACCTTGGGTACAATGACTGGGTTTGCTAGCCATTTTGGATGATGAGCCTCCTGAATGAAACCATCTTCCAGCAGCTTCTTGATTTCCTGTCGGATGATGTTTTGCCGCTCGACTGATTGCTTTCGGGGCTTCTGGTGTACTGGTCGTGCGTCAGGATAAATCTTTAGGCTATGCTGAATCGCCTCCCTAGGGATCACGGGCATTTGTGACGGTTGCCAAGAAATTACGTCAACATTCGCCCGGAGGAAAGTGATGAGCGCGAGTTCCCATTTGTTGTCCAGACCTCCCGATATAAGGGTAGTCTGGGCAGCATCGGAACCAATTTGGACGACTTTGACGGGAACATCGGTGTCGCCACTTGGCTCCACGCGTGGTGCAGAGGTCGAGCCTCGATGATGAGTGTTCATAGGTTGAGCAACTAGCTCTTTGCTGGAAGTTTCCTCTTGCGCTGTCGCAAGTGCGTGGAGTTCTTCCAACGCAGTGAGTCCTACAGTACGATCTTCGCGGACCCGAAGAATGCCAGAAGGTGTTGGCATCTTCAACACCAAATAGCCGTAGTGAGCTACGGCCATGAACCTATACAAGGCAGGCCTGCTTAGGATGTCGTTGAAGGGCAAGCTGATGTGTGCAACGTCGAAGACCAGCTTTTCAGTCCTGTACTTCTCCCGGGTCCCAAAGGTCACTGGGAGTGTAATAGATCCAAGAGAGCTGATGGCTCCTGGACCTACCCCAGAGAATGGACGTGAGGGGCGAAGGTCCGAGAGTCAGAGCTGGATTTTCACGAACGCTTTATAGCTCAAGAGGTTGAGCGCTGCTCCTTCATCTACCAAGACGTGTTAGAGTTGGACACTGTTGATGGTTGCAGACACCATCAATGGCTTGATCAGCCCATACCATGTTCCTGGAGCAGTCCGTAGCATCGAAAGTGATGGGAGTATCCATCCATTTTCGATGTGGTTCTGCCTTGGCGGTAGGAGCTGCGGCAGCCATTTCTCGCCGCATAGTCTTAAGGACGTGGCGGGAAGTGATATCCCATGACCCTCCGTATATGGTGTTGAGGGTCTTCCAACGCTCATTGTTAGAGACGTCAGAATTATCGTCGATAGTGTTGTACACAACCTTTAGGACCTTATTGGGGTATTGGAAGTCTAGCTCCGTATTAGCCGGAGCTTCATCGACTTTTTGTTTTCCTTTCCACTGGCGGAAATGAGCTTCTTCTCGGCACTTGCTGTAGCGCTCAACAAGGTTCTGGACCTCTCGGCAGTCTCCCAGACTATGTTTGTCTATTTTGTCGATCGAACACCACATCTTTGGACTGCCGTTGTCTTCTGACGAAGCTCAAGGTCAAACTTGGAATGCATTTCCCGGCCCTCTACAGCCTGGGCGCATTTGTCGACCAGGCTGAAGAGCTCTGTGACGGTGGTGACTTATTTTGTCTTGACTTCTTTTGTCGGCAACTTCTCCAGCATCTTCTTGTCTCTAACACCCTGTCTGAATGCCATGATAAAAGTAGCATTGGAGATGGAAGGGATGGTGTTTCGCACCAGAGAAAAGCATCTGATGAAGTATCACAGCGAATCTCCCGACTTTTGTTGTACAGCAAAAAGCCAGTTCGGTGTCAGGTCGGGTGTATGAGCTCCCGAAGTTGGCGGTGAACTGTTGGCATAGCTCCGCCCAATTGTTGATAGAGTCGGGCGGAAGACTCATGAACCAGGACCTGTCTATCCCAGTTAGAGCCACCGGAAAGTAGTTGGCCATCACAGCCCCATCGTCAACCGTCGCGAGAATGGCGGTGGAGTATATCTGGAGAAATTCAGCAGGGTTGACAGTCCCATCGAATTTTACCGGCAGATGAGGCCGAAACTTTTGAGGCTAGTGGACCATGCGCAGGTGCATGGCCAGAGCTAAGCAACCATTCCATACTACCATATTAGGAGGGTTTTCCCGAGCCTCGCGCCTTTCACGAGCACGCTCGATGTGGATGCAGCCATCCTAATGTGTGTGACGGCGGTCAAGCTCCAACCACAGATCGTGCATCGAGAGTCTTGACGCGGTGTGAGTGCGACGTGCCCCAAAGGGCAGCGATGTCGCCTGCTGAGACACAACACATTTGTGGTGTTGTGAAGCTTGCAGACCAAGTCTTCCAGACAAAATCTGGTGCTAAGAAGGTGCCTGCCGTGAAGGGGGGGGGACCTTGGTTGCTAAGTCCATCGGTTGCAGCTACAACCAGATGTTCCACATCAACACGCCACTGGTCCATGGCACCCTGAGGTGTACCTGGCGGCGGTGGGCATTGGAGAAGAGTGCGCGCAGCAATTAGCGTGTTCTTAGAATTGTTGTTCGTCGATGTAGTGACCGACGCCGAGACCCCATCCTGCTGTCCAGCATTGTTAGCCATAGCAGATGGTGGTGGTGGTGGTATGACGCCCGCAAGGACAATAGCACCCACCGGCTGTTGCACGTTGGAGGGGTTCCCTCCAGCATGTTGCTCAGCGTTGCCGTTGGACGATACTATGGCGGAGTTCACCATCTTGAAATCTCAAAGTCCCCAACCTGGTGCGCCAAATGTTGAAGTGTGCGATCGACACTTCCCCCCGTACTACTAGATCGTAGCCTATGAAGGTTATTGATTTGATGAGTAGGTTTAGGCCCGATCTTCCAAAAGGTATGTCGATTGGGGTGGAGAACTCGACGTTGATGATCCGCGGCACTCGAGCGGTACGAGTACCCCTGCAATCACTACACCACGGCTCTGTTGGTTATCAACCGTGTTGCACACGCTTGACCTTGCCAAGAAGGCTAATCCCTTCAAGTGCAACCGAGAACACGAGCATGAACGTAGAAGACAAGATCTGAAATCGCGAAGTTGGGATCTCACAAACCGTAGAACGGCGATATTATTGATCTAAGCAAAACCCAAATGTTCATGGAAGCTACTATGGAGTATATATAGAAGGGAGGACGTCCAAGGGGGTGTTGGGGTCGTGACCTAACCCTAACACATGAAAATAATGGACTTAGACTTGATACAAGGCCCAATGGCCCAATACGATGTCGCAGCACACTGACAGATTCTGAACTCAATTTTGTTTCGACGATTCCCGTCGACTCTGAATGAATTTTGATATGGGACCAGCGCCATTAGAAATTTTATCCTCTCCCCTTTCCGTGCATATGTGGAACGTCCAAAACGGAGTTCGTATGCATCCTGGGCGTCCGTTTTAGTGCGTACTACTCCTGGACTCCGAGTTGGATACGATTTGGAGTTTGGTTCGGTTTCCATCTTCTTTGAACGAATTATCTGGTCTTACACGTCCCTAATACTTCCTCCAAGTACTCCTTGAACCTCTCCATGGATCCTCATCACAATTAAATCATTAAGTAGCAATCTATGCTCAAAAATATATAAGGAAATATATAAGAACGAGTTCACCTCTGAAATTAATAGTTGTGTATGAACTCTATTGATTGCATCTTGTATGTTCAATGGAGTGTTGTTTGTATCCATAGAAGTGATGTCCTCATCATCCTCCCCTTCTTGAATTGGAGTCGTCCTCGACTCAAGTTCCTCTTCTCCCATGTGTTGGTCCAAATATGCAACGCCATCAAATCTTTTTGTGTGCATCAAAGGAGAAGGCCAAGGTGGTGGACGACATAATGGGCCATCTTGATCTTGTCCATCAAATAAGAGTGCACATTCACTTGAGCCAGGATCCCAAACAAATAAACATTATGTCATGTTTGTAGGTGCAATAATAACATGCATGATCTCATCATTCTCCCCTTCTTTATGACAAGCCGTCCTCGGCTTGCTCGTATGTCCAGGAAAAATGATTGCTTTGGGGGTAGAATGAACACTGTCCATATTGCACAACCGCAGTGAACAATGCTTCTTTTTTATTTGTTGTCCTTGCTGCAATAAAAAAATGCTAGAAAAACTTGACAATACATTTTTAGTGTTAGTGCATCCATTCATTTCACCATATTGTTGCAGCACAAAAGGAGCTTGCACATTTGAACATATGTAAACTTTATGCACTATAAATTCACCACTATCTTCATAGTTGCCTATAGCATGAAAAATATTTCTACTTAATAAAGGCAATTCAGATTGTGAAAATATTCTCCTCTCTACAATATTTAGATCACAAAGAGTGTCAAATTCAATATAACCCAAAGTATTTAGAGAAGACAAAAATTTCAGCTCATCATTTTCAGTAGTAGCGGTGATTAAATTATGAATTTCAGCACAAGTAGGTGAATCCAAAACACAATCATCTTGTATATTAACTTGTTTTGGCATAGGTATAATAGAGTTATCAGCACACAACTCTTTCGTAGCGCAACGATCAGCAGGAAAATCAACATGTGACAATGGTGTATAAATAAACGATTCTAATAGTTGCTCCTCGAAAATAGCATGATTGGTGGGTAAATACAGAACATCCAAAAACTTCTCACCTTCTGTATTTGTAGAATGTTTTGCCTTACCATTTTCAGCAGTGATTTTGAGTGCATTATGAGTTGATCCATCTAAAATTTCACAAGTGTTGTCAAAAGCCTCGTTCTCTTTTGCATCATCTATATTATTTTCTATATTGTCCTGCAAGATGTTAGACACAAAAGGAGGTACAATAAGAAATTTCTCCTCAAATTGCTGAATTTCTTCTTTGCACATAGATACATTAGCAAAATTTTCTCGCATAAGAATTTTCGTTTCTTTCCATGTTCGAGGTTTTTCTAATTCATTTAAATTGTTCCACCAAGTTAATGCACAATCTACTAATGCACTTGCAACATTTCTAATCTTTCTCCTCTCACACATATGACATTGTCCAAAAATTTTATCCACCTCTATTTCCCAAGTAATATATTCATCATAACCAAAACCATCATAAGAACGAAGAGATGGGCGAATGTAATTACTTCTTGCGGAAGGTGTTGTAAAGGTGGTATGGATGTCATGTGAATCCTTGGTTGATGTTTGATTTTTACTGAGCAACTCCATCGTCGTCTTCATCATGTCAATCATCTCAGCATATAATGCATGATTCTTGCTTTTACCTGACATTGTTAGTAGCAAACAGAAGACAACACAAAAAATATGTTATCCCTATCAACTACAAAGGATAATAGCAAAGTGGAAGTGGAATCACACACTCTCAAGCGTCTTACCACGCTCTTACAAGTGTTCTTACCGACACTGTAGGTGGCAAACGGTGGACGGTATGAAGAAACCAATGAAGCGTGGGATGATTGCAAAGGTGTATCGATTCTGCTCAAGAGTAAGGTGTAGCTTGGATGACACTTTCTATGTAGCAAGGATTAGCAACAATGAAATCAGATAGTAAAGTTGAATAAGTGTCCAAAGTATTTGTCAAAGTTGTTGGCCTAAATGTGTTCCTAGTAGTTCAAGCTAGCAAGACATGAGACAAAACTAGATGACACAAAGAATGCAAGCACTTCTGTTTTTTTGTTGTTTTTTTCATCTTTATTTGTGCGGATTTTCTTTCTTGTTTTGCACTTGCCTTTTTCTTTTTTCTTCCTTTTTTTTCAGAATGTGCTGCAAGGGAAGAACACAATAAAAATCAATCCAAGATATCTCGTGTGTCTGTCGCAGATTTTCTGCTCAATCTTCCAAGGACAAATAGGCACACTTATAGGCTCTAAATTGGAAAACTTAGAACAGCAAGATTGTAGATATATCTCTCCTCTTTAATTTCAATATATGGAAGACCTATTTTGGAAAAGAACAATGGGAGATATTGCCCCCGAAATACAGACTGTTCAGAATTTTTAGATCAATAACAGATTCGGATCCAATGCAATTTATACATCGATAAATATATTTTATGGGAAAATGATGAATATGAAAGTTATATAGCACTTCTTAATCTTTCCAGAAAGTACAAGAACACGAAAATCCGAGTTCGTATGTGCGATATATGATGAAAATACCAAACTGGACAGAGGTGAATTTAATCTGGATGTGATTCAAGAGGATGAATCACACAATGCAAAACTCAAACTAAGACTAAAAACACTTTCTAAACCAGCAATATGACTCAATCACGGACACAAACTCAACAAAACCAAACTGAATAACAAAGTTGCAAAGGCTCAATGTGGTTTGGACAAAGTAATGAACAGATCTACTAAACTGCAAGTTTTTTTGTGGCTTTTTTGTGGACTCTAGGTATGAAAAACAAAACAAATGTAATGGATTGATGAATTACCTAACGGGCAACCTGGAAATATGATAGAAATTGATAGGTAAATTGGTCCCGATCTTCCGAAAGGTATGTCGATTGGGGTGGAGAACTCGACGTTGATGATCCACGGCACTCGAGCGGTACGAGTACCCCTGCAATCACTACACCACGGCTCCGTTGGTTATCAACCATGCTACACACGCTTGACCTCGCCAAGAAGGCTAATCCCTGCAAGTGCAACTGAGAACACGAGCAAGAACGTAGAAGACACGATCTGAAATCGCGAAGTTGGGGTCTCACAAACCGTAGAACGGCGATATTATTGATCTAAGCAAAACCCAATTGTTCATCGCGGCTACTATGGAGTATATATAGAAGGGAGGACGTCCAAGGGGGTGTTGGGGTCGTGACCTAACCCTAACACACGAAAATAATGGACTTAGACTTGATACAAGGCCCAATGGCCCAATACGATGTCGCAGCACCCTGACAGATTCTGAACTCGATTTTGTCTTGACGATTCCCGTCGACTCCGAAGAAATTTTGATATGGGACCAGCTCCATTAGAAAGGTTATCCTCTCCCCTTTGCGTGCATATGTGGAACGTCCAAAACGGAGTTCGTATGCGTCCTGGGCGTCCGTTTTAGTGTGTACTGCTCCTGGACTCCGAGTTGGATACGATTTGGAGTTTGGTTCGGTTTCCATCTTCTTTGATCGAATTCTCTGGTCTTCCACGTCCCTAATACTTCCTCCAAGTACTCCTTGAACCTCTCCATGGATCCTTTTCACAATTAAATCATTAAGTAGCAATGTATGCTCAAAAATATATAAGGAAATATATAAGAACAAGTTCACCTCTGAAATTAATAGTTGTGTGTGAACTCTATTGATTGCATCTTGTATGTTCAATGGAGTGTTGTTTGTAGCCATAGAAGTGATGTCCTCATCATGATTGGTTGGGGCGCGCATGAGATTACGAAAAAGATGATGACACAATGATTTTACGTGGTTCGGGTCGCCTGAGCGTAACACCCTACTCCACGGGATATGTGTTGTATGTATGAATGTATGGCGCTTGTGGGCGTGTGAGCTTGGTTGTCATGTATCATGCAGTGCGGCCCTTTTATAGTCTAAGGACTGGCCATCACATCAGACTGTCCCGACATGTGGCCCGGGCGGTAGTTAATTGCCTAATACATGATATGTAAATATTAAGCACAATTAACAGTGTGATAACGAGCCTTAATGGCGGAATTACCGTTGTTAAGAGTCATCTGATCGTGTGTCATTAATATGGCATTAATGACACGCAATAAGGTCTTGTAACTATAGGTTTAACTGTCCCTTGAATGTTCGCGCCATTGGAGACCCGCCAGTCTCTTCTTTACTATCTGATGAGTGGTTTAGGCCCGATCATCAGAAAGGTAAGTCGATTGGGGTGGAGAACTCGAAGTTGATGATCTGCGGCACTCGAGTAGTTCGAGTATCCCTGCAATCACTACACCACTGCTCCGTTGGTCAATCGTGTTGCACACGCTTAATGTCACCAAGAAGGATAATCCCTGCAAGTGCAACCGAGAACACGAACAAGAACGCCGAAGACACGATCTGAAATCACGAAGTTGGGGTCTCACAAACTGTAGAACGACGATATTATTGATCTTAGAAAAACCCATCGAATATGACTGGCGGCTGCAGTATTTAAAAGCTAGGGTTCAGCCAAAACTCGCTTAGACGCGTCCCTAATGGACTCATACGGGATCCCAAGGCTCGATTCGTGGTGCAGCACCGGACAGAAATCTGGACTCGACTTGTTTCGACGATTCGTAATGACTCCGGAACAATTTTGATGTAGGACCAGAGCCATTGGAAAGTTTATCTTCTCCTATTTCCGTGCATATGGGCAACGTTGAAAACGGAGTCTGTATGCATCCTAGGCATCCGTTCTAAGGTGGACTGCTCCTGGACTCCGAGTTGAACTCAAGTCCGAGTTGCAAACTGATTCTATCAACTTGTGGACGTCCCAGCATGTTCTCCATGGTCCCAAGGCCTCTTCCCTTCACTTGTTGATCTTCTCCATTGTTCCTAATAACAATTAAATCATCGCATAGCAATCTCTTCTCAAACTCACATGCAAAGGAACTTAGGAACGAGTTCACCTGCTGATTTATAAACCGTGCTCATGCTCTTGTGATTGTTCCTTGCAGTTCAATGTGCGTCTCCACTGTTGTGATGTCCTCATCATCCTCCCCTCTTGAATTGGATTTGTCCTCGACTCAAGTTCATCTTCTTCTTCTTCCAAGTACGGTCGCAAATCTGAAATGATAATGTGGGACTAACCCTCAAATCGGGAGGCAACTCAAGCTTATATGCATTATCATTAATATTTTCAACAATCTTAAAAGGACCAGCAGATCGTGGTATAAGTTTAGATTTTCTCAAGTCAGGGAATCGCTCCTTTCTCAAATGTAACCACACCAAATCACTCGGTTCAAGTTTTACTTCTTTTCTACCTTTACTACCTGCAATCCTATACATCTCATTCATCTTTTCAATATTTTTCTTTATAGTTTCATGCATCTTAAGAATGAATTCAGATCATTGTGTAGTATCCAAATTTATGGTTTCAGAAGGAGGCAAAGGTAGTAAATCAATAGGAGCACGGGGATTAAAACCATACACTACCTGGAATGGACTTACCTTCATCGTGGAGTGAACGGACCTGTTGTAAGCAAATTCTATATGTGGTAAACACTCCTCCCATCATTTCAAATTTGTTTTCATGACAGCCCGCAACATAGTGGATAAAGTTCGATTAACTACCTCGGTTTGTCCATCCATTTGTGGATGACATGTAGTTGAAAACAGCAACTTGGTTCCCAATTTACACCACAAAGTTCTCCAAAAATGACTTAAAAATTTTGCATCAGGATCAAAAACAATGGTATTTGGCACACCATATAAACGAACAATTTCTGTCATAAATAAATCAGCAATGTGTGAGGCATTATCATTCTTAGGACAAGGTATAAAGTGTGCCATTTTGGAGAAACAATCAACAACTAGAAAAATACTATACCTCCCCCTCTTAGTCCTAGGCAATCCCAAAACAAAGTCCATAGAAATATCCTCCCAAGGTACACTAGGAACAGGAAGAGGCATATAAAGACCATGTGAGTTAAGGCAAGACTTAGCTTTATTGCAAGTAGTGCATCGTGACACGTAGCGCTCGACATCACGCCTCATATTTGGCCAAAAGAAGTGTGTGGACAGCACATCTTCAGTTTTCTTCACTCCAAAATGTCTCATCAAACCTCCTCCATGTGCTTCCTGCAAAAGTAGTAGACGCACGGAGCTAGCTCGAATGCATAGCTTGTTAGCACGATAGAGGAGACCCTCTCGCACCACAAATTTATTCCAAGTTCTTCCTTCTCTACAATTTTAAAAAGCATCTTTGAAGTCCAAATCAGTAGGATATAATGCTTTTATAGTTTCCAAACCAAATATTTTATGATCAAGTTGGGACAGCATGGTATAACGTCTAGATAATGCATCGTCAATGACATTTTCCTTCCCTTTCTTATGATTAATGATGTATGGAAATGACTCTATGAACTCAATCCATTTAGCATTTCATTTATTCAGATTGGTTTGACACTTAAGATACTTCAATGATTCATGATCAGAATGTATGACAAACTCCTTAGACCAAAGATAATGTTGCCAAGTTTGTAATACTCGCACTAAGGCAAACAATTCCTTATCATAAGTAGAATAATTCAGAGAAGGATCATGAAGTGTTTTACTAAAGAAAGCAACGGGTTTGTCTCCTTGAATGAGAACACCTCTAATACCAATGTTGCTTGCATCGCATTCTAGCTCAAAGGTTTTGCCAAAATCAGGAAGTTGTAGCAATGGTGCTTGTGTAACCTTCGATTTGAGAGCATCAAAAGCTTGTTTCTGCTGTTCGCCCCATCAAAATGGCACTCCCTTCTTCGTTAGCTCATGTAGAGGTGCTGCAATGGTGCTGAAATCCTGCACAAAACAGCGATAAAAACCTGCAAGACCAAGAAAACTACAAACCTATGTGACGGTTGTTGGGGCTGGCCAGCTAGTGATCGCTTCAATTTTTGCCTCATCCATCTCAATTCCCTGCGAGGAAACGACATAGCCAAGAAACGAGACTCGATTGGTGCAAAAGACACACTTTTTGCAATTACCAAACAAACGTGCATCTCTCAAAACAGTAAAAACAGCACGTAAATGATCAAGATGTTCATCATATGACTTGTTGTAAATGAGGATATCATCGAAGTAATCCACCACAAATTGTCCAATGAAAGCACGTAAAACCTCGTTCATTAATAGCATAAAGGTGATGGTGCATTCGTTAAACCAAAAGGCATGACTAACCACACATAAAGTCCAAACTTGGTTTTAAATGCAGTTTCCATTCATCTCCTAGTGCCATTCTAATTAGGTGGTAACAACTACACAAGTCAATTTTTGTGAAGATGATATCACCACTCAATTCATCAAGCATGTCATCTAAGCGAGGAATAGGAGAACAATATCAAATGGTGATGTTATTAATCGCTCGACAATAACGACACATGCGCAAACTACCATCTTTCTTAGGAACCAAAAGAACAGGAATGGAACAAGGGCTAAGGCTTTCACGAATGTACCCGCGGTCCAAAAGATCTTGGACTTGTCGCAGAATTTACTTAGTTTCCTCTGGGTTCGCCCTGTATGCTGCACGATTTGGCAAGCTTGCTCCTGGAATCAAATCAATCTTGTGTTCAATGCCTCTCATGGGTGCTAAACCAGGGGGTATCTTGGAGGGAAACACATCCTCAAACTCCTGCAAAAGGTTAGCAACAGCAGGGGACAATGCAATAGACAATTCATGAAGTGAAAACATGGCTTCTTTGCATACTAAAGCATAGCACATCCCCTTAGCATTGAATAAATCAGCAAGGTCAGATTTAGTTGCGAGCAACGATGGTGATTTTAACATAACGACTTGTTGTTTTTCACATTCTAGTTTTGTTGTTTTGCCATCACGAATTTTACTCTTTTCAAAATTCACAATTTCAGTAGGAGTCATGGGGAGCAAAGTGATTTTCTTTCCTTTATGCATGAGAGTATATTTATTAGTTCTACCATGATGAATAGCATCTGTATCAAATTCCCAAGGATGACCCAATAAAAGAGAACAAGCATCCATAGGAACGACATCAAAATCATGGTAAGAACCAATTGAAAAATGTATTCTCGCTTTTTGTGTTACCCGAACCTTACCGCTATTGTTGAACCATTGAATGTGGTATAGATGAGGGTGTGCTCTTGTTGTCAAAGCAAGTTTCTTCATGACGTCCGTGTTCACCAAGTTATTGCAGCTACCTCCATCAATTATAGTTTGTACACGACAGTCCTTGACAACAAGAAACATGTGGAAGAGGTTGTTCCGTTATAGCTTGTCGCCGGCCTCTACTTTGGAGCTCAAGGCACGCTGCACAATGATGCTCCTATAGTTCTCTGTGGCCGCTATACCAAGTACCTCTTCTTCGGTGTGTTCATCATTTGGATCTGTAAAGTCAGTAGCAAGAGAATATTCATCTTCAACATCCGAAGTAGTATCATACCCACCATCGTCACGTGCTATATATGCTCGTTTGCTCGGGCAATCTCTCATCATATGACCAAGTCCCTGGCAGCGGTGACCCTTAATGTCAGAAGTACGACTCATAGAAGGAGTGGACGACGAAGGCTTGAATGATGTCGCCTTGCTGCCCTCCAGCACGCGAGAAGGTGGAGCAACAGGTGTAGTTCGTTGGCCGCCATTGAATGGTGTAGTCGCTTCACGGGGGGTCGAAGATGGTGCTGTTTTGGATGGTGTAGACATCGAACGTGGCGTGAAGTTGCTCCTCGTGCGTTGTTGTTGTCGTTGTCGGCCCTGCAATTTTTTTTCTGCCAACATAGCAAGCTGAAATAATTTGTTAACAATATCATATTACTTGTAATCATCAATGTCCTGAATTTCATGCCTCAACCCCTCATAAAAACGAGCTATTTTATCATCCATGTCCTCTACTACCCCACAACGCAGCATACCCTTTTGTAACTCTTGATAATACTCCTCCATGGACATGTTACCTTGGTCTAAGCGTTGCAATTTTTTGCAAAGGTCCCACTGAAAAGATGGAGGAACAATCGAACACGCATAGCTTCCTTTACTCTATCCCACGTTGGCGGATCAGTTCTAGTTTTAAGAAAGTCCTTAAATTCACTAGTGGCTTGACGAACTCTATGTTGTTCAGGAACAAGATGGGCATTAAATTTTTGCTCTCCTGTCATCTCCCAATCAAGATAAGCCTCAGCAGCATAAGTACCAGAAAAAGAGGGTATAGTAAATTTTACTTTAGCAAAAGGATCATCAGGAGGATGACTATAATTATTATGATGATTATTACCTCCCATACCTCAACGATAAAGTGGTAGTATTGGCTTATTGTTGTGATATTCCATATTATCATAAGCATTGTCTTCATGTCTTCTAGCGAGAGTCAACCGAGCCTCAAAAGTATTCATCCGAAGAGCAAGGTCATCAAGTTGGCGAGTCAAGTTTGCCAATGACTTCTCCGTTGATGCGTTGTATTTGGCGAACATATCTGTCATGGTCTTCATCATATCACGTAACTCAACATTTTGAACACATTCGTCATCATTGTCTTCTCTTGCCATTGTTAGTAGGAAACAAAAGACAACAAAATTATGTTATCCCTATCAACTACAGTGACAATGTGAAAGGTGGAAGAAAACAATCTCTCTCGCTCAAGCGTCTTACCACACTCTTACAAGTGTTCTTACTGACACACTAGGAAGTGTGGATGGTGAGATGAACCAATGAAGCATGGGGTGATTGCAAAGGTACCTATTATGCTCAAGAGAAAGGTGGAGCTTGGATGGCACAATATGGTGGCTAATAAGCAGAAAATCGTTAACAGGTAAACAAAGTTGAATAAGTATTCAATGTAGGAAACTATTGCTAGTCAACCAAGTGCTCTAGGGCCTAGCACAACACAAGGAAGTAGCAAGGAAAAAGGGAGACATAATGATATAATCAACAATCACAGCACAAATAGTATAGGCCAATTGCTTTAATATGCGTGCTCTTCACTATTTTTTTCTTTTTTGTAATATTTTTCTAATATTTTTTCTTTACTCGGGATCACAAAAATATGAAGCACACAAATTTGCAGCTCAATTGAATGTAATATGTGGCCTATAGAAAATCAAGAAGATTCTTTAAAATTCGTGCTGAAACTTTGGATGCCGGATAGCTATCTTCTGAGGGGAATTTGAGCAATCTAATTTTCATCGAGTGCCGTAGATCAATTTTGCGTAGATCAATTTGAAAAAAAAATAATCGCTTGATTTCGAGTTCGTATGCGATAGTTATGGCCGTTTTAAGGTAGGCTATCCGAGTTACGTTTTTTTAGATGTTGATTCCAACTTGGTTTAAGAAAAGAACTCGCAATCGGATATGAAAACGATCGGGAATTTGCACAGCAACTAATGGGGTGGTGTGTGATGATTCAAGGATGAGTGGCACAAAGGTTTGTCACCTAATGTAGGGCTGGCGATGCGGGAGTTCACGCAAGATGGCTAGCTAGGGCAAACAGATAAACGTGGTCGATCGGTTTGTTGTTTAGGGATTGTGGAATAGGTATCGAATAACAAGAAAACAAGGACGAAACATGATAACTAGGACCCAAAACACAAAGCTAAACCAGCAACAAGACTCGACCACACGAATTTAAACTCAACAATGCAAAATTAAAAACGAAACTGCAAGCACTATAGTCTAGGAAGCCGTAAAAAACGTTTTTTTGTGGCTTTTTTGTGGACTCTAGGTATGAAAAAAAACTAATCTAATGGAAGGAAAACAAAGATACCTCACGGGCAACCTGGAAATCTGATACCAATTGATGAGTGGTTTAGGCCCGATCTTCCGAAAGGTAAGTCGATTGAGGTGGAGAACATGATATTGATGATCTGCGGCACTCGAGCAGTTCGAGTATCCCTGCATACTACACCACTGCTCCGTTGGTTATCAACCGTGTTGCACACGCTTGACCTCAACAAAAAGGCTAATCCCTACAAGTGCAACCAAGAACAAAAGCAAGAACATCGAAGACACAATCTGAAATCGCGAAGTTGGGGTCTCACAAACCGTAGAACGGCGATATTGTTGATCTAAGCAAAACCCACTGAATATGACCGGCGGCTGCAGTATTTAAAGGCTGGGGTTGGGCCAAAACAAGCTTAGACGCGTCCCTAATGGACTCATACGGGATACAAGGCCCAATGGCCCGATTCATGGCGCAGCACCGGACAGAAATCTGGACTCAACTTGTTTTGATGATTCCTAATGACTCCGGAAGAATTTTGAGGTGGCACAAGATCCATTGGAATGTTTATCTTCTCCTCTTTCTGTACATATGTGCAACATTAAAAATGGAGTTCGTATGCATCATGGGCGTCTGTTTTAAGGTGGACTGCGCCTGGACTCCGAGTTGAACTCAAGTCCGAGTTGCAAACTGATTCCATCAACTTGTGGATGTCCAGTAGGTTCTCCACGGTCCCAAGGCCTCTTCGATTCACTTGTTGATCTTCTCCATTGTTCCTAATAACAACTAAATCATTACATAGCAATCTATTCTCAAACTCACATGCAAAGGAAGTTAGGAACGAGTTCACCTGCTGATTTATTAACCGTGCTTGTGCTCTTGTGATTGGTCCTTGCAGTTCAATGTGCGTCTCCGCTGTTGTGATGTCCTCATCACTATCTCAGGTCCGGAGGTTCGACATGTGGCGTCTTCGGAGCTTCCCGTCATGGGGAGGTCGGTCCGGAGCCACTATACATGTGGCAGCACCGGAGCTTCCCTCTCCTGGGGGTTAGATCCGGGGTCACTAGACACGTGGCAAGACCGGAAATTTCCTAGAGGAGGAGTTAGGTCCGGCCTTGTGTCACACGTGGCAGTGCTGGAGCTACCCAAAGGGGGAAGGCGGGTATAGTTTTGTGTGGCGCGTGTAGCCTTCGGAGGTCTTCAACTCAGACGGGTGGAAGTCCTCGGTGTTTCTTACAGTATCATGGGGTACCCGGTACGTAGGGTAACGACAAGAAAAAATAGCATCATCACTTGGAGTCTGCCGGATATGCCCCAATGGAATAAGATATTAGACGAAATTTCCAGTAAGGGCAATCCTCACCCGTTAGAAGGTTGCGATGAGAGAACTCAGCGATGGGTCTTTGCTCGGTAAGGTATTACCAGTGAGGGCAAACAAGAAAAGTCTTAATTTATGAATGAAGTAGAGCAAAAAATGGAAGAAGTAATTGAAAAGCAATAGAAGGGTCTCCTCAAGCTGAAGAGGGAGAATTACCTACTTACCGCTATCGTAGGAAACCCATAATACAGTGGACGAGTTCGAGTAATCTCTTCTCAGATGTCCTGGAGAAATGGTTTCTCGAAGGATGAAGAGTCATATAGAGGACGTGAGAAGTTCAAGGAAACACTTGATGAAACGATTGCTCAAAAGGTAAAGAAAAATGTGCAAGAAATAATGGATCAACTTAGAGAATCGGGACAATTAGTGGCACTTAGTATAGTGATGGTTCCCGTGGCAAAGGAGCATTTGGTATCTCCAACTGCCTATCCTAGCAGCGTAGGTTCTGTGCCAGGCTCCAGGTATCATAAGTTCGCTATCGATGATATTATTAAGGACAAATATTGTCGTCTTATTGTCCCGATCGGCAGAGCAAGAAACAAAACCAAATAGGTTTCCACTGCTATGGCAAAGCCTGCTCATGACTTCAACGGTAATTCACTACCATTGTATTATGCTGTTGTGCAAGTTCTTCAGATCATTGATAATGATTATGAATATTATGAAGTAGACCACATCACACATGAGGGGATCATGACTCTGGGGCAGGCTGTCAACCAATTAATCCTTTAGCACTGACGCGATATAGTGTTGGACGATGAGCCAATGTCTAGCCCCTTCACATGTCAAAAGACTGCAACCCCGTCTTCTAAGCTGAAAGTCCAGGAAGATCCACTCCCGCTATGTCTCAGCAAGGATGGCAGTAACCTTGCTAGTAAAGATAACCAAGAGCAACCAGTTGAACAAAGCTTGAAGGAGTACCAGAGCATGCTGCTGGTAGTAAATAGCAACCAGTTGAGCAACAACTTGAAGCAGTACTAGAGCAAGCTGTTGGTATTAAAGAGCAGTCAGTTGAACAACAGGTTCAACAACAAGCCAGTGTCCAACTTCCGACGACTACTCCTCGGTCATCAGTTCCTATGAAAGTTAGCTCATACCAAAATAAGAAACCTTCTAAAGAAGTGTCAAAATATTTGGAAAATTTGAAGAAAAATATTGGAAAATCAAACGCATCTCGTTCTTCACATGGGCCAGCATTAGAATATATTGAGGAGTGGGAAGAAGATGCTGTCATATATAATTAGCAAACGGTTTTAGTTAAACCAGGATTTCCTGCTCAAAAGAATGCACGAGTGGTACATCACTGCCAGCACAAAGTATGATCTTTCTTACGTCACACTTCGTGTGCTAAAAGAAGCATTTTGTAGCATTGGAGCAGATGAACGAGCCCTTCTCTTTGAAGATCTACATAGCCTTTTCCATCGAGGCATGCTCCAAATCAATATGGTGCTTGTAAGTGCCTCTAATATTTCGTATTTGCTTTTCTTACTACACGCATAGACATGTCATGAGATTATAACAATTCCATACTTCTTCAATAGGATGAAATACATGGATAATGAAAAGTTGAGCACCATGACATGTATCCTTAACCCTACTGTGATTGCAAAGTCAACTTCGACTTTAAGGTTGAACGGAACTCAAAAGAGTACAAGAACCTGAAAAAAAAAATTTTGAAAAATCAATTGCAAAACAAAAGAAGGATAAAAAGACAAGTGTTGCAGCTTACGTAGGACATGCCATGTTTAACTTTGTCAGAGATGGCAAGGACCTCGTAAAGGCTCCGTACCACATCAAGTATGTTCGACACATGACATTGAAATAGCAATTATTGCTAATTATTAACTTAACACGTGTGTTTGTATGTGTGTAGTGAACACTACATAATGATCTTCATCAAGCCAACGCAGAGTTTGGCAACAGTCTTGGACTCAACCGATTACTCACCTGATCGTTACAAAGATTTCCTTTCCATTTTGAAAACAAATGGTTATTTGATACTTTTAATTTACACACATTTAGAATGTGTTGACAAGTTTTATATGACATTCCTTGTATTATAGCGATTGGCGGTTTTACGTGGAAAAATTTGGCGTTTAGGGACCTCCTAATAAGGATGCATTGCACATATCAATATATTATCCTTGTCCCAAGCATCCTCCTAAGAGCGTCTTATGCGGTATTATGTATGCGAACATCTTCAGACCGCCTGCTAATATAGAGTGAATCGTGAGGATGTAAGTTATCCTTAATGTCGAAATTGTATTTTCTTACTTTTGAGTTTCACTTTCATTGTAAATAGTATATTTTAATACTTATATTATTTTTTTAGAAAGGTATTGAACTCTAGTTTCCAGTTGTGAATGTCGTTTGCCATGAAAGCTTATATACATATCTGTATAATTCATTTACCTCAAACACTCATAGAATTTCACAGCAGATTCCTTTACTAGAAATTCACCAAATTTTACCATATCCTCAAGTTAGATGTTCCTCACATCCTGTAAAATGTTCATACCCATTTCACCTGTATAAAATTCCCAAATTAAAATTTTATATCTGCGGTTCAATATTACCAGAAACATTATTTCCATATTTTGATTCCAACTTCAAAATTCAGTGCTCATAGTAGAACTGCTCCAAAAATACCAAATAAATTCATATATACTCACTTTCATCTATACTTTGAGGTAGTTCAAAAAAACACATTCTAAACTGTGTTATGTGTTTCATTGCAGCACACGAAGAATGTGAAACAAGAATGGCCGGCTTCGAGAAGTATTCCTGGTGGACGAAGGTGTAATAGTTGATGTGCCAGAACTTTGCAAGTATGAAAATAGAAAAAAAATGTGAAACTTTCACTACAGGAAACGTGAACACTTACGTCGGGCCGCTCAACTTATGTCGGCCAGCCGGCGAAAGTAGAATAACTTATGTTGGCCCGAAGAAGCCAACGTAAGTTAACTTACATTCGTTGGCGAATGACGTAAGTTAATAGACCGACAGTAATAAATAGCCTTACATCGCTAGGACCTCAAGCCGACGTAAATAAATCAGCCGAGGTAAGTTAAGCTTGACTTACGTCAGCCTCGAGGATGGCCAACATAAGTAACACAGGCCGACGTAATTATCTTATTTATTCAACCTAAGTTATGGAATTTAACCTACCTGTGCGTGCCTCTTCTTTTACTTACCCGCGCGCCGCTACTTTTTTTTCGCCCGACGCCGCCGCCTCAACCGACGCCACCGCCGCCGCCAGGTATGAGTCCTCCCCCCCCCCCCCCCACTCCCCCCAACTCCGCCTGCCCGAAGGCTGTTGGCCCGACCCCCCCCCCCCTCGCCCCCTCCTCGAGCACCGCCTCCCCTCCCGGACCGACATTGACCCGCCCCCCGCCCCCTCCCCCAGTGCCGCCCCCTCCCCTCCCAGAGCCCCTCCCCGAGCACCGTCGGCCCAGCCCCCCGCCCCCTCCCTAAGCGCCGCCCCACCTCCCCAACCGCTGTCGGCCCGGGCCTCCCCGCCCCCTCCATGAGCGTCGCCCCCTCCCCTCCCCTCCCCGAGTCCCCCGCTCCCCTCCCCAAGCACCTCCACCTCCCCTCCCCGGGCCCCCTTCCCGCCCCCCCCAACCCTACCTGCAGAGGCCTCCCACCCTCCCCCTCCAATCCCCGAGCCCCCCTCCCCTCCCCAACCCCCCCACCCCACCCTAACACTCCCACTCAAATTTGAAATTCAATTTAATTGAATTGAAATTGAATTGAATTGTTCAAATTTGAAATTGAATTGTTTAAATTATGCTTAAATTTCTTAATTGTTTATTTAATTATGCTTAATTACTTAATTTGCTTACTGTAGATTATGTTTATTTAATTATGCTTAAGTTTTTTAGTTGCTTAATTATGCTTAATTTGCTTAGTGTAGATTATGCTTAATTAGTGTAGTGTAGATTATGCTTAATTGGTTTCATTATGCGCCGAGTTCGACCGCGGTGGACAATTGTAAACTATGAGATGACTTTTGGTGTAACAGCATTTTGGTGTAAACTATGAGATGACTTGTATGTCAATTGAAAGTGTAATTTGTACATATGTATATTGTTTTAGTGAAATTAATTTCTGTTAGATCACTTCTGTGATTACATTATTTGTGTAAACTATGAGATGACTTCTGTGCTTATATTGATTTAGTGAAATTGACCTGTAAATTAGAAATATTAGCAGGTAGTACTGCATAGGGTATACTTTATCACAGGCGGTTCTTTACCTGAGGCTAGACCTACCTATGAAATTGTATTATCACAGGCGACTAGTCATAGGTAATGAACCACCTGTGATAACTCCATTATCATAGGCATTTACTATTACAGTACAAACCGGCTGTGATAAAGAGTCTTCACACGCGGCTAGTCATAGGTAAAGAACCGCTTGTGATAACTCCATTGTCATAGGTGGTTACTATTACGGTACATACCGTCTGTGATAAAGTGTCTTCACGGGCGGCTAGTCATAGGTAATGAACCGCTAGTGATAAATCCATTTCACATGTTGTTTTAGTTTCGGCCTATGAAATTGCAGATTATCACAGGCTCTTTGTTTTAGGTGATTTTGAAAACGCGTTTGATAATACGTTTGGAGCCGCGTGAGACAAGGCTTATTGTAGCAGTGCAAAAAAAAAAATTGACGAAGAAAAATCTTAAGGATCGCAAGGGTCAGTCGTTGCGTGTAGACAGTATGAGCCAAATGGACAAGCTACAGCCACACAAAAAATTCCTAAAAAATCAGGTCACAGCACTAGTCCATGTCTGTTTTCTCTGAAATATATGGAAAATTATAAAAGACTTGTTGGAGAAACTGGCGGAGCATGCAATTAAGACCACCGGGGCAAGAGAAGCCCTCACAGCAACCCTAACAGTTGGTGGTTCTCAAAGGAATAGTCTTATTGTAACTTTTGGTTGGGGGGGGGGGGGGGGGGGGGGTAAGCACATCCTGATTTACATCCCCTGCACCCAATAGGATATGTTGCAGTTTATATTAGTTTTCAGGAAGATGTTACTCTAACCATCTTTGTCATATAGTTTTGAGAAATAGAATTTCACTTCCTCTGTTGTGCATAGACACTGTGCTAGTTCACCTGAATGGAACATTTAGATAGAATTGGAAGATGAGCATTATGGCACCGGACATGATAAGACTGAATTTAGTCCGGCGTTTTCTAAAACTCAAGGATTTAATAATTCTGAATTCTACCAATGTATTAATTGAACACAAGCATTGGATATGATTAATGTGACCCAGGTAAACAAACTAATACGGGAAAGTTCATCTGAGACGAGAATGAGTCAAAGTGTCCAACATTTGAATATTACCTAATGACAATATCAGAGTGTTTACTTGACAAACCTCATTGTTCGTAATTTCTTTGTAATATCGCATAGTATACACGTCCAACTAAAAATTGAATTCAGTTACTTTAATACCCTCTGAAAATTTCTTGTAAATTAGCTACAAGAGCGTGGTACTAAACTTTTCTTCATAACACTTTAATTTCTTATCACATTGCATGACCAGCATTGCATTTCAAAGAGAAAACAGCGTCGACGGCACGGTGATTGGAGATGTTGCGGCAACATTGGGGACTAAGCCAACCGTTTATTTGAGCATGCTTCCTATCCACAACCTCAAGGCAAGCCCCGGTGCACTCCCATGTGTTGCAAAATTTTTCTTTCGTATCACATGAATGTGGGTCGTGTATTGTGAATTACGTGTAGGATTTTGATTGAAACTCCACCTGCATGTGACCCAAAATAATCCTACTATGTGCTGTTTTAGATTAATATTATTGATCCATTATACTATGCTTAACTTTTTCTAGCTATTGGTGCACCGACGCGTGGGCCCGATTCATCAAGTGCGCCGTACAACTTCCCTGCTCCGGATGCAGACAGTGCCGAAGAATTATCCTCCTTGGAAAATGAATGTTCGGACAGTCTGGAAACAAATTCCGGACAGCATCTGGTGCACAATCAAGCAACATGAACATCTGCAATAATCCAGTCAGGTCCTCCCACAACATGCTATGTAATAATATTGTGTGAAACCAAAATATTTTGGTAATGATTTCATATGTCTATTTAATTCCACAGGAAAACCAACAGCTTTGGAAGAGGCCTTGAATGATCCCGACCGAAAGAAAGCTATGGACACAGAATATGAAGCCCAATAGAAGAATCAGACATGGCATCTTGTACCAAGAAAAGGTGTGAGCAATATAATTGATTCAAAGTGGGTATATAAAATTAAGAAAAATGCAGACTGCTCAATTGACAGATACAAAACAAGATTGGTGGTGAAAGGATTTAAACAGAGGTATGGATATGATTAAAAAGATACCTTCAATCCAATTGTTAAAAGCAGCCACAATTAGAAATGTGTTGCAATTGCATTGTCCAATAATTGGTGCTCGAGAAAGTTGGATATTCGTAATGCCTTTTTGCTTGGTGATTTAGAAGAAGATGTTTATATGAGCCAACCTCCAGGTTATGAGATTTCAAAATATTCTAACTATGTGTGCAAATTAGACAAAATTATTTATGGGCTGAAACGGGCACCAAGAGCATGTTATTCTAAACTTAATACTAAATTAATTCGGCTTGGCTTCAAAAGAAGATACTTCTCTATTTATTTACTATAAGGGTAAAATTGCACTTTATCTCCTTATACATGTTGATGATATAATTGTTGCTAGTTCATCCCAGCAGGAGGTGGAATCAATGTTGACTGATTTAAAGAAAGGTTTTGCACTCAAAGATCTAGGTGATCTTCATTATTTTCATGGAATTGAAGTTTAAAAGATAAATGAACGAATTCTTTTGAACCAAAATAAATGTGCCTAAGAAATCATCAAGAAGGCGCAAATGGAAACATGTGAATCAGTTTCTACTCCTTTATGTAGCACAGAGAATTATTCAGCATATGTTAGACATGACGGGGTTCTGTACCCCTGGTACTGAAGAATACCGAACAATGAACAGCGTACAGCTTCGACAAGATCTGGACCGCATCTGACCTCCGGTGTGAGGAGAAACCTACCACACGAGCCTCGACCATAGAGGTCAGGGAAGTGAATCGGTCCGAGCCCCGACCATCGAGGTCTGACGGTGCAACCTACCGAGCTCGAGCTCGAGAGCAGGTAACGGGATTCAATACGGATGCGAGCCAGAGCAGATGCGTTCTATACTGAAGGGATTACCACATGTGATGTGACTCTGCAATAGAGCATCGTGTGGGCTGACAACACATCTCATCCCCTTATGTGCGGCGGTGAGCACGCACCAAAGGATGATGCAGACCGGACAACGCGACAGGAACGGATACTGCAGCAATGACTTCTATGACCAAAGTGGCCTGGGGAGCATGCTGACACGAACACCGTGCCACCAGCCCCAATTATGAGCAGCTGGGTATAATGTTTTGCCCAGCAATAAAAGGGGGCCCAAAAACCACCTTTAGGGGCACGTCCAAATAGGCACGTTAGAACACAGCGAAACTCCCATGCACGAGAACTCTTTGAAGAGGGCTCGCTTGTAAACCGTTGTAACCCTCTCTTGATCTAACAAAGAGCAGGTGCTGGGCACGCTAGACGTAGGGCATTCTGGCCTGAACCAGTATAAATCCCTTGTGTTCCTTGTACTTTGTTAGCTAGTTGTGACACCCGGTTCTGAAAAATGAACCAAGTACAGTGTATGTGTATCCAGGATGTTCAACACACATACACAAGTGCATCACAAACGATATACAGAAAATTACCACAGGACAAGATTAATTAACCACTTTTATTAGAGAATTCAGAATATCCTCAAATACGAGCACTAATGAATATTAATGACAAGTTTCAACTAATGCAACAGAAATAAACTAATTAAGCAAACTAAATAGCTAGGCAGCATAAGCAATAGGGTAGCGCAGCTCCAATCAACACCACAGGCAAAGCTGACGGTAGACACGGCCTAGAACTTTGCATTATCATCGTTATACTCCCAAATTTGACCTGCAACTGTTGGGGGAGGATTGCAAGGGTGAGTATATGTCGTACTGAACAAGTGTGGAAAGTATGACATGTAACTGATACAAATGACGATATAATAATGGCTAAGTGCTGAAAGGTACATTAAAACATGTGAAAAGCAATATATTATATGTATATGAAGTATTCCCATCATAAACCATAATTAATAACATAGCACCAGTCCATATTCCATATCCATCACCATCACACCATTAACCATATTCAATGCCATAGTTTAATCCGTAACCAGCCATAACCAGTACCAAACCGTAACCATCTCAAATCCTAATTTTCCTCTAAGCATGGAAGTTGTCCAGGTGCTCATAACCGGGAGCACGGCTATCATGATAGTTTTATTAGACTCTGCAAAGTTTGTACCACTTTACCCACGTGTTTGTGATTTCATCACCTTTTAGTGACTAAGAACCTCCCTTATGCCCATGACCCGTCGGTCACGTTACACACTTCCGTTGGTGTGTTGCTAAGAGATCACAAAATAGCCTTTACAAATGGATTACTAGCCTATTTAGACCCCACTGAGGTTTCACCAGTGGCGATGTATCCTACAGAGCACATCTTCAACCAAGGGCCCCCTCTTGAGCCATTCGGATCCCAGGGTAGTCCCACCAATCATCAACAAACCCAATCCGACTACCCCTTCCCCGAGCATCATTAATGGTCCAAATAGCACTGGCAAAGCCCTAATTAATCAGCTATGCCGCACCCATACTTGTCCTCATGGTGGCACTGTTGTCCTGGCTTATTCTCGCATGAACCGATCCTTAGATCTAAAGCCAGCAAACCACCATAACATCCAACCCATCCACATACCAGGCTTGCTTAGATCACCCATTACCATATAGTTCATGTTAACCATAATCTCATAAATACATATTAAGTTAAGTGGTATAGCTGTTTTCCCATCCCAATTGATTAAGCGGAGCAAAAAGGTAAAAATCCCATCCCGAGTCTCTACCATGTATTCCAGGTGACAAGGGTGGTCAAACAAATCTAGTAAACTTCCTATCATAGGATTTCCCATCAAAATTGACACAAAAATGCAGTTTTGCAAACAAAACATTTATTTTAAAAATAGGATCAATATGCCTCAAAGACACTTGCCTTGCTCTTGGGATTGATTCGGGTCAAAGCCTTCAAACTCTTGGTGCTGGAGATCCTCCGCGGCACTCTCTAGCGCAAATCCATCTAATCCGCACAATAAACATACAAGACAAGAAACACAATCAAAGAGTGCACAAATATTACTCAATATGACATGATACGCATGATTGATGCAAATGCAAGGTAGAACTTGTTAATAGATTGCTTTTAAATGATAACTATCTAGCTCTAATAGATTTTAACAAGTTTATACAGGTTTGGATTTGATTAGATCAAATTTTAGAACTAATTCAACACAATTTAAATGGGAAAATCGTACTAGTCAGCTAGGGACCGGACAAGTCCGCACTTTATGAGATCAGCAGATTAGGGTTTTCTAGGTCGACGTGAATTTGGATACTAGGGGTCGAATTCACGTAAGGAAAATGAAATAGAAGGTATACCAGGTCTTTAGAACTCCAATTAATCAAGGATCTCGGAAACAACACTTGGATCTTGATGATCTAGGGTTGATGATGAACTTGGAGATGAGTTGGTGATGAAGAATGAAAATTGATGGAGATCTTGATCCTCTTTCGTTTCCTCCTCTTCTTCTTCTTGCTTGGGATGTCCTTCTCCCTCCTTGATGGCGTCTCTCCACGAACTAGGGTTTGGGTGGGGTGGAAAAGTGGCAAATAGATGTCAAGCCAAGGGGTGTGGTTGTTTATATAGAGGTGGAGGCTAGGGTTAGATGGATTTCGAGTTTGAGAGGAGTAGATGCTGGTTTAGAGTCCCACATGGGCTCTAAAAGAGTTAGGCACGACGTTCCTAGGCCCACTTAACGTAAAACCCAAGAAACAAGTCGTGAAACAAAAGATCAACTCGGAGTCACGAAATATAGGACAAGTCCGAAAAGGACAGGACTAATCCAAAGTTGTCCAGAGAGAAATCGAACAACTCTTACCAAAAATCGGACAAGTCCGACTTTAGTCAGAGAGGAAAACAAACAAGTCCGCTGGAACACCGAACCAGTCCGAACAAGTCCATGGACTTAGCAAATTTTCAAGGATTCTTGGAACACCGGACTAGTCCGCATAAGACCGGACAAGTACAAAAGTGTCCAGAGGCAAAAACAGACTAGTCCGCAGCAAAAACGGACAAGTCTGATCGAGGTCAGAGAGAAATCGGACTAGTCTGCATCAAAATCGGACTAGTCCGCACTTTCCAAAATTTTAAGTGCGGTTTTGTTCCAAATCAATTTTAAACTTATTCCTCTTTACACGGTTTAATGTTAAACATGTATATGAATGTATGTAGGCATGATGCATGAAAATGAGGGTGTTACACTAGTCCATTCAAGGATGAAATGATATTATTCGTTGATGAAAACACCAACAAGAAAAACTCTTAGTACTGAGGATGCCACTAAATAGAAGAGTATTGTGGGAGCTTTGTAGTACCTCACATTAACAAGGTCCGACATTGCTTCTTCCAGTTAATAAAGTTTGTCAGTAGTTGCATCAGCCTACTACAATACACATGGCCATGGTCAAAAGAATTCTGAGATATATACAATGGACAATATATTATGGAGTTAAATTTATCAGAGATAGTCCAATACAAATTAATGGATATTCTTATACTGACTGGGGCTAGATGTTTATATGACAGAAGATCAATCTAAGGATTTGCTATCTATTTGGGTTCAAATATTATATCTTAGGTTGCAAGAAAATAACCCACTGTATCTCGTTCATGTACAGAAGCGGAATATAAATCGTTGACTAATGCAACAACAGAAGTAATATGGGTACAAACCCTTTTGAAAGAGTTGGGAATTCCACAAGAATGTGCTATATTATGATGTGACAATTTGGGAGCAACATTTATGATGGTAAATCCAGTCTTTCATGCTTGAACCAAGCAAATTGAAATAGATTACCATTTTATGAGAAAAAAGGTTGCTAGCAAAACCTTGGAAGTCATGTTCATATCGATAAAGGATCAGATTGCTGATGTTTCACAAATCCACTAACTTCGTATAAGCAACTCGTATTTCTGCGCAATCTAAACATGGGAATTTTAGATTGGAGGTGTTAAGAGAACAGTTCTACACATAAGGTCGCATGAGATGACACGAAAAATAATGAAACAGGTTGAAGATATCAAGCATTGGCGCCGAATCGAAGACCAAGGAATATCTATCAGCTGGAGATAGAATTATTTTAGATAAAGTAGTTCATATCTTTGTAATTTTTACCGCACACAATTGAAGATATTTGGCCGTTAGAGATAGATTAGTTTCTAGAGATGAATCGGTTGTGATCAGATCTCAACAAACTTTATCTTCTTCTCTTATCTCTAATGGTGCGCACATCTGTATGTAGAAAATATGGGGTAAACTGTGCATTGGCCTAGCCGCACAGGTTCCATGTTGATTTATAGGAAAACTTATAGGGGGTGCGGCATCAACAGATATGGAAGGGATAGATATTATACTAACAGATTTGATCTCTAAAGAATATATTCTATCTATACATGATCTGATTCAATTCTTAAATTTGTTGTGCCGCATCTAGAAGATTACGGTCAACTTATTCTATCACCGGGTACTCCAACAATTTCATGTGGTCGAATATCTTCAACACCTCCCCTCAATCCTAACATCTCATGTTAAGATTGCAACGGAACTCTATAAGTCTTTGCACTGGTAGAGACTTAGTAAATCCGTCGGCCACCTGGTCCCTTGTTCCGATGAACTTAACATGCAGTAACTTCTTTGCCACTCTCTCTCACACAAAGTGGTAATCAATTTCTATATGCTTGGTCCAAGCATGAAATACTGGATTTGCAGTTAAATACGTGGCACCCAGATTATCGCACCATAGTTGTGCTATTCCCTGTTGAGCAACACCCAATTATTTTAAAATGGTTTGCACCCAAATGACTTCTGCAGTGGCGTTTGCAATAGATTTATACTCGGCCTCTGTGCTCGGTCTGGATAATATGGGTTATTTCTTTGCGTTCCAAGAGATCAGATTTGTCCCCAAGAATATTGTGAATCCTCCGATAGATTTTCTATCGTCTGTGGACAGCCTGCCCAATGGCATCTGAATAGGCGTTTATCTGCAAGGAGCTATTTTTTGAGAAATCTTATACCAAGATCAATAGTACCTTTCACATACCTCAGTATCCTTTCGACTGCAATCATGTGTGTTGTCGCCGGGGCATGAAGGAACTGGCAGACACCTTGTTTACAGAAAAGGCCATGTCAGGTCTCGTTAGAGTAAGATATTGGAGAGCCCCCACAAGACTTCGATATTTCATTGCTTCATCGGCTGTCAAAGCTTTGCTTTCATGTAGTGAGTACTTTTCGGATGTGGCCAGAGGCGTGCCCACTGACTTGCAGTTACTCATTCCTGCCTTTTTCAGAATCTCTGCTGCGTATTTTCTCGGGCATGGCTGAATGCCCTCACTATTGTTCAATACCTCAATGCCCAAAAAATAGTGCAGGAAGTCTAAATCTTTTAAAGCAAAATCCTTCCTCAGGTCAGATAGCAGGGCTTCGACAGCTTCATTTGAGGAGCTTGCAACTATCATGTCATCGACATAGATCAACAAGAAAATAGTAACCCCAACTTTATTGTATATAAACAGCGACATGTCTCCCTTAGATGTAGTGTGTCGAAATGTAGACTAAGACACTTCCCCCGATACTACTAAAGCGTAGTCCGCGGAGGTTTGTATTCAGTTGCGATGCTCATAAGATTAAGAGCAAGACGGTGACAGAGATGATTTTTACGTGGTTCAGGCCGCCTGAGCGTAATTCCCTACTCCACGGGGTGATTGTTGGTTGTATGGGAGTGTATGTGTTGTGTGCGTGTGTCCTTGGTTGGGCTTCTACCGTGCGACGCATCCCTTTTATATGCTAAGAGCTGGCCATTACACTATTTGCTTGGTCCGACAGGTGGCCCCGGCTGTAATGATCCACTATACACAATCTACATGCATAATCATGATTAACAATCTAATAACGCTTATTAATGGTGGCATTATCAGTTTTGATGGTCCTCTGATCGTGCGTCATTAATGACGCATTAATCAGGTCTTGTAACGGCTGTTTTAATATCCTCTCGAATGTCCGTGCCGTTGGAGATCTTGTAGTCGTTGTAGGCTTAGGTCCGGAGGTACAACACGTGGCAACTCCGGAGCATTCCTCTGTGGGGAGGTTGGTCCGGAGCTACTCGACACGTGGAGGCATCGAAGCTTCCCTCTATTGGGGGTTAGATCCAGGGTTTTCAGACACGTGGCGGGTTCGGAGCTTCCCTATGGAGGGAGGTAGGTCTGATCCCGTAGGAAACGTGGCAGTACCGGAGCTACCCAAGCGAGGGACGCGGGCCCAGTGGTGTCAGACATGTGTTGCCTTCGGAAGTCTTCAACTCGAACATATGAACTTCTTAGTTTTAAGTGCGATATCAGAGGGTACCAGGTACCCAGGGTACCGAAAGTGGCCCCGGGCCTACCTCTAGGAGAAAACTTCTTGGTGAAGTTATATTACCAGAGGTGGGGCCATCTTCGATTCTTTGTCTTCAGCTTCAAAGTATTTTTCTGGGCGGTTGAGACGACGACAAAGAGTTATGACATCGCCATGTTGCCCTTTTTGATACAGCTCATGGGATCCTGGTGTGCAGATCTCACGAAATTGAAGGTCATCGGTGTAACACCCTCATTTTCATTCATCATGCATTGCATACATCATTACATATGTTTAACATTAATTCACATAAAAAGGAACAAGTTTAAAATGAATTAGAAGCAAAACCGCACTTAGAAGTTCCGAGAAGTGCGAACTTGTCCGTTTTTGGTGCGGACTAGTCCGATTTCTCTCTGAGCTCATTTTGGACATGTCCATTTTTGTGCATACTAGTCCGGTTTCATCTCTATACAATTTTTGGACTTGTCTAGTCCATTACGGACTAGTCCGGTATTCTGATTCCTTGAAAGTTCGCCAAGTCCCTAGACTTGTCCGGACTTGTCCGATATCTAGCGGACTTGTCCGTGTTCCTCTCTGACTAAAATCGGACTTGTCCAATATTGGCGAGACTCATCCGTTTTTCCTCTGTCTAAGTTTGGACATGTCCGATATAGTTCGGACTTATCCGATTTCTCTCTGACTAGCGATCGGACAAGTTCGACCTAGTGTAGGCTTGTCCGGAGATCGCAATTCCGAGTTGATCTTTTGTTTCACGGTGTGTTTTCGGGTTTACCTTAAGTAGGGCCTAAGGACGTCGTGTCTAACCCTTTTGGAGCCCATGTGGGACCCCACACCGGCCTCCACCCTCTCTAAAACCGACTACTATCAAACACTAATACTCCACCTCTATATAAACAACCCCACACCTCACTTTATATCTCTTTGCCACTTCCGAAACACACCTAAACCCTAGTTCGTGGGAGCCGCCACCAAGGAGGAGAAGGAGGTCTAGAGCAAGAAGAAGAGGAGGAGGAAACAAAAGAGGACCAAGTGATCAAGATCTCCATCAAGTTTTTGTTCTTCATCAATAAGTCACCTTCAAGTTCTTGTTCAACCCTAGATCGTCAAGATCCAAGTGTTGCCTCCAAAACCCTTGATTCTTTGGAGTTCTTAACACCTGGTATACCTTCTACTTTCTCTTTCTAACGTGAATTCAACCCGTTTCTCCAAATTCACATCGATCTAGAAGACCCTAGCTTGCTGGTTCTGCGTAGGGCGGACCGGTTGGGTCCTACAGCGGACGTGTCCGGCCTCTAGATCTAACTACAGTTAAATTAATTCTAAATTTAATTGAATCAACTTAAACCAGTTAAAAATTTTTAATAACCATTGTAAATGATTAGTAAACATTAATAGTAACTTGTTAACTCGTTTCACTTCGCATTTGCATTAATCATGCATGCCATGTCATATTGAGTAACATATGAGCATCTATTGATCGTGATTCTTGCCTTGTATGTTCATTGCGCGGATTAGATCGATTTGCGCTAGAGGGTGCTGCAAAAGACCTCCAGCACCAGCACTTTGAAGTCTTTGATCCCAATCAAGCCCAAGAGCAAGGCAAGTGTCCTTGAACATATTGATCCTAGTTTTAAATGTTTTGTTTGCAAAACGGCATTGCTTGTGTCAAATTTAAGGGAAACCCAATATAGGAGTTTACTAGTCTTGTTTGACCACCCTTGTCGCTTGGGATACATTGTAGAGAGTCAGGAAGGGCTTTTACCTTTTGGCCTCGCTCAAATTAATTGGGATGGGAAAACAACCAAGTTACTTAAATATAGATTATTGAGATGATGGATAATGTACACTGATGAATATGGTTAATGGTAACATGGTAATGGGTGATCTAAGCAAGCATGGTATGTGGATGGGTTGGATGTTATCGCCTGCTTTAGATCTAAGGACCGGTTCATGGAGCGACCATCCAGGATTTATAGTGCCACCACGAGGCTAAGTATGGGTCTGACATAGCTGATTAATTAGGGTATCTCTAGTATTGCGAGGATCATTTGGCGCGTCAGGGAAGGTGAGTCGGATTGGGTTTGGATTTGTGGTGGGACTTCCTGGGATCCGATTGGCATGAGAGGGTGCCCTTGGTTGAAGATGTGCTCAGTTGGAGGCACCACCACCAGTGAAACCTCAATGGGTCTATGCATACTAGTAATCCCTTCGTAAATTCTATTTTGTGATCTCAGGGCCACACACCAACGGAAGTGTGAGACGGCATAACAGAGGTTCTTAGTCACTGAGAGGTGATGAAATCACGAACACGTGGGTAAAGTTGTACAACCTCTGCAGAGTCTTAAAAACTATCATGATAACCGTGCTCCTGGTCATGAGCAACCTGGACCCTCACATGATTAGAGGGAAACTTGGAATTTGGCATGGTTCAGTTATGTTTTGATATTGGGATGGTTTGGTACTTGTTATGGTTGATAATATGGTTATGGCTGGTTATGGATTGAATTATGGTATTGGATATGGTTAATGGTAATGGTTAAATCTGGTATAATGGTGATGAATATGGAATATGGACTTATACTATGATAATCATTGTGGTATACGATGGGTTTACTTCTTATACATATAATATACTGCTCTTCAAATGTTTTAATGTACCTTTCAACACTTAGCCTTTATTATTGTCGTCATTCGTATCAGCTACATATCATACTTTCCCACACATGCTGAGTATGATATGTACTCACCCTTGCAATTCCCCCACCAATAGTTGCAGGTCAGGGTTGGGAGTATCATGAAGTTAATGAGGATTTCTAGGTTGTGTGCTGCCGTCAGATTTGCCTGTGGTGTTGCTTGAAGCTATGCTACCCTTTATGCTCAATTTGCTTAGTTTGCTTAGTTGCTTAATTAGATCATTTCTGTTGCAGTTATTGTTCAATAATGATTATCAAAGTTGCAAAATGAGTATTACTTGAATATTGTAATAAAAGTACTTATTTAATAATTTGATTTGTGGTAATTATCTTTTATCAATTGTGAATCACTTGTGTATGTGTGTTAAACATCCTGGGAACACATATACTGCTCTTGGTTCATTTTTCGGAACCGAGTGTCACAATTTGGTATCAAAGCCACAGGTTGACCGTAGGATGCAACCTAGATAGAATGGACACTTTAGAGCACATAGGAGCACTCAGGAATCGATGTGTTTTTGCTTGGTGTGTTGATTGCTATGTATTGCTGCTTGTGTGCTTAGTAGAGGATTGTGGGATGCTTTAGCATTGCCATGTCCACATAGTCTTGTATAGGTAGTTGCTTAGTTTCCTATCCCTTGATGCATATAGTTGGGGATGTTTTCTAAATTCTTTTCTCTTGCTTTTCTTCAGATGGTGAGGACTCGCAACCAGAGGGATCACAATGATGAGGAGGAGAACAATGGGGCACCTTAGAACAAAAATGGACAAGGACCTGCCCAGGGAGCTATCAATCTTGAGCAGCTATTGGTCATGCAGAACCAGCTCATGCAGAACATGATACAAACTATGGGACGATTGCAAGCTGGCAACAACAACCAGCCTCACATGCCTTCACTGTGACCACCCCCACCGCCTCATAACCGGTTGGGAGAATTCATGAGAACCAGGTCTAGTCTGTGGAAAAGAAGCTAGCTATTGTCCAATGCAGTGACTGGGAGAAGGTTCTATTTGCTTCCCATCAACTAGTTGGAGCAACTGCAGATTGGTAGGATTCTTTATGCAACGCTCATGAGAATCATGAGAGGATCACTTGGGCTCAATTCAAGGAGAGATTCCATTCCCATTATGTGCTGGAAGGTGTTATGATCCTAAAGAGACAAGAATTTGAGAATTTGAGGCAAGGAAGGTCAAGTGTGAGTGAGTATATCAATAAGTTCACTCAACTTTCAAGTTACGCCCCTGAAGATGTCCGCCGGGACAGTCGGAAGCAATACATGTTCATGAGAGGCTTGAACAATGAGATCCAGGTACAATTGCTCAACTGTGATGATGCAAACTTCCAGAAGCTAGTTGACAAAGCAATTGTGGTTGAGAACAAAGTTCGTGAGATGGAGCAGGATAATAATAGAAAAGCACCATATCAAGGACAACAACAAGGAAGCAATGTGTGCCCCCGCTTTGCACCACCAATGCGCCATATTACAACACCCCTGCGCCTTCTCAATGCCCTGGTTATCAACCTCGTCCAGCTCAACCTCAGTTTGTGCAGCAACGCCCCGCTATGCAAGCACCTAGGCCTCCAATGCCTTATGCACCTCGTGCCAATTTTACTGGTGCAAATGTGCAGAATCAAGTCCGTCCAAATTTTGGTTCAGCTAAGAAGTGCTATACATGTGGAGAAGCAGGACATTTTGCATCTCAATGTCCTAAGTAAGGCCTTGGTCAAGGAAGCAACGTGCCAAGACAGAACCCAAGACCGAATGGAGGAGCGCCACAAGGCAATCGTGGACAACAGAATTTTGCTTGTGACAATGTGAACCAAGTCTCTACGGAGGAAGCGCAACAAGCAGATAAAATGGTAATTGGTATGTTTCTCACAAACTCCAACCCAACGACTATATTATTTGATTTTGGAGCATTGCATTCATTCATTGAATCGAAGTATGTTGCCAAGTATAGTTTGCCTATCTCTCGTATGAAGTATACTCTATTGGTTAAATCTCCTGGAGGAGAGATGAGGACAAATATAGTATTTCCAAAAGTAAGCCTTAGAATCAGGGGGGTGGACTTCTTTGCCAACCTCATTGTCTTGGATTCTCAAGGATTGGACATTATACTTGGAATGGACTGGTTGAGGAAGCACAATAGAGTCATTGAATGTGCCACAAAGATGGTGAAGTTGACCAATGAGGAAGGGATCACGATAGAATTTGAAGCATCTCAACATGCATCGAAGCAATTGGAGTTGAACCACATGAATGGTGCTGCAATTGAGGAGATTCCAGTGGTGTGTGAATTCTTGGATGTGTTTCTAGATGAGTTGCCAGATATGCCACCTGACCAGGACATACAATTTGTTATTGAATTAATACCTGGAACCGCACCTATAGCTAGAGGCCATATAGGATGCGTC
The DNA here is from genome assembly GCA_036927565.1 of Tuctoria greenei. NCBI lineage: Eukaryota > Viridiplantae > Streptophyta > Magnoliopsida > Poales > Poaceae > Tuctoria > Tuctoria greenei. The sequence goes on from JAYESD010000003.1 coordinate 52,728,234, forward strand.
CTAAGGAGTTAGCGGAGCTCAAGAAGCAAATTCAAGAGCAACTGGAGAAGGGTTTTATCCGCCCAAGCTATTCATCTTGGGGAGCGCCCATACTTTTCGTGACAAGAAGGATGGATCCCAATGGATGTGTGTGGACTACTGAGCTCTCAACAAGGTGACAATCAAGAACAAGTATACATTGCCCCACATCGAGGATTTGTTTGACCAAATGAAGAGCGCATGCATTTTCTCCAACATTGATTTGAGGTCAGGCTACTTTCAAATGAAGATTAGACTGTCGGATATACCCAAAACAGCTTTTTGGACACGATATAGATCTTATGAGTACACCGTGATCTCCTTTGGTTTGACAAATGCACCTGCCTATTTCATGTACCTCGTGAATAAGGTCTTTATGGAGTACTTGGACAAATTTGTTGTGGTGTTAATTGATAACATTATGATCTACTCGAGGAACGAGGAGGAACATGAGGAACACTTGAAGCTCACGTTAAAGAAATTGACGGAGCATCAATTGTATGACAAGTTCAACAAGTGTCAGTTTTGGCTAAGGGAAGTGTCATTTTTGGGTCATATCATCTCGAGAAGAGGAGTATCGGTTGACCCAGGAAAGGTGAGGGACGTGTTGAAATGGGAATCGTCTCAGAATCTAAAGGAAATTAGGAGTTTTTTCAGAATGGCTGGATTTTACCGCCGGTTCATCAAGGACTTTCCCAAAATAGCCAAGCCAATGACAGAACTGTTAATGAAGGGGGAAGCATTCCAATGGACTCAAGCTTGTCAAGACAGTCTTGAGGAGCTAAAGAAGAGGTTAACCACCTCGCATGTGTTAGTTTTGCCGGATGTGAGGAAAAGCTTCGATATTTATTGTGATGCATCAAGACAAGAACTTGGATGTGTGGGCATGCAAGAAGGTCAAGTGGTAGCCTATGCATCAAGGAAATTGAAGAAACATGAGCAAAATTATCCAAAGCATGATCTCGAACTTGCAGCCATAGTGCATGCCTTGAAGATTTGGAGACATTACATTCTTGGTCACATGTGTGAGGTTTATACGGACCACAAGAGTCTCAAGTACATATTCACGCAAACGGACCTGAATTTGAGGCAACAAAGATGGTTGGAGCTCATCAAGGATTATGATGTGGGAATCAATTATCACCCAAGAAACGCTAATGTCGTGGCCGATGCATTGAGTATAAAAGGAGTAAGTCACCATCCGAGAGCTTCCATCCGAGCTATGCAAGGAGTTCGAACGATTGAGTCTCGGATTTGTGAATGAGATGGGAATAATGGATTTAAATCCGACATTGGAGTGAGAAATTTGAGAAGCACAACCAAAGGATGAGGAAATTCAGGAAATCAAGGAAAGGACCCAAGATGGGAGAGAATACAGATTTGATGAGGACGAACATGGTACTTTATGGCTTGGTAAAAGGATCATCATGCCTAATGTGAAGCATATTCGGGAGACAATATTAAAGGAGGCACATGACTCGCCATATTCAATTCATCCCTGTTGTACGAAGATGTGCAAGGACTTGAAGACATATTATTGGTGGGCTAGCATGAAAAAGGACATAGCTGAATATGTAGCTTTGTGTGATGTGTGTCAACGACTCAAGGCGGAACATCAAAGGCCAGATGGACTATTGCAACCATTGAAGATTCTGGAGTGGAAGTGGGAAGAGATTGGAATGGACTTCGTTGTTGGTTTTATGCGTACCTAGTCCGGTTATGACTCCATATGAGTAATCGTGGATTAACTAAGTCATGTCACTTTATTCCCGTCAAGACTACCTTTAATAGGGAGAAGTTGGCTGAACTATATATGGGAAGAATAGTATGTTTGCATAGAGTTCCAAAGAAGATAGTGTTGGATAGAGGTTCTCAACTTACCTTCAAGTTTTGGCAGAAATTGCATGAAGCATTGGGAACAAAGTTGAATTTCGGCTCAGCATATCACCCTCAAATGGATGGACAAACTGAGAGGACCAATCAGATTTTAGAGGATATGTTAAGAGTTTGTGCTTTGAAGCATGGAAGCAGTTGGGACAAAAGCTTGCCATATACAAAATTTTCATATAACAATAGTTACCATGCAAGCTTGAAAATGTCACCCTATGAAGCACTATATGGGAGGAAGTGTAGAACACCTTTGTTTGGAATGAGACAGAAGAGAACCAGGTATTTGGACCTGATATGTTGCGAGAAGTTGAAAAACAAGTTCAGATCATCCGCAAAAATTTGAGGGCTGCCCAATCAAGACAAAAAGGATATGTGGACAATAGGAGAAGAAAACTAGCCTTTGAAGTGGGAGACTTCGTGTACCGTATAGTGTCACCCATGCGAGGCCATAAGAGGTTTAATATTAGAGGCAAGCTAGCACCTTGCTATATTGGACCGTTCAAGATTTTGAAAAAAACAGGGAGAGGTAGCATATAATTTGGAGGTGTCGGCACATCTTTCAGATGTACATGATGTGTTTCATGTTTCCCAGCTCAAAAAGTTTTTAAGGGTACCGGAAAAACAAGTGCCAATGGAAGAATTAGAACTAGAAGCAGATTTGACTTATGTCGAGCAACCGATCAAAATCTTGGAACCAATAAGAGGGTCACAATGAACAAGGTTATTCGATGGTGCAAAGTACAATAGAAGCAAAGATCGAAAGATCGAACAAAGGTCAATCTGTCCTATCCGAGAAAAATAGTTCTGGAACACTGCAAAGAAACTTGTGTAGATCATAAAGAACAAATCCAATGACCGTGAAATTTTCATAGATGATAGAACATCCAGTTGTGAAGACAACCCAAAAAGACTGACGTCAATCATATTTGTAAAACTTGAGGTATGATAAAACCACCGAAGAAAGGTAGTGTTGTGCAGAAACTCGACGAGAAAGACTTGACGAAAAGAAGGCAGACGAACAAGGCACAAAAGCTCCTTTAGACTAAGAATTTTATTGATCAAAACTTACAAGGAACAGCCCCAAAGTTGTGCACCACAAGCTCTGGCCTCCCTTGCTTATATAACCAGCCCTTAGGCCAACCCAAACCTAACTAGGACTCTAATCCTACTCAATTCATGAATTGAAACTTTCCATATCTGCTCAAGACTCTTCTATATGCAGATAGAAGCAATCTTAAGACTTCCAAACAGCTTAGGAACTTATCTAAAATTCCTAAAAAAAACTAAACTTCATGACCCACACGAAATTCTATCAGAACCAACTCAAAACTTTCCATATTTGAGTCAAACACGACTCAGCCGCAACCTGAGTTCATAACCTAGTCGGTTGGACCTTTCCGACCAATTCTTTACATCCACATCCCTTCATCACACCTCGGAACCATGTAGCCACGTCCATGCACTCCTTGCACACATGCAAACATCTTCCAACGACGTCCACGATACCTTCATATGTATTGTTCTCGATTCAAATATGTTGTGCGGCCTCCCGATCAACTCAACCACCATTCCTCCTGAACTTGGTTGTTAAACCTTATCTTCTCTATAAGCCTAGTTCAATGGTTCCCGTCGCCAGCCATGTCTTGAAATCAAGCAACACCTGCACATGAATAAACAACCGATACTTTCGAGCACAAGTCAACGACTTGGCTCTCGTTAGTTCCGAAACCACAACACCTTATGTGAGCACCTCACATAAGCATGTTGCAAACCTCAGCAAAAAGATATCAACTTTAACCACCAATACACACCAAAATCTTAGTAAAAGAATACTAAGCAAACATTCCATAATCCAAAAAGCAAGTTTGAAACATTGCAAGTTAAAAGCATAACCAATGCGATCAAGCTCCAAACCTTGTCAAAGTTAACCGGACCTTGAACTGGAGCTTACCAAAACTAACAGGATGTCGCGCTGGAACTTATCAAAGCTAGCAGGACCTAGCGCCGGAGCTAACCAAAGCTAGTCGTCCCTAGCGTTGGAGCTTTCCAAAGCTAGTCGGACCTAGAGCTGGACCTAACCAAAGCTAGTTGGACCTAGACAAAGAAGTCATACCTAGCCAAAGCAAGTCGGACCTTGCCGGAGCTACCCAAAACAAGCCGGACCTATTGTCGGACCTTGCTGGAGCTCGGACCTAGAGTCGGACCTTGATGATAAAGGTGTTTTGGTAGTATTCAAAACTTTTATTGTCATAGGCAATGTATTCAGCACACATAGGTCTCACAATATCCCCCTTGATGAATGCTTTGGCAACACCACTTAAAATCAGAACATTGGCTTATTCACATGAAAATTTTGAAAACAATTTATCCTCCTTTTTGAAAATCGATAGAAATAAATTTATCCTCCTATACTTATTTTCCCCCTTGCATACTTCTCCCCCTTTGACAATGTATTCAGCAAGTACAAAAGAGAAATTTTAATTTGTTATGAGCACATTATAACATATACATACAGAACAAAGCTCATCCAAGTCATACTATCAAGTAATATACACTATCACAATAATGAGATACATAAAGTAGTGTAAGTCATGCTAGAGATCAAATGTAATTTTCAATTTAAGCAAGTCATGATCTCACAAACTTAACTATTTCAAAACTTGAAGGCATGATACTTGTTGTTGCAATTTTTAAGCACAAATATTGATCATATGAAATTTGCAAGAGATTATATGTGCATCAGTCTTATTCTAACCAACCAAGCCAAGCATATGTCATTTAACAATCACAAGCTTAAGGACATGGTTTTAGTCATACACAACTTCTTCCAAGTTCATATCTAAGTTCAACGATAAGCCATTCAAAAGAAGAAGTGCGATGCATGCAAATTCTCTTTATATTTTCTCATTTTTTTTCATTTGAGCATAAAAGCTCAACATGTGGATAGTTGATTGATTAATTTTTCATTATTAAAAGCACTTGTGAGCATGCAACAAGTTCAAAGCAGCAAGAAAGTTCGATCATGACCAGATTTAGTATAAGTAATTATTCCAATTACTATTCATGGCAAAAACAAAAATATATATAACATGAGTAATGTAGTAAGAACTTTCAGTATGTAAAAGGAATCACAAAGTCATATATGTATGAAATACTATGCTCGTATTATTTTAAATTCATATTCACACATAAATTTCCAAAGTTTCCAAACTCCACCTCAATATAAGCCATGAGGATGCATACCCCTTATTTCACTACAAATACAAAAAAAAGAGTGAAATCCAAAAATTTTGTAAAAATGTTAGTCAACTGTTGTTCGGTATCTACATGGTGAAGCACAATGTTTACTTTTTCAACATTATCACGGAGAAAGTGATACCTAATGTCAATGTGTTTAGTTCTAGAATGTTGCACGGGGTTTTTAGCAATGCAAATGGCACTACTGTTATCACAAATAATGGAACACTATCTAGATCAACCCCATAGTCCTTAAGTGTTTGAACAATCCAAATAATTTGTGAGCAAGCCCTAGCAGCAGCTACATATTCAGATTTGGCTGTGGATTGTGCAACTGAATTTTGTTTTCTAGGGGACCAAGCAACAGGTTAATTACCAATAAAATGACAAGCACCGGAAGTACTTTCCCATTAATCCTGCAACCCCCAAAATCAGCATCCAAAAAAAGCATTTCAAAGTAACGGATGAGGAAAAAGGAAGAAAAATGCCGAATTCTTGAGTTCCATGTAAGTGCTTGAGAATTCATTTGATGGCTTGATGATGTGAAGAACGTGGGGAAGCTTGAAACTGTGCACAAAGACATACGCTAAATTGTATGTCCGGTCTTGATGCCGTGAGGTACAAAAGTGATCCGATCATGCTTCTATATTCTTTTTGATCCACGGGTTCACCATCTTCATCAAGTTCAAGTGTTGATGTTGTTCCCAATTTTGTCCGAAGAGGCTTGCTTTTGTCCATGTTGAAGCGCTTGAGAAGGTCTCTTGTATACTTCATTGATGCACATAGGTTTCCTCCAGGTTTCCTCCATAGTTTGCTTGATTTGTAGCCCCAAAAAATATGTAAGTTCTCCCATCATACTCATCTCAAATTATGAACTCATCATAGCTGAAAACTTGGACACAAGATCATGAGAAGCACAACCAAAGATAATATCATCCACATACACTTGAACGAATAATGAGTCATTGCCATGCTTAAGAACAAAAAGAGTTTTATCAACCTTGCCCATGGTAAACCCCTTTTCAAGTAAGAATGTTTTTAACCTATCATACCATGCTCTAGGAGCTTGTTTTAGACCATACAGGGCTTTAGTTAGTTTGAAAACATGATTAGGAAAATCTGGATTTTCAAAACCAGATGGTTGCTTAACATAAACCTCCTCATCTATGTAGCCATAAAGAAAAGCACTTTTTACATCCATTTCATATAATATGAAACCTTTAGATGCAGCAAAAGCTAACAAAATTCGTATGGCTTCTAATCTAGCAACGGGAGCAAAAGTTTCATCAAAATCTAGACCTTCAATTTGAGTGAAACCTTGAGCAACCAATCTAGCCTTATTCCTAGTCACAACCCCATCCTCACTTTGTTTACTTTTAAACACCCATTTAGTTCCAATTAAAGTGTGATCTTGAGATGGAGGTACAAGTTTCCAAACATTATTTCATTCAAAATTTTCTAACTCTTCTTGCATGGCAATAATCCAAGATTCATTAGTGAGTGCGTGTGATATATCTTTGGGTTCAAAAGAAGCAAAAAAAGCAGAATGAGCATAAGAATTGGGGTCGGAAAACCAAGATCTTGTAACTCATTCATGCAAGCCTCCAATTATCTGTTGCGGGGGATGCTTCTTGTAAATCCGTAGGGGAACAGATGTCTCACAAGCTTCTTCTTCATCAGGTTCATCATAGATTGATGAGCTTGTGGCTTGTGGATGATCAGGACCAGCAGAGATGGTAGTCGGAGCTTGTTCAAAGTTTGGAGTTGGACACATGTCATCTTCGGAACTATCAGGCAATATCACCGACTCTTCTTCTTCTTTGAAAATACCCCCCCCCTGAGGATATGGATGCGGACCGACAATATTTGAGCTAGTACCTTGGCTAGCTTCATCAAAAGACACCTCACAAGTCTCCACAATTTTGTTAGTGTCAAGTGAAAACACACGGTAGCCTCCAGTATGAGATGGATAACCAAGAAACAAGCCATCAATGGATCTAGATTCAAATTTATCAAGATTACCATGTTTCTTAACAAATCATTTCCAACCAAAGACCCGAAAGTATGTAACACTAGGCCCATGTCCAAACCGGAGTCATATGGTGTTTTACCTGGCTTAGCACACAAGAAAACACGATTTGAGACATAACAAGCGGTTGTAATCGCATCAGCCCAAAATTTCCTAGGAGTTTGATGTTCATCAAACATAGTTATAGCCATATCAACTAAGGTACTCTTTTTTTTTCTACAACACCGTTTTGTTGAGGTACATATGGTGAAGAAAATTGATGATCTATTCCATTTTCGGCACAAAAGTGATCAAAAGATTGATTTTTAAATTCGGTTCCATTATCACTTCTAATTGCTTTAAAGGATCCTAGGTGATCAATTGATAATCTAAGAAATAAAGTTGTAAGGTGACTAAAAGCTTCATTCTTAGATGACATAAAGTAAACCCAAGAGTATCTAGAATAATCATCAACAATCACAAGAACATACCATTTACCTCTGAATGATTGAACACGTGAAGGTCCTACAGTGTCAAGGTGCAAAAGTTGACCCGGTTCAGTTGTCATGATCATTGACAGAGACTATGTGAACATGCAACCATCTTACAATGTCTACAAGAAGAGCACACATTTTCTTTGTCTCCTTTAAGCTTAGGCAACCCACATATGTGATCAAGAGCACTAACACGCGTTAGATGATCAAAACCTATGTGACCAAGTCTACGATGCCAAAAATATAAGTCCTTTGAATCATTAGCAACTAGACACCTATGCTTAGAGCAAGACATATAAAAATCAGCTTTAAAAACTCTTCCAAACCGAGACATGTTAAAAATAAGCTCACTATTTGAATTTACAACTTTGCAGCAATTTTTAGTGAAAATAATTTTTAGATTTTCATCTAGCAGTTGTGAAACAGAAAGCAAGTTGTATTTCAAAATTTTAACAAGTGCCACATCTTTCAAAGTGTAGTGATCATTTACCATAACCGAACCCTTAGCAATTATAGGAGTTGAAGAATTATCGGCAAAAGTAACATTCTCTACACGTGACACAAAGGAGAGGGAGGAGAACCATTCTTTGTTACCGGTCATGTGGCGTGAGAAACATGAATCCACAATCCAAATGTTCTCCTTCCTCAAGCGTGTAACCTATATAGAAGCATAATACGTCGATGACTCAATACTGGGGTTAGTCAATAGGCATTTAGGAATCCAGTACTGAGTCACAAGACGTCCAGTAGGAACAACACGCGACAGCTGAGATAAAACAACAGGTTTATGAGTTAAAGTTTTAGATATTTTTGTTCTTAACTACTAACCTATAAGGTGTTACTTGTGTAGCACGAAAATCAGTAGCTCCGGAGGCAAAAACAGAAGGTCTGGAGGTAACAACAGAAGGTCCGGAGGTAAAAACTAAAGCTCTGAAGGTAAACTTTGAGTGTTTTTGATTCATAACAGTAGGTTGCATGTTCCTAACATTCCATTTAGTATGTACAACAAATTTTGCATCAGGGTTATAAGATCTAGCTTGCATTTTTTTCTTTTTATGTTGTTTGGCTAGTTTATAACAAAAATCTATGACATAACCATCTCTACCACAATAGGTACAATGAAATTTAACTTTGTGTTCATGTTTAGATGAGCATGTAGTATGTTTATTTGAACCCGAATGTGACAACACTCCCGCAGATTTAAAAGCCACCTCTTTTGGTTTAGGAACTGTTTTAATCAAACCACTTCCTAATGACTTCACAATTTTAGGTGGATGTGCTTTATCATGAGCATGGGAATCAAAACTTAAACCATTTTTATCATTACAAAATTTGGATGAATTCAGCAGCAAGTTTTGATTTTTGTTCCCAATACAAAACTGTTCTAGTGTCCTATTCATGTCATCAAATTTCTTAGACATTTCTAGGCAGTTTTCACATGAAATTTTTCCTTTTAGTTTGCAATTAAAACAATATTTAACTTCCTGAGCACGTAAAGCATTGTTAAATATTAAAATTTCATTCATAGCATCATTTAGTTTCTTTTCATGATCATTACAGGCAGAACAATGCAAATCAATTGTAGAACAAGAAGCATCTTTTAATTTTCTGTCATTAAGTGCAGCAATCTTTTTGTTCTTTTCAATCTCTAACTCAAGTTTATCAAGAGTGGATGAGTGTGCATTTACTAAAGAGGACAATCGTTCATATATTAAATTGCATGAGGAACAAGAATCATCACTAGGAAGCAAGGTTTTCAAACGATTAATATCAGATTCTAGTGACTCAATTTTAACAACATTGTCCCTAAGCTTTTTGTCCCTTTTCTTAACAGTAACAGTTGCACGGGAAATAGCATCACACATTTCATCACAAGTAGGACATACCTCTTCATTGTCAGTGTTGTGTTCTGCATCCTCCATACTTGATCTTGATTTGCCCGCCATGAAGCACAAGTTTGCCAGATCATTTTCATCTTCATCACTTCCAATGTCAACATCACTTGATCCCAGTTCTTGAAGTGCGGTGATAAAAATGTTTATCAGTTTGCGTCCTGTAAGACCCTTCTTCTTCTTGTTAGTATTGACACAACAGGACTTGACTTTATTCTGCTTTTCATCACGGGTAGAAGGACATGAAAGGTTAGTTCAATCTGTATGAAAGTGTCCTGTCTTACCACATTCAAAACATTGTTGATGTTCGGAGCTTCCTCTCCTTCTAGTTCTCACATTTTGCAATGCTTTTGAGAACCGAGTAGAGATGAGTGCTAGCTCTTCTTTTGGAAATTCTTCAATCTGTTCCAAGGTTAGTAAAGACAGCAAAGCAAGTGTATTATAGATGAAGATTGGTTGGAGCTAGGCATATCACATTGAGAAACAAATGCAAGAGACTTGTTGGGGTTCTTACGTGAGTTATGTCACATGAGTTTTCAATTTAAAATATAGCACATCTAATGTAAGTGTACTCATGACAGTAGATTCACGAATAGATGTGACTTTCATCTCCCAAATTGACATGTCTAATGTACTTAACAATTGCCTAGCATTTTCAGCATCTGAAAAATTAACATTGACACTACACAAGTTGCTGAGAAATTTATTAAAGCGAGCAAAAAGGTCATCAATGGACTCACCGGGTTGTATCTCCAAGGGCATTTATTCTTTCTTGAACATATCCTGCTTTATCTCCTTGATCGTGTTGGATCCTTCGTGGTAGTCACAAAGTGCTCTCCACACATCGTACGCCGATCGGAGGTGTGCAACACGGTCAAAGTTGCTCTGAGTTAGTCCATGGATTATCAAGTTGCGGGCTTTGTTGTTGTTGTCGACATCACTCATATTTGTAGATGTGACTTGATCGTTTGATGGCACGTCATAAGGCTTGTACACTTTTTCCCATATCGCAAAGCCTTGCGCCTGGATAAAAGCTTCCATGCGTGCCTTCCAAACCTGAAAAACAATACAAACAAACACATAAGGTTTTGCCGAGTATTTCTCCATGAGGATTAGTTAAAAACATGTGAAAATCACAAATATTAGAGCACCGTAGTTCTGATACCAATTGTAGGATCGAAGAGCACACGTAAAGCTACCAGAGGGGGGTGAATGGTAGATTAAAACTTTTCAGCGGAAGCAACGAAAAACCCCTTGGCAGAAAACCGATCTGTTAAAGAAACCGTGTGTGCGACCAATATAAATGTGTTCAACTGTTACAAAACTAGTATATATTTTAGATAATCGAGTCACAAATATGACACAACAAGAATCACGAAAATCCATTGAGAGAAACTCATGTTACGATCAAAAGATCGAACAAAGGTCAATCTGTCCTACTCGAGAAAAACAGTTCTGGAACCTGCAAAAAAAACTCTTGTAGATCAAAAACCACAAATCCAATGACCGTGAAATTTTCACAGATGATATAAAATCAAGCCGTGAAGACAGCCCAAAAATAATCACATCAATCGGATTTGTAAAACTCGAGTTATGATAAAACCACCTAAGAAAGGTAGTTTTATGCAGAAACTCGACGAGAAAGATGTGACGAAAACAAGTCGGACGAACAAGGCACAAAATCTCCTTTAAACTTTGAATTTTATTGATCAAAACTTACAAGGAACATCCCCAAAGTTGTGCACCACGAGCTCTGGCCTCCCTTGCTTATATAACCAGCCCTTAGGCCAACCCAAACCTAACTAGGACTCTAATACTACTCAATTCATGAATCGAAACTTTCCATAACTCCTCAAGACTCTTCTATATGCAGATAGAAGCAATCTTAAGACTTCCAAACACCTGAGGAACGTATCTCACATTCATGAAAAATCTCAAATTTGTGACCCACACGAAATCCTATCATAACCAACTCAAAACTTTCCATATTTCAGTCAAACACGACTCAACCGCAACCTAAGTCCATAACCTAGTCGGTTAGACCTTTCCGACCAATTCTTTACATCCATATCTCTACATCACGCCTCAGAACCATGTAGACACGTCCATGGACTCCTTGCACGTGTGCAAACATCTTCCAACGACGTCCACGATACCTTCCTATGTATTCTTCTTGATTCAAACATGTTGTGCGACCTCCTGATCAACTCAACCACAATTCCTCCCGAACTTGGTTGTTGAACCTCATTTTCTCTATAATACTAGTTCAATGGATCCCGTCACCAGCCATGTATTGAACTCAAGCAAGACCTGCACATGTGTAAACTACCGATACTTTCGATCACAGGTCCTCGACTTGACTCTCGTTAGTTTCGAAACCACAATACCTTACGTAAGCACCTCATATAAGCATGTTGCAAACCTAAGAAAAAAGATATCAACTTTAACCACCAATACACACCAAAATCTTAGTAAAAGAATACTAAACAAACTTTCAATAATCCAAAAGGCAAGTTCGAAACATTGCAAGTTAAAAGCAGCACCACTGTGATCAAGCTCCAAACCTTGCCAAAGTTAACAAGACCTTGAACCGGAGCTTACCAAAACTAACAGGATCTAGCGCTGGAACTTATCAAAGCTAGCAGGACCTAGCGCCGAAGCTAACCATAGCTAGTCGGACCTAGCGCTGGAGCTTTCCAAAGCTAGTCAGACCTAGAGCCGGAGCTAACCAAAGCTAGTTGGACCTAGACAAAGAAGTCAGACCTAGCCAAAGCAAGTCGGACCTTACGCCGGACCTTGTCGGAGCTACCCAAAACAAGCCGGACCTATCGTAGGGCCTTGCTGGAGCCTGGACCTAGAGTCGGACCTTGATGATAAAGGTGTTTTGGTAGTATTCAATACTTTATCGCCATAGCCAATGTATTCAGCACACATAGGTCTCACAGAGGATGATCTCAAGAAAGATTTTCCCTATCTCATTCCTTCTACGTCGAATCTCAAGGGCGAGATTCATTTTAAGGGGGGGGGGGGGGGGGGGGGGGGTAGGTTTGTAACACCCTCATTTTCATGCATCATGCATCATTATTATTTAGCATCAATCCACATAAAAGGAACAAGTTTAAAATGAATTAGAAGCAAAACCGCACTTAGAAATTCTGAGAAGTGCAGACTTGTCCATTTTTGGTGCAGACTCATCCGATTTCTCTCTAAGCTCGTTTTAGACATGTCCGTTTTTGTGCGGACTAGTCCAGTTCTGTCTCGGTACAATTTTTGGACTTGTCCGGTCCATTGCGGACTAGTTCGGTATTTCGATTCCGAGAAAGTTCGCCAAGTCCCTAGACTTGTCCGGACTTGTTCGATATCTAGCAGACTTGTCCATGTTCCTCTCTGACTAAAATCGGACTTGTCTGATTTTGGCCAGACTCATCCGTTTTTCCTCTGTCTAAGTTCGGACTTGTCCAATAGTCCGGACTTATCCGATTTCTCTCTGACTAGCAATCAGACTAGTCTAGCCTAGTACGGGCTTGTTCGAAGATCGCGATTCCTATTTGATCTTTTATTCCACGACTTGTTTTTGGGTTCTACCTTAAGTAGGGCCTAACGACGTCGTGTCTAACCCTTTTGGAGCGCATGTGGGACCCCACACTGGCCTCCACCCTCCCTAAAACTGACCTCCATCAAACCCTAATCCTCCACCTCTATATAAACAACCCCACACCTCAACTTTACAACTCTTTGCCACTTTTAAAACACACCCAAACCCTAGTTCGTGGGAGCAGCCACCAAGGAGGAGAAGGAGGTCCAGAGCAAGAAGAAGAGGAGTAGAAAACGAAAGAGGATCAAGTGATCAAGATCTCCATCATGTTTTTGTTCTTCATCAACAAGTCACCTTCAAGTTCTTGTTCAACCCTAGATCGTCGAGATCCAAGTGTTGCCACCAAAACCCTTGATTCTTTGGAGTTCTAAACACCTAGTATACCTACTACTTTCTCTTTCTCACGTGAATTCAACCTCGTTTCTCCAAATTCACGTCGATCTAGAAAACCCTAGCTCGGTGGTTCTGCGTAGGGTGGACTAGTCCGACCCTACAGCGGACTTGTCCGACCTCTAGATCTAACTACAGTTAAATAAATTCTGAATTTATTTTAATCAACTTGAACCTATTAAAACATGTTAATAACCATTGTAAATGATTAGTAAACATTAATAGTAACTCGTTAACTTGTTTCACTTTGCATTTGCATCAATCATGCATGCCATATCATATTGAGTAACATATGATCATCTATTGATTGTGATTCTTGTCTTGTATGTTCTTGCGCGGATTAGATGGATCCGCGCTACAGGGTGTTGTAGAAAACCTCAAGCACCAGCACTTTGAAGTCTTCGATCCCAATCAAGCCCAAGAGCAAGGCAAGTGTCCTTGAACATATTGATCCTATTTTTAAATGTTTTGTTAGCAAAACTGCATCGCTTGTGTCAAATTGATGGGAAACCCAAGATAGGACTTTACTAGTCTTGTTTGACCACCCTTGTCGCTTGGGGTACATTGTAGAGAGTCGAGAAGGGATTTTTCATTTTGGACGCCCTCAAATTAATTGGGATGGGAAGACAACCAAGTTACTTAAATATAGATTATTGAGATGATGGATAATGTACACTAATGAACATGGTTAATGGTAACATGGTAATGGATGATCTAAGCAAGCATGGTATATGGATGGGTTGGATGTTATGGTGGTTTCGCTTGCATTAGATCTAAGGACTTGTCGTGGAGCGACCATCCGAGATTTACAGTGCCACCACGAGGCCAAGTATTGGTGCGGCATAGCTGATTAATTAGGGTATTGCTAGTATTGCGCGGATCATTGGGTGCACCGGGGAAGGGGAGTTGGATTGGGTTTGGATTTGAGGCGGGACTCCTTGGGAGCCGAATGGCACAAAAGGAGTCCCTTGGTTGAATACGTGCTCTGTTGGAGGCATCGCCAATGGTGAAACCTCAGTGGGTCTGTACATACTAGTAATCCCTTCGTAAAGGCTATTTTGTGATCTCTTGGCCACACAGCAACGAAAGTGTGAGACGGCATAATAGAGGTTCTTAGTCACCGAGAGGTGAGGAAATAACGAACATGTGGGTAAAGTGGTGCAACCTCTGCAGAGTCTTAAAAACTATCATGATATTCGTGCTCCCGGCCATGAGCAACCTGGACCCTCACATGATTAGAGGGAAACTTGGGATTTGGGATGGTTTTGTTATGTTTTGATATTGGGATGGTTTGGTACTGGTTATGGTTCATAATATGGTTATGGCTGGTTAAGGATTGAACTGCGGTATTGGATATGGTTAATGGTAATGCTGAAATCTGGTATAATGGTGATGAATATGGAATATGGACTTATACTATGATAATTATTGCGGTATACGATGGGTTTAATTCACATACATATAATATACTGCTCTTCAAATGTTTGTATCACCTACATGTCATACTTTCCCACACATGCTGAGTGTGACATGTACTCACCCTTGCAATTCTCCCACCAACAGTTGCATGTCAGGATTGGGAGTATCATGACGTTAATGAGGAGTTCTAGGTTGTGTGCTGCCGTCAGCTTTGCCTATGGTATTGCTTGGAGCTGCGCTACCCTTTATGCTCAGTTTGCTTAGTTGCTTAATTAGATCATTTCCACTGCATTTATAGTTCAATAATGATTATAGAGTTGCAAAATGAGGATTACTTGAATATTGTAATAAAAGTACTTATTTAATAATTTGAGCTTTGGTAATTATCTGTTTATCAATTGTGAATCACTTGTGTATGTGTGTTAGACATTCTGGGCACACATATACTACACTTGGTTAATTTTTCGGAACCAGGTGTCACAGCTGGTTCCCAATACGAAATTCATATCAGTTCCTAGCATAATCTTTGTAGCCCTGTCAGGCGGCCGCCCTCGGGCTTTCAACTTTTGATCATGACAACGGTTTGCCTGGTGTAACTTTTTAAGCAAAGTGGACTTGGGCCCCCTTGTCATTGACGAGGTCATCTATGATTCGGGTCCGGAGGTAGTTTCCATCCAATCGTTGCGGAGGCTTACTAAATGGATAAGTCTGTAGAGGGAAATAACTCTTTACTCCTTCATATGACATTGCGCTTAGAGCTCTCCGCCCTTGAAATCCTCATACGCCTCTGCTCCACTTTGCGATGATGGAGATGGGACTTCCTTGGAGCCGGGTCAAGAAGGATGAAGACGTGTCGAGAGTCCGCACCTAAATGGGGTGGTCGACCGACTCAATCAACAATAGGATCCGCACTAGCAAGTTCCCCTTCAAGAATGAGAACCCCAGCGAGATAGTTTACTTCATGTCGTATGCCATGTTGGGGCTCATCCCACCATATTCAAGCTTCCTGCTGATGTTGTTGGACTTCTACAGTCTGCAGCTTCATCACCTCGGCCCCCACTCCTTCTTGCTAGTGGCAACCTTCATCCACTTTTGCGAGATGTGGGTGGGAGTGCCACCCTACACCGAGCTCTTTCGGACCTTCTTCACGGTCCACACAACTGGGAAGAGCAACGAGTACCTAAGCTTCTACTACTTCGTGAAGCACAAGAACTCGCCGCTCAAGTACCTGAAGACATTCCCATTAGGGAAGTAAGACAGCTGGAATAAGGATTGGGTGATGATCACAGTGGACCACCACGACATGTTGGAGCTACCGGAGAGTCTCCCCAACATTAACACTAACATCTGGGAAGTAGCTCCAACATTGTCAGAAGAGTATAACCCGATTCTGACAAGGATCTGGGAGTGCATCGATGGAGGGGTGAATCCTCTTATGGCCATCGCCAACTTCTTGTCAAACCGGTGGGCTCTGCTGCGGATGAGGGAGTGGCCCGCCTGAGCATTTGGTGGAGAGCACGATCACAACCGGATCGAGACTAGCTTCGGGTCCAATCTGAATGAAGGAGCTTTGAAGCTCCATCTCCAAAAGTTACAGCATGGAGTCATCCACCCAGATGATCTGACTCCTCCAGCGATTTTCCTGCCCTTAAACATGGTGCCAGAGGTCATAAGGGAGCTAGAGAAGAAGATGCCAGTTCTTGATGACTTCGGCCTCGTCAGCAAGCGTCGAAGCGCTCCTCCAACCGGGATTGCTATCCCCGGAGATCCTTGCTCCCACAAAAGCTCCAGACCTATGCTGGTTAGTGGCAAGGGCAAATGTCCTGCCACTTCCCATTAGAAGAAGTCTACCTCCAGCAAGGGCAAGGAGAAGGCTCCTGTCGAAGTTTTGAGTCGCAACCAGAAGCTGACGAGGAGCGATGGGAGCAGAGTAAGGGAAGCTCTGGCAGAAGTGACCCCTCAACTTCATCTTAGGTATGTGGCAACCATGCCTCCAGCTCCAGCTGATTCTTCGGCTCCAGCGTCGGAGAGTGCGCTAGCTCTGGCAAATCGACCCCGACCCAAGTGCAACCTACGGGCTCCAGGTCTGGGGGTCCTTCACAGCCGAGGGATGTCCTGGCTGAGGCGACTCCAACTTTTGTGGCAAGCTCAAAGCCTAGGTCCGAAGTCTCTGCCTCACCAGGTCCGGTGAGCTCTGACTCCAGGCCACAGAAGAAGAAGCAGTGCAGCAGCTGGAGCGGAAGATTCCCAAGGTAAGCATTGTATTCTCACCTTGGGTTGCTATTTTTATCTTTACTATGTTTTGAATTTTTTGATCCTTTGTTTCCATGGTGTCGAAAAAGTAATCTGAAGCTCTGGCCCCTACCGCAGCAATTGAGGCTATGTAGGCAGAGGCTCCTGCTTCGACCCCTGCGCCTCCCCCAGTGGTGGTTGAGGACATGACAGCTCCGGTGCTAGCTATCGTGGAACCAAGTCCAAGGACAATGCTGGAAATTCACGTGGTAGCGTCGGACCATGGGGAAAAGACTCAGGAAGAAGTGCTAGCAGTTTCAGACCCGTGGCTAAGCCTCTGGCATCAGAGCCTAAGATGGCAGAAGCTTCGGCACTTGAGTCAAAAGTAACTGAAGCTTCGATAGCTGAGCCGGATGTGCTGAAGCTCCGGCATACGAACCAGAAGTAGTTGCAGCTCCAGCAAGTGAGCCGGGGGCAGTTGAAGTTCCAGCGTCTGAGTCAGAGGTGGTGGGGGCCCCGAACGAAGCTACGATGCCAGCCCCGGAGGTGCTTACTCCAGAGGTGTCCGAGTCGGAGCACCCAGAGGAGGCGGATGTGGGTCCTCCACCCACCAAGCCAACAATCGCAGATCTAGCAGGGGGACCATCCTCATCAGCTCCGAGTGTGATGGAAGTGGAGGAGCTTCCGACGATCGGTCCAGCTGACGTGGAGTAGCTCGAGAAGGAGCTTGCGCCTTTGAACCCCTAAGTCATCTTGGGAGACCCGCTAGAGCCGGCGAAAGAGATCCAAGCTGGTCCATCAAGTCTAGCTTGCCTTCGAACATGACAGAAAGGTCCTCAAGGAATAGTGCCACACTCTGAGGCGTTGGCACAACAGACTTTACTTTGAGACCAAGCTGATGCAATCAAGGCTTGCAGATCAGCAGGAGTGGATTGATAAGGAGAAGGCCCGGCTACTGTGGTGGGACCGCTAGTTGAACGAGCGTGAGTCTACCATCAAGGCTCTCGATGAGAAGACTCGGGAGATTCTTTTAGAATGCTATGGAGACCAATGAGGCAGCTGATAACCGCTCGGACGGCCTCAACCAAGCATCAAGAAGCCCTCGATCAAAGGGAGGATAAGCTCCTAGAGAAAGAGGAAGACCTCATAAAGAGGGAGGAGGAGCTCACCCAGAGGCTGTCACTTGGAGAGCAGAGTTTTGCTGATCGCACCAAATAGTTTGAGCAGTGGTGTGTTCAAGAGAAAGAGAGGATTTGGCAGGTGCAAAAAGACATCACCAAGAGAGCGACTGATATCTCCACCAGAGAGGGGAGAGTGAAGGGCAGGGGGATGGACCTGGTGGACTGTCGGAACTGCATCCACCTCCGGGAGTTGGAGCTTGCTGACCGTGAAAAGCAGCTGACCGAAAGAATCCAGCAGCATGCTATGGAGGTCGACCGCTTTGCTTGGGAAGGTTCGGAGCTTGCGGGTGCCAGAAGGTCACTGGTGGAATTAAGGAGCTTGAGCAATTGAGTCCTAGCGAGTATGGGACTTCTTGGGGTGAGCTAACAAAGATCCAGTGCCACTTGGATTTAGTCCGGTACATCCGACTGACCAGGAGCCAGAGCTGGACAAGGCACCGGTAGCGTTGAGCTCTGCCGACAACAAACTTGATGCAATGGGTGATGTCATCATCGACCAACTCGAGACGGAGGGGAAGTCCCTGGCCAAGAATGTCGTTAAATATGTGCTGACTTGTTTCAAAAGCCGAGACCCCCATCTGTCTCTAGATCCGGTAGTTGAAGAACCCGTTGTTGAAGAGGAAGATGCTGCCAGGGCCATCGTTCAAGAAGCTGCCAAAAAAGTTGCCTCGTTCTTCCATTGGACCTCCAGTAGCTAGGGATTTTTTCTTCTGCCTTCACTTGTAGTTCTCCAATTTTGAATCAATGAAATACAATATTTTGAATGAATGAATTCCATTTTCCCAATTTGTATATGTATTCAATGCATTCCCCTTTATATTGATGGCCCCTGGTTGATGTGCACAATTTGATTGCGGACATGTAATAATAAGGATATGACAATGACTTGATCACTCCAAACTTGTAGTTAGATAATTAGCTCTTAGGTCCAAAGTTTCCTTCTGACACTTCCGAAAGCCCTTTGTGATGCCGACGGCGGGCCCCTTTGGAGTTTCCAGAGCTTCCTAGCTTCGACGGCGCCCACTATCAACACGTAGAACGTCAATGGCAGGCCCTATGGGGGTTGTCGGAGCTTCCTAGCTTCGACAGCGCCCACAGTCAACGCGTAGAACATTGACGACGAGACCCCCGGGGGTTGTCGGAGCTTTGTAGCTTCGACATCACCCATTGTCAACGTATAGAACAATGATGGCGGGACCCTGGGAGTTGTTGGAGCTTCCTAGCTTCGACGGCGCCCACTGTCAATGCGTAGAACATCGATGGTGAGCCCCCTGGGGGTTGTCGAAGCTTTCTAGCTTTGACGGGCCCATTGTCAACGTATAGAATGTCGACAGTGGGCCCCCTGGGAGTCTTTGCAGCTTCCTAGCTTCGACCGCAACCACTGTCAATGTATAGAACGTCGACGGCGAGCCCCCTGGGGGTTGTCGGAGCTTCCTAGCTTCAACAGCACCCACTGTCAACATATAGAACATCGAGGGTGAGCCCCCTGGGAGTTGTCGGAGCTTCCTAGCTTTGACGGCGCCCACTGTCAACGTAATAAACATCGATGGTGGGCCCCCTGGGGTTGTCGGAGCTTAGTAGCTCCAGCATCGTCTACCATCGCTCTGAGTTTTTCATTTTTCCTATGTATTAAAGACAAGAAAAGCAGTAAAATTCGTCCTCTTGTCTATAATTTGTTTGCAGCGTACTGTTCTTATTTGAATTCTAGATTCAAAGGAATTCAACATGATGACAAGTATATTGATGCAATCTCTTTAGATCCGAATGCCTTCTGGACCCGCCCTACTGGGACCTGCCAGGATAAAGGTAGAGTGGCGTACTTAGGGTGTCTGACCAGTCCAAGTCGATAGCACACTCGGGACCCGTCATTGGCTTTCATTTTTAGGCGAGTAGACCATCTAGCAATGCTATGATCCGAATGAAAACCAACAATATAACTTATATACCACATTAATCACCTGGACTAAATTCTAAAAAGAAATGCACAACTTCATTATATACATGAAGGAAAAGATATAAAAGTAAGGAGCTTGTACAAAATTAATGCACATGGAGTCTGCTTTCACACAAAAAAATTCATTATAGGTCCAAATTACAGGAGAGACAAGGACACACTTAGAATACGGAACCAAGCTAAGTGTGCTATTCATCTTGTTCTAACCCAGTGTAGGTAATCTACACTTAAAGTACAATGACCATGTTAAGTGTGCTTTTTGTCTAAGACCTACCCGACTTTGTTCATAGACTCTATAATTTACATTATGTGTAAGTACACACTCACCACCATGAAACTAAGCATAAAACTTACGGAGGTTCTCGATATTCCATGGATTGGGAAGCGGGGTCCCATCCTCTGCTGCCAAGCAGACGCATCCGGGGCTGGAAACGTTGATAAATCGGAAGGGACCTTCCCACCCTACGGAGAGTTTGTTCATCCCTTCTCGGGTCAGTATTCTCTGCAGCACCAGATCGCCTTCTTCAAGCTGCTGGTTGCCCACGAACCATTGATGATAGCACAGGAGTGCCTGGCGGTATCGTGCATTCTGAACAGCTGCTTGGCACCTTCCCTCGTCGACGAGGTCTAGGTCTTCACGCCGGAGCTTGTCCTGCACGGCTTCGTCAGTCCGGACCCGGAGTGACCCCATGGTGATCTCCGGAGGAAGAACCACTTTGGCTCCATACACCAAGAAGAAGGTTGTCTCTCGAGTTGATCAGTTAGGTGTCATCCTGCTCACCCAAAGTGCAGATGAAAGCTCCTCTATCCAGTTGGCTCTATGTTTCTTCAGGTGCTCATATGTGCGCATCTTGAGTCCTTTTAGTATCTCTGTATTTGCTCTCTCAGCTTGGCCATTACTTGTCGCGGGTGAGCTACGATGCGTAGCTGACTTGTATATCGAGATCTTCGCAATACTCTTGGAATGCTGCACTTGTAAATTGGGTTCTATTCTTAGTTATGACTTTGTTCAGAACTCCGAATCTGCAGACTATGGACTTCAAGAACTTGATAGCAGATTGCTTGTTAATAATCACAACTGAAGTAGCTTCCGGGCACTTAGTGAACTTGTCAATGGTGACACACAGGAAATTGTAACCTTCGACGACTTTTGGGGAAAAGGTCACAAAATGTCCATCCCCCACACAGCGAATGGCCATGTGGGAGGTATCATTTGCAGAGATTGGGTCGGTGTGTGAATCTATTTCGTGTGGAACTGGCACGCTTCACACTTTCTTACCAGCTCAAACGTGTCCTGGAGTGTTGTAGGCAAGTAAAAGCCATGCCGGAAAGCTTTACCAACCAACATGCAGGAAGACTCCATGGATTTCTGCGAGGAGCTCTTGTCCTTCTTTCCGGGCAGTGCACCGCATTAGAACACTGTTGGCACCACGTCAGTCGAGATCTCCTTCTACCAGTGTGTATCTTTTAGCCAATTTGACGATCCAAATAGCAGAAGCACCGTCTTTAGGAAGGATGTTGTCTTTCAAGTAGCTCTGGATCTCTGAGATCCATGCATTGGAGCTAACTTGAACATCTGGATCTTGTGCGCTGGGTTGCTCGGAGCTTCCTGCAGCGCCTACGATCCTTGGTGGACGCCATAGTAATAGGGCCACCGTGACCACCAGCTTCCGGGTGCTGGTCTCGGACCCATCACTCAGATCAGTAGGCTGAGCGGCAGGTCCTGACAATCTCCTGACAAAAACTCCGTCGCGAGCTTGAGCTCCAGTTGAAGCTTTCGTCGAGAGTTCATCAGCTTTAACATTGTTGAGACGCTAGACATGGGAGAGGTCTGGGACATGGAAATCCTTCTGCAGCTTCTGGACTTCGAGGAGGTAACCAGCGAGTTGAGGGTTGTTGCAACTACATTCACCTTTGACTTGCTTGATGATTAGTTGCAAGTCACCCTTCACTAGTAACTTCTTGATGCCATATGATAGTGCCACTCTGAGTCCGTAGATAAGATCTTTATACTCCGCCATGTTGTTGGTTGCCTTGAAGTCAAGGTGTACCATGTACTTGACCTTCTCCCCGGTCGGAGCGAGGAGAAGGATTCAAGACCTAGCCCCCTGCTTCTGCATGGAGGCGTTGAAGTAGAGAGTCTAGTGAGGCTCAGTGAAGACCGCGACCTTGGGTTCTGGCTTTTGCTCACTGTGGCCCCCTGGATTAGATGAAAAAGGGGTCCAGTCCATCATGAAGTTAGCCAATGCCTGACTCTTGATAGCATGTCGAGGCAAGAATTTGATATTGAATTTTGCCAGCTCCGCTGCCCACTTTGCAATATTTCCTGTAGAGTTGGGGTTATGCAATATGGCGCGTAGTGGATAAGAAGTTACCACAGATATTTTGTGGGTTTGGAAGTAGTGATGAAGCTTCCTTGAGGCAATATGAACTGCATAGAGTAGTTTATACACCTCAATGTACCGAGTCTTGGCATCATGTAGTACTTCGCTAATGAAGTACACTGGCCGCTGAACGGTCCGGATTCCCAGAAGGTCACAGAGCTTCTTCTTCATCAACCTAGACCCTCGCGGAGGGGTCCGTACCTTCTTCATGAGCTTCCCAGACCTTCCCTGAGGGGTCTGAATCTTCTTCTTGATCATCCTAGAGAACTCCCTCAGATGAGATAGGTTGATCCTCGGGTAGCTTGCCTTTAGGATCCGCGCTTGGGGGCTGGGAATCAGACTCGCCTTTAGGTAGCTTCGGACCCCCCCGGGGGGATCTGGACTCCTAAATTGAAGATGGTTCCGGTCTCTCCGCGATCAGGACCATGCTGACAACCTCTGTAGTTGCCGAAATGTAAAGGAGAAGAGACTCACAAGATCTAGAGCTACCAAGATTGGTAGTGGTAAGGAGCTGCTTGAGCTCTTGGAACGCCTTTTCTACTTCTTCAGACCAATGGAATGGCCCAGACTTCCTCAATAGATTGAAGAAGGGAAGCGCCTGCTCTGCCAGTCTTGAGATGAACTGGCTGAGCGAAGCTAGACATCCAGTTAGCTTCTAGACATCCTTGACGCGGGCTGGGGGCCGCATCTCTTCAATAGCCTTGATCTTTGCCGGATTTGCCTCAATTCCTCGGTGATTCACCAAGAATCCAAGGAGCTTCCCAGAGCTAACCCCGAAGACACATTTGTCCAGGTTTAGCTTGGTGTGTGTTATGCGCAGCTTGTCGAATACAGCTTGCAAGTTGTCAAGGAGTGATTCCTTGATCTTCACCTTCACGACGATGTCATTGACATAGACTTCCACCAAGTCTCTAATGATCTCTCCAAATGTTTTGGGCATGGCTCGCACAAAAGTTGAAGCAGCGGTTTTGATACCGAAAGGCATAGCAGTATAACAATACAACCCATCTATTGTTATGAAGGCGGTATGCTCTTCATCTTCCCTAGACATTTGATTCTGATGATATCTGGAATACGCATCTAGGAAACACAATAGTTCGCACCCAGGTGTGGAATCTACTATCTGTTCTATTCTAGGTAGTGGAAATGGGTCTTTTGGGCATGCCTTATTCAAGGTAGTGTAGTCAATGCACATCTGAAGCTTCCCGCCGGCCTTTGGTACGACGACTAGGTTTGCCAGCCACCGAGGATGATGAACCTCCCGAATGGAACCATCTTTGAGCAGCTTCTTGATTTCTTGTCTGATGAAGTTCTGCCACTCGACTGATTGCTTCCAGGGCTTCTGATGTACTAGTCATGCATCGGGATATATCTTTAGGTTTTGCTCAATCACCTCCCTAGGGATCCCAGGCATCTGTGACAGTGACCATGCAAACACGTCGACATTTGCACCGAGGAAAGTGATTAGCGTGAGTTCCTATTTGTTGTCCAGACCTCCCGATATACGGGTGGTCTGGGCAGCATCATAATCGATTTGGACGACTTTGATGGGAATGTCGGTGTCGCCGCTTGGTTGCACGCGTGGTGCAGAGGTTGAGCCTCATTGACGAGAGCTCGGAGGTTGAGCAACTTGCTCCTTGCTGGATCCTTCCTCCTGCGCTATTGCAAGGGCATGGAGTTCTTCCAGCGTTGTGACTCCAGTAGTACGATCCCTTTAGATCTGGAGGACGCTAAAAGGAGTCAGCATCTTAAGCACCACATATCCGTAATGAGCTACAGCCATGAACCTATACAGGTTTGGCCTTCCTAGAATGGCGTTGAAGGGAAGGCTCATGTGTGCTATGTCGAAAACCAACTTCTTGGACCTATAATTGTCCCGAGTTCCGAAGGTCATCGAGAGTGTAATTGATCTGAGAGGAGTGATAGCTCCCGGACCTACCCCAGAGAAAGGATGCGAGGGACGAAGGCTCAAGAGGCTGAGCTAGAGCTTCACGAATGCCACGTAGCTGAGGAGGTTAAGCACTGCTCCTCCACCCACCAGAACATGGTAGAGATGGATGTTATTGATGGTAGGAGAAACCATCAAGGGTAACTGACAAGCTCCAGTCATGATCTTCGGGCAATCAAAGCATCGAAGGTGATGACGGTATCCATCCACTTCCGATGTGGTTCTGCCTTGGCGGTGGGAGCTACGGCAGCCATCTCCCGATGCATCGTCTTGAAGATACGTCGGGAGGTAATATCCAGGACCCTCCATATATCATATGGAGAGTCTTTTGACTTTCATGGTCGCAAATGTCGGAGTCGTCATCCACTGTGTTGTAGACGGCCTTCAGGGACTTCTTGGCATCCTTGAAGCTAAGCTCTTATTCTGGCGGATCTTCTTTGACCTTCTATTTCCCTTCCCGTGGGCAGAAAGGGGCTTTTTCTTGACGCTCATTGCTGCATTCAATGAGTTGTTGGACCTCACGACAGTCCTCGAGGTTATGAGTGTTCGTCTTGTGGATCGGACACCACATCTTCTCACCGTCACCTTCCTCAGTCGACGGTTGGGGTCGTTTTTTGAGGTGTGGCCCCCGGCCACTAATAGCTGCAGCAGCAGTATAGGTGTGCAGACCGACGGCTTTTTCTTGCCGTTGGACTTCTTCTTCTTCTTTCCACTGCCTGAGGCAGCAGCTTCAGCCTTGGAGGTAGATTTGCCAACCTCCGTAGCTGGTTTGGAGTGCATCTCCCGGCCCTCCACTATGACACCCGGTTCTGAAAAAGAACCAAGTGAATGCATATGTGTGCCCAGGACGTTCAACACACATACACTAGTGCATTCACAAAAGGATATACAAAAAATTACCATAAGACAAGATTAATTAAGCACTTTTATTACACAATTCAGAATATCCTCGAATACAAGCTCTAATGAATATTAATGACAAGTTTGAACTAATGTAGCAGAAATCATCTAATAAAACAACTATGCAGCTAAGCAAAGGGGATATGGTGCAGCTCCAGTCCAACCACAGGCAAAGTTGACGGCTGCACACGGCCTAGAACTCCACATTAATGTCGTGATACTCCCAATCTTGACCTGCAACTGTTGGTGGGGGAATCACAAGGGTGAGTACATGTTGTACTCAGCAAGTATCGGAAAGCATGACATGTAGCTGATACAAAAGACGAATATAATAACGGCTAAGTGCTGAAAAGTACATTAAAACATTTGAAAGACAATATATTGTATGTCTTTGAAGTAAAACCATCATAAACCATGTAGTTATCATAATACTAGTCCATATTTCATTACCATCATCCATATTCTAGATTCCTCATTACCATAAACCATATCCATTGCCATAAACCATAATACCATCCCATAACCAGTACTGAACCATGACCATCCCAAAAACCCCTCTGTCGACTGTTGGAGTAGGCAGATCTCCTGACACTGCTAAAGTGTTGAAGGAGTTTGTGGTTCGGTGTGGGCACGCGGAGACTCAAGAAGGTGAATCGCGATTTAACACAGGAGACACTAGGATTTACGTGGTTCGGGCCGCCTGAGCGTAATACCCTACTCCACGGGTGTGTTGGTGTTGTATTATCTTATCACGTATGATCTCCACGTCTGTGTGCGTGTCCCTGTCTGTATCAACGGCCTGTCCTTTTATAGTACAAAGACAGGCCGTTACAAGCTGGCCTGGCCCGACATGTGGCCCCGGCGGTTACTAGTATTGATACACGATTAATTGTTGTTAATGATCCTGTAACGGGCTCCGACAGTGCCGTTACAGGTGTTAAGATCGTCCGTTTAAGTGTCATTAATATGGCATTAATGACATTTAAACGGGTCTTGAAGTCCTTGGCTCTCCTTTGAAGATCCGGAGCCGTTACAAGGTCTTCCGGAGGTTAGAGGCTGCCAGCTCCGACGTTTAGACACGTGGCAGCTCCGGAGCTTGCTGTGGGAAGCAGGAAGCTCCGGGGCTACCTGACACGTGTCAGGTCCGGAGCTTCTCTCGGTCAGGGGTTAAGTCCGGAGGTGCCATTTCGGTACTTGGTCCGGAGCTTCCCCCTTGTGGGCGGTAGCTCCGGTTCGGCAGTACACGTGGCGACCTAGGGATTAACCATGTTGGAGAAGTAGGCCCGGTCATGTCTGACAAGTGGGCCTCCGAGGGTCTTCAATTCAAGTAGTCGTCCTTCCCTCGAGATCTTTGTAATCTCAGGGGGTGTACGGTTTTTAGGGTACCGACAGTGGCCCCCTGGACCTACCTCCGAGGAAGGTCACTGGGGTGAAGTCGTTCCATCAGAGGTGGGTCCATCCTTGAGACTCTTGAACTGGGTCTTCAAGGGTCTTCGGAGGTGCCGTTGGCAGGATTTTACAGTTAGATCCCGACGCGTGGCGCACCTCAGGCGGCAGATAAGATCTTTGACGTGCGGATCTCACGCAATTGAAGGTCGCCGGTTCCGATACGAAAACTGTATCATTTCCGCGCGCCCTGTCAGGCCGCCGCCTTTGGGTTTCCCGCCTCGTGATGACAACCGTTCGCCTGGGTGAGAGCCTCGACTTGATCGTCGGGGTGGTCCTGGGCCCTCTTGTCATCGGCTGGGTTGAACTCTTGAGTAGTATCTTCGACTCCCCTGCAGTTTCCATCCAAGCGTTGCGAGGGCTTACTTAAGAAGGAAAGCGCGCACCGTCGGGAGTTCTTTACGCCTCCCATCTGATCTTGCGCTCAAACTCCCGACTCGTACTTTGCTCCTCTTCTCTTGCCTAGCTGTGCTGCGATGGAGTTGGGTCTGCGCGAGAGTCGCCTGAAGACCGACAACGATTTGAAGAAGGTCCGGGCCCTTATGGGGTGGTCCTCGGACTTCTTCAGCCATTTGGTCCGTGCCGGCGGAGAGCTCCCCTTTGAGAAGGAGAGCGCTGGCGAGATGGTGTACTTTTCTTCGTAAGCCATGGTGGGGCTGATCCCACTGTTTTCTTCTTTCTTCTTGATGCTGCTAGACTTCTATGGTCTGCAGCTATACCACCTTGGCCCTCACTCCATTCTCCTTGTGTCCATCTTTGTCCACTTCTGCGAGATGTGGGTGGGCATCCCCCCCTGCGTCGAGCTCTTTTGAACCTTCTTCACCGTTCACACCACCGGCCGGAGCAATGAGTACCTTGGCTTCTACTACTTCGTGAAGCGCAAGAAGTAGCCATTCAAGTACCTCCGGTCGTTCCCTTCCGGGAAGTGGGATGACTGGAAGAAAGATTGGATAGTCGTCAGGGTGGAGGAGCATGAGCGGTTGGAACTGCCAGACAGTCTGCCCGGCATCGACACGTCGATATGGAGTGAAGTTCCGGTGCTGGCGGAAGTTTTCGACCGTGTCCTGACCAGGATCTGCCGATGTGTGGAGGGAGGATTGACTCCCCAGGCGGTGTTCTGCAACTTCCTGACCAACAGGTGGGCGCCGCTGAAGAGGAGGGAGAAGCTCGCCTGGGCCCTCAATAGCGTGATGGACGAGGACCGGGTTGAAGTCCAACATGGTGGGGAAGTCCTTAGAGTTCCACCTCAAGAAATTCCAGCACGGCATCGACGTCGACGGAGATTACTTGACTCCGCCGTCGGCCTTTCTCCCTCTGAACGTGGAAGTGGAGTTCAGCAGAGAGCTCCGGCGGACGATGCCTGCGCTTGACGACCTTGGTGTCGTCGAGAGAAGACCAACCACCCGGGTGGCAATCCCTGGGGTGCCCGAAGATGGCTCGGTCCCTGCTCCACAGCCGAGGGTTGAAGTCATCGGCAAGGGCAAGGAGCTGGCGGAGGAGCCGGAGAGTCGGAAGAGGAAGCTACGGCATGCTGACGGAAGGTCCGTTAGGCCCGCTGCTTCCACCTTGGCTCCTTCTCCCCAGGGGGGAAGATCTTCTGCTGCCGTGGCGACTGTCCCCGTGGTGGGGTCCTCCCGAAACGAGACTGTTCCGGCAGTGGGATCCTCCCGGAGCGCGTCTGTCTGCGTGGTAGAGCCCTCCGGTGGTGCTAGCTCCGGGTGTACGACTCCGGCACCTGAGGCGGTTGGAGCCTCCAGGTCCGGGGGTTCCTCCCGATCGAGGTGAGCCTCGACCCGGGAATATCCCGTGGCTGCGGCGAGTTCTGGGGGTCCTCCTGGAGCTCCTACGCCGACCATGGCCAGCCCAGAACGTCCGGGAAAAAGGTTCCGCGCAAGCTAGTGCGGGAGCCTTCCAAGGTAATTTCTGATGTTTACCCTGGTTAACTTTTTAGTTGTAGCGATTGTTTGTTAAT
Organism: Tuctoria greenei; assembly: GCA_036927565.1. Lineage (NCBI taxonomy): Eukaryota > Viridiplantae > Streptophyta > Magnoliopsida > Poales > Poaceae > Tuctoria > Tuctoria greenei. Next base: position 52,757,194 of record JAYESD010000003.1, read on the forward strand.
TCTCTTTATCCATCCTCTGCAGCGTCCCCAAGAAGGGGAGTGAAGCTCCACCCTCAGCCACGATATCTGAGGCCGTGGGAGCTTCTGCTCCTGTCCCAGTTCCGCCCCAGGTGGTGGCTGAGGCTGCGACAGCTCCGGCGCCGGCCGTCGTGGTCATGAACCTCGACTCGTCCCCAGAACTTCCCGTGGTAGCGCCGGACCACGGGAGTGAAGACACGCCAGCGGCACTTGTCTCGGAGGTTGAAGCTCAGGGTCCTGGTGTTGCAGTAGTGGAAGCTCCGGCTGCAGAGCCAGAAGAAGTAGTAGTCCCGGCCTCGGAGCCGGAACTCGTCGAAGCCCCGGCGATTGAACCGGAGGTAATTGAAGCTCCGGCGTGCGAGCCGGAAGTCGAGGTAGTTCTGGCAGTTGAGTTGGTTACCTCCGAAGTACCGGTCGCTGAGCCGGTTGTTGTTGGAGCGCCGGTCACAGAGCCGGCGGTTGAAGAGGCGAGGGAGCTCGAGCTTCCCTCGGAAGAGGTGTCCCGGTCGGAGCCAGTAGTAGCTCCTACTCCGGAGGCGACAACGTCGATGGTACCTGTGGCCGAGCCAGAGTGCCTAAGCGAAGTCGCCGGCCCCCTGCCTGAGGGGGCGAATGAAGACTTGGCGGCGGGGCCTTCTTCGATGGCGACTGAGGCCATCCCGGAGAACGGCCCTAGCGCCTTGGAGGCTCAGGGTTCCGCTCTCATAGAGTGGGACCCAATTTTTGTATGTGAAGACCCGCTGGAACCAGCGGAGGAGACCCCAGTAGGTCCGGAGCCCATCCCGCTGTCGATGTCTATCGACAACGCCTGCTCTAGTTTACGTCAGGTCCAACTAGCCTTCTTCCACGACAGCAAGGCTCTTGAAGAGGAGCGCCAAACCCTTAGGTGGTGGCGTAATCGGCTCCACTTCGAGACTAAGCTGGCGCAGTCAACTAGCGGACGACAAGGAGTGGATCAAGTGGGAGAAGATCCGCCTGGAGTACTGGGACAAGCTGCTGGATGAGAGGGAGAGCATGACCCATGCCCTCGACGCTCAATCCCGGGAGTTCCACGATCAGGCCAAGGCCGCCAACGACGCGGCCAATGCTCGGTTCGAGCAGCTTGAGGCCATCAACGCAGCGCTCATCAAGCGCCGAGAGGCACTTGAAGGGAGGGAGAGACGGCTCGAAGACGAAGAGCAAAAACTCCTGGAGCTACGAGATGACATCCTGAGAAGGGAAGAGGAGCTCACCGAGAAAGCAGCTCTGGCTGACAAGGGCCTCGAGGAGCGTACTAAGAAGTAGGAAGAGCACTGCCTCGAGGAAGAGGAGAAGACCTGGGTGCGAGGGCAGGAACTCTACGAATACGAGTGTGCCCTTGTTGCCCGGGAGAAGAAAGTGGAGGCTAGGGAGAAGGACCTGGTCGATCGTCGGAACAAGATCCACCTCCAGGAGGAGGAGCTCGGAAGACTTGAGAGGCGGGTTGCTGCAAAAATTCAGCAAAACGCCAAAGAAGTTGAGCGCCTCGCCCGTGAGAATTTTGAACTGACGGCAGCCAAGAGATCCTTGGAAGAGGTGAAGAGCCTGAGGACGGCGGACTCCCTGTAGATTTGGGAGTTCCTGGGCAAGGCCAACAATGCGCTGACGCCGATGGGTTTCAGCCCCGTGCGCCCGGATGATCCGGAGCCGGAGCCGGACCTTGCGCTGCAAGCGTTGAGCGCAGCAGGCAGCAAGCTCTCCAAGGTGGGCGACGTCATCGTGGACCAACTGGAGGTCGAGGGGCAATCCCTGGCGAGGAACGTCACAGAATATGTGCTAACATGCTACACCAGCCGGAACCCTCAATTTCCTTTGGACCCGGTGCTTGAAGGCCCCGTCGAAGGAGAAGGCGAAGCTACCCGAGCCAGCGTATCGGAGGTCGCCCAGAAGGTCGCCGAGTTCTTCCATAGGGTCTAGGACCATCTCTTTAGCTCTCGCTTGTATTTTCTCTTCTTCTCCCTCAATTTTGTAATCCCTTGTCTCCAGATGTAGTCTCCTGTCTCCAGATGAATGAAATCCCCAAATTTTTGCGAATTTCATTTTTTGTCTTCAACATCTTTATCTTCTCTTGGCCCCCTAGTAGATGTACACAATTTGATTGTGAACATGTACCAAAAGGATATTGAGTTTTGTTGAAGACGAATTTGCTTCGAACTTGTGGAATTTAGGTCCGAAGTCTTTGTTAGTGAAGGTCCCCTGAAGTTGTCGGAGCTTAGAAGCTCCGGCACTGTCCATCGCTGGAGCTTAGTAGCTCCGGCAATAGCCTCTATCAACACATAAAGCGTCGATAGTTAGTCCTCCAAAGTGTCGGAGCTTAGTAGCTCCGGCAGTTACCTTTGCCAACACTTGGTTTGTTGGCAATAGACTCCATTTACGGGGTCTTCTCACAATCTTTTACTCAGCGCCGGCGGTTGACCCCCTTGGGGGAGTCGGAGCTTGGTTAGCTCCAGCTTTTCTCCATCAACGTAGAGTTTATTTTTCCTGCACACTTAAGCCAAGAAAAATAGTAAAATTCGTTCCTTGTCTATAATTTCATCGCGGCTTACGATTCTCAAGAAAATTTTAAGTTGCACGCGATTTTAAATACAACTGGTTGCGTTGTCTTTTCTCTTAGATCCAACTGTCCATGAACCCGCCTTACTTCGGCCTGCCGGGGTGTAGGTAGAGTGGCGTACTTAGGGTGCTTGACCAGGCTAAGTCGATAGCGCACTCCGGCCCTAGATTGGCTTGGCGGCTTTCAGGCGAGTTGGCCATAAACGATATTTAAATCCAAGAGATCTGACAATTCAACTCGAATCGTATATAAACCGGTCAAACTAAAATTTCTTAAGAATTGCACGTCTCTGTTATAGACAAGAAAGAGAAAAATAAAAATGTCGAGCCTGCACAAAATGAATGCACGTGGAGTCTATTTCACATGAAGATGTCTTTCATTATAGGTTCGGGGTACAGGGGAAACAAGTACACTCTTAGGGTACGGGACCAGGCTAAGTGTGCTTGGTTTCTCGCTTGGCCCAGGGTAGTTAGCCACGCTTTTAGTCCGGAGACTGTGACAAGTGCTGCTTGAGCTTTGCAGACCTTTTGGGAAAGGTCTGGCTGCTCTCCCGGAGGAACTACCCGACTCTGTACAATGACTCTATAACATACATCTCAAGTTACTCAAGACTCACCTCCGTGGAATTAAGTGTAGAACTTACGGAGGTGCTCGATGTTCCAAGGATTTGGGAGAGGTGTCCCATCCTCAGTAGCCAAGCGAACGCTTCCGTGATGGGATACTTTGATCACTCGGAAGGGCCCCTCCCAGCCGGGGGAGAGTTTGTTTAACCCTTCTCTGGATAGTATTCTCTGTAGCACCAGATCGCCTTCCTCGAGCTGTCGGTTGTGTACATGCCGTTGGTGATAACGCCGTAGAGCTTGGCGATATCGGGCATTCCGAACAGCTGCTTGGCACCTTCCCTCCTCGAGGAGGTCTAGGTCTTCACGCCGGAGCTGGTCCTGCGCGGCTTCGTCGAAGGTCCGGACCCGGAGCGAACCCAAGGTGATTTCCGGAGGAAGGATTGCTTCAGCTCCGTACACCAGAAAGAAGGGTGTTTCTCCAGTTGACCGGTTTGGAGAAGTCCTGTTGGCCCATAGAGTGGGCGGAAGCTCTTCGATCCAATTGGCTCCGTGCTTTTTCAAGCGCTCATAGGTGCGCGTTTTGAGTCCTTTAAGGATTTCTGCATTTGCTCTCTCGGCTTGGCCATTGCTGGCGGGATGAGCTACGGAAGCGTAGCAAACCTGTATGCCGAGGTCTTCGCAATACCCTTGGAATGGGGAGCTTGTGAATTGAGTCCCATTATCAGTGATGATCTTGTTTGGGACTCCGAATCTTCTTACAATGGATTGCAGAATGTTGATAGCAGATTGCTTGTTGATCGTCACAACTGGAGTTGCTTCCGGCCACTTGGTGAACTTGTCGATGGCGATGTACAGGAACTTGTAACCTCCGATGGCTCTTGGGAAGGGTCCCAAGATGTCCATCCCCCACACAGTGAAGGGCCATGTAGGAGGTATCATTTGTAAGGGCTGAGCAGGTGTATGAATTTGCTTTGCATGAAATTGGCATGCTTCGCATTTCTTCACCAGCTCAGTGGCATCCTGGAGCGCTGTAGGCCAGTAGAAGCCATGCCGAAAGGCTTTTCCGACCAGCGTGCGGGAAGATGCGTGGTTCCCACACTCGCCTCCATGGATTTCTACGAGGAGCTCGCAGCCTTCTTCCCTTGTGATGCACTGCATTAGGATGCCGTTGGCACCGCGCCGGTAGAGATCCCCTTCTACCAGCGTGTATCTTTTAGCCAATCTGACTACCCGGTCAGCGGATACATCATCGTCAGGAAGGATGTTGTCTTTCAAGTAGTTCCGGATCTCCGAGATCCATGCATTGGAACTGGCTTGAGCATTTGAGTCTTGCGTCCTGGGTTGCTCGGAGCTTCCGGTAGCACCTACGACCCTTGATGGCTGCCATGGTAACAGGGCCATCGGGACCGTCAGCTTCGGGATGCTGATCTCGCCCCCTTCGTTCAGTTCGGCAGGCTGAACTGTGGGTTTTGACAACCTCCAGACAAAGATTCCGTCAGGAGCCGGAGCTCCGGTTGATGCTTTGATCGAGAGTTCGTCAGCTTCAGCGTTGTGGGCACGCTGAACATGGTGGAGGTCTAGGACTTCAAAGTCCTTCTGAAGCCTCTGGACTTCAAGGAGGTAAGCAGCTAGCTGGAGATTATTGCAGGAGCATTCTCCCTTCACCTGCTTAATGATGAGCTGTGAATCTCCTTTGACCAGCAGTTGCTTGACACCGTATGACAGTCCCACCTTTAGCCCGTAGATGAGTGCCTCATACTCCGCCATGTTGTTGGTTGCCTTGAAGTCAAGGTGTACCATGTATTTTACCTTCTCCCCAATCGGTGCAAGGAGAAGGATTCTAGCTCCGGCCCCCTGCTTCTGCATGGAGCCATTGAAGTAAAGGGTCCACTGAGGCTCGGTGAAGGTTGGAACTTGATGTTCCGTCTTCTGCTTGCTGGGGCCCCCAGGGTTTGATGGAGAGGGTGTCCATTCCACCACGAAATCTGCCAACGCTTGACTCTTGATTGCTTGTCTCGAAATGAATTCGAGATCGAACTCAGCCAATTCTGCTGCCCACTTTGCAATATTCCCAGTTGAATTGGGATTATGCAAGATCGCTCGAAGTGGATAGGAGGTCACCACCGAGACTTTGTGAGCTTGGAAGTAGTGTCGGAGCTTCCTGGAGGCAATAAGAACTGCATAAAGCAGCTTATGCACCTCTAGGTATCGAGTCTTGGCATCATGTAATACTTCACTGATGAAGTATACTGGGCGTTGAATGGTCCAGACCCTCCCGGAGGGGTCCGGAGCTTCCTCTCTATTGATCCGGACCCTGTCGGAGGAGTCCAGATTCTCTTCGGGGACCTCCGGGTTTTGGCTGGAGGAATCCGGAGCTTCTTCAGAAATGACCTGGACCCTCTCGGAGGGGTCTGGGTCTTCTGAAGTGACTTCTTGTGGATTTGAGTCTGGGAGCTGGGACCCAGACTCACTTTCAGGGACCTCCGGACCCTCCTGAAGGGGTCTGGATTCCTGAGTATGGGGTAGTTCTGGTCTCTCCGCAACCAGAACCATACTGACAACTTCATCAGTAGCTGAAATGTAAAGCAACAAAGGCTCACCAGGGTTTGGAGCTACCAAAATTGGTAGGGTGGTGAGGAACTGTTTCAGCTCCTGGAATGCCTTCTCTGCTTCTTAGGACCATTGGAATGGTCCGGACTTCCTCAACAACTTGAAGAAGGGAAGTGCCCGTTCTGCCAGTCTTGATATGAACCGGCTGAGGGCTGCTAGACACCCAGTTAACTTTTGGACGTCTTTGATGCGGGTTGGTGGCTGCATGTCTTCAATGGCTTTTATCTTCGCTGGATTAGCCTCTATGCCCCGATGACTTACCAGGAAACCAAGAAGTTTTCCAGAGCTAACCCCGAAGACACACTTGTCTGGGTTTAGCTTCATGTGGGTGGCCCGCAGCTTATCAAAGACAGCCTGCAAGGTGTCCAAGAGGGACTCCTTGTTCTTGACCTTGACCACGATGTCATCGACGTACACTTCCACTATGTCTCTGATGAGTTCTTCAAAAGTTTTGTACATAGCTCGTACAAAAGTTGAAGCTGCATTCTTGAGACCAAATGGCATGGCTGTGTAACAATACAATCCATCTACTGTGATGAATGAAGTATGCTCTTCATCCTCCCTAGACATCCTGATTTGATGATACCCAGAATATGCGTCTAGGAAACACAGTAATTCACACCCGGAGGTGGAATCCACTATCTGATCTATTCTAGGTAGTGGGAATGGATCTTTTGGACATGCCTTATTCAGCGTGGTGTAGTCGATACACATTCGAAGCTTCCCGCCGGCCTTGGGCACAACGACTGGGTTCGCCAGCCATTTTGGATGGAAGACTTCTCGGATGAATCCGGCTTTGAGCAGCTTCTTCACTTCTTGTCGGATGAAGTTCTGCCGCTCTACGGATTGCTTCCGAGGCTTCTGATGCACAGGCCGAGCATCGGGGTAAATCTTCAGATTGTGCTCAATCACTTCCCTGGGGATCCCAGGCATTTGTGACGGTTGCCAGGCAAACACGTCAACATTAGCCCGGAGGAAAGTGATGAGCGCGAGTTCCTATTTGTCGTTCAGCCCTCCCGATATACGGGTGGTTTAAGCGGCATCGGAACCAATTTGGACGACCTTGACGGGAATGTCGGTGTCGCCGCTTGGCTGCACACGGGGTGCAGAGGTTGAGCCCCGTTGACGAATGCTCGGGGGTTTCGGAGCTTGCTCCTGTCTGGAGTCCTCTTCTTGCGCCGTGGTGAGTGCATGGAGCTCCTCCAGAGCAGTTACTCCAGCAGTGCGATCTCCGCGGATTCGGAGAACGCCTACTGGTGTAGGCATCTTCAACACCAGATATCCATAATGGGCAGCTGCCATAAATTTGTATAGGGCAGGTCTACCCAAGATGGCGTTGAATGGTAAGTTGATCTGAGCGACGTCGAAGACCAACTTCTCGGTGCAATACTTCTCCCGTGTCTCGAAGGTAACGGGGAGAGTTATAGCTCCGAGTGGAGTAATGGCCCCCGGACCTACTCCGGAGAAAGGTCGAGAGGGCTGGAGATCCAAAGGCCGGAGCTGAAGCTTGGTAAAAGCTTCAAAGCTTATGAGGTTCAGCCCCGAACCTCCGTCCACCATAACATGATGGAGCTGGATGTTATTGATGGTGGGAGATACCATCAAAGGTAACTGTCCAGCTCCGACCATGCTTCGAGGACAGTCCGAAGCATCAAAAGTGATGGATGTGTCCATCCACTTTCGATGTGGCTCCGGTCTAGCTGTAGAAGCTACAGTGGCCATATCCCGCCGCATAGTCTTGATGACGCGACGGGAGGTGATGTCCCATGATCCACCAAAAATGGTGTTCATGGTTTTCCGACGCTCGTTGTCAGATACGTCAGAGTCGTCGTCGACGGAGGTGTAGACGGCCTTCAGGACCTTTTTGGGATCCTGAAACCCTAACTCCTCTTCAGCTGGAGCTTCGTCGACCTTCTGTTTTCCTTCCCTCTGTCAGAAAGGAGACCCTTCCCGGCGCTTGCTGTAGCGCTCGGCAAGGTTTTGGACCTCTCGTCAGTCTTCCAAACCGTGACTGCCCGTTTTGTGAATGGGACACCACACTTTGGGTTTGCCACCATCTTCGGAAGACGGTCGAGGTCGCTTCTCGGGGCATGGCCCCCGGCCACCAGGAGTTGCAGCAGCTGCAACGTTGGATGTACCGGCCGACGGCTTCTTCTTTCCGTGGGTCTTCTTTTTCTTCTTGCCACCCCCGGAGGTAGCGGCTTCTTCTTTGGAGGATTTCTTGTGATCCTCCAAGGCTGGTTTGGAGTGCATTTCACGGCCCTCCGCAGCTCTGGCACATTTGTCTGCCAGGCTGAAGAGTTTCGTGACGCTGGTGATCTCTTTGATCGCCAGCTTCTCCAACATCTTCTTGTCCCGTACGCCCTGTCTGAATGCCACAATGACAGAAGCGCTTGAGATAGAAGGGATTGTGTTGCGTACCTGAGAGAACCTCTGGATGAAGTACCGCAAAGATTCTCCCCCTTTTTGCACGACCGCAAAAAGGTCCAGTTCAGTGCCTGGTCGGGTGTATGAACTCTCGAAGTTGGCAGTGAACTGACGGCACAGCTCCTCCCAACTGTTGATAGAGTTGGGTGGAAGGCCCATAAACCAGGACCTGGCGGTCCTGGTTAAGGCCACTGGAAAGTAATTGGCCATTACAGCCTTGTTTCCTCCAGCTGCCAAGATTGCAGTGGAATATATCTGAAGAAATTCAGCGGGGTTGACAGTCCCGTCGAATTTTTCCAGCAGGTGTGGCCGGAACTTCTGTGGCCATCTAACCATGCGCAGGTGCATGGCTAGGGCTGAACAGCCTCCTCCTACTCCTTCCAGAGTAGAAAGGTCCTGAGCTTCCCGTCTTTCATGAGCACGCTGGATATGGACACGGCCATCCTGTTGGCGGTATCGGCGATCAAGCTCCGCCAGAGGTCATGAGTCGAAAGCCTGGATACCTTATGGGTACGTCGTGCCCCAGAGGGCAACGATGTCACTTGCTGTGACGCAGACCGTCTCCTGTTGTTGGAGACGTGCGGACCAAGTCTTCCAGACAAAGTCCGTCGCTGCAACGGGGCTCGTCCCGAAGGAGGAGGACCCTGGTTGTTGAGGCGTTCAGCCGCTGCTGCGACCAAATTCTCCACATCGGCCCTCCACTGCTCCATTGCATCTCGAGATGCGTCCGGAGGTGGTGGTCGTTGGAGAAGAGCACGCGCTGCATGGAGCGCGTGTTCCGGGTTGTCATGACTTGCCGACGCAGTCAGTGACGCCGGCGCACCATCACGTTGTCCAGCACGATTTGCCAGAGAAGATGGTGGTGGTGGGAGAGTGGCTCCTGCTCGTGCCGAGGCTCCTGCTGGTGGCTGCCTGTTGGAGGGATTGCCCCCAACAGCTTGAGCAGCAGGTTGGCCGTTGGATGATCCAGTCGCGGAGTTCACCATTCTCGAAAATCTGAGGCGCCCCCCTACCTGGCGCGCCAACTGTCGACTGTTGGAGTCGGCAGATCTCCTGACACTGCTAAAGTGTTGAAGGAGTTTGTGGTTCGGTGTGGGCGCGCGGAGACTCAAGAAGGTGAATCGCGATTTAACACAGAAGACACTAGGATTTACGTGATTCGGGCCGCCTGAGCATAATACCCTACTCCACGGGTGTGTTGGTGTTGTATTATCTTATCACGTATGATCTCCACGTCTGTGTGCGTGTCCCTGTCTGTATCGATAGCCTGTCCTTTTATAGTACAAAGACAGGCCGTTACAAGCTGGCCTGGCCCGACATGTGGCCCCGGCGGTTACTAGTATTGATACACGATTAATTGTTGTTAATGATCCTGTAACGGGCTCCGACAGTGCCGTTACAGGTGTTAAGATTGTCCGTTTAAGTGTCATTAATATGGCATTAATGACATTTAAACGGGTCTTGAAGTCCTTGGCTCTCCTTTGAAGATCCGGAGTCGTTACAAGGTCTTCCGGAGGTTAGAGGCTGCCAGCTCTGACGTTTAGACACGTGGCAGCTCCGGAGCTTGCTGTGGGAAGCAGGAAGCTCCGGGGCTACCTGACACGTGTCAGGTCCGGAGCTTCTCTCGGTCAGGGGTTAAGTCCGGAGGTGCCATTTCGGTACTTGGTCCGGAGCTTCCCCCTTGTGGGCGGTAGCTCCGGTTCAGCAGTACACGTGGCGACCTAGGGATTAACCATGTTGGAGAAGCAGGTCCGGTCATGTCTGACAAGTGGGCCTTCGAGGGTCTTCAATTCAAGTAGTCGTCCTTCCCTCGAGATCTTTGTAATCTCAGGGGGTGTACGGTTTTTAGGGTACCGACACCCTCTAATCATGTAGGTCATCTAGGTGCTCTTAACCGGGAGCACGACTATCATGATAGTTTTAATACTCTGCAGAGTTTGTACCATTTTACCCACGTGTTTGTGATTTCATCACCCATCATTGACTAAAGAACCTCCTTTATGTCAATTACACTTCCTTTGGTGTATGGCCAAGAGATCACAAAATAGCCTTTACAAAGGGACTACTAGCATATACAGACCCACCGAGGTTTCACCGGTGGCGATGCCTCCAATTGAGCGCATCTTCAACCAAGGGCCCCCTCTTGTGCCATTCGGATCCCAGGGAGTCCCGCCATAAATCCAAACCCAATCCGTCTCCCCTTCCTCAGTGCGCCAAATGATCCGTGCAGTACTAGCAATACCCTAATTAATCATCTACGCCGCACCCATACTTGGCCTCGTGGTGGCACTGTGGTCCTGGCATATTCTTGCATGAACCAGTCCTTAGATCTAAAGCAAGCAACCACCATGTCTTCCAATGCATCCACATACCAGTCTTGCTTAGATCACCCATTACCATATCGTATTAACCAGTTCATATTAACCATAATCTCATTAATGCATAATCAATTGGTATAGTTGTTTTCCCATCCCAATTAATTAAGGGAAGCAAAGGTAAAAAGCCCTTCCTGACTCTCTACCATGTATCCCAGGTGACAAGGGTGGTTTAAAAAATCTAGTAAACTTCCTATCATAGGAATTCCCATCAAATTGACACAAGCATGCAGTTTTGAAAACAACACATTTGTTGTAAAAACAGGATCAATATGTTCAAGGGCACTTGCCTTGCTCTAGGCTTGGTTCGGGTCAAGGTCTTCAAATTCCTGGTGTTGCAGGTCTTCTGCAGCACCCTCTAGCACAAATCCGTTTAATCCACACAATGAACATACAAGACAAGAATCACAATCAAAAGATGCTCATATGTTACTCAATATGACATGATATGCATGATTAATGCAATTGTGAGGTAAGACTTTGTTAATGAGTTTTTAATAATGTTTACTAACTAGTTCTAATGGTTTTAACAAGTTTGGACAGGTTTGGAATTGATTCGAATCAATTTAGAATTAATTCAGTAGAATACAGACAGCGAGATCGGACTAGTCCGCTACCGGACTAGTCTGCCCTACGCAGAACCAGTGAATTAGGGTTTTCTAGGTCGACGTGAATTTGGAGAAACGGGGTTGAATTCACGTGAGAAAGGTGGAATAGAAGGTATACCAGGCGTTTAAAACTCCAATGAATTAAGAACAAAAACTTGATGGAGATCTTGATCACTTGATCCTCTATCGTTTCCTCCTCTTCTTATTGTTGCTCTGGATCTCCTTCTCCCTCCTTGGTGGTAGCTATCCACGAGCTAGGGTTTGGGTGTGACTTAAAAGTGGCAAAGAGAAGTAAAGTTAAGGGGTGGGGTTGTTTATATAGGGGTGGAGGTGTAGGGTTTGATGGATTCCGAGTCTAAGATGGGTAGAGGCCGGTTTGGGGTCCCTCATGGGCTCCAAGGAGGTTAGGCACGACGTTCTTTGGCCTGCTTAAGGCAAAAACCTAATAACAAGTCGTGGAGGAAAAGACAGAATCGGAGTCGAGCATACCGGACAAGTTTGCAATAGATCGGACTAGTCCAATATTGAACAGAGATGAAAACGGACAAGTCTGGCCAAAATTGGACAAGTTCGATGTTAGTCAGAGGGCAAAACAAACAAGTCCGGCAGAAAACGGACAAGTCTGGAGACTTAGCAAAATTTTCAAGGTTGGCATGATCGGACTAGTCCGCAATGGACCGAACAAGTCCGAAAACGGTTCAGAGAGAAAAACAGACTAGTCCACAGCAAAAACAGACATGTCCAAGGGAGGCCAGAGAGACATCGGACTAGTCTGCACCAAAAATGGACTAGTCCGCACTTCTTAGAACTTTTGAGTGTGGTTTTCATTAAATTCATTTTAAACTCATTCCTTTTTATGTGGATTAATGTTAAACATGTATATGAACTTATGCAATGCATGATGCATGAAAATGAGGGTGTTACAAACCTACCCCCCTTAAATGAATCTTGCCCTCGAGATTCGACGTAGAAGGAAAGAGATAGGGAAAATCCTTCTTGAGATCATCTTCCAGCTCCCAAGTTGCCTCTGATTCTATGTGATGCTTCCATTGAACTTTACACCATCTAACAATCTTGTTTCTTGTCACCCTCCCTTGGTTTCCAAGATTTTGACGGGTTGCTCGGCATAAGTCAAATCTGCCTCTAGTTCTAATTCTTCTATTGGCACTTGTTCTTTCGGCACTCTCAAACACTTCTTGAGGTGGGAAACATGAAAGACATCATGAACATCAAATAAGTGAGCTGGCATCTCCAACTTATATGCTACTTCTCCTCTTCTGTCCAAAATCTTGAATGGTCCAATATAGCGAGGTGCTAGCTTGCCTCTGATATTAAACCTCTTATGACCTCTCATTGGTGACACTTTGAGGTAAACGAAGTCTCCCACGTCAAAGGCTAGGTCTCTCCGTCTATTATTCGCATATCCTTTTTATCTTGATTGGGCAGCCTTTAAATTCTCTCGGATTATTTGGACTTCTTCAGCTTCTTGCAACACATCAGGTCCAAATACTTGGTTCTCCCTGTCTCACTCCAAAACAAGGGTGTCCTACACTTCTTTCCATATAGTGCTTCATATGGTGACATCTTCAAACTTGCTTGGTAACTATTGTTATATGAGAATTCCGCATATAGGAAGCTTTTGTCCCAACTTCTTCCATGCTTTAAAGCACAAGCTCTTAACATGTCTTCTAAAATCTGATTCGTCCTCTGGGTTTGTCCATCATTTGAGGGTGATAGGCCGAACTGAAATTTAACCTTGTACCCATAGCTTCATGCAGTTTTTGCCAGAACCTAGAGGTGAATTGAGAACCTCGGTCCGAGACTATTCTCTTTGGAACTCCATGTCAGGACACACAATATGCTCCATATACAATTCTGCTAGCTTCACGGTGGTATATGTGGCCTTGACAGGTATAAAATGAGCTGATTTGGTCAACCGGTCCACAATACCCATATTGAGTCATAGCCGGACTGGGTTCGAGGTAATCCAACTATGAAGTCCATTCTAATTTCTTCCCACTTCCATTCTGGAATCTTCAATGGCTGCAATAATCCAGCTGGCCTTTGATGTTCAGCTTTGACTCGCTGGCACACATCACACAAGGCTACATATTTGGCTATGTGCTTTTTCATGCTAGCCCACCAATAACATGTTTTCAAGTCCTTGTACATCTTTGTACAACCGGGATGAATTGAGTATGGCGTGTCATGTGCCTCTTTTAATAATTTCTCATGAATATGCTTCACATTAGGCACGACAATCCTTTTTCCAAGCCATAAGGTACCATGGTCATCCTCATCAAACCAAAATTCTCTTCCCTCTTTGGTCCTTTCCTTAATTTCTTGGATTTCCTCATCCTTGGTTTGACCTTCTCAAATTCCTTGATCTAAGGTTGGGTTTAACTCTATTATTCCCATCTCTTTCACAGATCCAAGATTCAACCGTTAAAACTCCTTGCATAACTCGGATGGCAATTCTCGAATCATGAGTTGATGACTTACTCCTTTCCGACTCAAAGCATCGGCCACTACATTAGCCTTCCCTGGATGATAGTTGATCCCCACATCATAATCCTTGATAAGCTCCAACCATCTTCGTTGCCTCAAATTCAGATCCATTTGTGTGAATATGTACTTGAGACTCTTATGATCTGTATAAATCTCACACCTATCACCAAGAATGTAATGTCTCCAAATCTTCAAGGCATGCACTATGGCTGAAAATTTGAGATCATGTGTTGGATATTCTTCTCATGTTTCTTCAATTGTCTCAATGCATAGGCTACTACTTGACCTTGTTGCATGAGCACACATCCAAGTCCTTGTCTCGAGGCATCACAATAGATATCGAAACTCTTACTCACATCCGACAATATCAAAACTTGGGCCATAGTTAACCTTTTCTTCAACTCCTCAAAACTTTACTTACTAGCTTGAATCCATTTGAAAGACTTCCCTTTCATTAGCAATTTCGTCATTGGCTTGTCTATTTTGGAAAAATCCTTGATGAATCTACGGTAATATCCAGTTATCCCAAGGAAACTCCTTATTCCCTTTACATTTTGTGGCAGTTCCCATTTCAACACGTCCATTACTTTTCTTGGGTCAACTGAATCTCCTCCTCCTGAAATGATATGTCCCAAGAACGGCACTTCTTCCAACCAAAACTGACACTTGTTGAATTTGGTATACAATTGATGCTCTCTCAACCTTTGCAATGTAAGCCTCAAGTGTTCCTCATGTTCCTTCTCATCCTTCGAGTAGATCATAATGTCATCTATGAACACCACAAAAAACTTGTCCAAGTACTCCATGAAGACCTTATTCATGAGGTACATAAAATAGGCAAGTGCATTGGTCAATCCAAAGGACATCACAGTGTACTCATAAGATCCATACCGTGTCCTGAAAGTTGTCTTGGGTATGTCCAATGGTCTAATCTTCATTTGAAAGTATCCTAACCTCAAATCAATCTTGGAGAAGACACAAGCACCCTTCATCTGATCGAACAAATTCTCTATGCAGGGCAAAGTATACTTGTTCTTGATTGTTACCTCTTTAAGAGCTCAGTAGTCCACACACATCCTTTGTGATCCATCCTTCTTATCCACGAAAAGAACGGGCGCTCCCCAAGGTGAAGACACTGGGCAAATGAAACCCTTCTCTAGTTGCTCTTCAATCCGCTTCTTGAGCTCCGCTAACTCCTTAGGAGGCATCCTATAGGGCCTCTTAGCTATAGGTGCAGTTCCAGGTATTAAATCCATTACAAACTCAATGTCTGGATCAGTTGCATACCTGGCAACTCATACGAAAACACATCCAAATATTCATGTACCACTAGGATCTCAACTGTAGCACCATCTATGTGATTCAGCTCCACTTGTTTCGGTGCATGTTGGGTTGTTTCAACCTCTATGCTGATCCCTTCCTCATTGGTCAACTTCACCGTCTTTGTGGCACATTCAATGACTCCATTGTGCTTCCTCATCCAGTCCATACCAAGTATAATGTCCAATCCTTGAGAATCCAAAACAATGAGGTTGGCAAAGAAGTCTACCCTCTTATTCTAAGGCATACTTTTGGACATACTATATTTGTCCCCATCTCTCCTCCAGGAGACTTAACCAACAATGTATACTTCATATGAGAGATAGGCAAACTATAGTTGGCAACATACTTCGGTGCAATGAATGAATGTGATCTTTCAGAATCAAATAACATAGTCGATGGGTTGGAGTTTGCAAGAAACATACCAATAACCACGTCATCCGCTTGTTGAACTTCCTCTGTAGAGACATGGTTCATGTTGCCACGTACAAGATTTTGCTGTCCACGGTTCCCTTGCAGCTGTCCTCCATTGGATCTTGGGTTTTCTCTTGGAGCGTTGCTTCCTTGACCAAGGCCTGACTTAGGACATTGAATTGCAAAGTGCCATGCTTCTCCACATGTATAGCACTTCCTAACTGCACCAGAATTATTGGGACGAATTTGATTTTGAACATTTGCACAAGGAAAGTTGGCACGAGGTCCAAAAGGCATTGGAGGCCTAGATGCGTGCATGACAGGGCGTTGCTGCACAAAATGAGCTGGGTGCAGTGCATAACAAGGGCGCTGTACAGGAGCAGAAGAGCTGTAATAAGGTGCATTAGGTGGTGCAAAGCGAGGGTGCACGTTGCTTCCTTGTGGCTGTCTTGGATATGGCGCCTTCCTCTTGTTATCTTGCTCCATCTCGCGAACCTTGTTCTCAACCAAAATTGCTTTTTCCACAAGCTTCTGGATGTTGGCATAATCACAGTTGAGCAATTGCACTTAGATTTCATTGTTAAGGCTCCTCATAAACAAATATTGCTTCCGGCTGTCCTGGCTGACATCTTTCGGCCCATACCTTGAAAGTTGAGTAAATTTACCAAGATATTCACTCGCGTTTGATCTTCTTTGCCTCAAGTTCTCAAATTCTTGCCTCTTTAGGATCATAACACCTTCCGGCACATAATGAGAACGGAATCTCTCCTTGAACTCAGCCCAAGTGATCCTCTCCTGATTCTCATGGGTGTTGCACAGTGAGTCCCACAAATCCGCAATTGCTCCAACTAGTTGTTGGGAAGCAAATAGAACCTTCTCCCGGTCGCTGCATTGGACAATAGCAAGCTTCTTCTCCATGGACTTCAACCAATCTTCCGCCTCCATAGGATCAATAGCTTGAGCAAAGGTGGGTGGTCTGTTCCTCAAAACTCTCCCAACCGGTTATGAGGTAGTAGGGGCAGTAGCGGTGGAGGCATGTGGGGTTGATTGTTGTTGTTACCAGCCTGCAGCTATCCCATAGTTTGTATCATGGTCTACATGAGCTGGTTTTGCATAGCCAATAGTTATTCAAGGTTGATGGCTCCCTGAGAAGGTCCTTGTCCATTGTTGTTCTAAGGTGCTCCATTGTTCTCCTCCTCATCATTGGCATCCCTCTGGTTGCGAGTCCTCACATCTCAAGAAAAGCAAGAGTGAGAAAAATTTAGAAAATGTCCCCAACTATATGCATCAAGGGATATGAAACTAAGCAACTACCAATACAAGCCTATATGTACATGGCAATGCCAAAGCATCCCAAAATCCTCTACTAAGCACACAAGCAACCATACATAGCAATTAGCACACCAAACAAAAACACATCGAGTCCTGAGTGTTCCTATGTTCTCTAAAGTGTCCATTCTATCTAGGTTGCGTCCTACGGTCAACATGTGGCTCTGATACCAATTTGTGACACCCGGTTCCGAAAAAGAACCAAGTGAATGCATGTGTGTGTTTAGGGTGTTCAACAGACATACGTGAGTGCATTCACAAAAGGATATACAGAAAATTACCACAAGACAAACAATATAGTTAAATGGTATAGTTGTTTTTCCATCCTAATTAATTAAGTGAAGCAAAGGTAAAAAGCTCTTCCCGACTCTCTACCATGTATCTCAGGTGACAAGGGTGGTTTAACAAAGCTAGTAAACTTCCTATCATTGGAATTCCCATCAAATTGACACAAGCATGCAGTTTTAAAAACAACACATTTGTTGTAAAAATAGGATCAATATGTTGAAGGGCACTTACCTTGCTCTTGGGCTTGGTTCGTGTCAAGGTCTTCAAATTCCTGGTGCTGGAGCTCTTTTGCAGCACCCTCTAGCGCAAATCCATTTAATCCACGCAGCAAACATACAAGACAAGAATCACAATCAATAAATGCTCATATGTTACTCAATATGACATGATATGCATGATTAATGCAATTGTGAGGGAAGACCTTGTTAATGGGTTGTTAATAATGTTAAATAACTAGTTCTAATGGTTTTTAACCAGTTTGGATATGTTTGGAATTGATTTGAATCAATTTAAAATTAATTCAGCAGAAAACAGACAGCCAGACCGAACTAGTCCGTTGTAGGTCCGGACTAGTCCGTCGTAGGTCCGGACTAGTCCGCTCTACGTGGAACCAGCGAATTAGGGTTTCCTAGATCAACGTGAATTTGGATAAATGGGGTTGAATTCACGTGAGAAAGAGGGAATAGAAGGTATATCAGGTGTTTAGAATTCCAATGAATCAAGGGTTTTGGATGCAACACTTGGATCTTGATGATCTAGGGTTGATGAAGAAAACTTGAAGGTGACTTGTTGATGAAGAACAAAAACTTGATGGAGATCTCGATCACTTGATCCTCTTTCGTTTCCTCCTCTTCTTATTCTTGCTCTGGATCTCCTTCTCCCTCCGTGGCGGCGGCTATCGACGAGCTAGGGTTTGGGTGTGATTCAAAAGTGGCAAAGAGATGTAAAGTTAACGGGTGGGGTCATTTATATAGGGGTGGAGTTGTAGGGTTTGATGGATTCCGAGTCTAAGCTTGGTAGAGGCCGGTTTGGGGTCCCACATGGGCTCCAAGTAGGCTAGGCACGACTTTCTTGGGCCTACTTAAGGCAAAAACCCAATAACAAGTCGTGGAGGAAAAGATTGAATCGGAGTCGGGCATACTAGACAATTCCCAATAGACTGGACTAGTCTGACATTGAACAGAGATGAAAACGGACGAATCTGGCCAAAATCGGACAAGTCTGATGTTAGTCAGAGAGCAAAACGGACAAGCCCAGACAAGTCTGGGGACTTAGCAAACTTTTCAAGGTTGGGATGACCGGACTAGTCCGCAATGGACCGGAGAAGTCCGAAAACAGTACAGAGAGAAAAACGGACTAGTCTACAGCAAAAATGGACTCGTGCGAGGGAGGTGAGAGAGAAATCGGACTAGTCTGCACCAAAAATGGACTAGTCCGCACTTCTCAAAACTTTTGAATGCAGTTTTGCTTTAAATTCATTTTAAAGTCATTCGTTTTTATGTGGATTAATGTTAAACATGTATATGAACTTATGCAATGCATGATGCATGAAAATGAGGATGTTACATCTGCATCCCTAGCATATTTGTCTGCTAGACTGAAGAGTTTTGTGATGCTGCTGACATTTTTGGTTGTCAGCTTCTCCAACATCTTCTTGTCTCTAACTCCCCATCAAAATGCAACAACGATAGAAGGAATAGTGTTCTGTACCTGAGAAAATTGTTGGATGAATGATCGCAACGATTCTCCTGCCTTCTGTTGTACGGAAAATAAGTCCAGCTCTGTGCCAGGTCGGGTGTAAGAGCTCCCAAAGTTGGCAGTGAACTAGAGGCAAAGTTCCCCCCAATTGTAGATGGAGTTAGGAGGAAGACTCACTAACCAGGATCTTGTTGTCCCGGTTAGAGGCACTGGGAAGTAGTTTGCCATCACGGCCTCATTGCCTCCAGCCGCAAGGATGGCGGTGGAGTAAATTTGAAGAAATTCAACGGGGTTGACTATCCCATCATATTTATATGGCAGATGAGGCCAGAACTTGGGTAGCCAGTTGGTCATGTGAAGATGCATGGCAAGGGTTGAACAGCCGCCCCCCACTCCAGAAGTAGAAGAGTTTTCCCGAGCTTCCGGCCTCTCGCGGGCGCGCTCCATGAGGACGCGATCATCTTGCCTCATGTACCGGCAGTCGAGCTCAACTTGAGATCATGCGTCGAGAGCCTCAATGCCGTATGAGTGCAGTGTGCCCCAGAGGGTAGCGAAGTCACTTGCTGGGAGGGCGCACGTCTCCTATGATGTGATGCCTGAGAACCAAGTCTACCAGACAAGGTCTTATTCCTTGAAGATGCCTGCCGAGTAAGGGGCAGACCTTGGTTACTGATGGCATTGGTTGCAGCTGCAACCAAATGATCAACATCAGTGCGCCATTGCTCCATCGCGCCCTGAGGGGCTCCGGACGTTGGAGGACGCTGGAGAAGGGTCTGCGCTATGTTCAGCGCATTCTCAGGGTTGTTCGTCGATGTAATGACCGGCGCGAACACACCATCTTGATGTGATGGTAGAGGTGGTGGTGGAACAACACCTGCCGGGACAACAACGTTGGCCGGCTGCTGCAAGTTGGAGGGATTTCCTCTAGCAGGCTGCTTAGCATGGCCATTGGACGATTCTACGGCGGAATTCACCATCTCGAAATCTAGAGTGCCCCCTACCTAGCGCCCCAAATGTCCAAGTGTATACTAAGACACTTACCTCGATACTACTAAAGTGTCGTCCGCGGAGGTTCGTATTCGGTTGGGGCGCGCATAAGATTAAGAGTGAGACGGTGGCACAGAGGATTTTTACGTGGTTCGGGCCACCTTAGGATAATACCCTACTCCACGGGGTGATTGTTGATTGTATGGGAGTCTATGCGTTGTGTACGTATGTCCTTGGTTGGACTTCTACCGTGCGACACAACCCTTTTATATGCTAAGAGCTGGCCGTTACAGTATCTGCCTGGCCGACAGGTGGCCCCGGCTGTAATGATCCACCTATACACGATCTACATGCATAATCATGATTAATAGTCTAAAAATTTGTATTAATGGTGGTTTTATCAGTTTTGATGGTCCTCTGATCGTGCATCATTAATGCTAAGTTAATGACACATTAATCTGGTCATGTAACGGTTGTTATAATAGCCTATTGAACGTATGTGCTATTGGAGATCCTGTAGTCGTTGCAGGCTTAGGTCCAGAGTGAATGTGGCCTAGAGGGGGGGGTGAATAGGCCTTTTTGAATTTTAGTCGGAACCTACAACACTTAACAAACAGATCAAATCCCGAGATATCGAACTAGTCCGCTACAGTGCGGACTAGTTCGGTGCATGCGGACTAAATTGATCAAGTTCGATCAACGATTTCAATACAAGCGCAATATGCTGTGGAATATAGTATGTAACTTGCGAGTATTGAGGTATTTTTAGAGAGTGTTTTCAAGCCACACTCCGAGCATCAAGGATATTTAGTTCATTTCAGAGCTTGCAAAAACGTTTTTTATATGTGGCTTGGTAAATATATCGGCTAGTTGTTTTTTGGTGTTGACATGGGAAATAGCTATGTCTCCTTTCATTGAATGGTCTCTCAAAAAGTGATGTCGGATGTCTATGTGTTTGGTTCAAGAGTGTTCAACTGGATTATGAGCAATTTTGATGGCACTCTCATTATCACAAAGGAGTGGAATACGGCTCATATTGTAATTGTAGTCCCTTAGAGCAACAACTCCCGGCTGCAACATACACCGCTTCAGCCGTGGATAAGGCAATGGAATTTTATTTCTTTGAGGACCAAGAAACTAGGGATCTACCTAGGAATTGGCAGGTGTCGGAGGTACTTTTTCTATCTACTTTGCATCTGGCATAATCTGCATCAGAGTATCCAATGGGATTAAACATGGAACCTTTGGGATACCAAAGCCCTAGGTTGGGTGTATGAACCAAATATCTCAAGATCCTTTTAACGGTTGTCAAATGACACTCCTTAGGATTGACTTGAAATCTTGCACACAAACATACACTCAACATAATATCAGGCCTAGATGCACGTAGGTAGAGTAAGGATCCAATCATAGAACGATGTACCTTTTGATCCACACTTGGTCCATCTTCATTGAGATCCAAGTGTCCATTAGTTGCCATGGGAGTGTTGATAGGCTTTGCCTTTCCATCCCAAATTCTTGAGTATGTCTTGAGTGTACTTGGTTTGGCTTATGAATGTCCCTTCCCTTTGTTGTCTCACTTGGAATCCCAAGAAGTACTTCAGCGCTCCCCTCATAGACATCTCAAACCTATGTGTCATAATCTTACTAAATTCTTCACAAAAGTATTTGTTAGTTGAACCAAATATAATGTCATCAACATATATTTGACAGATAAAAAGATCATTGTCAAAGTGTTTTGTAAATAGTGTATAATCTGCTTTTCCAATCTTGAAACCAATTTAATTAAGAAATCTCTAAGACACTCATACCAAGCTCTAGGACCTTGTTTGAGGCCGTAGAGAGACTTACGTAGTTTAAAGATGTGGTCGGGAACTCATTGTATTCAAATCCGAGAGGTTGCTCC
Organism: Tuctoria greenei; assembly: GCA_036927565.1. Classification (NCBI taxonomy): domain Eukaryota; kingdom Viridiplantae; phylum Streptophyta; class Magnoliopsida; order Poales; family Poaceae; genus Tuctoria; species Tuctoria greenei. The sequence goes on from JAYESD010000003.1 coordinate 52,778,817, forward strand.
ACGTACACCTCCTCCTTGATTGGACTGTTGAGGAGCTTGAAATCATGGTGAGTAGCATATGCAAGCAATATTCTAATTGATTCAAGTCTAGCTACAGGAGCAAAGGTTTCATCGAAATCCAAACCTTCGACTTTTGAATACCCTTTGGCCACAAGTCGTGCCTTGTTCCTTGTAACCACCCCGTGTTTGTCTTGTTTGTTGCGGAAGACCCATTTGGTGCCGACGACGTTCGCGTTAGGTCTTTCGATGAGTTCCCACACCTCGTTCCGTTTGAAGTTGTTCAATTCTTCTTGCATCGCCACCACCCAGTCCGGATCTTTCAATGCATCCTCAATCCTGCGTGGTTCCAAAATGGACACAAATGAGTAATGCTCATAAAAGTTAGCTATGCAAGATATAGTTGTTACTCCCTTTTGGATGTCACTGATGATGTTGTCTGTTGGGTGATCTCTTTGGACGCATTGGGGTACTCTCGGGTGTGGCATTTGTGTTCTTGTGTCTTCATGATCTTATTCTTCTCCCCCTAGATGGTTGCCCTCGTTGACTTGTTGATAATCTTCATCTTCTTGAGGTTGATCTTGTGTGGCAGCTCCCCCTTGATCACTGGCCTCCACTTGTGGTTCATCTTCCTCATGCACATGTGGTGGTGGCTCTTGTGGTCGAACATTGCCCAACGCCATTCTTCTCAATGCTTGACAAGGAGCTTCTTCTCTGTCTATCACACATGGATCAACTTGCTCCTTTTGAGAGCCATTAGTTTCATCGAACACTACGTCACATGCTACTTCAACAACTCTGGAGGTCTTGTTGAAGACACGATAGGCGTAGGAGTTTGAATCATAGCCAAGCAAGAAACCTTCATCGGACTTCGCAGCAAACTTTGATGTCCTAGGCTTCTTGTTCAGAATATAGCACTTAGAGGCGAAAACTCGAAAATAAGAAATATTTGGCCTGTTGCCGATGATTAGCTCATAGGATGTCTTCTTGAGTATTCGATGAAGGTAGAGTCGGTTTATGGCGTGGCAAGCGGTGTTAACCGCTTCCGTCCAAAACCTATCTGAGGTCTTGTATTCATCGAGCATTGTTCTAGCCATCTCTATGAGGGTTCGGTTCTTCCTTTTGGCAACTCCATTTTGTTGAGGAGAGTAAGGTGCAGAAAACTCATGCTTTATGCCTTCTTCGTCTAGGTACTCCTCAACTTGAGTGTTCTTGAACTCAGTGCCGTTGTCGCTTCATATGTTCTTGACCTTCAATGAGAACTCATTTTTGGCACGCTTGAGAAACTTCTTGAGGGTTCCTTGAGTCTCTGTCTTATCATGCAAAAAGAAAGCCCAAGTAAAGCGCGAAAAGTCATCAACAACTACTAAACTATATTTGTTATCATCGATGTTTATGTAAGCAATTGGACAGAAGAGGTCCATGTGAAGTAGATCGAGCGGTCTTGTTGTAGTCATGACGTTCTTCGCGGGATGAGGTGCTCGAACTTGCTTCCCGGCTTGGCACGTGATATAGGGCTTGTCTTTCTCAAAAACAACATTCTTCAAACCTCGGATGTGATCGCCCTTGAGGAGTTTTTGAAGATTCCTCATACTAACATGTGTCAGCCGTCTATGCCACAGCCAACCCATGTTGGTCTTTGCAATCAAGCATGTGTCAAGTTTAGCTTTATCTTTGTTGAAGTCAACAAGGTAAAGCTTTCCCTTTAATATACCCTTGAATGCAATGGAACCATCACCCATTCTAGAGACGGTCACACCCTCATTAGTGAAAAAGCAATTATAACCTTTGTCACATAATTGAGATATGGACAGCAGGTTATAATCTAAGGAATCGACATGTAAAACATGAGAAAGAGTATGTTGAGATGATATAGCAATTTTACCGATACTGATCACCTTTCCTTGACTATTGTCTCCAAAATAGATGCCCTTGCTTGGATCCTCATTTTCTTCATACTCAACGAACATCCTTCTTTCTCCGGTCATATGGTTGGTGCAACCACTGTCTAGCGCCCATTTCGATCCACCGGAGGAATAGGCCTACAAAAACAAATCATGCCTTGGTTTTAGGTACCCAAGCTTGCTTGGGTCCTTTGACGTTAGTTACAAGAGATTTGGGCACCCACGCATGAGACTTGGTGTTCCCATGGCGTGGCCCAACATAATGAGCATAAACTTTACCAAAATTATTTCTCATTAGAACATGGGATGCATCAAAAGTCCTGAATAATAGTTGTTGTTGTTTATGAACAGAACTAGTCTGAGAAATCAAACTTGTCTGGAGGACCGGACTTGTCCGAGTAAGGACCGGACTAGTCCTGTTATTGTATGTGCTGACTATCTTGGACTTATTAGCATTGTTAGTCTTTCTAGCTTGAGAGAAGTTTACCCTCACAAAGGCAATTCTATCCTTGTTATTTTTATGGCTTCTAGCATATTGCTTTTCACCATAAGAATAACCAATGCCATATTTGACATTAGGAGGTCTTGTGACCAAGTATGCACTACGTGCCTATTTGATCTTCTCCTTGTAAAATATGCCACTTTGGGAAAGATTCTTGTCCTTTGTAGAGGTTGACTTGTCTTTGAAGCTAGTGTCAATTTTAGGACGTGAACAATTTAGTTTTAAGTGGTTGAGAAGATGAGCTTGAGGAGGATGAGGGGTCACTTTGTTTGAGTGACTTAACTTGTACCTCATGGATTTTGTTAACCCTGGATAGGTTAGCAAGTTCATCCTTGATGGTGGTATTTGAGTCGCTTAACATAAAGCAAGTTTCCTTGCTTGAGGCTAACTCAAGCTCCAGTGACTTGTCTCGCTCCTTTTCAAGTTCAAGAAGCTTGTCAAGTTCAATATATTCCTCCTTTTGGGAGATAATCATATCTTATTGATGGTTGATCAGCTTCTCCTTCTCAGCAAGTTGATCAAGTAGAAATTTCATTTTGCTGGTGTTTTCTTATCTAAGCCAACGAGCATGTCTTCATTATCACTAGCAATTTCACTATCACTAGAATAGGAATGCAAGGAAGAGGATTTGGTTGTTACCTTTCGTTTACCTTCCTTTGCCATGAGGCAAGTGTTGTTCCCTTCCATGCACCTAGAGTTGGGAAGAGGGTGGACTTCTTGGATGTCTTCTCGATGGCTATGCTAGCCATCTCCTCTTCCTCTTTGGATGAGGACTCGAAATTTGAGTCTCACTCCTTTCCTAGATGTGCTTGTCCAGCTTGCTTCTTTTTTTTTGAAAAAATTCTTGGGTTGAGGTCTTGTTTCCTTTGTTTTCTTCTTTTCTTCTTCGTATGGGCAATCAACTATAAAGTGGTCATATTCACCACAGTTATAGCATGCCCGCCTCAACTTTGGTCTTGACTTCTCTTTATATTTTCCTTCACTTGATTTTCCCCCTTGTCTTTTCTTTGTCACTTTCTTGAATCTCTTCATAAAGAGGATCATGTCCTCTTCGTCGATGTCGCTGCTCTCGTCATTGTTGTCCTCTTCTTGTTGAGCTTCCCGAGCTTCTTTAGACAAGGGCTTGCAACTGGACTTCAAAGCAACCCCTTTCTTCTTTGCCGAGGTGAGGTCGGCAATCTCCTTGACAAGCTTAGCCTGCTTTTCCATAATCTCGAAATTGACAATTTTCCCAAGCAGCTCATCCAGGGTCATTTTCTTGTACCCGGGGCTTTCTCTAATCATCGAGCACAAGGTGACATTGCGAGGCATGAAAGCTCTAAGGATGAGCTTCACCACCTCGTGATAGTTCCACTTCTTGCTTCTGTATGCTCAAACCTTGTTGATGAGCGTCTTTAACCAGTTGTACATGTCTTGTAGCAACTCATCTTCTTATATGGCGAATCTTCCAAATTTGCCTTCGATCATTTTGATCTTCGCTTCTCACACATGATGATCGCCTTCATGTGTGGTTTGCAATGTATCCCATATTTCCTTTGCAATCTCGAGTCCATCAACCTTAGTGAACTCGTCCCGACTATGTGATGAGGTGATGACTGCTGCAGCTTAGGCATTTCGATGGATTGCTTGCTCTTGGCTAGGCGTGAGCTCCTCATCATCGTTGGGGATATCTATTCCTGTGACCACAATGTGCCACAAGCTGGGATGTTCGACATTTTCTCTTCGAGCGATTAGTCTCTTGCGAAGAGTCCTGCTCTAATACCAATTGAATGTGGCCTAGAGGGGGGTGAATAGGACTTATTGAATTTTAGTCAGAACCTGCAACACTTAACAAACAGATCAAATCCCGAGATATCGGACTAGTCTGGTACAGTGCGGACTAGTCTGGTGCGTGCGGACTAAATTGATCAAGTTCGATCAATGATTTCAATACAAGCGCAGTATGCAGCGGAATATAGTATGTAACTTGCAAGTATTGAGGCAATGATGTTAAGTATAGTACAAATTAACTTGAATTGAACGTTTTAACGTATGATGGATAAGATCTATCAAACCCTAGAATATGATATGAGAAACTTTAATAACAAGTTTGACACACGATTTTTATCCCATGGTTCGGTTCCACAGAGGAAACCTACATCCACGTTGAGGAGCCAACGAAAGGACCGGGTCTTCACTGACCCTAGCCTCGTCGAATCGCCACGAAGGCCAATTCTTCTTCCACTATCACAAAGGGGCAAATCACCAAGTTCAAGGGACCTTCTCACAAGTTGAGGGCTCCCCAAGATTACAATTCAAACACCACCAAGAACACACTCGTAAGATCAACAATGAAATAGCAGGAGTGTGTTAGAGATCAAACCCAAGAGCTCAAATGTGTGGAATCGTGTCTCTCCTTTGATCCAAAGTGAATCCTCAAGGGAATGATATTTCCTGCATTGGATTGCATGGAGAGATGTGTTTTCTAGGCTCTTGGAGGGTGTGACGGCGCAGGGGGTCAAGAGTTATGATAGTTGGGCCGTGCACATCTATTTATATTAGGGTTTTCAAAAGTTATCGTTAGGGTTTTGAGGGTCCGGACTAGTCCATGGTGGAGTCCGGACTAGTCCGGTGTGCGGCGTGAAGGAAACCCTAAGTGTCCAGGAATATCGAACTTGTCCGGCTAGGAGCGGACTTGTCAGATTTTAGTCAGAAAGGTTTTCGGACTTGTTCGTGGTGATATTGGACTAGTCCGGTGGGGTGATGCCCTTAGTGAATATAGGACAAGTCCGCACTTGGAGGACTTGTTCGATTTTAGTCAGAGGCATTATCGGACTAGTCCGGACATTATCGGACTAGTTTGGTGTGGACAAGTCCGCATTGGCTGGACTTGTCCGAACCTGTCCAGAGAGGATATCGGACTAGTCCAGTGTATATTGGACTAGTTCGTTTTTCCTGTGAAATGTGAAGTGTGTGAGGATTTTTATGCTTGAGCTCTTGGGATGTGATACACCACCACACTCCCTACACAATGATGTGTTCTATTTAGTTCTTGAGCTCTTTTCCATATGTATCCTCATTCTCCTTTCTTTTTGGAGCTTTCTTCATTCTTTCATTAAAATCGGTGCTTTCCTCATTCTTTCATTGAAACCTACGCTCATCTCAATAATGTGGTTAGGATCTCATTTGTTTGTCATAAATCAACCAAAACCAACAAGGGATGCCTAGATGCACTTTCACAGAGGTACAACACGTGGCAACTCTGGAGCTTTCCTCTGCGGGGAGGTAGGTTCGGAGCTACTCGACGTGTGGCGGCACCAGAGCTTCCCTCTACTGGGGGTTAGGTCCGGGGTTGCCAGACACGTGGCGGGTCCAGAGCTTCTCTGTGGAGGGAGGTAGGTCCGGTCCCGCAGGACACATGGCAGTACCGGAGCTACCCAAACGAGGGTTGCAGGCCCAGCGCTGTCAGATGTGTGTTGCCTTCGGAAGTCTTCAACTCGGACATATGAACTTCTTGATTTTAATTGCGGAATCAGGGGGTACCCTGTATCCAGGGTACCGCATAGTGAATCCCATCTTTATGAGGTGTGTACTTAATCTAGAATACCAAGCCCTTGGTGCCTGCTTTAAACCATATATAGCCTTGTCTAATCTACATACATAATTAGGACAAGTAGGATTTTCATACCCGGGAGGTTGATTCATGTAGACCTCCTCTTCCAAGACTCCATGAAGAAAAGCATTCTGGAGGTCCAGTTGTCTTAAGCACCACTTTCTAGAGATAGCCATCGATAAAATAATTCTGATAGTAGCAGCCTTGACAACGGGACTAAAATTGTCCTCGTAATCAATCCCATATATCTGTTTGAATTCTTTTGCAACTAGGCAAGCTTTGTATCTATCAATAGTTCCATCAGCGTTTCTCTTAATTTTGTACACCCACTTAGAATCAATCACATTGTTTATACCTTTTCTGGGGACCAAGTGCCATGTTTTATTCTTCTCAAGTGTCTAAAACTCACATCCATTGCCTTCTTCCACTTCTCATCTTCCAAGGCTTCTTGTATGTTCGCTGGTTCCTCTGTAACATTGAATAAACAGACAAAGTCATCACCAAATTGTTTTGGTTTGGAGATGTTATTTTGTGACAGAGTTACTGGTTGAGCAGGAGTATTGTGGCGCAATGGAGCAGTTTGATCAGTAGGCAAATCTGTTGTAGGAGCCCCCCTTGCGCCAAAGTCCTCCGACCCAGTAGATGATGCCACAGGAGATCCGCTTCTAGCCATAGAAGATCCACCATGTACATCTTGTCGCGGATCAGATCCCGAGACCGATCTGTCCGGTGCTGTGTGCGCTGGGTCGGCATAATTATTTCGCTCGCGCCCACGTTGATTGGTGCTGCAGGTGGAGTCTGCTGCCACGTGGTCTGAGGGGGATCCACCTGCTGCTGGTGCGTGATCCAATGCAGCTATGTCTGCCTGCGGTGTACCGGAACCCCGCTGTTCCGCCGAATCTGCTCCAATAACTGCGCTCAGATTTCTGTTTCTTTTGTATCCTGCATATACAGCAAATCTCCTCCACTTTCTTCATCAGATAAATTACCGAAATTGGATAGATTTGGAGAATCAACTTGCATGTTGTTTCCTACATGCTGTCCTGCAGGGTTGAGTAACGTGGGATGGAGGCAAAGCTCAGATTGTAGGCACGCACTAGCATTTGGATTTAGGCCTTCAAACGGGAAAACGGTCTCATCAAACACAACATCCAGTGGTGTGATCTGGGCATTTATAGCCCTTATGATTTGTAATGTAGCCTAAGAACACATGCCTCTTTGACCGAAAAGAAAGTTTGTGAGAGTTGTATGCTCTTAGGTTGGGCCAGCACGCGCAACCAAAGACTTTTGGTGGGGTATAATCTGGTTTTGTATCTAGTAGCTTTTCTAGAGGTGTTCTGTATGACAGAATTTAGGATGGCGTCCTATTAATCAAGTAGGCGGCAGTAGCAAATGCCTCATCTCAGAACTTCAAACGCATGAAGGCTCGTGCTAGGAGTGAGAGGCCTACCTCAAAGATGTGGCGATGTTTACGCTCGGCGGATCCGTTTTGCTGATGTGTATGAGGACAAAACACATAGTGGGATATACCTATCTGATTGAATAAAGTATGAAGTATTTGATACTCACCACCCCAGTCTGTTTGGACAGCTATGACTTTTTTGTTGAAGAGTCTCTCAACTCGAGCCTGAAACTCACAAAATTTGTGAAATAAATCTTCCTTGTATCTAATTAAATAGATCCAACTAAATTTATTATAATCATTGATAAAGCTTACATAATACTCCCTCCTTATCTTTTTAATTGACGTTTCAGACAATGATTTGAACTAAAAATGAACTAGATTTTCTGTCCTAACGTCAATTAAAAGAATCTAGAGGGAGTAATTGTTTCTTCCCATAGAGGTAGGTGCTGGACCCAGACATCAGAGAAGATTAACTCAAGAGGAGCTTGGGACATACAAACTGAAATTGGAAAGGGTAGCTGATGACTCTTGCCTTGTTAACACGCATCACACACTCTACTCTCTTCTTGTGATGAAGAAGGCAAATTATTATGACCAACAACTTTATTCACTATCACCATAGAGGGATGTCCTAGTCTATTATGCCACCTTTGAATGGAGGGTGCGCTGGCTATTAGAGCTCGTTTGGATGAATAATTCTCTATGGAGGGCCACGGGTATAGAACCTTCTCACATATGTTGTGAAGAAGAACTCTCTTTGTAGCCTGGTCCTTCACCAAAAAATGGTGTGGGTGATATTCAAGAAAAACGGAATTATGTGAAGTGAGCTTGTGAACGGAGATGAGATTTATTGTTGAGGAGGGGACATGCAAAATTTTAGACCGATGGAGATGTCAAGCAGGAGTATGCAATGTAGAATTACCAACAAATTGAATTCTCATACCTGACCCATTCGCGGTATGCACCTTTTGTTGTCCACCATATGTCTCCTTGATTGTCATCTTTTCTAGCTCACTAGTAATATGTTTGTCGCCCCTGTGTCCATGTACCAGTTGGTGTCAACCCCGTAATTTGTAGTGGCGCTATTCACAGTCTTCTCTTCAGGCTTAAAGTCACGATCAAATCTTTTGTAACACCGGATCATAGTGTGTCCGACTTCATCACATAGCAGGCACACCGGGCAACCTTCTCCTCCTCGGCCGCTGCCACATCCACCACGTCCTGTTCTCCCTCCACTTCTTCGAACCGCCACCTCCACGGGAGGCAGCGTTAGCATTGATGTTGTACTGGTCTGTGGACTTCTGGCGCTCAAGTCTTGCTTCAGTGGACTGTAGTTGTGCGAACAGATCTGGAAGTGAGATAGCCACTGTTTGCGTGCTCGCACTTTCTACCAAGGAATATATTCTGCATCCAGTCCAGTTAGTATGTAAGAAACAACATCATGGTCATCTAGTTTCTTACGGCCGCCGGCATCTCATTGGTGAATTCCTTCATTTTCGCGAAGTATGTTGCTACGGACATATTTCCCTTGCGTGTACTTGACAGTTTTGCACGCAAATGCATTATGCATGCCCTGGACTGTGACGCAAAGGTTTCTTGGATTTCTTTCCATACCTCAGCAGCGGAAGAATACATCGCTACTTTTGCTAGAACCTGCTTCGACATAGTCGAATTCAAGTAGCTAAGAAGTTGTTGGTCTTGTACAACCCATGAGAGATACTCCAGGTTTGGAATTTTTTTCAGTAGTCTGATCAGCCTTCTACATGATCGGATCTTTGTCAGGCTTCTTCTTGGTCCCGTCAAGAAGACCAAAGAGTTGTGCACCCTTGATAGCAAGGATAACTTGCGCCTTTTAAAGGAGAAAATTCTCCCTTGTATGTTTCTCAACATGGTGTGAGAGAGTGTTGAAGCATCCTGTCGTCACCATGGAGGAACTTCCTGAAGTCGCCATGTCTCAGGGGAGAAGCCTGGCTCTGATACCATGTAGAAAATATGGGGTAAACCGTGCATTGGCCTAGCCGCACAGGTTCCATGTTGATTTATAGGAAAACTTACAGGGGGTGCGGCATCAACAGATATGGAAGGGATAGATATTATATTAACAGATTTGATCTCTAAAGGATATATTCTATCTATACATGATCTGATTATATTCTTAAATCTGTTGTGCTGCATATAGAAGATTACAATCAACTTATTCTATAGTGGGTACACCAACAATTTCATGTGGTCGAATATCTTCAACACTGTAACCTTTATATAAATCAGCATCTAGGCCATGACTCCCTTGAGTTTGAGGGTGCTGGTTTCTCGCCTGTTGCAAAATCTAATACTCTGTTTGTTCCCATAACGGCAAAGTAGAGTACAACAAATCAGGCGATGCCGGTCCACTGGTGCGGCGGTGGTGTTGGTGAAGGTGTGCATGGATGGTGCACCATACGTGCCCAAGGTGGACCTGCAGGGGCACGGCAGCTACCAGGAGCTGTCCAAGGTGTTCAGCTCTTTCACCATCGGTACGTACGTATGGCTTGTACGGTCGGTTGAAGAGACCATGGCTTGTATGCATGATGGTTGCGTGTGAAGTACCATCTGCAGTCGATTATTCATCCCTATAGACTGAAGCCATCCATCGCTGCCAACTAGTATATTGTCCCCACGAGGCCATAAACGTACGTGTTTCGGCATAGTATGTGTACCGCTGTATGATAACGATAGGATAGGCTGACCATGTTGTATGATTTGGCTTCATGATTTGAATTGTTGTTTCTATATTTATTTACTTCATTCAGTTGGGATCTCATGTCATGTCAGAGTAATGCAATGCTAGTGCGCTGTCTTCTGTGATGTTAATTTCTTTAGGCAGATGCGGGTCATAGAAGAGGGCTTCTATACTTTCCTTCGTCCTCTTATGCGTGCTTCCACTGACATGTCATAATCTTATTGATCATGAAACAATGGTAGGTAGATTGAGCATTGTGTTAGGTAAATAAAAAGATCAATAAGATTATAACACGTTAGCAAGAGCACGTATAGGAGGATGGAATGGGACTACAGAAGCCCGAATCATAGGGGGTGAAGGGCATGAACGAGAGCCAGCTGCAGGACATGGTGAGGGCGTTGGCGAGCAACAAAGATATCTTTTATCCATGGAGAATGAGACTAGGTTATTAAATCTGGATATTCTATAGGTTAGAATGAAGTTTTTAGAAATTACAATGTAAAATGACAGAAGACTATAACAATGGACCTTATTGGGCAATCTGTGGTCGTATCGGAAGCATGATAAGGGTTCCACTCCTTTGAGTCCATGAAGATTATTTTCAAAAATAGAATTATTTTATTCGAAATTTGCCCAATGGGGTGTTCCACTCAAACTATTTCAAAAGTAGGATCCTCCCATCCCCTTACCGGGCAAGACTAGATCTCACTCCTTGGATCAACGAGACATTTCAGATCTCACCCCACCACAGGGTGAGACCAGACCGAGGGCCTAAATTGATAGAGATTTTCCAGGGGGGGGGGGGGGGGGGGGGGGGGGGGGGCGAAGTGTCAATATTCCAAAGACCTCGCCTCGTGGGGTGGGGGCGCGAGATCTTGCCGAGGCACTATAAATGATCTCACCACACTCATAATTCTAATAAAAGTCACTCTAAATTCACAAAAAAAAAGTGTGGAAGAAGGACTGCGGTGAAGCTCTACCGGTTTGAAGATCCATACTTAGGGTTTCAAGAACTGCACGCATGTAGCTAAGTTTTTATGTTATGTATTTATATTTTAGGGTTATATAATTACATTATATTTGTATTAATACTGTTAATTTCTAGGATAACAATGTCAGAAAAGAAACACATTTCAGTTTATGGAGAGAGAAATGTTAATCATGGGCTAAATGGGATAGATTCATTAGAGTTTCAATATCAGATTGACATGTGGATAGGATTAAAGAGAGAAGTTTCAAATATGTGCACAATTGGTTGATGCGGGGATTTAAAAGACTCACATACTGTTAATTCAATGTGTGGTGAATCGGGCTGCTGGTGCCTTTATTTTGTAGCATATGACTGTTGCAGTCACAGAACAATGATTGAGTTGTGAGAAATGCACTTGAGCAGCAATGGTGCAGTAATGGTCACTTGCAATACTTGTTCAGAGCTTTGAGAAGACCATACCACAACGGTCCAGTGAAGAGACTAAAGCAAGTTGTGCCGCTAAACCAGCTCAAGTGCCGGAACCTCAAGGGTTAGATGATAAGGGAGATAGATTCTCTAATATTATTGAGAAAATACATCTTGAAGATGAGAAGGTGCAGGTTTAGATGAAGCTGATGGTTCATTAGATGAGGAGTATGTCCCATTACCCGCTGAATGGAGAAACACTGGTTTTGGACATCTTGTCATCAACGACTGCAACACTACATCTTTGCAGTATAGAGACAATGAAGTTGGTCAAGGTTCTAAATATGGTAGTGTCAAAGAGGTTAAGAAGGCAGTGAAATATTGGTCTGTGTCCATGATGAGGGAGTTCAAGGTGGTTATTTTCACAAAGTCAACTTATGAAGTGAAGTGTGTCCAAGATGGTTGCCCTGAATACACACGATGAAGGGGAAGTGGAAGGATTACTGAGAATGCACTATAGTGACAGATCACACCGTTTTCCTGAAGTGGAGAGGACTCAAAGAAATCTGACTTTTGTTTTCATTGTTAATGAGATGTATGAGATGGTAGTGGACAACATCGCTTATGAACCGAAATCCATCATCAGGCATATCTAAAAAAAATACAAGTACTCAATCACTTACCACAAGGCATGTAGATCTAAAAGGAAGGTGTTAGAGATGAGGTTTGACACATACAAGACATCATATGATAATTTGCCTCGCCTATTGGCCACCATATGCATGAATCCGGGAACCTTTATAGAAAACTATTCCTAGTGACGTAGGTGACCCTTCTATATTGCAATGTGCCTCCTTCTCATTAGGGCCATGCATTAGGGTGTTTGAGCACTGTCACCCAATACTTTGTATTGATGGCATGTTCTTAATAGAGAAGTACAATGGACATATTATAACAACTGTTGGGATGGATGGCAACAATCAAGTACTTCCAGAAGCCTTTACTTTCATGAAGAGTGAAAATACTGACAGCTAGTACTGGGTCTTATCCCTTCTGAAGTATGTCGATGTTGTTAATAGACCGAATGTGTGTCTAATTCATGATCGGCACGCGGGGCTGCTGAGGGCATTACTTGAATTGGAGGGATGCAAAGAGACTCGTCAGCCAACATATTTGCTAGATGTGAGGAGTGGATGGTGCATGAGGAATTTGGGTACTAACTTCTACAAACATTTCAGAAACAAAGAACTACTGAATATGTTCAAGCTGCTATGCGGCCAGAACCAACAGAGGATGTTTGATACCTTTTGGAACAAACTTGATGATCTCACAACAAAGCAAATGGAAAAACAAGTTTTAGAGGGGAGCAAAGTACAAGTGATGAAGGTTCTGAAGCTCTTGAGCCACTACTGATTGATACATAACGCCCTCGACGGAGGGTGGGATCACAAGTAAGAAAATTCTCAGGGTGGATCAAACATAAGCTTAAGGAGAAGTGGACATTCATGTATGATATAGATGGGAGCCTTTATGGGGTAATGACCATAAACATTGCTGAGGTTTACAACTTGGTCATACGTGGCGTGAGATGGCTTTCATTAGTGGCAATTGTGGAGTTCATTCTCTATAGGACCATCAGGTACTTCAGGAACCATTTCAGCGCATCACAAGCCTTCATTAATTATAGAGACTTAGTATTTGCGTACCTGCTTACAGAGTACATGTGAGATAAATATAAGAAGAATCAACTTCATCTATCAACAACTACTTGTACTCAAGATCATAGATTTGAAAATATGTGCAAAGATAGAGTGTGGCGTTGAATGATATGAGAAAGAGTAAAAAATAATGTGTATATTGAAGGAGGATGTCACTTGTATTTGCACATGTCAGAAGTCAAAGCTATTACACAAGCCATGCTCTCATGTCATGTCGGTCTGTGCGCAGTGCGGTATTCCTCCTGAAATTTATGCTTCTTCATACTTCAAAAATGATTACATTGCACATATTTAGGAGTTCCAGGTGTGTGGAATTGGTATAGCAGGCTCATTCAAGGAAACATCAGAAATAGTGCTCCATATTCCTGAACCAAGAACCACCCGCATGAAGAAAGGACGTCGTAGAACATGGCACATTTGCAATGACATGGATGGTTCTGAGGTAGGGAAAATGAGGAGGCATTGCACTTTGTCTAATGAGTCGGGACGCACATAGAGGACTTGTAACATGAGTGCATGAGGGATCTTCATCCACCCTAGCAAGCCCTTCAAGACATGGTTCAGATGGGAGATCAACACCGACTGCATCTACATCGAGATGTCATCTCACTCACACCAGTCAAGGATTTCATGTACCAAGAACATATATAAGTCCGTAAATTTCAGACTCAAGTTTGTTGCATTGTAACGTGTTGTAATGTTTAACTTTATATGTGCATGTATGATCTGTAATATATTGTAACATTGAACTTGATACTTCTTTGTATAATTTGCAACATATCGTAATGTTGAATTTGAAATGGTTGTGTCTTATGTTGTCAATCAAATTTTATGCTTATGTAATTGGTGAGAAGAGAAGGTTAGAACTTGTTTGTGTGCTGCTTGTGCAGATATCGCCCGGTGAAGAGCGAGACCAAGTGGAATCTTTACATTTCAACACCCTGTGAGAAAATACCCATCAATTTAGGCCCCCTAGCCAGGTCTCGCCCCGTCGTGGGGCAAGATCTGAAAAGGTCTCGTCGATCCACGCGGCGAAGATCTGGTCTCACCCGATAATGGGAAAAGAGGATCCTTATTTTTCAATAGTTTGTACCGGGCACAAATTTCAAATGAAATAATACTATTTGAAAATAATTCAACTGAGAATGGGCCTCAATTGTGCTAGATCACCATGAAAAACTTCGTTTGGCTTACTAGATTCTTGGTGCTGCAACAATTTTTTTGTAATATTATATTTTAAATCATAAATTACAGAAAAGGATGTCGTTTCAGACAACTGTAGAAATGGGTAGAAATCGCCCTCTAGGTATGACTCATCCACTACAGCGATGAGTCGCGCATCAACCAGGCCGATAGTGGATGCAAAATTCACATCGGATGATTTTGCACATAACCCTCCGGCTAATGAGTCGCCCTTACACAAAGCGACTAACAGGGGTATGACCACTCGGTAGGGCAAGCCCGAGGAATAAACTAAGATAAAACACATGAATACCCACGCAGACTAAGGTACTTGTATGAAGCTTCAACAAGTATATTTTAGGATCGAATAGCACATATAAAGCTACCCGAGGGGGTGAATGGTAGATTAAAACTTTTCAGCGGAAGCAACGGAAACACCCCTCGGAAGAAAACTGATCTGTTAAAGAAACTGTGTGTGCGACTAATCTAAACGTGTTCAACTGTGACAAAACTAGTATATATTGTAGACAATCAAGTCACGAAGACGTCACAACAAGAATCACAAAAATCCATCGAGAGAAACTCAAGTTACGATCGAAAGATCGAACAAAGGTCAATCTGTCCTACCCGAGAAAAACAGTTCTGGAACACTACAAAGAAACTCGTGTAGATCATAAACCACAAATCAAATGACCGTGAAATTTTCACATACGATAGAAAATTAAGTTTTGAAGACAAACCCAAAAGAATCACATCAATCAGATCTGTAAAACTCATGTTATGATAAAACCACCGAAGCAAGGTAGTGTTGTGCAGAAACTCGACGAGAAAAACTTGTCTGAAAATAAGTTGGACGAACAAGGCACAAAAGTTCCTTCAAACTACGAATTTTATTGATTAGACCACAATAGGAACAGCCCCAAAGTAGTGTACCACGAGCTCTGGCCTCCCTTGCTTATATAACCAGCCCTTAGGACAACCCAAACTTAACTAGGACTCTAATCCTACTCAATTCACGAATCGAACTTTCCATAACTGCTCAAGATTCTTCTATACGCAGATAGAAGCAATCTTAAGACTTCCAAACACCTTAGGAACGTATCCCACATTCCTAAAACAACTCAAATTCGTGACCCACACGAAATCCTATCATAACCAACTCAAAACTTTCTATATTTGAGTCAAACCTGACTCAGACGCAGCTTGAGTCCTTAACCTTGTCGGTTGGACCTTTCCAACCACTTTTTTACGTCCACATCTCTTCATCACGCCTCAAAACCATGTAGTCACGTCCATGCACTCATTGCACACATGCAAACATCTTCCAATGACATTCACGATACCTTCATATGCACTGTTCTTGACCCAAACATGATGCGTGACCTACTAATCAACTCAACCACAATTCCTCTCGAACATGGTTGTTGAACCTCATCTTCTCCCTAAGACTAGTTCAATGGATCCCATCACTAGCCATGTCTTGAACTCAAGCGACACCTGCACATGAATAAACAACCAATACTTCCGAGCACAAATCCTCGACTTGACTCACGTTAGTTCTGAAACTTCAACACCTTACGTGAGCACCTCACATAAGCATGTTGCAAACCATAGCAAATTGATAACAGCAATAACCACCCAAACACACCAAAAACTTAGTAAAAGAATACTAAGCAAACTTTCTATAGATGTAAAACAAGTTTGCAATATTTCAAAGTAAAAGCAGAACCATTGCAATCTAGCTCTGGACCTTGCCAAAACTAACCGGACCTTGAGCTGGAGCTTAACAAAGCTAGCAGTACCTAGTGCTGGAGCTTACCAAAACTAGTCAGACCTAGCACCAGAGCTGACCAAAACTAGTCGGACCTAGCCAAAGCAAGTCGTACCTTACGTCAGACCTTGCAAGAGCTACCCAAAACAAGTCAGGCCTATTGTGGGACCTTGATGAAAAGGGTGTTTTGGAAGTATTCAAAACTTTTCTCATCATAGCCAATGTATTCAGCACACATAGGTCTCACAATCTCCCCCTTGATGAATGCATTGGCAACACCACTTATAATCCGAAAATTGGATTATTCACATGAAAGTTTTTGAAAACAATTTTCTCCCTGAAATATTTCTCCCCCTTTGTAAATCAGAAATAATGAGAAGAAAAACAATAAATTCTCCTCTGAGAAGAATCGTGCCAAAACACTTGTGAATGTGTGCAATGTGCAATGTGTGATCAATTTCTCCCCCTTTAACAATGTATTCAGCAAGGTTCAATAAAGAAATTTTAATTTATTATAAGCACATTATAACATATACATATAAAACAAAGCTCATCCAAGTCATACTATCAAGTAACTTACACTATCACAATAAGGAGATGCATAAAGTAGTGTAAACCATGCTAGAGATCAAATGTAATTTTCAATTTAAGCAAGTCATGATCTCACAAACTTAACTATTTTAAAACTTGAAAGCATGACACTTGTTGCTGCATTTTATTATTTTTCAAAGCACAAATTTAGATCATATGATATTTGCAAGAGATTATATGTGCATCTGCCTTATTCTAACCAACCAAGTCAAGCCTATGTCATTTGACAATCAGAAGCTTAAGAACGTGGTTTTAGTCATACACAACTTCTTCCAAGTTCATATCTAAGTGCAATGATAAGCCATCTCAAAAGAAGAAGTGTGATGCATGCATATTCTCTTGATCTTTTCTCAATTTATATTTGTTCATAAAAACTCAACATGTGAGCATGCAACAGGTTCAAAACCGCAAGAAAGTTCGATCATGACCAGATTTAGTGTAAGTAATTATTCTAACTACTAGTCATGGCAAAAACTAGAAAACGTATAACACAAGTAATGTAGTAAGAACATTCAGCATGTAAAAGGAATCACAAAGTCATATATGTATGAAATATTATGCTCATATTGTTTTAAGTTCAGATTCACACATAGATTTCTCAAGTTTCAAAACTCCCCCTCAATTTAAGCCAAGAGGATGCATAACCCCTATTTCACTATGAATGTAACAAAAACGTGAGAACTCCAAAGGTTTTGTGAAAATGTCAACCAATTGTTGTTCGGCATCTACATGGTGAAGCACAATGTTTCCTTTTAGAACATTATCATGGAGAAAGTGATACCTAATATCAATGTGCTTAGATCTAGAATGTTGCATGAGGTTTTAGCAATGCAAATGGCACTAGTGTTATCACAAAGCAGTGGAACACTATCTAGATCAACCCCATAGTCCTTAAGTGTTTGAACAATCTAAAGAATTTGTGAGCAAGCACTAGCAGCAGCTACATATTCAGATTTGGTTATCGATTGTGCAACTGAGTTTTGTTCTCTAGTGGACCAAGAAACAAGTGAGTTACCAAGAAAATGACAAGAATTGGAAGTAATTTTCCTATCAATCCTACATTAATGAGATTGTGGCTTGTGGGCGATCAGTGTGAGGACCGGGTCCACACATTCCAGGAATCGCAGAGGGTGGTGCCGTGCGATGCGGCACCCAACAGCACACACGAAAAGAATACAACAAAATACAAAGTTTTATTTATATAAACAGCGAAAGTATTTTACAATACATAATGTATAGCAGAAGATAATACTCATAGCTAAACTCTGAGCCTAGCTATGCAAAAGTACCGCCGTCCAGCCCGCGGATGCTGCACACTAGCAACACACAAATTTACGGCACCTTGCAGGGCTCCCACTCGGCGGTATACCCCGACGGGGGCATCGCCTCATCCTCGGGCCCTTCCTCATACATCTCACCTGCAAACAACTTAATATAGCAACCGTGAGCACGAAGGCTCAGCAAGACTTAACCGTCTCACCTAAACATGGAACTCTATATGCAGGTATACTTAACATAGGAATAGATATAGTAGTAAATGACTCGCTTATATGTTGATCATCATTTTTCAAGTTAATAGCAGCAGCTTAAATGTTTAATAATAGTAACTTTAGTGAGCCTAATCTATAGAAATCATAGTTGCAAAGCAATTATATTTCACTACATCGTATTCTCCTGACTTCTTCAGTATTTACTACGTCATAGCGCAGTGAACAAGCAGTACTCATATAACCACGAGGGATGGTGATTGCAATCAGAACACACCCGGATAACACGTCACATACACCCATTTTGGAAGTGGATCAAATCACACTTCAATACTATGTTGTATGCAGCAACCTTTCAAAGGAAACCCAAATGATGAACCGGTCCTTCCGTAACGGGCAGGAGGTCCCCGCGCGGAGCATCTTCTATGCCCGCCGGCAGATTTACACCTTGCTACCCTCATCCCACTCCTATAAAACGGTAGGGTAGGCATCGAAACCCAAGTTAACCAATTACATCGGTTTCCTAGTTTCCATATAGCCAGTATGCATCCGGTATAGTTCAAACTTGTCCAGCAGGGCCGCACACAGATCGGTCCTCAATCGACACAACCAGGGCTATGCACGTGAGACCACATCTCGCTGCATCCTACCCGCTGCTCGGTCTCAATTTCATATTCATAAATCATTCTTTGATCCAATTCATCCCGTGTGATAAAATCCTATCTCGCGAGTAGATTTCAACTGCTAGACTTCTACCGAATTCCTATGAACATAAGCATGGCATTTTCTACTCGTCAGGCTGTAGACCTACCCAATACTCCATGGGATTTGTGGGTCATGCAAGTGGAGTGACAAGCACCTTAGCCCTAATGCACAAAACTCATCCTAGACATAAGTGATACAAATACAAACTTTGAAATAGCACTTAAATGCAAACCGGGGCTTGCCTGGTTGTGAGTCAGAGGGGAAGTTAGATTTTGGGAGGATGCTGTCCAAGGCCTTCGGGTCCTCCTCGATCTCGGTCATTGTATGATATGCAATATATAAAGTACATGAGTGATATTGAAACTATATACAAGATCTTATAAATAGTGATCAGTAGAGAAAATGACTGGCTTTGGGATTTTTACAGTGGATACTAGGTTCTATGAGGAAGATCTGGACCAAAAATTGGAGATGTTCAAGGAAGCTTGTTGTCTCTAAAATTCCAACAAGTAAAAGCCTTCTCTGAACTTTGGTTTTAAATATGGAGCTTTGTCATGGCTAAAAGTGGATGATCAAGGTATAGGGGGTCTCACTGGTTCTAGGAAAATTTGTTTCACAATTTCCTAATCTTCCTACAGGGAGAAATTGATTTTACAAGTTTGCAAGAAATTCTGAAAATGTTTTAGTACATTTTCCATTTTTCAATTGACATAGGTGATTTGAACACTGTTTAGTCCAGTAAATTAAATCAAATGAACTTGAAATTTTTAATGGAGAACAAGTGTACTTTTAAGTGTGTTCTTACCGAAATTGGGAATTTTCTAATTAACAGAACAGGAGTAATTAATTTCCCAAGCAGTTAGCTCAAAAGAATTAATTATGAACATCCTGGGAGTTTCATGTCCAACAAATTGCACCACTCTACAGTTGGGATCAAGATGAGTCTATTAGAATTTATTGGGTATTATTTGAGCTAGTATGCTAGGAGTAATAGATTTTTGAAGTTTGCTCAAAATTTGGAATTATTTCCCAATGGAAAATTTTGAATAATCAGCCCGGCCCCACTTCATTCAAATGGGCCAACCGCATCTGGGCCACACCCAGGGCCACGGATTTAACCGCGCAGCTGCACCGGATCTGAAGCCACAGCAGATCCCGGGGCATTTAAAAAGTGTCTGACATGCGGGGCCCGCTGGGTCTTCTTCAACCTCTTGACGCGCCGCTCGGCCGCGGCGGCGCTGCGCCGGCGAGCTTGCCATTTCCCCTTTCCTGGCCCTCCTTCACCCTGAAACTTGCCACCTAACCATTTTCCAGGGTACTGAGCATGATGGAGAGGTCGCCGAACGCCTGCGATGGCCGGAATACCGTGCGCGACGGCGGCGGCGAAGCTAGGGTTTTGGCAATGGTCGGAATCGCTCGGAAATGGCGCAAGCAACTAGGGAAAAGGCGGGGAAGGTTCCTGGGAGCATGAGTAAGATGATTTGAAGGTGAAAAAGGAGTGAAATGGTCGGCAAGGTCAACTTCGACGGTGGACCGAGGGGATTTTCCATGGCGGCCACGAAAACTTGAAATCTGACTTTGTCTCTCGATGATTCCCTTTCATTTTTGGTCAGATGCTGCGTCTGGAGACCTAGAAGACAATCCTTAATTGGATTGAATAATCATTGCACATAGAAACAGAATTAAACCGATGACCTAGTGCCCTCAGTAAGAACTAGCTTCGGTGAAACTCGAGATACGGGAGCTAGGAGGCACGATAGGGGCTGAAACTTCACCAGAAGCATCTATGTACCTTTGTGCACCTTATTGCTTCAAGGAAGGAGACAAGAACTTGTTTGTATGAGCTTGTCCTCGTGGAGCAGAGAGCTAACCGGCGGCTTCACCCGCAAGCTTCGGAAAAACTTCAAAATACCAAGGTATCAAGTCAAGGAAGAAGGAATAGATCGTACCAGAAGCTAGAGGGGAGCTTGGTGCACCTTTTTGCTGTTGCACTCGAGCACCAATTCGCCCTGTTAGTGGAGTTACACGGGGAGACAGCAAGGGCGACGGGGAGAGCTCGGGAGAGAAAACAGAGGAAGACGCCGATGTTTTTCCACTCGAGTCAGAGGAGTAGAGATAGAGAGGGAGAGGTGTAGGGAGCACGCCATGATGCAGGCAGGCGAGCAGCTTGCTGGCGCGGTGCATGCCGTGCGGTGTCGAGCGGAGAGGCAGTGAAAAAACGGCGTACAGAGCACTCACGGCTGTGTTTCACTGACCAATGGGCCCCACTGCCCCTTTCATCCCAATCCTTCTCTGTTCCTTTAATTCAACCACCAATACTTGTCCAAAAATGATAGATTTTTGTGGAGAGGTCAATTCAAATGTATAGATTCATATTCGGGAATTGGATTTCAAATTTGGACAATTTTCAGGTGAAATTCAAATTCAAATTTGAATTTGAATGACATTCAATGGAGCCACAGAATTAAATAGCAAATGAGCTTCAAAAATTTTGAAACATTGCAGAGAGGCTATTTGGAATATTTGAGATTTAATGGTGAACTCATATTTTTATTTTGGCCTAGTTTGAACAGGAGCAAATTTGAAATTTTTAATCCATCTATTGAAACTTGAATTGGTTTAATTTCTCAATTGCCATTTGATTTATATTGCCTATACAAATTTAAATTCTCCTATATGCACCTTGTACCTTGAATTTAGGGCTTTTACATTCCTCCCCCCTTAAAATAATCTCATCTCGAGATTACAAATAAAAGAGACGGAGGTAAAGAGATTACCAAATATGATATGGTAATAACTCTGGATAATTTGATCGGAGATAGTACTCGCCTTCCCGTGTCGCTTCCTTAGCGGTATGGTTATTCCACAAGACTTTGTAGAAGTGCAATTCCAATTCCTGGTGGTGTGAGCCTTTTCATCGATAATCCGGATTGGGTACTTAAAATAAGTGAGATCCGGCTGGAGAGTTTCAATGTCTTCAGTGCGGATTTCAGTTGAGGATTTAATACACTTCCGCAACTGAGAAATATGGAATACATTATGAACTCCAGATAGTGAAGCCGGTAACTCCAAACGATAGGCCACGGGTCCGCATTTTTCAATAACATTGAATGGACCGATGAATCGTGGAGCAAGTTTTCCCTTCACTCCGAAACGATGAATTCCTTTCATCGGAGAGACACGAAGATAAACGTGGTCTCTGATGTTGAAGTGGAGAGGTCGATGTCTTTCATCTGCATAGCTTTTCTGCTGAGATTGAGCAGCCTTGAGATTGGCTTGGATCACTCGCACTCGTTCTTCGGCTTCATTTACAATATCAATTCTGTATATAACTCGCTCGCCGGATTCACACCAATTGAGTGGTGTGCGACATTACCGGCCGTAGAGAGCTTCATACGGCGCCATCTTGATTCTAGCTTGATAGCCATTGTTATATGAGAACTTCGCCAATGGTAAATGATCATCCCAATTTTTACCATGGTGGATGGCACAAGCACGTAGCATATCTTCGAGAACTTGATTCACCCGCTTAGTTTGGCCATCCTTCTGCGGGTGATATGCGGAGCTTCAGATCAGTTTTGTCCCCAATGATGCATGCAGCTGCTCCCAAAAACGAGCAACGAACAGTGCACCGCAATCTGAAATAATTGTCCGGGGAACTCTGTGCAAGCATATGATTATTGCAATATATAACTCTGTATATTTCTTGGCAATGTACTTTGTATGTACAGGGATGAAATGAGCTGATTTGGTTAGTCGATCGACTATCACCCAAATTGAATCATGCTCGTGAAAGGTGAGAGGTAACCTGACAATAAAATCCATACTAATATCCTCCCATTTCCACACCAGAATATTAATGGTTGCAGTTGTCCGGTTTTCCTCTTGTTGTCGGCTTGCACCAGCCGACACGTATCACACTTGGATACGTACTTTGCAATTTCTCTTTTCATCCGTGTCCACCAAAATCTGGTTTTCAGATCTTGATACATTTTGTTGCTGCACGGATGAATAGAATACTTGGATAAGTGAGCTTCATCCAATATTTTCTTCCGAAGTTCTATGTCACGGGGTACCACGATACGGTCTTTGAACCACAGCGTACCATGTTCATCACTTCGGAAGCATTTCATTTCCCCATTCTTCATTCTCCTCCGAATGTGCGACATACCCACGTCTTTCTTTTGAGCTTCCATAGTCTCCTCTCGTATGGTAGGAATGAGAGCAGAATTATATAACGCTTCATATGGAACCAAGTATAAACTCGGCTCGTCCTCTTCCATCGGAGTGATGGATATATTATTGACGTGAGACTTGCGGCTCAGCGCATCAGCAACCACATTTGCCTTGCCGGGACTGTAATGAATTTCAATCTCATAATCTTTGATCAATTCCAACCATATTCGCTGTCGCATATTTAGCTCCTTCTGAGTGAAAATATATTCCAGGCTCTTGTGATCGGTGTAGAGGTGTACTAAATTTCCAAGTAGTAATGTCTCCACATTTTCAAAGCGAGTACCATGGCAGCGAGCTCAAGGTCATGAGTTGGATAATGCTGTTCATAATTTCGGAGCTGCTGTGATCCATACTCAATCACGTGGCCTTCTTGCATTAACACGCAGCCAAGACCAATACCAGACGCATCACAATAAACGTCGAAAGATTTGGTCATATCCAGCTGAGCTAACACTGGGGCTGTTGTGAGATGTTTCACCAATGCTTGGAATGCATCCTCACATGTCTTGCTCCAAATATATTTGGTCCCCTTTATCAGCAGCTCCGTCATTTGGTTTAGCGATTTTTGAGAAGCTCGGAATGAATCTCTGATAATATCCCACTAACCCGAGGAAACTGCGAACTTCATGTACGGACGTTGGAGACTTCCATTTCAGCACTTGCACAATTTTGCTTGGATCAACAGTGATGCCCTCTGCTGAAATAATGTGACCAAGAAATGGTACTTGGCTGATCCAAAATTCACACTTGCTGAATTTTGCATAAAGCTTGTGATCTTGAAATCGTTTGAGCATGATATGCAAGTGTTTGGCGTGTTCTTCCTTGGATTTTGAATACACCAGAATGTCATCAATGAAGACCACGACAAACTTGTCCAACTTTGGCATAAACACTGAATTCATCAAATACATGAAGTGAGCCGGTGCATTGATAAGTCCGAATGACATGACGAGATATTCATAGAGCCTATATCTCGTCGAGGATGCTGTCTTCGATACATCCTCCGATCGGATTTTTATTTGATGATATCCGGACCGAAGATCCATCTTTGAGAATACTTTAGCACCCACTAATTGATTGAATAAGATATCAATGCGCGGTAGGGGATACTTATCTTGATCATCATGGCATTGAGCGGACGATAGTCCACAAATAGACGTAATGTCTTGTCCTTCTTCTTCACAAACAATGCGGAGCAGCCCCAAAGTGATGAACTTGGGCGTATGAGACCTTTGTTCAGCAGGTCCTTCAAATGCTCCTTTAATTCCGCCAACTCATTTGGTGTCATCTTATACGGCCTTCGAGAAATAGGCATGGTTCGCGGAATAAGTTCGATCTTGAACATGATGTCTGTCGACTGTTGGAGTCGGCAGATCTCCTGACACTGCTAAAGTGTTGAAGGAGTTTGTGGTTCGGTGTGGGCGCGCGGAGACTCAAGAAGGTGAATTGTGATTTAACACAGGAGACACAAGGATCTACGTGGTTTGGGCCGCCTAAGCGTAATACCCTACTCCACGGGTGTGTTGGTGTTGTATTAGCTTGTCACGTATGATTGCTTGTCCACGTCCGTGAACGTCTGTGTCTCCCCCCGCGTGTATCGTCGGCCTGTCCTTTTATAGTACAAGGACAGACCGTTACAAGCTAGCCTAGCCCGACATGTGGCCCTGGCGGTTACTAGTATTGATACACGATTAATTGCTGTTAATGATTCTGTAACGGGCTCCGACAGTGCCGTTACTGGTGTTAAGATCGTCCGTTTAAGCGTCATTAATATGGCATTAATGACGCTTAATCGGGTCTTGAAGTCCTTGGCTCTCCTTTGAAGATTCGGAGCCGTTACAAGGTCTTCCGGAGGTTAGAGGCTGCCAACTCCGACGTTTGGACACGTGGCAGCTCCGGAGCTTGCTGTGGGAAGCAGGTAGCTCTGGGGCTATCTGACACGTGTCAGGTCCGGAGCTTCTCTCGGTCAGGGGTTAAGTCCAGAGGTGCCATTTCGGTACCTGGCCCGGAGCTTCCCCCTTGTGGGCGGTAGCTCCGGTTTGGCAGTACACGTGGTGACCTAGGGATTAACCATGTTGGAGAAGCAGGTCCGGTCATGTCTGACAAGTGGGCCTCCGAGGGTCTTCAATCCAAGTAGACGGCCTTCCCTCGAGATCTTTGTAACCTCAGGGGGTGTACGGTTTTTAGGGTACCGACAGTGGCCCCCTGGACCTACCTCCGAGGAAGGTCACTGGGGTGAAGTCGTTCCGTCGGAGGTGGGTCCATCCTTGCGACTCTTGAATTGGGTCTTCAAGGGTCTTCGGAGGTGCCGTTGGCAGGGTTTTATAGTTAGATCCCGCCGCGTGGCACACCTCAGGCGGCAGATGAGATCTTTGATGTGCGGATCTCACGCAATTGAAGGTCGCCGGTTCCCGATACGAAAACTGTATCGGTTCCGCGCGCCCTGTCAGGCCGCCGCCTTTGGGTTTCCCGCCTCGTGATGACAACCGTTCGTCTGGGTAAGAGCTTCGACTTGATCGTCGGGGTGGTCCCGGGCCCTCTTGTCATCGGCTGGGTTGAATTCTAGAGTAGTATCTTTGACTTCCCTGCAATTTCCACCCAAGCGTTGCGAGGACTTACTTAAGAAGGAAAGCGTGCACTGTCGGGAGTTCTTTACGCCTCTCATCTGATCTTGCGCTCAAACTCCCGACTCGTACTTCGCTCCTCTTCTCTTGCCTAGCTATGCCGCGATGGAGTTGGGTCTGCGTGAGAGTCGCCTGAAGACTGACAACGATTTGAAGAAGGTCCGGGCCCTCATGGGGTGGTCCTCGGACTTCTTCAACCGCTTGGTCCGTGCCGGCGGGGAGCTCCCCTTTGAGAAGGAGCGCGCTGGCGAGATGGTGTACTTTTCTTCGTACGCCATGGTGGAGTTGATCTCACCTTTTTCTTCTTTCTTCTTGATGCTGCTAGACTTCTATGGTCTGCAGCTATACCACCTTGGCCCTCACTCCATTCTCCTCGTGTCCATCTTTGTCCACTTCTGCGAGATGTGGGTGGGCATCCCCCCCTGCGTCGAGCTCTTCCGAACCTTCTTCACCGTTCACACCACCGGCCGGAGCAATGAGTACCTTGGCTTCTACTACTTCGTGAAGCGCAAGAAGTGCCCATTCAAGTACCTCCGGTCGTTCCCTTCCGGGAAGTGGGATGACTGGAAGAAAGATTGGATAGTCGTCAGGGTGGAGGAGCATGAGCGGTTGGAGCTGCCAGACGGTCTGCCCGGCATCAACACGTCGATATGGAGTGAAGTTCCGGTGCTGGCGGAAGCTTTCGACCCTGCCCTGACCAGGATCCGCCGATGCGTGGAGGGAGGATTGACTCCCCAGACGGTGTTCTGCAACTTCCTGACCAACAGGTGGGCGCCGCTGAAGAGGAGGGAGAAGCTCGCCTGGGCCCTCAACAGCATGATGGACGAGGACCGGGTTGAGACCGGGTTGAAGTCCAACATGGTGGGGAAGACCTTGGAGTTCCACCTCAAGAAATTCCAGCACGGCGTCGACGTCGACAGTGATGACTTGACTCCACCGTCGGCCTTTCTCCCCCTGAACATGGAAGTGGAGTTCAGCAGGGAGCTCCGGCGGATGATGCCCGCGCTTGACGACCTTGGTGTCGTCGAGAGAAGACCAACCACCCGGGTGGCAATCCCCGGGGTGCCCGAAGACGGCTCGGTCCCTGCTCCACAGCCGAGGGTCGAGGTCATCGGCAAGGGCAAGGAGCTGGCGGAGGAGCCGGAGAGTCGGAAGAGGAAGCTACGACATGCCGACGGAAGGTCCGTCAGGCCCGCTACTTCCGCCTCGGTTCCTTCTCCCCAGGGGGGAAGACCTTCTGCCGCCGTGGCGACTGTCCCCGTAGTGGGGTCCTTCCGGAACGATACTGTTCCTGCAGTGGGATCCTCCCGGAGCGCGTCTGTCCCTGTGGTGGAGCCCTCCTGGGGTGCTAGCTCCGGGTGCACGACTCCGGCACCTGGGATGGTGGGAGCCTCCAGGTCCAGGGGTTCCTCCCGATCGAGGAGAGCCTCGTCCCGGGAAACTCCCGTAGCTGCGACAAGTTCTGGGGGGCCTCCCGAAGCTCCTACGCCGACCATGGCCAGCCCGGAAAGTCCGGGAAAAAGGTTCCGCGCAAGCTGGTGCGGAAGCCTTCCAAGGTAATTTTTGATCTTTACCTTGGTTAACTTTTTAATTGTAGCAATTGCTTGTTAATTTTCTTTATCCATCCTCTGCAGCGTCCCCAAGAAGGGGAGTGAAGCTCCACCCTCGGCCACGATGTCTGAGGCCGTGGGAGCTTCTGCTCCTGTCCCTGTGCCGCCCCTGGTGGTGGCTGAGGCTGCGACAGCTCCGGCGCCGGCTGTCGTGGTCATGAACCTCGACTCGTCCCCAGAATTTCCTGTGGTAGCGCCGGACCATGGGAGTGAAGACACGCCAGCGGCACTTGTCTCGGAGGTTGAAGCTCTAGGTCCTGGTGCTGCAGTAGTGGAAGCTCCGGCTGTAGAGCCGGAATAAGTAGTAGTCCTAGCCTCGGAGTCGGAACTTGTCGAAGCCCCGGCGATTGAGCCGCAGGTGACTGAAGCTCCGGCATGCGAGCCGGAAGTCGAGGTAGTTCCGGTAGTTGAGCCGGTTACCTCCGAAGTACCGGTCGCTGAGCTGGTTATTGTTGGAGCGCCGGTCACAGAGCCGGCGGTTGAAGAGGCGAGGGAGCTCGAGCCTCCCTCGGAAGAGGTGTCCCGGTCGGAGCCTGTAGCAGCTCCTGTTCCGGAGGCGACGACGTTGATGGTACCTGCGGCCGAGCCGGAGTGCCCAAGCGAAGTCGCTGGCCCCCTGCCTGAGGGGGCGAATGAAGACTTGGCGGCGGGGCCTTCTTCGATGGCGACTGAGGCCATCCCGGAGGACGGCCCTAGTGCCTTGGAAGCTCAGGGTTCCACTCTCGTAGAGTGGGACCCAATTTTTGTATGTGAAGACCCGCTGGAACCAGCAGAGGAGACCCCAGCAGGTCCGGAGCCCATCCCGCTGTCGATGTCTATCGACAACGCCTGCTCCAGTCTACGTCAGGTCCAACTGGCCTTCTTCCACGACAGCAAGGCTCTTGAAGAGGAGCGCCAAACCCTTAGGCGGTGGCGTAATCGGCTCCACTTCGAGACTAAGCTGGCGCAGTCGAGGCTAGCGGACGACAAGGAGTGGATCAAGCGAGAGAAGATTCGCCTGGAGTACTGGGATAAGCTGCTGGATGAAAGGGAGAGCATGACTCATGCCCTCGACGCTCAATCCCGGGAGATCCACGATCAGGCCAAGGCTGCCAACGACGCGGCCAATGCTCGGCACGAACAGCTTGAGGCCATCAACGCCGCACTCATCAAGCGCCGAAAGGCACTTGAAGGGAGGGAGAGACGGCTTGAGGACGAAGAGCAGAAACTCCTGGAGCTGCAGGATGACGTCCTAAGGAGGGAAGAGGAGCTCGCCGAGAAAGTAGCTCTGGCTGACAAGGGCCTCGAGGAGCGCACTAAGAAGTTGGAAGAGTGCTGCCTTGAGGAAGAGGAGAAGACCTGGGTGCGGGGGCAGGAACTCTACGAATACGAGTGTGCCCTTGTTGCCCAGGAGAAGAAAGTGGAGGCTAGGGAGAAGGACATGGTCGATCGTCGGAACAAGATCCACCTCAGGGAACAGGAGCTCGGAAGACTTGAGAGGCGGGTTGCTGCAAAGATTCAGCAAAACGCCAAAGAAGTTGAGCGCCTCGCCCGTGAGAATTCCGAACTGACGGCGGCCAAGAGATCCCTGGAAGAGGTGAAGAGCCTGAGGACGGCGGACTCCCTGCAGATTTGGGAGTTCCTGGGCAAGGCCAATGATGCGCTGACGCCGATGGGTTTCAGCCCTGTGCGCCCGGATGATCCGGAGCCGTAGCCGGACCTTGCGCTGCAGGCGTTGAGCGCAGCAGGTAGCAAGCTCTCCAAG
Source organism: Tuctoria greenei (assembly GCA_036927565.1). Classification (NCBI taxonomy): domain Eukaryota; kingdom Viridiplantae; phylum Streptophyta; class Magnoliopsida; order Poales; family Poaceae; genus Tuctoria; species Tuctoria greenei. The sequence continues at coordinate 52,808,000 of JAYESD010000003.1, forward strand.
ATGGGCGACGTCATCGCGGACCAACTGGAGGTCGAGGGGCAATCCCTGGCGAGGAACGTCACAGAATATGTGCTGACGTGCTACACCAGCCGGAACCCTCAATTTCCTCTGGACCCGGTGCTTGAAGGCCCCGTCGAAGGAGAAGGCGAAGCTACCCGAGCCAGCGTGTCGGAGGTCGCCCAGAAGGTTGCCAAATTCTTCCATAGGGTCCAGGACCATCTCTTTAGCTCTCACTTGTATTTTCTCTTTTTCTTCCTCAATTTTGTAATCCCTTGTCTCCAGATGTAATCTCCTGTCTCCAGATGAATGAAATCCCCAAATTTTTGCGAATTTCATTTTTTGTCTTCAACATCTTTATCTTCACTTGGCCCCCTGGTAGATGTACACAATTTGATTGTGAACATGTACCAAAAGGATATTGAGTTTTGTTGAAGATGCATTTGCTCCGACCTTGTAGAATTTAGGTCCGAAGTCTTCGATAGTGAAGGTCCCCTAAGGTTGTCAGGGCTTAGAAGCTCTGGCATTGTCCATCGCTGGAGCTTGGTAGCTCCGGCAATAGCCTCCATCAACACGTGGAGCGTCGATAGTTAGTCCTCTGGGGTGTCGGAGCTTAGTAGCTCCGGCAGTGACCTTTGCCAACACTTGGTTTGTTGGCAGCAGACTCCATTTATGGGGTCTTCTCACCATCTTTTACTCATCGTCGACGGTTGACCCCCTTGAGGGAGTCAGAGTTTGGTTAGCTCCGGCTTTTCTCCATCAACGTAGAGTTTATTTTTCCTGCACACTTAAGCCAAGAAAAATGGTAAAATTCGTTCCTTGTCTATAATTTCGTCGCGGCTTACGATTCTCAAGAAAATTTTAAGTTGAACGCGATTTTCAATACAACCAGATGCGTTGTCTTTTCTCTTAGATCCAATTGTCCATGGACCCGCCTTACTTCGGCCTGCCGGGGTGTAGGTAGAGTGGCGTACTTAGGGTGCTTGACCAGGCTAAGTCGATAGCACACTCCGGCCCTAGATTGGCTTGGCGGCTTTCAGGCGAGTTGGCCACAAACGATATTTAAATCCAAAAGATCTAACAATGCAACTCGAATCGTATATAAACCGGTCAAACTAAAATTTCTTAAGAATTGCACGTCTCTGTTATAGACAAGAAAGAGAAAAATAAAAATATCGAGCCTGCACAAAATGAATGCACGTGGAGTCTATTTCACATGAAGATGTCTTTCATTATAGGTCCGGAGTACAGGGGAAACAAGTACACTCTTAGGGTACGGAACCAGGCTAAGTGTGTTTGGTTTCTCGTTTGACCCAGGGTAGTTAGCCACACTTTTAGTCCAGAGACTGTGACAAGTGTTGCATGAGCTTTGCAGACCTTTCGGGAAAGGTCCGGCTGCTCTCCTGGAGGAACTGCCCGACTCTGTACAATGACTCTATAACATACATTTCAAGTTACTTAAGACTCACCTCCATGGAATTAAGTGTAAAACTTACGGAGGTGCTCGATGTTCCAAGGATTTGGGAGAGGTGTCCCATCCTCGGTAGCCAAGCGAACGCTTCCGGGACGGGATACTTTGATCACTCGGAAGGGCCCCTCCCAGCCGGGGGAGAGTTTGTTTAACCCTTCTCTGGATAGTATTCTCCATAGCACCAGATCGCCTTCCTCGAGCTGTCGGTTGTGTACATGCCGCTGGTGATAACGCCGTAGAGCTTGGCGATATCGGGCATTCCGAACAGCTGCTTGGCACCTTCCCTCCTCGAGGAGGTCTAGGTCTTCACGCCGGAGCTGGTCCTGCGCGGCTTCGTCGAAGGTACGGACCCGGAGCGAACCCAAGGTGATTTCCTGAGGAAGGATTGCTTCAGCTTCGTACACTAGAAAGAAGGGTGTTTCTCCGGTTGACCGGTTTGGAGAAGTCCTGTTGGCCCATAGAGTGGGCGGAAGCTCTTCGATCTAGTTGGCTCCGTGCTTTTTCAAGCGCTCATAGGTGCGCGTTTTGAGTCCTTTAAGGATTTCTGCATTTGCTCTCTCAGCTTGGCCATTGCTGGCTGGATGAGCTACGGAGGCGTAGCAAACTTGTATGCCGAGGTCTTCGCAATATCCTTGGAATGCAGAGCTTGTGAATTGAGTCCCATTATCAGTGATGATCATGTTTGGGACTCCGAATATGCTTACAATGGATTGCAGAAAGTTGATAGCAGATTGCTTGTTGATCGTCACAACTTGAGTTGCTTCCGGCCACTTGGTGAACTTGTCAATGGCGACGTACAGGAACTTGTAACCTCCGACGGCTCTTGGGAAGGGTCCCAAGATGTCCATCCCCCACACAGCGAAGGGCCATGTAGGAGGTATCATTTGTAAGGGCTGAGCAGGTGTATGAATTTGCTTTGCATGAAATTGGCATGCTTCGCATTTCTTCACCAGCTCAGTGGCATCCTGGAGCGCTGTAGGCCAGTAGAAGCCATGCCGAAAGCCTTTTCCGACCAGCGTGCGGGAAGATGCGTGGTTCCCACACTCGCCTCCATGGATTTCTGCGAGGAGCTCGCAGCCTTCTTCCCTTGTGATGCACCGCATTAGGATGCCGTTGGCACCGTGCCGGTAGAGATCCCCTTCTACCAGCGTGTATCTTTTAGCCAATCTGACTACCCGGTCAGCGAATACATCATCGTCAGGAAGGATGTTGTCTTTCAAGTAGTTCCGGATCTCCGAGATCCATGCATCGGAACTGACTTGAGCATTTGAGTCTTGCGTGCTGGGTTGCTCGGAGCTTCCTGCAGCACCTACGACCCTTGATGGCTGCCATGGTAACAGGGCCATCGGGACCGTCAGCTTCGGGATGCTGATCTCGCCCCCTTCGTTCAGTTCGGCAGGCTGAACTGTGGGTTTTGACAACCTCCGGACAAAGATTCCATCAGGAGCCGGAGCTCCGGTTGACGCTTTGGTCGAGAGTTCGTCAGCTTCAGCGTTGTGGGCACGCTGAACATGGTGGAGGTCTAGGACTTCAAAGTCCTTCTGAAGCCTCTGGACTTCAAGGAGGTAAGCAGCTAGCTGGAGATTATTGCAGGAGCATTCACCCTTCACCTGCTTGATGATGAGCTGTGAATCTCCTTTGACCAGCAGTTGCTTGACACCGTATGACAGTGCCACCTTTAGTCTGTAGATGAGTGCTTCATACTCCGCCATGTTGTTGGTTGCCTTGAAGTCAAGGTGCACCATGTATTTCACCTTCTCCCCAGTCGGTGCAAGGAGAAGGATTCCAGCTCCGACCCCCTGCTTCTGCATGGAGCCATCGAAGTAGAGGGTCCAGTGAGGCTCGGTGAAGGTTGGAGCTTGATGCTCCGTCTTCTGTTCACTGGGGCCCCCAGGGTTTGATGGAGAGGGAGTCCATTCCGCCACGAAATCTGCCAACGCTTGACTCTTGATTGCTTGCCTCGGAATGAATTCGAGATAGAATTCAGCTAATTCCGCTGCCCACTTTGCAATATTCCCAGTTGAATTGGGATTATGCAAGATCGCTCGAAGTGGATAGGAGGTCACCACCGAGACTTTGTGAGCTTGGAAGTAGTGTCGAAGCTTCCTGGAGGCAATAAGAACTGCATAAAGCAGCTTATGCACCTCTAGGTATCAAGTCTTGGCATCATGTAATACTTCACTGATGAAGTATACCGGGCGTTGAATGGTCCGGACCCTCCCGGAGGGGTCCGGAGCTTCCTCTTCATTGATCCGAACCCTGCCGGAGGAGTCCAGATTCTCTTCGGGGACCTCCGGGTTCAGGCTGGAGGAACCCGGAGCTTCTTCAGAAATGACCTGGACCCTCTCAGAGGGGTCTGGGTCTTTTGAAGTGACTTCTTGTGGGTTTGAGTCTGGGAGCTGGGACCCAGACTCACTTTTAGGAACCTCCAGACCCTCCCGAAGGGGTCTGGATTCCTGAGTATGGGGTAGTTCCGGTCTCTCCGCAACCAGAAACATACTGACGACTTCGTCAGTAGCTGAAATGTAAAGCAACAAAGGCTCACCAGGGTTCGGAGCTAACAGAATTGGTAGGGTGGTGAGGAACTGTTTCAGCTCCTGGAATGCCTTCTCTGCTTCTTCGGACCATTGGAATGGTCCGGACTTCCTCAACAACTTGAAGAAGAGAAGTGCCCATTCCGCCAGTCTTGATATGAATCGGCTGAGGGCCGCTAGACACCCAGTTAACTTTTGGACGTCTTTGATGCGGGTTGGTGGCCGCATGACTTCAATGGCTTTTATCTTTGCCGGATTTGCCTCTATGCCCCGGTGACTTACCAGGAAACCAAGAAGTTTTCCGGAGCTAACCCCGAAGACACACTTGTCTGAGTTTAGCTTTGTGCGGGTGGCCCACAGCTTGTCGAAGACAGCCTGCAAGGTGTCCAAGAGGGACTCCTTGTTCTTGACCTTGACCACGATGTCATCGACGTACACTTCCACTATGTCTCTGATGAGTTCTTCAAAAGTTTTGTACATAGATCGTACAAAAGTTGAAGCTGCATTCTTGAGACCAAATGGCATGGCTGTGTAACAATACAATCCATTTACTGTGATGAATGAAGTATGCTCTTCATCCTCCCTAGACATCCTGATTTGATGATACCCTGAATATGCGTCTAGGAAACACAGTAACTCACACCCGGAGGTGGAATCCACTATCTGATCTATTCTAGGTAGTGGGAATGGATCTTTTGGACATGCCTTATTCAGTGTGGTGTAGTCGATGCACATCCGAAGCTTCCCGCCTGCCTTGGGCACAACGACTGGGTTCGCCAGCCATTTTGGATGGAAGACTTCTCGGATGAATCCGGCTTCGAGCAACTTCTTCACTTCTTGTCGGATGAAGTTCTGCCGCTCTACGGATTGCTTCCGAGGCTTCTGATGCACAGGCCGAGCATCGGGGTAAATCTTCAGATTGTGCTCAATCACTTCCCTGGGGATCCCAGGCATTTGTGACGGTTGCCAGGCAAACACGTCAACATTAGCCCGGAGGAAAGTGATGAGCGCGAGTTCCTATTTGTCGTTCAACCCTCCCGATATACGGGTGGTTTGAGCGGCATCGGAACCAATTTGGACGACTTTTACGGGAATGTCGGTGTCGCCGCTTGGCTGCACACGGGGTGCAGAGGTTGAGCCTCGTTGACGAATGCCCGGGGGTTTCGGAGCTTGCTCCTGTCTGGAGTCCTCCTCTTGCGCCGTGGTGAGTGCATGGAGCTCCTCCAGAGCAGTTACTCCGGCGGTGCGATCTCCGCGGATCCGGAGAACGCCTACTGGTGTTGGCATCTTCAACACCAGGTATCCATAATGAGCAGCTGCCATGAATTTGTATAGGGCAGGTCTACCCAAGATGGCGTTGATTGGTAAGTTGATCTGAGCGACGTCGAAGATCAACTTCTCGGTGCGATACTTCTCCCGTGTCCCGAAGGTAACGGGGAGATTTATAGCTCCGAGTGGGGTAATGGCCCCCGGACCTACTCTGGAGAAAGGTCGAGAGGGCTGGAGATCCGAAGGTCGGAGCTGAAGCTTGGTAAAAGCTTCAAAGCTTATGAGGTTCAGCCCCGAACCTCCGTCCACCATAACATGATGGAGCTGGATGTTATTGATGGTGGGAGATACCATCAAAGGTAACTGTCCAGCTCCGACCATGCTTCGAGGATAGTCCAAAGCATCAAAAGTGATGGATGTGTCCATCCACTTTCGATGTGGCTCCGGTCTAGCTGTAGGAGCTACAGCGGCCATATCCCGCCGCATAGTCTTGATGACGCGACGGGAGGTGATGTCCCATGATCCACCAAAAATGGTGTTCATGGTTTTCCGATGCTCGTTGTCAGAGACGTCAGAGTCATCGTCGACGGAGGTGTAGACGGCCTTCAGGACCTTTTTGGGGTCCTGAAACCCTAACTCCTCTTCAGCCGGAGCTTCGTCGACCTTCTGTTTTCCTTCCCTCTGTCGGAAAGGGGACCCTTCCCAGCGCTTGCTGTAGCGCTCAGCAAGGTTTTGGACCTCTCGGCAGTCTTCCAAACCGTGGCTGCCCGTTTTGTGAATGGGACACCACACTTTGGGTTTGCCACCATCTTCGGAAGACGGTCGAGGTCGCTTCTCAGGGCGTGGCCCCCGGCCACCCGGAGTTGCAGCAGCTGCAACGTTGGATGTGCCGGCCGACGGCTTCTTCTTGCTGTTGGTCTTCTTTTTCTTCTTGCCACCCCCAGAGGTAGCGGCTTCTTCTTTGGAGGATTTCTTGTGATCCTCCGAGGCTGGTTTGGAGTGCATTTCACGGCCCTCCGCAGCTCTGGCACATTTGTCTGCCAGGCTGAAGAGTTCCGTGACGCTGGTGATCTCTTCGATCGCCAGCTTCTCCAACATCTTCTTGTCTCGTACGCCCTGTCTGAATGCCACAATGACAGAAGCGCTTGAGATAGAAGGGATTGTGTTGCGTACCTGAGAGAACCTCTGGATGAAGGACCGCAAAGATTCTCCCCCTTTTTGCACGACCGCAAAAAGGTCCAGTTCAGTGCCTGGTCGGGTGTATGAACTCCCGAAGTTGGCAGTGAACTGACGGCACAGCTCCTCCCAACTGTTGATAGAGTTGGGTGGAAGGCTCATAAACCAGGACCTGGCGGTCCCAGTTAAGGCCACTGGAAAGTAATTGGCCATTACAGCCTCGTTTCCTCCAGCTACCAAGATTGCAGTGGAGTATATCTAAAGGAATTCGGCGGGGTTGACAGTCCCGTCGAATTTTTCCGGCAGGTGTGGCCGGAACTTCTGTGGCCATCTAACCATGCGCAGGTGCATGGCTAGGGCTGAACAGCCTCCTCCTACTCCTTCCAGAGTAGAAAGGTCCTGAGCTTCCCGTCTTTCGTGAGCGCGCTCGATATGGACACGGCCATCCTATTGGCGGTATCGGCGATCAAGCTCCGCCCGGAGGTCATGAGTCGAAAGCCTAGATACCGTATGGGTGCGTCGTGCCCCAGAGGGCAACGACGTCACCTGTTGTGACGCAGATCGTCTCCTGTTGTTGGAGACGTGCGGACCAAGTCTACCTGACAAAGTCCGCCGCTGCGACGGGGCTCGTCCCGAAGGAGGAGGACCCTGGTTGTTGAGACGTTCGGCCGCTGCTGCGACCAAATGCTCCACATCGGCCCTTCACTGCTCCATTGCATCTCGAGATGCATGCGGAGGTGGTGGACGTGTGAGAAGAGCACGCGGTGCATGGAGCGCGTGTTCCGGGTTGTCATGACTTGCCGACGCAGTAAGTGACGCCGGCGCACCATCACGTTGCTCAGCACGATTTGCTGGAGAAGATGGTGGTGGTGGGAGTGTGGCTCCTGCTGGTGCTGAGCCTCCTGCTGGTGGCTGCCTGTTGGAGGGATTGCCCCCAATAGCCTGAGCAGCAGGTTGGCCGTTGGATGATCCAGCCGCGGAGTTCACCATTCTCGAAAATCTCAGGCGCCCCCCTACCTGGCGCGCCAACTGTCGACTGTTGGAGTCGGCAGATCTCCTGACACTGCTAAAGTGTTGAAGGAGTTTGTGGTTCGGTGTGGGCACGTGGAGACTCAAGAAGGTGAATTGTGATTTAACACAAGAGACACAAGGATCTACGTGGTTCGGGCCGCCTGAGCGTAATACCCTACTCCACGGGTGTGTTGGTGTTGTATTAGCTTGTCACGTATGATTGCTTGTCCACGTCCGTGAACGTCTGTGTCTCCCCCCGCGTGTATCGTCAGCCTGTCCTTTTATAGTACAAGGACAGACCGTTACAAGCTAGCCTGGCCCGACATGTGGCCCTGGCGGTTACTAGTATTGATACACGATTAATTGCTGTTAATGATTCTGTAATGGGCTCCGACAGTGCCGTTACTGGTGTCAAGATCGTCCGTTTAAGCATCATTAATATGGCATTAATGACGCTTAATCGGGTCTTGAAGTCCTTGGCTCTCCTTTGAAGATTCGGAGCCGTTACAAGGTCTTCCGGAGGTTAGAGGCTGCCAGCTCCGACGTTTGGACACGTGGCAGCTCCGGAGCTTGCTGTGGGAAGTAGGTAGCTCCGGGGCTATCTGACACGTGTCAGGTCCGGAGCTTCTCTCGGTCAGGGGTTAAGTCCAGAGGTGCCATTTCGGTACCTGGCCCGGAGCTTCCCCCTTGTGGGCGGTAGCTCCGGTTTGGCAGTACACGTGGCGACCTAGGGATTAACCATGTTGGAGAAGCAGGTCCGGTCATGTCTGACAAGTGGGCCTCCGAGGGTCTTCAATCCAAGTAGACGGCCTTCCCTCGAGATCTTTGTAACCTCAGGGGGTGTACGGTTTTTAGGGTACTGACAATGTCCCTATCAGGTGGCATACTCGGAAGGTCATCGGGAAACACGTCCGGATATTCACGGACCACTCGAATGTCCTCAAGCTTTGTGGCTTCTTTGTTGTATGTGGCTGGAATTTCTTGGATAAGGCGGTCTAGAATGAGAGTGTGTGGTTCATATAGTGGAGAGTTGAAATGGACCACACGTGGAACAATGTCAAGAACAGCACCATGATGGTGCAGCCATGACATTCCTAAAATAACATCAAGCTTCTAACTCTCTAATATAATTAGAGAAGTCGGATATAGATTCCCACCCAACTGAAGTGGTGCTCTATAGACCATCCTATCAGCTGCTACTTTCCCACCCGCAGAGCAAATCAAATATGGACATTTTGTGGGAAAGATAGATAATTGGTATTTGATGAAATATGATTGGCTAATGAAATTATGGGAGGCACCGTAGTCAAATAATATGACTACGGGATTTTGGAGTAGAGAAAACGTACCCGCAAAGACGGGTTCGCCTTCCGGCACGCCTTCAATAGCTAGGTGGTGGACGTTGCCGGGTTTTGCTGCTGGTTTATTGGGCTGGTTGAGGGGCTGAGCTGCACCCCGATACGGTGCTTGTGCGCTGCCTTGTCGCTGTTCGGGGCAGTCCTTCAAAAAATGCCCGACACGGCCACACGTGTCACATGTGTATTGTGTCGGGTTCCCGCCAAGCTGCAGACGGAATCCCGGTGTATGTGGTGGAGGTGGATACGCACGCGGGGTCATCCTTTGCTGCTGCTGCTGTTGTGGAAATGGTGGTTGGAAACACGGCGCGTTGAAAGAACGACCGCCGAATTGCTGCGGTCGCGCCGGTGGCTGCCATCGCTGACCGGATGGTGAGCGATAATCCACGCGGTACTTCTGCGGACCACCACTGCTGCTGCTCGATGGCGCGCTCTGTTTCCTCTTATCAGAAATGAGCTCGTGTTGAGCATCTTCTTGTACAATCACGGCATTGACAATGTCGTTCAAGGTGCCGTGGTTGCATTGTGCGAGTTGGACCTTCATCTTCGGATTAAGGCCCTGGAAGAATATATCTCGCTTCCTAACTTCCGTCCCCACATATTCTAGCGCGTACTGCGCCAAGTGATTGAATGCCCGGGAGTATTTGTGGGCACTCCTCCCGCCTTGCTTTAGCTCCGAAAATTCTTGAAGCTTCCTCTTCATTATTCCAGGAGGTATATGATAGGCGCGGAACGCATCCCGGAATTTGGTCCAGGTGACCACATGACCAGCCGGCAGTGAGGCGATGTAGTTCGCCCACCAAGCACTGGCGGATCCTTGAAGCTGTTGCGCTGCAAATCGCGCCTTCTGCTGTTCGGTGCATCATAGCAAACCGAACTTCGCCTCGAGGGTGCGGGTAAAGTTGTCTGCTTCTAGAGGCTCCTCGGCCTCCATGAAGACTGGTGGATGTGTCACCAAAAAGTCCGAATATGAACTATGTTGGGGATGGCATTGCCCGTTGTCTTGTCGCCCCCCTTGACGGGACGAATTCTGCACCAACATACGCAATAACTTGGTTTGCTTGTCGCGCGAGCCGAGTACTGCAGCCAGAATCTCCGCGAGCGTCCTCGGAGTTCAGGTGGTGGTGGTGGAGGGAATTGCTGCTGTGGTGTCACGGTTTGCTCCCGGGTTGGAGATTCATCCTCACGACCCCGGCTCGAGCCTCCCATCTCGGGTGTAGAACGCGTACGCACCATTCTGCATTCACATGATTTAAATCAGCAACATATTTGTTTTCTTCATCCATTTTATACCATAGTAGTGCGAGTATTGACAATGTGATAATTGCATAACATTCACATATATTTATAAAGTGCAAACTTTATACAAGATATATTATCTTATGACCAAGTTTACAATAGTGATTTCTAAAATGACGGTCTCCCACTATGGAAGTGCATCTCAACTATACTTGGTCTCCATGAGATGTCATACACATCTTGTCATCTCATACACACCCACTCCTATTTATAATATGACACAAGCATGGCTACAAAATAAACACGAGCAACCACTAACTATACGTTGCCCCGTGATGGCAGTATTGATGCCCCATCCTACTCTGATGCATCGTCATCGTCGTACTCTAGTATCTCAGGATCTTCTTCCTCCTCAGAACCTGAGAGCACCTGCTCGCCCATATTCAGTGGCATGTTATGAGCCGGTGGGTACACATCTGGTTGCAATTGTGCTTCAGCCTCAATCAAGTCATCACGAAGTTGGTCTGCCTTGTGCTCCCAATTTTGCACTTCCTCGATGGCTTCGTATCGTTCCTCGGTGACTACCAACAGCTGCTCTTGCTATTGTTGCACCTCCAACTGACTCGCCTGCAGTCCTCACGAGCTTGCTGCAGTTCCATGCGAGTTTGCCTCAGTTCGGCGCGAGCTTTTCGCAGTCTAGTGCGAGTGTGATTCAGCTGATCCTCGCATTGATTCAGCCGGTGATTCGTCGAAGCCAGGAACGAATGTAGGTTCTCATTGATATAATTAAGAGTGTCACCCCGTTCCATCACTTGCCTCAAGGATTCGATCTGCTCCCGAAGAATTGCACCCTGTGTGAGAACCACCATGCTGGATGCAGCGGCATAAGTCCCAAGTGTTGTCGAGGTTGTGTCGCCATATGGTTGATAGGCCGCAACTATACGACGTTGCCACTCAAAACAAGCAGCACCACGGACCGGGAGAAGAGCAAATTGTGTCCCAGCCATGGCATCTTGATGAAGCTCGCAAAGCTTCATAAGCGCTTCGCCCGCTGCAATGGCCCACGTGTCCTCCAAACGAGCTCCCTGGATCGTGACTGAAAAAGGAGCTCATCCATAAAACCGCGTACTAGTAGGGATGTCGACCAGGACAGTACATGACATTACGCCTCTGTCAACCGCCTCTTGACCCCAATAGCATGGCATATCGATGAAGCCCTGTTGAAGAACCTCCCGCAGCATGCTCGGGAAGCCCGGACGGTTAGCGTACGTGGAGAACACCCATCCATCCGGCAATAGAATCACATCCATCATCTATAAAAGAAGTACTCGAATGAGTCAAATACTCAAATTTAACAAAATTTGTTGATAAAAAGATCATGGATGTGAAAATTGAATTATGAAAGTGAATTCAAATTCAAATGTCAAATGAAACATAACACTGGAATTCTGTCGCAGTTTCTGTTCCTTTTGACCAGTCTGGAGAAACTTGAAATTTTCATCCAGTTAGAGGCACATTCAGAACTTGAGTTCAACTACAAACTTGTAGTAAACTCAAATAGATTTCCATAATGTATTTATTTGCTTCCATATCATTTCTGTATAAGGAGATATGGTTTTTGCAAGTTGATAGTATTTCTGGAAAAATTTCGACAGCACCTCCTCTGTTTAAGACTGATTTTGTCCACATTTTTCCAGATACAAAACATCAAGATATGCAAAAATCATAAATTACAACATTGTTGTATACATCCTCAGGATTACATAAATGCATTATATGAAGTCCTTCATTGATTCTACAAAGAGATATGACCAAGACAGTGGCAGGGTATAGAAACTGTCCAGTCTCTGTCCAGATTTAACAGAGTTTGGAAACTTGAATTTTTCATTAGTTTACAGTGGAATTCTGATCTGGAGGTGAACATAAGAGTTTTAGAGGACTCTCAAAAACTTGCAACCATATATGGTATACCTTCATGTGTAAATTATACAGGAAGTTATGCTACCACAAACTTAGTGAATTTTCTGCCCAGTTCACAGTTTGAACAAGGGACTGGGCAATTTAAGTTCAAACGAAGTTTCAAGTTTTAAATCTTGAAATCTGTCTTGGAGCTGAAAATGAAACTTTTGGATGACTTCCTCAAGTTCCCAAACCATAGTCCTGCATACCGCATCGACCACACGATTAATTTTCAATCTGACCAACACGCTCCAAAACAGAGATTACAAATTCAAACTTAGTCCTAAGGTGGAAATTTTTACTTGTTGTCGAGTCACAACCCAGCAAGGATATTGTCGTCGACGTGCCTGATGAAACTCGAATGCAATGCCAGTACTACGCCCTCACCAAAGAAAAATCATAGGACGGTATTCCGGCATACGTCTCAACGGTGGCAGTAATGACGTTCCCTCGCAAACGTTTTCTACTTGAGCTACTTAAACGTGGTTAGTGTACTGCATCTACATGCAAATAATAGATCAATCATACGGTGCCATACTACACAGCCAGCACGGGTGAACAGTTCACAATAATATATATGAAAGTAAAAACATGTGTCCTGTATCGTTCCATACGGGCTGCCCCGAGCTAAGCCACGTCTCGAGGTACATAACCGGGTTTTCTACCACCCGATGGGGTCCCACGTCTTTGCATAGTGCTGAACCAGTAGGGGGCGCATCGGGTTATGTCCCACCCGACGGGGGCTCCCACTAACTTTGAAGCACGTTGGGGTACCGCGTGTTATATGTTCTCAGAAACATGGAAAGTTTCAGAGGCTCATATTAACATTTCCATGCCAATCCACGGAAACAATCACATGCTACCTCTCGCATGGTGAGCTTACCGCATTTGATCCGCTTACGATGGCGTACCTTACCTCTTACCTGACGTCGGAGCGTTGTTACAGAATATAATAACACATAAGTTAGCTTGCCACCTTAAGTAACTAATACTATAATAGACCTTATGTGGGCGTAGTAGCTAATCCTCATTGGACTACTCATAAGTTTTAAAAATAGGATCTTTTCGAGCGTGCTATTCCCAATGTGGCTTTGATACCAGGCTGTAAGGACCGGGTCCACACATTCCAGGAATAGTAGAGGGTGATGTCGTGCGATGCGGCACCCAACAGCACACACGAAAAGAATATAACAAAATACAAAGTTTTATTTATATAAACAGCGGATGTCTTTTACAATACATAATGTACAGCGAAAGATAATACTCATAGCTAAACTCTCAGCCTAGCTATGCAAAAGTACAACCGTCTAGCCCGCGGATGTTGTACACTAGCAACACACAAATTTACGGCGGCGTGCAGGGCTCCCACTCGGCAGTATACCCCGACAGGGGCATCGCCTCATCCTCGGGCCCTTCCTCATATGTCTCACCTGAAAACAACTTAATATAGCAACCGTGAGCATGAAGGCTTAGCAAGACTTAACCTTCTCACCTAAACATGGAACTCTATATGCAGGGATACTTAACATAGGAATAGATATAGCAGTAAATGCCTCACTTATATGTTGACCATCATTTTTCAAGTTAATAATAGCAGCTTAAATGTTTAATAACAGTAACTTTAGTGAGCCTAATCTATAGCAATCATAGTTGCAAAGCAATTATAATTCAATACATTGTATTCTCCTGACTTCTTCAGTATTTACTACGTCACAGCGTAGTGAACAAGCGATACTCAAATAACCGTGAGGGATGGTGATTGCAATCAGGACACACTCAGATAACACGTCACATACACCCATTTCAGAAGTGGATCAAATCACACTTCAATACTATGTTGTATGCAGCAACCTTTCAAAGAAACCCAAATGTCGAACCGGTCCTTCCTTAACGGGTAGGAAGTCCCCGCGCGGAGCATCTTCTATGCCCGCCGACACATTTACACCTTGCTACCCTCAGCCCACTCCTATAAAACAGTAGGGTAAGCCTCGACACCCAGGTTAACCAATTACATCGGTTTCCTGGTTTTCATATAGCCAGTATGCATCCGGTATAGTTCAAACTTGTCCAGCAGGGCCGCACACGGATCGGTCCTCAATCGACACAAGCAGGGCTATGCACGTGAGACCATGTCTCGCTGCATCCTACCCACTGCTCAGTCTCAATTTCATATTCGTAAATCATTCCTTGATCCAATTCATTCCGTGTGATAAAATCCTATATCGCGAGTAGATTCCAACTACTCGACTTCTACCAAATTCCTATGAACATAAGCATGCCATTTTCTACTCGTCGGGCTGTAGACCTACTCAATACTCCATGGGATTTGTGGGTCATTCAAGTGGAGTAACAAGCACCTTAGCCTAATGCACAAAACTCATCCTAGACATAAGTGATACAAATATAAACTTTGAAATAGAACTTAAATGCAAACCGGGGCTTGTCTGGTTGTGAGATAGAGGAGAAGTTAGATTCTGGGAGGATTCTGTCCAAGGCCTACGGGTCCTCCTCGATCTCGGTCACTATATGATATGCAATAGATAAAGTACATTAGTGATATTGAAACTATATACAAGATCTTATAAATAGTGATTAGTAGAGAAAATGATTTTACTTGGATTTGGGATTTTTACAGTGGACACTAGGTCATATGAGGAAGATCTCGATCAAAAATTGGAGATGTTCAAGGAAGCTTGTTGTCTCTAAAATTCCAACAAGTAAAAGCCTTCTCTGAACTTTGGTTTTAATTCTGGAGTTTTGTCATGTCTAAAAGTGGATGATCAAGGTAGACGGGGTCTCACTGGTTCTCAGAAAATTTGTTTCACAATTTTCTAAACTTCCTGCAGGGACAAATTGATTTTACAATTTTGCAAGAAATTCTGAAAATGTTTCCGTACATTTTCCATTTTTCAATTGACATAGGTGATTTGAACACTGTTTGGTACAGTAAATAAAGTCCAATGAACTTGAAATATTTACTGGAGATCAAGTGTATTTTTAATAGTGTTCTGACCAAAATTGGGAATTTTCCAATTAACAGAACAGGAGTAATTAATTTCCCAAGCAGTTATTTCAAAGGAATTAATTATCAAAATCCTGGGATTTTCATGTCCAAATCATTGAACCACTGCAAATTTGGGATCAATATGAGTCTATCAGAATTTACTTGGAATTATTTGAGCAAGTTGCTAGGAGTAATTGATTTTTGAAGTTTGCTCAAAATCTGGAATTATTTCCCAATGGAAAAATTTGAATAATCAACCCGGCCCCACTTCATTCAAATGGTCCAATGGCATCTGGGCCACACCGGGGCCACAGATTTAACCGCGCAGCCGCACCGGGTCCGAAGCCACAGCAGATCCGGGGGCATTTAAACAGCGGCTGACATGCGGGGCCCGCTGGGTCTTCTTCAACCTCTCGACGCGCCGCTCGGCCGCGGCGGAGCTGCGCCGGCGAGCTCGCCGGTTCCCCTTTCACGTCCCTCCTTCACCCGAAACTCACCGCCTAACCGTTTTCCATAGTGCTGAGCACGATGGAGAGGTCACCGAACGCCAGCGATGGTCGGAATGCCGTGCGCGACGGCGGCGGCGGAGCTAGGGTTTCAGCAATGGTCGGAATCGCTCGGAAATGATGCAAGCAACTTGGGAAAAGGCGGGGAAGGTTCTTTGGAGCATGAGGAAGACGATTTGAAGGTGAAAAGGAGTGAAATGGTCGGCAAGGTCAACTTCGACGGTGGACCGACGGGATTTTCCATGGCGGCCACGAAAACTTGAAATCCGACTTCGTCTCTCGATGATTTCCTTTCATTTTTGGTGAGATGCTGCGCCTGGAGACCTAGAATATAATCCTTAATTGTATTGAATAATCATTTCACATAGAAACAGAATTAAACCGATGACCTAGTGCCCTCGGTAAGAACTAGCTTCAGTGAAACTCGAGATACAGGAGCTAGGAGGCACGATAGGGGCTGAAACTTTACCAGAAGCATCTATGTACCTTTGTGCACCTTATTGCTTCAAGGAAGGAGACGAGAACTTGTTTGTATGAGCTTGTCCTTGTGGAGCAGAGAGCTAACCGGTGGCTTGACCCGCAAGCTTCGGAAAAACTTCAAAATACCAAGGTATCATGTCAAGGAAGAAGGAATAGATCGTACCAAAAGCTAGAGGGGAGCTTGGTGCACCTTTTTTCTATTGCACTCGAGCGCCAATTCGTCCTGGAAGTGGAGCTACACGGGGAAACAGCAAGGGCGATGGGGAGAGCTCGGGAGAGAAAACAGGGGACACGTCGATGCTTTTCCACTCGAGTCAGAGGAGTAGAGATAAAGAGGGAGAGGTGTAGGGAGCACGCCATGATGCAGGCAGGCGAGCAGCTCGCTGGCGTGGTGCATTCCGTGCGGTTGCGAGCGGAGCAGCGGTGAAAAAACGGCGTACAGAGCACTCACGGCTGTGTTTCACTGACCAATGGGCCCCACTGCCCCTTTCATCCCAATCCTTTTTGTTCCTTTAATTCAACCACCAATACTTGTACAAAAATGCAAGATTTTTGTGGAGAGGTCAATTCAAACTTGTAGATTCATATTCTGGAATTGTATTTCAAATTTGGACAAGTTTCAGGTGAAATTCAAATTCAAATTTGAATTTGAATGACATTCAATGGAGCCACTGAATTAAATAGCAAATGAGCTTAAAATTTTTTGAAACTTTGCAGAGAGGCTATTTGGAATATTTGGGATTTAATGGTTAACTCAGATTTTTATTTTGGTCTAGTTTGAACAGGAGAAAATTTGAAATTTTGAATCCCATCTATTGAAGCTTGAATTGGTTTAATTTCTCAATTGCCATTTGATTTCTTTTGCCTATCCAAATTTAAATTCTCCTATATGCACCTTGTACCTTGAATTTAGGGCTTTTACAATCAGGACCAGCAGATATGGTAGTCGGAGCTTGTTCAAAGTTCAGAGCTGGACACTTGATAGCTTCGGAACTATTAGGCAATATCACCGACTCTTCTTCTTCTTCAAAAATACACTCCCCCTAAGGATATGGATCCGGACCCGCAATGTTTGAGATACTAGTTGGGCCAGCTTCGTCAAAAGACACCTTACAAGTCTCCACAATTTTGTTAGTGTCAAGTAAAAGCAAACGGTAGCATCTAGTATGAGATGGATAACCAAGAAACATGCCATCAATAGATATAGGTTCAAATTTATCAAGAATACCATGTTTCTTAACAAAGCATTTGCAACCAAAGACCCGAAAGTGTGTAACACTAGGCCTATGTCCAAACCGGAGCACATATGGTGTTTTACCTAGCTTAGCGCGCAAAAAAAAAACACGATTTGAGACATAACAAGCGGTTGCAATTGCCTCAGCCCAAAATTTTCTAGGAGTTTGATATTCATCAAGCATGGTCCTAGACATCTCAACTAAGGTTTTGTTCTTTCTTTCTACAACACCGTTTTGTTGAGGTACATATGGTGAAGAAAATTGATGATCTATTCCATTTTCAGCACAAAAGTGATCAAAAGATTGATTTTTAAATTTGGTTCCGTTATCACTTCTAATTGCTTTTAAAGATCTTGGGTGATCAATTGATAATCTAGGAAATAAAGTTCTAAAGTGACTAAAAGCTTCATTTATAGATGATATAAAGAAAACCCAAGAGTATCTAGAATAATCTTCAACAATCACAAGAACATACCATTTACCTCCGAAGGATTGAACACATGAAGGTCATACGGTGTCAAGGTGCAAAAGTTGACCAGGTTTAGTTGTCATGATCATTGAGAGAGAAGTATGTGAACCTGCAACCATCTTAGCATGTCTACAAGAAGAGCACACAATTTCTTTGTCTCCTTTAAGCTTAGGCAGCCCACGTATGCGATCAAGAGCACTAACACGTGTTAGATGATCAAATCCTACGTGACCAAATCTATGATGCCAAAAATATAAGTCCTTTGAATAATTAGCAACTAGACACCTATGCTTAGAGGAAGACATATCAAAATCAGCTTTAAAAACTCTCCCAAACCGAGACATGTTAAAAATAAGCTCACTATTTGAATTTACATCTTTGCAGCAATTTTTAGTGAAAATAATTTCCAAATTTTCCTCTAGCAGTTGTGAAACAGAAAGCAAGTTGTATTTCAAATTTTTAACAAGTGCCACATCCTTCAAAGGTAGTGATCATTTACTATAACCGAACCCTTAGCAATTATAGGAGTTGAAGAATTATCAGCAAAAGTAACATTCTCTACATGTGACACAAAAGAGAGGGAGGAGAACCATTCCTTGTTACTGGTAATGTGGTGTGACAACCTGAATCCACAATCCAAATGTTCTCCTTCCTCAAGCGTGTAACCTACATAGAAGAACAATATGTTGATGACTCAATATTGGGGGTTAGTCAAAAGGCATTTAGGAATCTAGTACTGAGTCACACGACGTGCAGTAGGAAAAACACGTGAAAGCTTAGATAAAACAGTGGGTTTATGAGTCAATGTTTGAGATTTTTGTTATTAACTACTGACCTATAAGGTGTTACTTGTGTAGCACAAAAATCAGTAGCTCCAGAGGAAAAACAGAAGGTCTGGAGGTAAACTTTGAATGTTTTTGACTCATAACAACAGGTTGCATGTTCTTGACATTCGGTTTAGTATGTGCAGCAAATTTTTCTTGCGAGTTATAAGATCTAGCTTGAATTTTTTCCTTTTTATGTTGTTTATCTAGTCTATAACAAAAATTTATGACACCATCTATACCACAATAGGTACAATGAAATTTAACTTTGTATTCATGTCTAGATGAGCATGCAGTATGTTTATTTGAACTCGAACGTGACAACACTCCTGCAGATTTAAAAACCACCTCTTTTGGTTTAGGAACTGTTTTAATGAAACCACTTCCTAATGACTTTAACATTTTAGGTGGATGTGCTTTAGCATGAGCATGAGAATCAAAACCTAAACCAGTTTTATCATTGTAAGATTTGGATGAATTCAGTAGCAAGTTTAGAATTTTGTTCCCAATATAAAATTGCTCTAGTGTCCTATTCATGTAATCAAGTTTCTTAGAGAATTCTAGGCAGTTTTCACATGAAGTTGTTCCTTTTAATTTGCAATTAGAACAATATTTAACTTTATGAGCACGTAAAGCATTGTTCAGTATTGAAATTTCATTCATAGCATCTATTAGTTTGTTTTCAATATCATTACAGGTAGAACAATGCAAATCAATTGTAGAACAAGAAGCATCTTTTAAGTTTCTGTCATTAAGTGCAGCAAGCTTTTTGTTCTTTTCAATCTCTAACTCAAGTTTATCAAGAGTGGAGGAGTGTGCACTTCTTAAGGAGCACAATTGTTAATATATTAAATCGCATGAGGAACAATAATCATCACAAGGAATCAAGGTTTTCAAATGATTAATTTCAAATTCTAGTGACTCAATTTTAACAGCATTGTCCTTAAGATTTTTGTCCTTTTTCTTAACAATAACAGTTGCACAGGAAATAGCATTACACATTTCATCACAAGTAGGACATACCTCTTAGTTGTCACTGTTGTTTTCTGCATCCTCCAAACTTGATCTTGATTTGCCCGCCATGAAACACAAGTTTGTCAGATCATCTTCATCTTCATCACTTACAATGTCTACATCACTCGAGCCAAGTTCTTGAAGTGTGGTGATGAAACTGTTTATTAGTTTGCGTCCTGTAAAACCCTTCTTTTTCTTGTTGATGTTGTCGGAAGAGGACTTGACTTTATTATGCTTTTCATCACAGGTAGAAGGACCTGAAAGGTTAGGGCAATCTGTACGAAAGTGTCCTGTCTTACCACATTCAAAGCATCATTGAGGTCCGGAGTTTCCTCTCCTTCTAGTTCTCACATTTTGCAATACTTTTGAGAACCGAGTAGTGGTGAGTGCTAGCTCCTCTTCTTGAAATTCTTCAATCTGCTCTAGGGTTAGTGAAGACAGCAAAACAAGTGTATTCCTAGATGATGGTTGGTCGGAGGTAGGCATATCACGTTGAGAAACAAATGCAAGAGACTTCTTGGGGTTCTTACGTGATATTATGTCAATTTCATGAGTTTTCAATTTAGAATATAGCACGTCTAATGTAAGTGTACTCATGACAGTAGATTCATGAATAGATGTGACTTTCATCTCCCAAATTGACATATCTAATGCACTTAGTAATTGCCTATCATTTTTAGCATCTGGAAAATTAACATTGACGCTACGCAAGTTGCTGAGAATTTTATTGAAGCGAGCAAAGAGGACATCAATGGACTCACCGGGTTGCATCTCAAAGCGCATGTATTTTTTCTTGAACATATCTTGTCTTACCTCCTTGATCGTGTTGGATCCTTCGTGGTAGTCACAAAGTGCTCTCTACACATCGTACGCCGATCGGAGGTGTGCAACACGGTCGAAGTCGCTCTGAGTTAGTCCTTGGATTATCAAGTAAAAGGCTTTGTTGTTGTTGTCGACATCTCTTAAGTTTGTAGCCGTGATTTGATCGTTCGGCAGCACGTCGTAAGGCTTGTACACATTTTCCCGTATTGCGAAGCCTTGTGCCTGGATGAAAGCTTCTATACGTGCTTTCCAAACCTGAAAAACAATACCACTAAAAACAAAAGGTTTTGCGGAGTATTTCTCCATGATGATTAGTCAAAAACACGTGCAAATCACAAAGATTAGAGCACCATGGCTCTGATACCAATTGTAGGATCAAATATCACGTGTAAAGCTACCAGGGGGGTGAATGGTAGATTAAAACTTTTAAGCGGAAGCAACGGAAACACCCCTGGGCAGAAAACCGATCTATTTAAGAAACCATGTGTGCGACTAATCTAAACATGCTCAATTGTGACAAAACTAGTATAGATTGTAGAGAATCAAGTCAAGAATACTTCACAACAAGAATAACGAAAATGCGTCAAGAGAAACTCAAGTTACGATCGAAAGATCAAACAAAGGTCAATCTGTCCTACCCGACAAAAATAGTTCTGGAACACTACAAAGAAACTCGTGTATATCAAAAAACAAAAATCCAATGACCGTGAAATTTTCATAGATTATAGAAAATTAAGTTCTGAATACAACCCAAAAATAATCACATCAATCGGATATGTAAAACTCAAGTTATGATAAAACCATCGAAGCAAGGTAGTGTTGTGCAGATACTCAACGAGAAAAACTTGTCTGAAAACAAGTTGGACGAACAAGGCACAAAAGTACCTTCAAACTAAGAATTTTATTGATCAAACCACAAGAGGAATGGCCCCAAAGTCGTTTACCATGATCTCTGGCCTCCCTTGCTTATATAACAAGCCCTTAGGCCAACCCAAACTTAATTAGGACTCCAATCCTACTCAATTCACGAATTGAAACTTTCCATAACTGCTCAAGACTCTTCTATACGCAGATAGAAGCAATCTTAAGACTTACAAACACCTTAGGAACGTATTCCACATTCCTAAAATGACTCAAATTCATGACCCACACGAAATCCTATCATAACCAACTCAAAACTTTCCATATTTTAGTCAAACACGACTCAGCCGCAGCGTGAGTCCTTAACCTAGTCGGTTGGACCTTTCCGACCTATTTTTTATGTCCACATCTCTTCATCATGCCTAGGAACCATGTAGCCACGTCCATGCAATCCTTGCACACGTGCAAACATCTTCCAATGACGTCCACGATACCTTCATATGCATTGTTCTTGATCCAAACATGTTGCGCGACCTTCCGATCAACTCAACCACAATTTCTCCCAAACTTGGTTGTTGAACCTCATCTTCTCCCTAAGACTAGTTCAATGGATCCTATCACTAGCCATGTCTTGAACTCAAGAAACACATGCACATGAATAAACAACCAATACTTCCGAGTACAAGTCCTCGACTTGACTCACGTTAGTTCCAAAACTACAACACCTTACGTGAGCACCTCACATAAGCATGTTGCAAACTATAGCAAATTGATAACAGCAATAACCACCAAAACACACTAGAAACTTAGTAAAAGAATACTAATCAAACTTTCCATAGATATAAAACATGTTCGAAATATTTCAAAGTAAAAGCAGAATCATTGCAATCTAGCTTCGGACCTTGCCAAAACTAACCGGACCTTGAGCTGGAGCTTACCAAAGCTTGCAGGACCTAGCGTCGGAGCTTACCAAAGCTAGTCGGACCTAGCACCGGAGCTGACCAAAACTAGTCGGACCTAGACAAAGAAGTCGGACATAGCCAAAGCAAGTCAGACCGTACGTTGGACCTTGCAAGATCTACCCGAAACATTCGGACCTATCGTCGTACCTTGATGAAAAGGGTGTTTTGGCAGTATTCAAAACTTTTCTCATCATAGCCAATGTATTCAGCACACATAGGTCTCACATACATGACTTAGACTTTGTCTTAGCATCAAAGGGAAAGTTGGGTAGTGACGGTGTTCGTACCATCGACAAGTATCGATTTATCCATGCTTGTCTTCAAGGTGGCCTAGCTACGTAAACACAAGTGTTTATACTGGTCCGGGCAAGTGCCCTACGTCCAATGTCGATCTCCTGTTATTTGTTGATCGAAAGAGGGAAACAAGGTTATAAGTGTTACAAACGATCAGTGTCAACACGCTATCTCGCGTGTGCATGTCTCCGAGCTGTCCACTGCGAAGGTGGCCTTCGGACCCCATTTACAGGCAACTCAGTCATTCCTTGTCCAATGTCCTATATATTTCGAGCTCCTCATAAATAGGGCGGACGTTACAATGATTTTTATCTCTATGATGTACCTTCTGACATGCCTCAAGGCGAGGTCTGGGTCACGGAAGTCGCCGCCGTACCTGGCCCAGTCTTATCGCATGTTAGCGCTGTACTACAGCACACACCCGTCACTACGCCAGATGGGATGGCATGTTGTCGAAGTGTGCACTAAGACACTTCCCCCAGAACTGCTAAGTCATAGTCTGTGGAGATTCATATTCGGTTGGGGCGCAAAGCGAAAGCAAGCACAAGATGGTGACATGAGAGATTTACGTGGTCGGGCCGCCTGAGCGTAATACCCTACTCCACGTGGTGTATATTGATTGTATGAGCTTGTGAGCGTGTGTTATTAGTTGAGGTTGGATTGAATGCCTTCTACCGTGCAGCACAGCCCTTTTATATGCTAAGGGCTGACCGTTACAGTTGAGCTTGGACCGACATGTGGCCCTAGCTGTATTAACTACGATGTACATGATCTACAATGTAATGAGGGGTTAATTGTCTGACAACGTGCCTTAACAGTAGCGTTACCAGTCTTGATATTCTCCTAATCATGCGACATTAATATGGCATTAGTGTCGTTTTAACCAGGTCTTGTAACGGCTAATTGATATCCATTCAATATTAACACGTTGCTGATGTAGGTCCGAGTGTTGACACGTGGAAGCTTCGGAGCATCCCTCTACTGGTGGATAGGTCTGGTGCCATTGGACATGTGGCAGTGTTGGAGCTTCTCTGAGGAGAGAGGCAGGTCCAGCTCTACAGGACACGTGGCAGCACTGGAGCTATCCTAACGAGGGAGGCAAGTCCGGCTCTTCTAGAGACGTGGCTCCACCAGAGCTACCCTAAGGAGGGAGGTAGGTCCGGTTACGCGGGATGCATATCCCTTCGAATGTCTGCCACTCGGACACAAGAACTCTTCAACTTTGCTTGCGGTGTCAGGGGGTACCCGGTACGCAGGATACCACCAGTGGCCCCCAGGCCCACCTCAGGGAGAGGTCCTCAGGTAGAGGTTATGCTACTGGAGGTGGGGCCATCATCGATTCCCGAGTTGCGGCTTCAAAGTCTTTTCCTGGGCAATTGGGACGGCGGCACACAGTTATGTCGTCGTCGTGTGGCCTTTCTTGATATGGTGAGTGGGATCCTGGCGTGCGGATCTCACGCAGTTGAAGATCGCCGGTTCCCAATACGAAATTTGTATCGGTTCCCAGCGTTGTCTTTGTAGCCCTGTCAGGCTGCCGCCCTCGGGCTTCCAACTTCCCATCATGACAATGGTTCGCCTGGTGCGACTTTGTTAACAAAGTGGATTCGATCCCCTTTGTCATTGACGAGGTCATTTGAGATTCGGGTCTGGAAGAAGTTTCAATTCAAGCATTGTGGAGGCTTACTAAACGGAGAAAGTCCGCACGGGAAGAGAACTCTTTACACTTTCGTCTGATCTTGCGCTTGGAGCTCTCCGCCCTTGCAACCTTTCTTCCACTTCAACTCCACTTTGCGGCGATGGAGTTGGGTCTTCCTTGCAGCCGGATCAAGAAAGATGAAGAGTTGTCAAGGGTCTGCACCTACATGGGGTGGTCAAGCGACTCCTTCAACAACTCGATTCGCCTCGGCAAGTTCCCCTTCAAGAATGAAAGCCCTGGCGAGATTGTGTACTTCATGGTGTTTGCCATGGTGGGGCTCATCCCGTCGTTCTCCAGCATCCTACTTATGCTGCTGGACTTCTACGGCTTGCAACTCCACCACCTTGACCCACACTCTTTCTTGCTAGTGATGAAATTTGTCCACTTTTGCAAGATGTGGGTGGGTGTGCCGCCTTGCATCGAGCTTTTTCGGACCTTCTTCACGGTCCACACTATCGGGAAGAGCAATGAGTTCCTTGGCTTCTACTACTTTGTGAAGCACAAGATCTCGCCCTTAAAGTATCTAAAGATGTTCCCTTCGAAAAGTGGGATGGCTGGAAGAAGGACTAGGTGATCATCATGGTGGATCGCCACAACATGCTCGAGCTACCTAACAGCCTTCCAGCCGTTGACACTAGCGCCTGGGAGGTGGTTTCGACGCTGTCGGAGGAGTACAACCCGATCTTGACAAGGATTCGAGAGTGCGTTGAAGGAGGAGTGACTCCCCTGATGGTCATCGCCAACTTCCTAACTGAACGGTGGGCTCCACTGAAGACGGGGGAATGGCCTGCTTGGGCATTCGATGGAGAGATGGATCCATACCGGATTGAGACTGGTATCGGGTCCAATTTAGATAAAAAGGCTTTGAAGCTTCATCTCCA
Organism: Tuctoria greenei; assembly: GCA_036927565.1. Lineage (NCBI taxonomy): Eukaryota > Viridiplantae > Streptophyta > Magnoliopsida > Poales > Poaceae > Tuctoria > Tuctoria greenei. Next base: position 52,833,059 of record JAYESD010000003.1, read on the forward strand.
AAAACTGCAACACGGAGCCATCCACCCCGATGATCTGACGCCTCCAGCGGAGTTTCTACCCCTGAACATGGTTCCGGAGTTCAGGAGGGAGCTACGGAAGAAGTTGTAGATGCTTGATGACTTGGGCATGGTAGATAGGTGTCGGAGCACTCCTCCAACGGGGATTGTGATCCCTGGAGCTCCTTGCCCTCATGAAGGCTTAGGGCCTATGCCAGTCAGTGGAAAAGGCAAAGGTCCCATGTATTCACCTCCCAAGAAATCAACCTCAAGCCAAGGCGAAGATAAAGCTCCTGTCGAAGCTTCGAGACGCAAGCGGAAGCTGACAGGAAGCGACGGAAGCAAAGTGAAGGAAGCTCCGAAAGAAGTGACCCCTTAGCCTCGGCTAAGTTCTGTGGTGGTCATGCCCTAGCTCAGGCTGATCCTTCAGCTCCAGTGCCACATTGGGCGCTGGCTTTGACAAATCGACTTCGGCCCCGGTGCCAGCAGAGGGCTCTGGTCCGGAGCAATTCCTCCTACAACGGAGGCACCATACGTGGCAGCACTAGTGGCTGCCTCAACACCTGGTTCGGGGCCTGGAGCATTCGCCACACCGACGACGGCGGGCTCTAGCTCCATGCGCCGAGGAAGAAGATTCATGCCAATTGGAGCGGCAATATCCCTAGGTAAGGGTTGGCTCTTTAGCTTTTGTCTTTATTCCGTTTCTTGCTTTGTCGTGAATTCCCTACTCTTTGTTTCCAGAGTGTCAAGAACAAGTACAGCAGCTCTGGTGCCTACTGCAGCCGCGGAGGCTGCATCGGCTGAAGCTCCCGCCCGTCCTCCTGTGGTTGTGGCAGACAACATGAAAGCTTTGGCACCAGGTGTCGTAAAGACTACTCCTCTGCCGATGAACGAAGAGCCCATGGTAGTGCCGGACCATGAGGAAGAAGTGCTCGAGCAAACTCCGGTTGTCTTAGAGCCGACTTTGGAGGTTCCGGTATCAATGCTGGAAATTGATGAATCTCTGGTGGAAGTCCTGACACTAGCTCCAGAGGTGGCAACACTGGAGGTGTCCTTGCCCGATCCTGCACAAGGAGATCTGGCTGTGGGACCTTGGACTTCTACGTCGATGGATGAAGTTCCAGCTGCAGGACCCTCCTCATCCACTCTGGAGGGAGAAGATCTGGCTGTTGGACCTTCCTCACCCAACCAGAGATGGATGAATTGTTGGAGATTGGCCCCGCCGACATCGAGCTGCTAGAGTCCATGCTCGTGCCATGGGCTCCAATGTCCGTCCCAAAAGACTTGGGAGAGCCGAAGGACGGCCCTCAAGCAGGCCCAGAGCCAATCCCCCTGGAGCTGTCAACTGACAATGATTGCTACAGCCATCGACAGGTCCAGCTTGCCTTCGACTATGAGTGAAGGTCTCTTGAAGAGGAGTGCACCATGCTAGGGCGTTGGCGCCAAAAGATCTTCTTCGAGATGACGCTGACAAAGTCCAGGCTAGCCGAACAGAAGGAGTGGGTGGCTTCGGACAAGGCCCGACAGTCGTTCCTGAACAAGGCGTTGGATGAATGAGAGGCCTCTATTAAGGCCCTTGACAAGAAGACTCTAGAGATCTACGAGCATGCACACAAGGCCCGTGAAATGACCGACGGCTGCTCGAAGAGTCTCGAAGAGTTGAGGGAAACTCTCCTCAAGCGTCGGGACGAGCTCGATAATAAGGAGGTAGACCTCCAAGAGAAAAAAAAGATCCAGCATAGGGAGGATGATATCTCCCAGAAGCTGGCACACGTTGAGTAGGACTTGGCTAAACGTGTGAAAGAATTTGAGGCTTGGTGCGAACAAGAGAAGCACCGGTTGTGGGAGGCGGGTAAAGATGTGAGCATAAGAGAAATCAATGTCTCTACTCGGGAGGACAAGATGAAGGCAAAGGATAAGGACCTTGCAGACAGGCAAGGCCAGATTCACCTTCGAGAGAAGAACGTTGCTGACCAAGAAAAGTTGTTGGCTGAACGAATTCAGCATCATGCTAAGGAGGTCGAGCGCTTCTCAAAGGAGGGGTCTGCGGAGCTATCTTCTGCTAGGAGGTCACTAGACGAGCTCCGAAGTGCTAGAGTGATTGAGTCCTAGCAGATCTGGGACTTCCTCTGATGGGAAAATGATACTCTAGTACCTTTCGGATTCAGCCTAGTTCGACCGGCTGATCCAGAGCCAAAGATGGACAAGGTCCTGGTGGTGCTCAACTCCGCCGGCGCGAAGCAGGAAGCTATCGGAGATGTGGTCGTCAACGAGATCGAGACCGAAGGGAAGTCACTGGCTTGGAACATCGCAGAGTACGTGCTGACGTGCTTCCGGAGCTGGGACTCTTTGATGTCTCTATCTCCCGTGTTTGAGGGACCCATCAGCGAAGAGGAGGGAGCTGCCAAGGCCAGCGTCCAAGAAGCTGCCAAGAAGGTTGCTTTGTTCTTCGTGAGGAACTCTAGTAGCTAGGACCTTTCTCTTTGTACCCTCAACTTGTATTTCTCCACTTTTGAATGAATCAAATCCTTTCGAATTCCAATTGTGTGTTCAGTGCATTGCCCTTTATGTTGTTGGCCCCCTGGTAGATGTGTTCAATGTATTGAGGACATCTACCATGAGGATTTAGACAATGCCTTGAAAACCTGCTAGCTCCGAACTCATAACCAGTATAATAGCTTCGAGGTCTGGGTCTTGCCTCCGATATCTCCAGGGACCCTTTGTTATGTCGACAGTGGGCCCCTGGAAGTTGTCGGAGCTTGGTAGCTTCGGCGGCATCCACTATCAACACGTACACTGGGGGTTGTCGGAGCTTGGTAGCTTCAACGGCGCCCACTTTCAAATCGTAAAACATCGACAGCGGACCCCCTGGGGGTTGTGGGAGCTTTGTAGCTTCGGCAGCACCCACTATCAACACATACAACATCGATGGCGGGCCCCCTGGAGGTTTTTGGAGCTTGGTAGCTTCGACAGCGCCCATTGTCAACTAGTCGAGCATTGACAGCGGGCCCCCTGGGGGTTGTCAGAGTTTGGTAGCTTCGGCAGCGCCCACTAAACACGTACAACATTGATGGCGGGCCCCCTGGGGGTTGTCGGAGCTTGGTAGCTTCGACGGTGCCCACTGTCAACTTGTAGAATGTCAACGGCGGGCCCACTGGGGGTTGTCGGAACTTGGTAGCTTCGGCAGCGCCCACTATCAACACGTACAACATCGACGGCGGGCCCCCTGGGGGTTGTTGGAGTTTGGTAGCTTCGATGGCGCCCACTGTCAACTCGTAGAACATCGACTGCGGACCCCCTGGGGGTTGTCGGAGCTTGGTAGCTTCGGCGGCGCCCACTACAACATGTACAACGTTGATGGCGGGCCCCCTGGTGGTCATCAGAGCTTGGTAGATTCGATGGCGCTTCAACTCGTAGAACGTCGACAGCGGGCCCCCTGGGGGTTGTTGGAGCTTGGTGGCTTCGACGGTGCTCATTGTCAACTCGTAGAACGTCGACGGCGGGCCCCTTGGGGGTTGTTGGAGCTATTTGCTCCGACAACATCCACCATCACCCATGTCGCTTGCGGTCAATTGTTCATTTTTCCTTCGCATAAGAGACAAGAAAAGCAGTAAAATTCGTCATCTTGTCAATAGTTTTATTGCGGCTTACTATCCTTGTTTGAAATTTTAGGTCCCAACTAATTCAATGAAAAATATAAGTATCTTGATTAAATTTTTGAAATTTCGAATGCTTTACGGACCCACTTTACTGAGGCCTGCCGGAATAGGTAGAGCGGCGTACTTAGGGTGAGTAGACCATGTGTTGGCTTTGGTTTTCAGGCAAGTAGACCATCTAGCAATAATTGGGATCTAATGGAAAATCATCAAAAAGACTTACATTTTTCTGATGAATTATTAGGACCTTAATTCACTCGAATTGCACAACATTACTATTGACAAGAAGGTATAAAATGAAATGAGCTTTTACAAATGAAATGCATGTGGAATTTGTCTGTATAAAATGTTTCTCATTGAGGTCCGAATAACAGGGGAAGACAAGGACACACTTAAAGTACAAGACCATGTTAAGTGTGCTATTCATCTTGATCTAACCCAGGGAAGGTAAATGCACACCTAAAGTACAGGACCAAGTTAGGTGTTCTAGGACCCTCCCGACTCTGTCCATGGACTCTAAGAGATACAATTTATACAAATACAGACTCACTTTTGTGTAACTACGTGTAGAACTTACGGAGGTGCTCGATGTTCCAGGGGTTGGGAAGTGGTATCCCATCCTCTGTCGCCAAGTGAACGCATCTGGGGCGAGAAACTTTGATAACCCAGAAAGGACCTTCCTAGCTGTGGGAGAGTTTGTTCATCCCTTTACGAGTCACTATTCGCCGCAGGACCAAATCGCTTTATTCTAACTTCCAGTTGCGCATGAACCTTTGATGATAGCGACAGAGCGCCTAACGGTGTCGCGCGTTCCATATAGCTACTTGGCACCTTGCCTCGTTGATGAGGTCTAGGTCTTCACGCCGAAACTGGTCCTGCATGGCTTCGTCGAAGGTCCGGACCCGGAGAGAACTCATGGTGATCTTCGATGGAAGCACTGTTTTAGCTCCGTACACCAAGAAGAAAGGTGTCTCTCCTGTGGCCCGACTCGGTGTAGTCTGGCTCGCCCACAAAGCAGACAGAAGCTCCTCTATCCAGTTAGCCACATGCTTCTTCAAGCGCTCATAAGTGTGTGTCTTAAGTCCCTTGAGTATCTCTGCATTTGCTCTCTCAGCTTGGCCATTACTTGTCAGATGTGCTACTAAGGTGCAGCTGACTTGTATGCCAAGATCTTCACAGTACTCTTGGAATGCTGCACTTGTGAATTGGGTTCCGTTGTCAGTGATGACTCTATTCGAAACTCCAAATCTGCACACTATGTACTTCAAGAACTTGATGGCTGATTGCTTGTTGATAGTCACAACTGGGTTAGCTTTCGGCCACTTCATGAACTTGTCGATGACAACATAGAAGAACAAGTAACCTCCGACGGCTTTTGGGAAAGGTCCCAAAATGTCCATCCCCCACACAGCGAATGGCCACGTGGGTATCATCTGTAGTTATTGAGCCCGTGTGTGGATCTGCTTCACGTGAAACTGGCACGCTTCGCACTTCTTGACCAAGTCGACTGCATCTTTGGGTGTTGTAGGCCAATAAAAGCCAAACCAAAAGGCCTTACCAACTAACGTGCGAGAAGACGCGTGGTTCTAGCACTCGCCTCCATGGATCTCCGCGAGGAGCTCGCGACCTTCTTCCAGGAAATGCACCGCATTAGAATGTTTTTGGCACCACGTCAGTAGAGATCCCCTTCTACCAACGTGTATATTTTAGCCAATCTGACAATTTGCTCAGCAGATACACCATCTTCAGGAAGGATGTTGTCTTTCAAGTAGCTTCGGACCTCCAAGATTCATGCATCAGAGCTTACTTGAGCTTCTGGATCTTGCACGCTTGGTTGCTCAGAGATTCCCGTAGTGCCTACGATCCTTGGTGGGCACCATGGTAACAGGGCCACCGGGATCGCCAGCTTCGAGGTGTTGGTCTTGGCCCCATCACTCAGTTCGGCAGGTTGAGCGGCAGGTGATGACAATCTCCTAACAAAAACTCTATCGGGAACTTGAGCTCCAGTTGAAGCCTTCGTCGAGAGGTCGTCGACTTCAGCGTTGTTGAGACGCTAGACATGGTGGAGGTCGAGGACATGGAAATCCTTCTGTAGCTTTTGGACTTCCAGTAAATAAGCAACAAGTTGAGGGTTGTTGCAACTGCATTCACCTTTGACTTGCTTGATGATGAGTTGCAAATCACCCTTCACCAGGCTGGAGGCTGCATCTCTTCAATGGCTTTGATTTTTGCCAGATTTGCCTCAATTCCTCGATGAGTCACCAAGAAACCAAGAGCTTCCCGGAGCTAACCTCGAATACACAATTGTCCAGGTTGAGCTTCGTGCGCGTCAGGCGCGGCTTGTCGAAGACAGCTTGGAGATTGTCTAGGAGTGAATCATGGTTCTTCACCTTGACCACGATGTCATCGATGTAGACTTCCACTAGGTCCCTAATCAGCTCCTCAAGAGTTTGTGCATGGCTCACACAAAAGTTTAGGCAACATTTTTAAGACCAAAAGGCATAGTTGTGTAACAGTACAACCCATCTATTGTAATGAAGGCAGTATGCTCTTCATATTCCATAGACATTGGAATTTGGTGATAACCAGAATAGGCGTCTAAGAAACACAGTAATTCACACTCGGAGGTAGAATCCACTATCTGATCTATTCTAGGTAGTGGAAATGGGTCTTTTGGGAATGCCTTATTTAAGGTGGTGTAGTCGATGCACATCTAAAGCTTTCCGCCGGCCTTTGGTACAACAACTAGGTTTGCCAGCCACCGTGGATGATGAACCTCCTGGATGAATCCAGCATCGAGCAACTTCTTGACTTATTGTCTCATGAAGTTCTGTCGCTCAACCGATTGCTTCCAGGGCTTCTGTTGTATTGGTCGTGCGTCAGGGTAGATCTTCATACGATGCTCGATCACCTCCTTGGGGATCCCAAACATCTGTGATGGTTGCCATGAAAACATGTCGGTCAGCCCCCTCAATATACGGGTAGTCTGATTGGCATAAGAACCAATTTGGACAACATTGACGGGAACGTTAGTATCGTTGCTTGGTTGCACACGGGGTGCAAAAGATGAGTCACACTAACGTGAGCTCGGAGGTTGAGAAGCTTGCTCCTTGCTGGACCCTTCTTCTTGCATTGTAGCAAGTGCATGAAGTTCTTCCGGCGTAGTTACTCCAGCAGTGTGATCCCTGCGGATTCAGAGGACGCCTGTCGGAGTAGGCATCTTTAACACTAGGTAGTCGTAATAAGCTATGACCATGAACCTATAAAGTGTTGGCCTACATAGGATGGCGTTGAAGGGAAGGCTGATGTGTGCCACATCGAACACCAGCTTCTCGGACCTATAATTGTCCCGAGTTCCAAAGGTGACCGGAAGAGTAACCGATTCGAGAGGAGTGATGGCTCCTGGACCTACTCCGGAGAAGGGACATGAGGGACGGAGGTCCGAGATGTTGAGTTTGAGCTTCATGAAAGCTGCGAAGCTGAGGAGGTTGAGCGTGGCACCCCCATCCACCAAGACAAGGTAGAGCTGGATGTTATTGATAGTCGGAGAGACCATCAAGGGTAACTGACCAGCTCCAGTCATCTTCTTCGGGAAATCCTAAGCATCGAAGGTGATGAAAGTATCCATCCACTTCCGATGCGGCTCTACCTTGGCAGTAGGAGCTGCAGCAGCCATCTCCCAACGCATAGTCTTCAGGATGCGCCGGGAGGTGATGTCCCAGGACCCTCCATATATCATATGGAGAGTCTTAGGATGCTGATTGTTCGAGGTGTTGTAGACCGCCTTTAACGCCTTCATGGCGTCTTGGAAGCCTAGGTCCTGATCAGACGGAGCTTCACTGACTTTTTGCTTTCCTTCCCATTGGCAGAAAGGAGCCTCTCATTGACACTTTCTGCTGCGTTCAATAAGCCTTCTGACCTCGCGACAGTCTTCAAGATTATGGGTTGTCGATTTGTGAATTGAACACCACGTCTTTTCACTGTCTCCATCTTTGGACGATGGTTTACGTAGTTTGATGGGGTGTGGCCCCCGACCACCAGGTGCTGCGGCAAAGGCAATGGTTGGTGTTCCAACCAACGACTTCTTTTTCCCGTTGGACTTCTTCTTCTTTCTACTGTCGAAGGTAGTATCTTCAGCCTTGGAGGAAGATTTACCAGCCTCCGCAGCTGGTTTGGAGTGCATCTCTCGGCCCTCCGCTGCCCTAGCACATTTGTCAGCTAGGCTGAAGAGCTCCGTGACGCTGCTGACATTTTTAGTTGCCAACTTCTCCAGCATCTTCTTATCTCGAACCCCCTGTCGGAATGCAACGATGACAGAAGCGTTTGAGATCAAAGGAATGGTGTTTTGTACCTGAGAAAACCGTTGGGCGAATGATCGCAACAACTCTCCTGATTTCTGTTGCACGGCAAACAGGTCAGCTCCGTGCCAGGTCGGGTTTAGGAGCTCCCGAAGTTGGTGGTGAACTGGTTACATAGCTCTTCCCAACTGTAGATGGAGTCAGGAGGTAGACTCATGAACCAGGACCTTGTAGTCCCAGTTAGAGCCACGAGGAAATAGTTGGCCATCACGACCTCATTGCCTCCAGCTGCGAGGATGGCAATGGAGTAAATCTAAAGAAACTCGACGGGGTTGACCATCCCGTTGTATTTCTCCATCAGATGAGGCTGGAACTTAGGTGGTCAATCAGCCATGCGAAGATGCATGGCAAGGGCCGAACAGCAGCCCCCACTCCCAGTGGAGAAGGTTTTTATCGAGCCTCTCGCCTCTCGCGAGCGCGCTCAAAATGGACGCGATCGTACTGCCTCATGTAGCGGCGATCGAGCTCCGACAAGAGGTCCTGCGTCGGGAGCCTCGATGTCGTATGAGTGTGGCGAGCCCTGGAGGGCAGTGACATCAATTGTTGGGAGGGCGCATGTCTCCTGTGCTCCAACGTGTGAGGATCAAGTCTACCAGACAAGGTCCTGTTCTGAGTAGGTGCCTGTCCAGCGTGGGATGAACATTGGACACTAATCGCATTGGATCCAGCTACAACAAAATGCTCAACATCTGCATGCCATTGCTCCATAGCGGTCAGAGGAGCTCTGGGTGCTGGAGGACGCTGAAGCAGAGTTCGCGTTGTGTTCAGCGTGTTCTCTGGGTTGTTGGTCGATGCAGTAATCGATGTAAATTCACCATACTATTTCCCATCGTTGTTTGTTGGTGCAGGTGGTGGGAGTGGTGTGGCAACACCTGTCGGGACAATGGCGTTGGTTGGCTACTGCACGTTGGAGCAATTTCCTCCAGCAGGCTGCTCAACCAAATCATTGGACGAAGCAGCGGCGGAATTCACCATCTTGAAATCTTGAAAAGCTAATGCACCCCTACCTGACGCGCCAAATCTCGAAGTGTGCACTAAGACACTTCCTCCGGTACTACTAAGTCGTAGTTTGCGGAGGTTCGTATTCGGTTGGAACGCAAAGCGAAATCAAGCACAAGATGGTGACACGAGATATTTACATGGTTCGGGTCGCCTGAGCGTAATACCCATACTCCATGGGGTGTATGCTAATTGTATGAGCTTGTGAGCGTGTGTGATCAGTTGAGGTTGGATTGAATGCCTTCTACTGTTCAGCGCAACCCTTTTATATGCTAAGGACTGACCGTTACAGTTGAGCCTGGCCCGACAAGTGGCCCCGGCTATATTAACTACCCTGTACAGGATCTACAATTTAATGAGATGTTAATTGTGTGATAATTTTCCTTAACAGCAGCGTTACCGGTCTTGATATTCCCCTGATTGTGCGACATTAATATGGCATTAATGCCATATTAACCAGGTCTTGTAACGGCTAATTGATAGCCCTTGAATGGTCGCGTCATTAGAGATTTTGCTGTGCCCACATTGATGACGTAGGTCCGAGCGTTGACACGTGGAAGCTTTGAAGCTTCCCTCTACTGGGAGATAGGTTCGGTGTCGTTGGACACGTGGCAGTGTCAGAGCTTCCCTGAGGAGGGAGTCAGGTCCGGCTCTGCAGGACACGTGGCAACACTAGAGCTATCCTAACGAGGGAGGCAGGTCCGGCTCTTCTAGACACGTGGCTCCACCAGAGATACCCTAAGGAGGGAGGTATGTCCAATTACGCGGGATGCGTATCCCTTCGAACATCTGCCACTAGGACATAGGAACTCCTCGATTTTACTTGCAATATCAGGGGTACCCGGTACGCAGGGTACCGACACATGTGGAAGGTGTCAATAGAGTTTGTGGCCTGTGTCAGGATGAGCTTGAGTGCGGCTGTCCTTTCGGCAATGAAGGTGTCTCATCTGCCCACTTGCTCAATGAATGCCGCCATAAGGCTTCGGCTCCCGTCGCGCCCATCCTCGCACCGAGCGGGATGGGACATGTATGGCATCAGAGAGCACTATGCTCTCACTATGCGGTGCATGGTCGTCCTTGCAGCATTGAAGGCGTCCATACCGGCCCATGCCATATTAAATGTTGTTGCCTATCCTGCTTCTAAGCTCTTGCTCGGGTAGGTTCTCTGCCGACCTCGACGATCCAGGCTCGGGCAGATTTGTTGTTGACCTCGACGGTCGAGGGTCATGCATAGGGTGTTGTACGCGCAGGTAGTCGGGTACAATCGCGCCCTGTATTTTGTCAAATCGCGGTCGTCGATCCATGTTCTTCGATAGTCAGGGTACAGAACCCCGTTAGGTAGAACATTAACCTCTTGGCCCTAACAGGATAAGAAAGAATGCGACTGCGTTAAGGTTAAGTATATCAGGATAAAATAGAGTCCAACCTGAACATACCATACTTTAGGCCTCCAACGCCCGCCCCCCCAGGAGGGCACTGAGTCAAGGGATCCAACATCAGATCCTGCCATACATCCAAAAATCCTCATACGCATGGACTCAACCACCGTTGTACACTTTATATGGAGAAGAAATCATCCGGACTTGAGTAAGCTATTACCCCGTCACGAGGGTTTGAGCCTAAGTAATCCTTATATTTGTGTTACTGCCTAGATCTAAACAACATAATTGATGAGTATTTCCCTCTCTTTGCTTAATGTGACAACTTGTAGCCCTTAAGAGCAAATGATGAACATCTACAAATAGAGTGTTGCTAATTTTTTTTTTTACTTGCGTGAAATCAACATCTCGTTTCAACCTACATTGAGTCGTCAGGTCTAGATCGAGCTGCTGCAGTTTATATTTTTTTTCTATAATCAATACATTAACAAAAAATTTAGACAATACATAATTCTATAAAATAGAAAAATAACTGACAACATGCACACAAATCTTGAAATGGATTTAACAACTCAAGACGTGGGTTGAAAGGAGATGTTAATTTTAAGCCACTGAAAATTAGCATTCCCGTTATAAATAATAGGCTGAAAAAGAAAAATACATAGTGCAACATATAAATATAAAAAATACAATATGAAAAACTGCAATACACAAAAGTATTTACAGCAACTTGCGGTGCAGTAGTGAACAATAATGAATGAAGGAATTGCTGTGGTACAAATGCACTATTGAGACATGAAACATTTCGAACGAGAGATAGTAAAGGTTGGTGCGGTTGAAATTAGCAAACGTGAGAAAAATAATCTTGGATTGGGTAAGCTCTCAAGTTGTAAAAAAACAGGGGATATGTTTTCAAAAGATATCTAGGGATGCGCTGTGTCTTCACGATCTGCAGTCATTGTTAGGAGTGGACATAAAAACCGAAACCGAAAAACTGAAATTGAAAAAACCGAAATCGGAATTGAAAAGACCAAAATATCAGATAGACCGAATGTCCACACCTAGCCATTGTAGGACCCTATTATTTTAATATGGAAAAAGAAAATAGGCCCTTCAATAGCTGCAGATCGCCGTCAGATAAGATGCAGCCATGGGCATCAACCATAGGGGATATGTCTTCAAATGACCCTTGTTTGCTATGTGTTCATTATTCTTGTTTTTAATCACTTGTATTCTCCTAGGTTGCCGAGTTACGAGTGTGCAAGGCTGACAAAAGGACTGTTTAAGCCTGTGTTGTCCATGCAAAAACTGCAAAATTATTTACCTTTGAGAGCTTGTTTGGGTGCATTCAATAAGTGGATTGGAGTGAAAAATAAACTAATTTTCTCCTCAATCCACTTCGATTGAAGTGGATCCATTTCTATGAAACAAGTCTCAAGACTTGTTCAAGTGCACTCAATCTAAGTGGATTAAAAAGTGAATTGAAGAAGATTAAAGTGTATTCTTCACTATTGAAACAAGGCCTCGAACATCTTGTGCCCCTTTTAATAATGAATAGGCTTCTGAGAATCACATCCAGAAAATAATTATGCCATCCTGAGCGCACAAAGCTTAAAAGATAAACGACAGGACCGAAGATCTTAAAGAGTGGACTACCATATAAGCATCATAAGGTGAAGAAACAGCTGGACATACATAGGAAAATTAAGGATCAATATGGTTCCAATAGAATAATTGCTCAAGTATTCAAAAGACAATACAGATACACTTACAGGAAACTGAAAAGAAATGCATAGTGATTATAGGTGGTCATTAGCAACTTATACAATAGGCACTACACGTTTGCATCGAATTAATAATATTATGCACTGCATGGTTCACAAACTTGGGTGTCATGCTATTGTTAATCATGAGATGCACAGGGTCCGGCTCAAATCAATCAATTTGTTGTCCTTCGGCTCCGATGGCTGAAAGAAATACTAGAGTTAGGCAATACACGGCTAGGTTGGTTACAAATAAACAGGAAACTTCCGAAAGATGAACTTTACCTGCTGTTGCAGGAACTGCTGGAGCTGTACCCGTTTTGAGCCATCAGCAAGCCGCTTGCATGGAAGACATGGTTTAGCTGCAGCGAACTCATTCAGAACCTGGCAAAAATGTTGGCAATGCATTGGAAAAGAGAACAAGGAATAATGCCCTTTCCATCTTATTATGCTAATGAAAGGATGGCCCCAGTGTGCAGGCAAAAACAATTTGAGAATATTTCTTAATTGCGTCAACCAATCTGTGGATGCAAATAGTCACTTCCTTTTAGGAGTCCAGACAGGCCTTCTCTGGCTGCGGCCTCAAGACTAGTGCTGCTGGATTTTTCTATGAAGTGCTAGGAGGCACAGGTAGGAAAGAGCAAGATGCGCTTGTGACAAAATGATGCTGCCATAGCTGCATTGGAGCTGCAGCTTGCAGCTTGCTTCTTTCCTACCGGACTGAGGTCGATCTACACTGGCCGTTTGCTGCTCGATTAGTGGAAGCTAACAGATTGTGAAGAGAAGATGGGAACGACTAGAATGCAATCAGTCATGTGATTCGATCGTGCAAAAATCTTTCTTGAGCCACACCATTTTCATCCAACAATCATTGCACTTTTACACTTCAACCCTTCCTTATGTTGTCAGATGGGGTTTTAAGTGTAAAAATGCAGTGATCATCGGATGAAAATCGTGTGGCTCAAGAAAGATTTTTGTACGATTGCACCACATGACTGATTGCATTCTAGTCGTTCTCAGAGAAGATATGGTCTTGGTTAGAGGCCGGTAGTAAGTGGGCCCCAGGCCAGCAAGTATGCAAACATGGCACTGGAAGTAAATCTTCATATCCATCCAAAACCTCACCAATCATATCCCTTTCTACTTCCTCATCCCAAACCAACGCCCATCCAGACGCCACCTATGTGTAGGATCAGGCTATTGAGCATATACCCTTTGAAGCAAGCAGACTTGGACTGAGTGGATGAATTCTATAAATGTGATTTCCTTTCTATTTTTCGTGCAGCAAGACTGCTTCCAGTGTGCTGAGAAGTTACAACATCGATACACACTACATGGGACGCCACGTTACAGTGTACAAGAATTAACCCCAATTGAATTATTTCTAAGCTATGGAATTCCTATAGAAATATAGCCGGTACACCTTCAGCTCCAATGCAGTTTACTCCATGCTAGACTCCAGTTCATATAAATTGCTTGATTAGGTTTTGTGGCTTGCAAGTTATCATGTCTGAAGGGCAAAACAAACCAACAAATCAAAACCCAAAATGAATTAGTTTTATCACCAAATTACAAACAAGATACTAACTTTTTACCCATTACAAGTCAAAAATTTATGTCAATTCAATCCATTTTATTTTATTTGGGTCACACTGATTCTGCACGTGCTTAATTCTCTAGATATGATGGCCACACTGATGACGATTATTGTTGAACAATAAGCTGTTGATTCTGCAAAGTCCAACTCCACGTCTGTTCGTAAGGAGGATAATAGCTGCCTACCAACCTAGGAGGAACTAAGTCATTTGGCTAGTGCAGTAATAAAATGCACCAACCTAGGAGGAACTAGGTCATTAACTTGGAAGAAATAGGCACTCAAATTCACGTCGAAGGGGACTCGAACTTGTGTGGTCGGGCACACATCCTCAGCCAACAAAACTAGTCTACAGAACTAGTAACCAGTATGTTACAACTTTTTACAAAACAAAAGATTCAGTTGGGCATGAAAAATAACTCATTAAATTACTTAACAAAAACTTTTCTATTCCATCCATTCCTTTTTATTTTACGCTTGTTTGTTTAGTTTTGAACTAACCAGTGTCAAATAAAAAGAAACGAAGGTAGTAATTCAGAACGTTTGGTTCTCCTGCCTGCTAGCCTTGCCTGCCAAGGCTGTACAAGGTGAGTAAAGCCACTTTTTTGCTCTCTCAATAGCAAGGAATCCTTGCCCACCTTAACATATTTAAATCAAGCCAAGGAACCAAACATTCTTGATTTTCACCCTATCCTCTCCAGGAAAGGTTGGGCCAAGTGTGGGCTAGAGAACCAAACATACCCTTTACTACTCCCAAGGCATGCTTTCAAAAAAGGCATCTCTGAGCTCTAACCACACTCATCACTTTTTACCCTTATCTTTGATTGAGAGTTAAGATACTATTAAGGTGCATTACCGTTACCGGCCACATTTACGCATGAAAATGATTGCCTACTTAAATATTTTGGTCAACAGTATCAATATTTGAAAACAACTGGAATACCTGATTTCTGATTGCTCCAATCAATATATCTTGGCATCCAGATGCATGGACATTCTTCAAATTCGGGCACTGAAGAAGCAGGCGTTCTGGGGCAAGCAATTCTGATTGTTAACAATGACAACAACTACTTTGACCTAAATGGCCAACCTGAACAAAATTGAATGGACACAATACCTGGATGTAGATTTGTGCAAGAGTTGAGATTGAGATCATTTAATTCTGGACAATTAATGTACAGTGCCTGACATATATAAAATTAGTTAGTTATAGGACTATTTAGAGATAGGATGTATCAATAATAAAAAAATTCAAGGCTTACATCAATTGCGGAACAGCCCCATAGACTGAGTTTCTTCAAATTATCATGCTTTATGATAAGCTTTTGGTCAATAGGCTGCTTCTGTGAGGTGGATGATTTTCGAATAAATCTAATGCCACCATTGATCTCACCAAAATGTGGCACCTCTTTCTCATTCTTCAAATTGGCACATAGGCTCATTCCACAATCCATGAGTTGAAGACATGGCAACTGTGCTGTGGCTAATTGGATCCCACCTAGAAAATGATAGAATGATTCTTATATTCGGGGAACATGACTGATGACCAGTGCACTCATTCTCTGGGAGGCAGTAGTAATATGCTGGGAATGGACATTTAGGGCTTACGTATGGTCATGTTTGGACAAAGAGCAAGGAGCAGCCTTGATAAAGTACGAGGGAACGCCTTGCAGATCATCCTGACACCATTGTCACTGATGCTAGATCTGGAGAATGATCAGAACAATCAGCTAACTAAAACAATATGATGAAAAATATATCACCAGCATTTTGATATTCTATCATTTCACTTTCCAAACGAAATGGAATATACCCGCTTAAATCAAGCAACTCCAAGCTTGCACACGATCTAGCGATAGATGCAACAGCTGCATCTGTTATCTTTGAACCTAAAACCAAAGATAGCATACACAGTCCCCTGATGAAGCAACAATATTGAAATTAGAAAGTTGAAATAATATAAAACTAGGATATTAAAGAGACTACCATGTCAGAACTAGAAGATCCATTAAGATAACATTGGAGCAATATTTGTATACAATGCCTGGAACAGAATGATACCGGAGATTGGCACTCTCTAGAGCAGATACAGCTTCATTGGATAACTGATTTGATGATATGTGCAGCTTTTTTAAGTTAGGGCATGTACGACCCAGACCATCCATCAAAGTAACATGATCAGTACAATCATCAGTCTTTTGTAAGAAGCATAGTGAGAGCTCACTCATGTTAGGACAATTCATAACCTGTAAGAAGTATGCAGTCCAATGAATTAATGCAGAAAATAAAAGTTGCTGCCACTATGAATACTAAAAGAACACAGTATTACCGATCTTGAAAGTGAACAAAGATCTGACAGCCAAAGAATTGAAAGGCTTGAAGAACTTAGATTAAGAAAATCCAAATTAGAGCAACCACCAATTTTGAGGACTGAGATAGAGGACTTCTCCGAAACAAAATGACTTAGATCCTCTCTGTATGCAAAATGAAATCACCTTTGCTTATAAAGGTGCTGTTAAAAAATAATAAAAAAGGAAACAGCACTATATATAGTTTGCTTTCGAGATGGCTAGTGTAGCAGGATAACCTAGCTAGAGTAAAGCAACGTAAAGGATGGTAATTGACAAGTAACGAGCGTGGTAATGAGGCAAGTCACCCCAACGAAAGATAAGATACCCGCTCATCCTGTTAACTGCATTGGCAGCCATGGTAATCTCCAAAGTCTTTAAACTTGGACAAGAAGATGCAAGGCATGCCAGCATAGTGGAATCAACATCACTGGAGCAAACATAAAAGAACATCATGTTAGAAGCAGTTTCCTTTGGTAAAAATAGAAACGGCTGCTTCGGCAGCCTAGGCGCTGCACGTCAGCCAAAAGCTTCACTTTTGGCTGGGCAATGAGATTAAGCGGCCGACGCGCTTTTTTCCATTTTTGTCCTCTTTTATCTGCTTTGTTCCGCTTTCTCTGTGATATAAAAGGTGTGTTTTGACCTAGTGATTTCCCATTCCATGCCGCTAGTGGTTGCCTGTCCTGCAGGAGTCCTCCCCGATCTCGGCCACACCCACCCCGACGTCGCCTACGCCATCCTAGATCAAGCTTGCCGGGCATCGTCCCCTGTCGGCAGGAATCACACTCGGAGCAGTGGTGGCCACAGCTGCTACAACTGTGGCAGAACGGCCACATCTCCCTTGACTGCCCCTAGAACAGGTACGATGCGCTTCGGATCCGAGTGCCTCCAAATGTTCTAACCCTACCAGTTGCTTTGAGATGAATTTGCATGTTTCTGGCTTTATGCACAGAGTTGCTTTGACCTTTGAGGCATTTGTTGTTGCTTTAACCTTATTGACTGAACATTAATGTATTCGTCCTTGCCAAATTGTAATATATATATATATATATATATATATATATATATATATATATATATATATATATATATATGGAGAGAGAGAGAGAGAGGCGGCCTAGGCCTACGCTAAGCTCTTCCGCTCGCTTTTTTAAAAACTGGTTAGAAGTACAACTAATATTCTTGAAAAAAAACATATAGAGGAGGACTAAATGCAGAGTAGTTATTTGCACTAAGAAATCAAAATAACCTAAGGTTGTTGTGTTCGTTTGTGGTGTAAACTTGGTGCATCAGATAAATTCTAATGTAGATAAGCTCTACAATAGATCATTTTTATTTAAAAAGAAAAATTTGCAGGCCAAATACCATAAATAGCAGAATGGTTCAACATTTGCTAGCCTATTTGAAAATAATACAGAAGGAAATATTTCTGGGATAAAAATGTAATACATACCAAATGGACTTATTTCTAGGTAATCATTCTATCCAACACGAAAACAAATTTGAAAAAGGAACTATGATAAGTTGAATAGGCTTATCCACAGAACATGAGCAATATTATCACCAACAAGGTTCTTAATAGTTTTCTACATGCATGTCACCTATGATCTTATACCAAAAATCATGGATAACCATTAGTGGTCATAGATGACTGCTCACCAATTTGACCGCAAGTACACCTTGTGGATCCCAAAACAGAACTAGTCAGAAAGATCATAATGTTTGAAAAAATAGTATCGTAATTCATAAGCTTCATGCATAAACTAGTTAGCAACAAAAAAAAAAACTGAAATGAAACCATTTCTGTTAAATTCGCGAAAAGATGTATGTTTCTTAATACATATCAATAAAAGCCAGCTGGCCTTCATTAACTAATTTGAATCCATATAGCAGGAATTATATGAACTTAAATTTGGAGTCATGTGCAAATTATCATACAGCCTGAGCAGTTACCTCTGAATCAAAATCCAGTGCTTTTAACAATACCATGCTGGTTTGGGGTTTTATGTTTTAAGTCACAAGATCCAAGCAAGCAGTAAGCCAACATTTTGCAGTATCCAAAAAAGTTGCATCTTATGCTGACGATGCTAAACTACCACAGACTAATGACCCAATAGAAATGTGAACTCATACTCTCATATTGACCTAAAGCACTGATGAACTGCGTGCATATCCTGCAGCATGACAAGAAGAATATCACAATCAGACGGGCATCTCCACACCCCATTTCTTAACAAGGCTTCCCGTGTGAATTAGAAACTCATAAAGCAGCACAAGTATGAAATAGTGTTGCTTGGGAACCCACCCAAGAAATATCAGCGTTTTCTATATTTCTGAGTTTTATATTGTAGCCTTTAGCCAGAATTGAAGCATCGTGCTTAATCATGTGCAATACGGTTCCCTTCCCATGGGGTCCGCCGATCAAAAATCCACCACTCGATCCCATCGGAGGCACGCCCAGATCGCGTAAAAAAAATCGCACCGTTCCAGGTAAACTTCGTTTAGTTCGTCCGTGCTTCCCTCACCTTTCCATCCGGAGCACGAGGCGCGCGAGCGCGGTGCACCGCGGCAGCAGCGCACGAAGGAGGACGAGGCCGGCGGCGCGAAGGCGGAGCTCCTCAGTGGTCCGCCAGACCCGGCCCGCGCAGTCGCGCCAGCCGCGGCTAACTCCCGTGGCTGCCATGACCCCGCGGGGTCCGAGCCGCCGAAGCACCTCCGCCATGACCTCCCTGGGCACGAGCCGCCCGCCCACATCCATCATCGCCTCGTCGTCGTCCTCCGCATCCTCGCCGGCGCCCTCCAACTCCATCTCTACATCCTCCACCTTGGGCTTCTTCTCGTCGAAGGAGAAGGCGCGGCGGAGCCTGTGGTCCCCACCCCCGCCCCCGCTGCCGGCGGCTCCGGACAAGGAGGAGGGCGACGGTGTCGGGGCCCCCGCCGCGACGGGGGATGGGACGACGCAGACGTGGCCCTTCTTGGGCTGGCCGCACCGGCCGCAGTTGTAGCTGCCCCGCGACTTGGGCCGCGGCGGGGGCGGCGGCTTGGGCAGTGACGCCATGGGTGATGGTGGGGGCTTAGGGTTTGGGAGGTCAGGTCAGAGGAAGAAGAAATAGCAGGAGGGACGCGCGGGAGATTGGGGACAGATTGGCGCCATTTTTCGGGGCGCGAGGAGGACGGATTGATGGAGGAGACGCTCTGGTCCGCTCTCGCTTTGACAGGATGCATATGGAGTACTTATATGTAGCAGCAATTTCGAATTTGGGTTCGTTCTCTTTTCTGGTTCAAAATTGGCCCCGTTTTCCTTTGGTGTGAAATGACATGTTTTTTTAATTTGAGTTTGAGAACTGATTCATTTTGAGTCCATCATTCTGTTTCCTGGTGTTTCCTTTTAAAGCTGGCTTCGATCTTCTTTTTGGTGTGGAATGGCATGGTTTTGGCAACAATTCTTCCAGGACTAATGGATCACTGTTTTCACACATCTACATGACTATGAATTTGGACACATAATAACATGTTTAAACAGGTAGATTTTGAATTCATCATTGCTTTTTTCCCTATTTCACTTACAAAATTAATTTAATTCAAATGGTTCCATAACTCACGTGGCAGGCGTTCAGATTTCGATCCTTTTGGGTGTTTGTAACGGATATACAACCATATATCATTCCCTACTCTATCAAACCACTGAAACTCTCACAAAATCAAAGAGGGTATGATGGCAATAAATATGATATTTACCGGGTAAGAAAGTGGTATAACATGTCGTGAAAAAATATTCACATTTCGATACATTTTGGTGGTTTGTAACGGATATACAACCATACTTCATTGCCTACTCTATCAAACCATCGAAACTCTCACAAAGTCAAGGCGGGTTATAGTGGCAATAGATTGCTATTTACCGGGTAAGAAAGTGGTATAACATGTCGTGAAAAGATATATAATTATTAAGCTAAGATTTTAATTTTATTTATGCAATCATGATATGATGCTCGTACAGCCTACCTAGACATCCATAACGAGCGTGACCAACACATTGATGCGGAACTTCAAACATTTTATTTGAAAGAACTTGGAATATAGCAATTTTAAGATTTCACATATTTCTGCATTCCATACTGTCGGTATCCTGCAGACCGGGTACCCCGCGCACAGGAGAAATCCGCTAAGGACTCCGCCTCTGCCTAAGAGGTCGAATCCGAGGCTGCCACGTCGAGGAGGGAAGGACCAGATCCTACCTTCCCGTCACGGGAGGCTCCCAAGCTGCTATGTGGCTAGTAGGACCGGACCCACGCCTTCCCGCTGAGGCGGGCTCCGGAGCCGCCACGTGGCCGATCGGGACCTCAGGGCCAAGCCCGCGTCCTCGCAGGGGAAGGCACCAGAGCTACCACGTGGCCTGCAGGGCTGAGCCCCCACCCCTCCATAGGGGTGGGCTCCGAATGCGCCACGTGGCCTGTTCCGTCAAGTGCTTTACTTCCCGCAGAGGTAGGCTCCGATGCAACCACGTAGCGGACGGCCTACTCAGTGCGGTAGGAAGCTGCAGTAAAGGAACGCGTGCGCTGCTTAGGCAGGCATTAAGTACGCGCGCCTTCCCCAGGCAGGCTGAGTCGCGCTTGCGAAAGTCAAGGCTCTAGTGTCCTGTCTTGTCCAAGTAGCCGGTACAGACCCACGCCGCAAGACGGACGAATGGGCCGCGAGGACAAGACGGACGAGACGTGCACGACCATCATCACAAGCTATGTGTAGCCCTGGCGCACGACGCGGCGGGACGGCGCATTGACACCACTGACAAAGGGAAGTAGATAGCAATTAATCCTAGATCTTGTATAGGATTTGGCTCTCCCCAGGACCACCTGTCGGGTACTGGGACCCACCTTGTGACCGCAGAGTCCTTGAACTATAAAAGGGCTCTGCAGACGACCTTCACAGGGGACGAAAAATTAGACCAAGACTCATACACGCTCAAACAAGGCAATACACAAACACCCCCGTGGACGTAGGGTATTATGCTCCGGCGGCCCGAACCACGTAAATCCTCTGTGTTCATCATCCTGCTGCGTACGATCTCCTGGGACTAGCCCTCGTGAATCCAAAGAACCTTCGCGGGCTGCTCTCTAAGCAGGTCCGGGGGAAGTGTCGTTTACGACCTTCGACACATACCTAGGAGCAACTTAACCCCTCGGTGTGTATATTTTAGCTACGTGTTGTAAAATCCCACTTTTTCCTTTCATGTGAAGTTCAGCTACAAGTTGTTTATCAAACATAATGGAGATCAATATAGTTGTGCACATGAACTTGATCTCACTAAAAAGTTTTCTTTCTACTCATGTTTAATTTTATTAACATGAGGATTGGACTTCACCATTAATCCTAGAACAATTTAATTAAACCTTTCTGCAAAGTCGGGAATTTATTTGAATAGAATGGCTAGGGCAAATTATATTGCAGCAACATAAAATCAAAACAAATGTAAATTGATTGTCTTGCTATGTATATCTGGCCCTGACAAAAAGATTCAAATCCAAGGCTCCAGACTTTTCATTGGCCTCTTGGGTTTCTAAATAGTTTCTCGGTAAAGGTTTAAGATTTTTGAAGCACGTCTTCCACTTAGTTGGACACGTATAGAGGGTTTATTTCGCATCGATCTCAAGATTTAGCTTTGCACTTAACCTTTTCCAAATCAACCCACAATTTTTCCTAAGTCCCTTTATGGTTCAATGAGCTATGTTTCAAAGTTTGGGGATTTATGGACCTCAGTTACTATTTATTTCAACAAGGTTTATAAACAAGTTTGGATTCAAATTTGATTTTGAATTTGAAACAGAGTGTGTACAAATTGAAATCTGATTGCAGATTTGGGTTCCTCATATTTTTCTTAGTCTTGTAAGACCTATGTGTGCTGAATACATTGGCTTGTAGTGAATACACTTGGCTTTGATGATAAAAGTTTTAAATATCACCAAAACACCTTTTTATCAAGGTCCGACTCTAGCTCTGAGCTACAGCAAGGTCCGACGGTAGGTCCGGCTTGTTTTGGGTAGCTCCGGCTACGTTAGATGCTAGGTCTGGCTTCTTGGTAAGGTCCGACTAGCTTTGGTTAGCTCCGGTGAGCTTTATCTTTAGCTCCAGCATGTCTTTGATAGCTCCGGCATATACTTGATAGCTCCGGCATGCTTTTGCTAAGCTCCGACGTACTTTGTCTAGCTCCAGTTTTGGGTTGACTAGTTTTGACTAGGTTTTGGTAAGCTCCGGCGCTAGGTTCTACTAGCTTTTGATAGCTCCGGCTCAAGCTCCGGGTTGCTCTGGCAAGGTCCGGAACTTGACCTAAGTGCTTCTGCTTTTCATTTGCAATGTTTCATACTTGCTTTACATTGTTTGAAAGATTGCTTAGTATTCATTTGCTAAGTTTTTGGTGCGTTTTGGATGATATGGTTGATATCGTTTCTACTGTGGTTTTGCAACATGCTTATGTGAGGTTCTCACGTAAGGTGTTGTGTTCGGAACTAACTTGAGTCAAGTCGAGGATTTGGGCTCGTATGGATTGTTTGTTTGTTCATGTGCAGGTGTTGCTTGAGTTCAAGTCATGGCTGGTGACAGGATCCATTGGACTAGTCTCAGGAGGAGATGAGGTTCCAACAACCAAGTTCGGGGGGAACTGTGGTTGAGCTGATTAGGAGGTCACACAGGATGATTGAATCAAGGGCAGTGCATATGAAGGTCAAAGGAAGGTGTTCGCACGTATGCATGAGGTGCATGACGTGGCAATATGCTTCTAGAGACGGATTATGGAAGGAAGATCTGATCGGAAGGATCGGATTGTATCGGTTGAAGACTTAGGCTGCTAGCTGAGTCGGTTATGGCTCGGTATGGAAATATCGAGTTGATTATGTTAGGATTTCGTGTGGGTCATGAATTTGAGTTGTTTAGGAATGTGGGATACATTCCTAAGGTGTTTGGAAGTCTTAAGATTGCTTCTATCTGCGTATAGAAGAGTCCTAAGCAGTTATGGAAAGTTCCGATTGTGATCGGATTAGGATTGGAGTCCTAGTTGAGATTGGGATGGTCTAAGGGCTGGTTATATAAGCAAGGAAAGGCCAAAGCTCGTGAGAGACGACTTTGGGGCTGTTCCTCTTGTGTTCTATTGAATAAAATTCATAGTTTGAAGGAACTTTTGTGCCTTGTTCGTCCGACTTGTTCCAGACAAGTTTTACTCGTTGAGTTTCTGGACAGCACTACCTTTCATCGGTGGTTTTATCATAACTCGAGTTTTAGAGATCCAATTGACGTGATTATTTTTTGGTTATCTTCACAACTTGATTATCTATCATCTTTCAAAATTTCACGGTCATTGGATTTGTGGTTTTTGATCTACACGAGTTTCTTTGCAGTGTTCCAGAACTGTTTTTCTCGGGTAGGTCAGATTGACCATAGTCTGATCTTTTGATCATAACTTGAGTTTTTCTCGACGGATTTGAGTAATTCTTTTTGTGTTGTCTTCGTGACTTGATTCTCTCTGATATCTATCACTTTTGTCACGGTGAAACACGTTTAGATTAGTCTCATACAAGATTTCTTTAACAGATCGTTTTTCTGCCAAAAGGGTTTGGGGTTTTAATTGTTTCCGCTGCGTAAGATTTTTAAATCTACCATTCACCCCCCCTCTGGTAGCTTTTCACGTGCTCTTCGATCCTACAATTGGTATCAGAGCTACAGTGCTCTAATCTTTGTGATTTGCACGTGTTTTTTGACTAATCATCATAGAGAAGTACTCCGCCAAACCTTGCGTGTTTTCTGGTATTGATTTCCAGGTTTGGAAGGCACGCCTGGAGGCGTTCATCCAGGCACAAGGCTTTGCAATATGGGAGAAGGTGTATAAGCCTTATGAAGTGCCACCCAATGATCAAGTCACGGCCACAAACCTATGGGACGTCGACAACAACAACAAAGCCCGAAACTTGATCATCCAAGGACTCATTCAAAGCGACTTTGATCGTGTCGCACACTTCCGGTCAGCATACGATGTTTGGAGAGCTCTCTGTGATTACCATGAAGGCTCCAACACAATTAAGGAGGTAAAACAAGATATGTTCAAAAAGGAATATATGCGTTTTGAGATGCAACCCGGTGAGTCTATCGATGACCTCTTTGCTCGTTTCAATAAAATTCTCAGCAACTTGCGTAGCGTGAATGTTAATTTTTCAGATGCTGAAAATGCTAGACAACTCCTTAGTGCATTAGACATGTCAATTTGGGAGATGAAAGTAATGTCTATACGTGAATCAACTGTCATGAGTTCTCTTACATTAGATGTACTCTATTTTAAACTAAAAACTCATAAAATTGACATCCTAGCACGTAAGAACCCAAACAAGTCTATTGCATTTGTCTCACAACGTGATATGTCTAGCTCCGGCCAATCATCATCCTGCAATACTCTTGCTCTGTTGTCCTCACTAACCCTGGAGCAGATCGAAGAATTTCCAGAAGAGGAGTTGGCACTCATCTCAACTAGATTCTCAAAAGCATTGCAAAATGTGAGAACTAGAAGGAGAGGAAGCTCCGGACCTCAACGCTGTTTTGAATGTTGTAAAACAGGACACTTTCGTACAGAATGACCTAACCTTTTAGGCCCGACCACCCAGGAAGAAAAACAAAGCAAGGTCCGAACCTCCTCTGGAAATTCCAACAAGAAAAAGAAGGGTACCATAGGACGCAAGATGATCAACAGCTTCATCATCGCGCTTCAAGAACCCAGTTCAAGTGACATTGACTTTGAAAGTGATGAAGAAAATGATGACCTGGCCAACATATGCTTCATGGCGGGCAAAGCAAGATCAAGATCAAGTCAGGAGGAAGCAGAACACAACAGTGATGATGATGAGGTATGTTCTACCTGCAATGAAATGTGTGATGCTATTTCTCGTGCAACTATTATTGTCAAGAAAAAGGACAAAAAGCTTAGGGATAATGCTGCTAAAATTGAAACACTAGAATCTGAAATTAACCGTTTAAAAACTTTGATTCCTAGTGATGATGCATGTCCCTCATGTGACTTAATCTATGAACAATTGTCCACATTAAGAAGTGCACACTCCTCCACTCTAGATAGACTTGATGAAGAAATTGAAAAGAACAAAAAGCTTGCTGGACTTAGTGATAAAAATTTAAAAGATGCTTCTTGTTCTACAGATGATTTGTATTGTTCTGCATGTGAAAATCTTGATAAGAAACTAAAAGATGCAATGAATGAAATTTCCATTCTGAACAATGCTTTACAATCTCATGAAGTTAAAAATTGTTCCAATTGCAAACTAAAAGGAAAAACTTCATGTGCAAACTGCCTAGACTTGTCTAAGAAACTTGATGACATGAATAGGACACTAGGTCGGTTTTGTAATGGTAATAAGAATCTAAACTTGCTGCTGAATTCTTCCAAGTTTTGCAAAGATAAAACTGGTTTAGGTTTTGATTCTCATGTTCACGCTAAGGCACATCCACCTAAAATTGTAAAGTCATTAGGAAGTGGTTTGACTCAAACAATTCCTAAACAAAAAGAAGTGGTTTTCAAATCTGCAGGAGTGCTTTCTAATTCTGTTTATATTGTTGGGTGCTCATCTAGACATGATTACAAAATTAAGTTTCATTGTACCTTCTGTGGTAGAGATGGTCATGTCATAGATTTTTGTTATAGACTAGCTAAACAACAGTAAAAGGAAAGAAAAATTGCTAGATCTTATAACTTTCATGCAATTAGAAAAACACAACCTGCCTTAGTGAGTCAGAAATTTGAAAAGGTAGCTTCCAGACCTTTTGGTAAGAAATCTGCAAAAGCAGCTCCGGTAGTTCTGATAGCTCCGAGAGCTCCCGGATCTTCTGTTGTTCCCTCCGAAGCTTCAGTTTTTGCCTCTGGACCTTCTGCTTTTACCTTCGGAGCTACTGGTTTTCACTCTAAACAAGTAACAACTTCTAAATCAATTGTTAAGAACAGAAAACCTCAATCTTTGACTCATAAACCTGCTGTTTTATCTCAGCTTTCGCGTGTTTTTCCTACTGCACGTCGTGTGACTCAGTACTGGATACCTAAATGCCTTTTGACTAACCCCAGTATTGAGTCATCGACGTATTGTGCTTCTATGTAGGTTACACGTTTGAGGAAGGAGAACATTTGGATTGTGGATTCAGGTTGCTCACGCCACATGACCGGTAACAAAGATTGGTTCTCCTCCCTCTCTTTTGTGTCACGTGTAGAGAATGTTACTTTTGCCGATAATTCATCAACTCCTATAATTGCTAAGGGTTCGGTTAAAGTAAATGATCACTACACTTTGAAAAATGTGGCACTTGTCAAAAAATTGAAATACAACTTGCTTTCTGTTGCACAATTGCTAGATGAAAATCTAGAAATTATTTTCAATAAAAACTGCTGCAAAGTTGTAGATTCAAATAGTGAGCTTATTTTTAACATGTCTCAGTTTGGAAGAGTTTTTAAAGCTGATTTTGATATGTCTTCCACTAAGCATAGGTGTCTAGTTGCTAATGATTCAAAGGACTTATATTTTTGGCATCGTAGACTTGGTCACATAGGCTTTGATCACCTAACGCGTGTTAGTGCTCTTGATCGCATACGTGGGCTGCCTAAGTTTAAAGGGGACAAAGAAATTGTGTGCTCTTCTTGTAGACATGCTAAGATGGTTACAGGTTCACATACTCCTCTCACAATGATCATGACAACTGAACCATGTCAACTTTTGCATCTTGACACCGTAGGACCTTCACGTGTTCAATCCTTCGGAGGTAAATGGTATATTCTTGTTATTGTTGATGATTATTCTAGATACTCTTGGTTTACTTTATGGCGTCTAAGAATGAAGCTTTTAGTCACTTTAGGACTTTATTTTTAGATTATCAATTGATCACCCAGGATCTTTAAAGGCAATTAGAAGTGATAACGGAAGTGAATTTAAAAATCAATCTTTTGATCACTTTTGTGCTGAAAATGGAATAGATCATCAATTCTCTTCACCATATGTACCTCAACAAAACGGTGTTGTAGAAAGAAAGAACAGAACCTTAGTTGAGATGGCTAGGACTATGCTTGATGAATATCAAACTCCTAGGAAATTTTGGGCTGATGCGTTAGCAACTGCTTGTTATGTCTCAAATCGTGTTTTCTTGTGTGCTAAGCTAGGTAAAACACCATATGAGTTTCGGTTTGGACATAGGCCTAGTGTTACACACTTTCAGGTCTTTGGTTGCAAATGCTTTGTTAAGAAACATGGTAATCTTGATAAATTTTAACCTAGATCCATTGATGGTATGTTTCTTGGTTATCCATCTCATACTAGAGGCTACCGTGTGCTTTTATTTGACACTAACAAAATTGTGGAGACTTGTGAAGTGTCTTTTGATGAAGCTAGCCCAGGTACAAGCTCCGGTGTAGCAGGACCAGATCCGTATCCTCAGGGGGAGGGTATTTTCGAAGATGATGAAGAGCCGGTGATACTGCCTGGTAGTTCCGAAGCTGACACGTATCCATCTCCGGACATTGAACAAGCTCCGGCTATCACCTCTGCTGGTCCTGATCGTCCACAAGTCACAAGCTCATTAATCTACGATGAACCTAATGAAGAGGAAGCTTGTGAGACATCCGTTCCCCTACGTTTTTACAAAGATCATCCCCAACAACCGATGATTGGAAGCTTGCACGAACGAGTCACACGGTCCAGGTTTTGCGATCCAAACTCTCATGCGCATTCTGCTTTTGTTGCTTCTTTTGAACCCAGAGATATATCACACGCTCTCACTAATGAATCTTGGATTATTGCCATGCAAGAAGAGTTAGAAAATTTTGAAAGAAATAATGTTTGGAAACTTGTGCCTCCACCTCAAGGTCACACTTTAATTGGAACTAAATGGGTATTTAAAAATAAACAAAGTGACGATGGGGTTGTGGTTAGGAATAAGGCTAGGTTGGTTGCTCAAGGTTTCACTCAAGTTGAAGGTCTAGATTTTGATGAAACTTTTGCTCCTGTCACTAGATTAGAAGCCATAAGAATTTTGTTAGCTTTTGCAGCATCTAAAGGTTTTAAGCTATATCAAATGGATGTTAAAAGTGCTTTTCTTAATGGCTACATAGATGAGGAGGTTTATGTCAAACAACCACTAGGTTTTGAAAATCCAGATTTTCCTAATCATGTTTACAAACTGTCCAAAGCCTTATACGGTCTCAAACAAGCCCCTAGAGCATGGTATGATAGGTTAAAAACATTCTTACTTGAAAAGGGGTTTACCATGGGCAAGGTTGATAAAACTCTTTTTGTGCTTAAGCATGGCAATGACTCATTATTCGTTCAAGTGTATGTGGATGATATTATCTTTGGTTGTGTTTCTCATGATCTTGTGTCCAAGTTTTCAGCAATGATGAGTTCCGAATTTGAAATGAGTATGATGGGTGAACTCACTTACTTTTTGGGCTGCAAATCAAGCAAACCAAGGAGGGTACCTTTGTGCATCAAACGAAGTATACCAAAGACCTCCTAAGGCGCTTCAACATGGACAAAAGCAAGCCTCTTCGGACACCAATGGGAACAGCAACAACACTTGAACTTGATGAAGATGGTGAATCCGTGGATCAAAAAGAATATAGAAGCATGATCGGATCACTTTTGTACCTCACGGCATCAAGACCGGACATACAATTCAGCGTATGTCTTTGTGCACAGTTTCAAGCTTCCCCACGTGTTTCACATCGTCAAGTCGTCAAAAGGATTCTCAGGTACTTACATGGAACTCAAGAATTTGGCATTTTTCTTCCTTCTTCCTCAACCGTAACTTTGAAAGCTTTTTCGGATGCTGATTTTGGGGGTTGTAGGATTGATAGGAAAAGTACTTCCAGTGCTTGTCATTTTCTGGGTAATTCTCTTGTTGTTTGGTCCTCTAGAAAACAAAATTCAGTTGCACAATCCACAACCGAATCTGAATATGTAGCTGCTGCTACTGCTTGCTCACAAATTCTTTGGATTATTCAAACACTTAAGGACTTTGGGGTTGAACTAGATAGTGTTCCACTGTTCTGTGAAATCACTAGTGCCATTTGCATTGCTAAAAACCCCGTGCAACATTCTAGAACTAAGCACATTGATATTAGGTATCACTTTCTCCGAGATAACGTTGAAAAAGGAAACATTGTGCTTCACCATGTAGACACCGAACATCAATTGGCTGACATTTTTACAAAACCTTTGGATTTCACTCGTTTTTGTTACATTCGTAGTGAAATAGGGGTTATGCATCCTCATGGATTAAATTGAGGGGGACCTTTTGAAACTTGGGAAGTCTATGTGTGAATCTGAAATTAAAATAATATGAGCATAGTATTTCATACATATATGACTTTGTGATTCCTTTTACATGCTGAAAGTTCTTAATACATTACTCGTGTTATACATTTTGTAGTTTTTGCCATGTCTAGTAATTGGAATAATTACTTACACTAAAACTGGTCATGGTCGAACTTTCTTGCTGTTTTGAACTTGTTGCATGCTCACAAGTGTTTTAAATCATAAAGAACTAATCAAGTAATCCACTCACATGTTGAGTTTTTTATGAACAAATATAAATTGAGAAAAGATCAAGAGAATATGCA
Source organism: Tuctoria greenei (assembly GCA_036927565.1). NCBI lineage: Eukaryota > Viridiplantae > Streptophyta > Magnoliopsida > Poales > Poaceae > Tuctoria > Tuctoria greenei. Next base: position 52,862,798 of record JAYESD010000003.1, read on the forward strand.
TGCATCGCACTTCTTCTTTTGAGATGGCTTGTCATTGCACTTAGATATGAACTTGGAAGAAGTTGTGTATGACTAAAACCATGCCCTTAAGCTTCTGATTGTCAAATGACATAGGCTTGGCTTGGTTGGTTAGAATAAGGCAGATGCGCATATAATCTCTTGCAAATATCATATGATCTAAATTTATGCTTTGAAAAATGATAAAATGCAGCAACTAGTGTCATGCTTTCAGATCTTGAAATAGTTAAGTTTATGAGATCATGACTTGCTTAAACTAAAAATTACATTTGATCTCTAGCATGGCTTACACTACCTTATGTATTTCATTGATGTGATAATGTAAGGTACTTGATAGTATAACTTGGATGAGCTTTGTTTATATGTATATGTTATAATATGCTCATAACAACTAAAGTTGGAGAGATAATTTGTTTATATGCTCATGACTTGCTGAATACATTGTCAAAGGGGGAGAGATAAGCATAAAGAGAGAGAAAATATATGCATACGGAGAGATAATAAAGGGGGAGATATAATACTTTTGATTTACAAAGGGGGAGAAATTGCCTTCAAAACTTTTATGTGAATAAGCCAAATGTTCGGATTTTAGATGGTGTTGCCAATGCATTCATCAAGGGGGAGATTGTAAGACCTATGTGTGCTGAATACATTAGCTTGTAGTGAATACACTTGGCTTTGATGATAAAAGTTTTAAATATCACCAAAACACCTTTTTTATCAAGGTCCGACTCTAGCTCTGAGCTACAGCAAGGTCCGACGGTAGGTCCGACTTGTTTTGGGTAGCTCCGGCTACGTTAGATGCTAGGTCCGGCTTCTTGGTAAGGTCCAACTAGATTTGGTTAGCTCCGGTGAGCTTTATCTTTAGCTCCAGCATGTCTTTGATAGCTCCGGCATATACTTGATAGCTCCGACATGCTTTTGCTAAGCTCCGACGTACTTTGTCTAGCTTCGATTTTGGGTTGACTAGTTTTGACTAGGTTTTGGTAAGCTCCGGCGCTAGGTTCTACTAGCTTTTGATAGCTCCGGCTCAAGCTCCGGGTTGCTCTGGCAAGGTTCGGAACTTGACCTAAGTGCTTCTGCTTTTCATTTGCAATGTTTCATACTTGCTTTACATTGTTGGAAATATTGCTTAGTATTCATTTGCTAAGTTTTTGGTGTGTTTTGGATGATATGGTTGATATCATTTCTACTGTGGTTTTGCAACATGCTTTGTGAGGTTCTCACGTAAGGTGTTGTGTTCGGAACTAACTTGAGTCAAGTCGAGGACTTGGGCTCGTATGGATTGTTTGTTTGTTCATGTACATGTGTTGCTTGAGTTCAAGTCATGGCTGGTGACAGGATCCATTGGACTAGTCTCAGGAGGAGATGAGGTTCCAACAACCAAGTTCGGGAGGAACTGTGGTTGAGCTGATCAGGAGGTCGCGCAGGATGATTGAATCAAGGGCAGTGCATATGAAGGTCAAAGGAAGGTGTTCGCACGTATGCATGAGGTGCATGACATAGCAATATGCTTCTAGAGACGGATTATGGAAGGAAGATCTGGTCGGAAGGATCGGATCGTATCGGTTGAAGAGGCTGCTAGCTGAGTCGGTTATGGCTCCGTATGGAAATATCGAGTTGGTTATGTTAGGATTTCGTGTGGGTCACAAATTTGAGTTGTTTAGGAATGTGGGATACGTTCCTAAGGTGTTTGGAAGTCTTAAGATTGCTTCTATCTGCGTATAGAAGAGTCCTAAGCAGTTATGGAAAGTTCCGATTGTGATCGGATTAGGATTGGAGTCCTAGTTGAGATTGGGATGGCCTAAGGGCTGGTTATATAAGCAAGGGAAGGCCAAAGCTCGTGAGAGACGACTTTGGGGCTGTTCCTCTTGTGTTCTATTGAATAAAATTCATAGTTTGAAGGAACTTTTGTGCCTTGTTCGTCCGACTTGTTCCAGACAAGTTTTACTCGTCGAGTTTCTGGACAACACTACCTTTCGTCGGTGGTTTTATCATAACTCGAGTTTTACAGATCCAATTGACGTGATTCTTTTTCGGTTGTCTTCACAACTTGATTATCTATCATCTTTCAAAATTTCACGGTCATTGGATTTGTGGTTTTTGATCTACACTAGTTTCTTTGCAGTGTTCCAGAACTGTTTTTCTCGGGTAAGTCAGATTGACCATAGTCTGATCTTTTGATCATAACTTGGGTTTTTCTCGACAGATTTGAGTAATTCTTTTTGTGTTGTCTTCGTGACTTGATTCTCTCTGATATCTATCACTTTTGTCACGGTGAAACACGTTTATATTAGTCTCGTACACGATTTCTTTAACAGATCGTTTCTATGCCGAAAGGGTTTGGGGTTCTAATTGTTTCCACTGCGTAAGATTTTTAAATCTACCATTCACCCCCCCTCTGGTAGCTTTTCACGTGCTCTTTGATCCTACAAGTCTTTCTATAAATTTTGGGAATTTTTGGGCAATTTTTGAGGTAGAATTTAGAGGAACAGAGAAGAGGGAGCAGTGGGGCCCACATGTCAGCCAGTGAATCGTTTCACCGCCTCTGTTTTCCTTCTCCACTCGACACCGTGACGCTTGCATGCCGCCAGCACGCCGGTTCGTCCGTGGGTCGCCTCCAGCTGCCCCATCCTCCTTATCTACTGCAGAAGACCTTTTATTCACTCCACCGTCGACCGCAGTCACTCCTCGGCTCACCTATCGCTCGCGCTGCTCAGTTTCTCGTCGCCGCGACCACCTCGGTTCTGCCCGACGCCGCTCAGCCTCGCCACCGCTACAAGCTTTCTCGTCCTCTGCAGTCTTTAGGAAAAAAGGTGCACCATGATCTCGTGTAGCTGCTGGTAAAGTTTGAACTCATATCGTGCATCCTAGCATCCGTATTTCATGAAAAACAGAAGCACTTTTATAGCTTTGGAGCTAGTTCGTTGGTTTAATTCCGATTGTATGCACAATAATTCTTTGATCCAGTTAGACAACATGATCAACGTCTCCTAGCGCACCTTCCCTCCAAAAATCAGAAGGAACCATCGAGTAATTAACGAGTTATCCAGTTTTTCCCCTTCCGCCATTGAAGGAGCTCGGTTCACCGTCAACCTTAGTGTTGCCGGCTAAGACACGAGTTCTAGACCCTCTTAACCTCTTTTCCATGCTCCCAAGATGCTTCCCGAGCCTTCATATGAGAGCTTTCGCTAGGAAATTGAGGGTTCCGACATGACCGGAACCCTAGCACCCGCCGCCGCCGTCAGGAGTGGATTTCCATTCACCCATCACCGTCGGGAGGTACTCCAACGTGTTTCCCGCGCGAAGGTAGGGTGGGGCGGCGAGTTTCAAGGCTTACCGTGGGCCGGAAACCGTCACCGGTCAGAGCGCCGCCGCACGCCGGCGTGGGCGCTGCTGCCCGAGCCCGTGGGCAAAGGAAGAAGAAAGAGGGGGCGCGGGTCCCACCTGCCAGAGAGTGCAGCGCTTCTTGGATCAGCCTGTGGCTAGAGGATCTAGTGTGGCCACGTGGAAATGTTTATGGCCTCCGGTGTGGCTGCCTCCTGGTTGGCCGATTTCAATCTGGTGGGCCCAGGTGCCAAATTTAAAAGCTAAAAATTCCAAATTTGTGGAGAACCATTTCCAAACTTGAAAAATCAATATCTCTCTGTAGACTGCTCCAAAAATATTCAAACAAATTTTGTTTGAAAGCCCTTGAGCTCTAGTTTCTGTTAGTACCAATTAGTTTTGTGAAACTTACTTTTAAATTCTGTAGAAAACAATCTTTCCAAATACAAATACAATTTTTCCAGATGAAATTTCCACTAGAAAAATCCCCAAAATTCACATAAAATACATTGTCCTATTCTTGATTACCAGAACAAGTTTGGGAGCCATTGCACCTGTATAACCCTCTGTATAATTCAATTACCTTTTTCAGTCATTGAATTATTACAGATGTTCTGTTGCTTTATTATGTCCCAAATTTGGACTGAACCTTTCTTTAGTCATACACTAATTCTTGTAAAAATCTGGGATTTAATTGACTTAGTCTCCTAGTCCTATTTCAGTTGCCAACTGAATGTTAATTGAAAAGCTAAAATTCAATTATAAAATAATTTTCTGAAATTCTTGCCAACTTGGAAATTTAATAACTCCTTCACCAAGGCTTAGATATTTATGAAACCAATTTTGCTAGAACCAGGAAAACCTCCTCTATCATGATCATCAACTGGCAACTATGTTCAAGCTACAGTTTCTTCTCTAAAATTCTTGGGAGTTTATTGCTTACCATAATTTTAGAGACAACAAACTACTTTGATCATCTCCTGTTCTTTGCGAGAGCTTCTATCATATTACTTAGTATCTACCATCAAAGTCCCAAAGCCAATTAAGATCATTATCACATATTGATCACCATAGATTAGATTATGGTCTTAGTAGTAATTATTTTTCAAAGTCATTCATATACATATTATATGCATATTGTGTAGTGACCGATGTCGAGGAGGAATCGGAGGCCTTGGAGGTACACCTGCCGGATACTAACACAGACTCGGACCTGCATCCAGGCAAGCCCCGGTTTGCATTTAAGTCGTTTATAAATTTTTGCTTTATCACTATGTTGATTAGTATATGAATTGTGCATTACATTCAGGATGCTTGAATACTCCAGATGCATGACCCACAATCCCATTGGTTAATTGGGTAGGTTGATAGCTCGACATGTAGAACTGCTATGCTAATGTTGTAGGTGAACCGGTAGAAGTCGAGTAGTTGGAATCTACTCGCGAGATAGAAAGTTGACACTCATCTACACTGGGTTAACCTTTATAGAGAATGACTGTTAAATCTAAACTTGAGACCGGTCAGAGATGGATAGGAAGCGGCAAGGCGTGGTCTTGGTTGCATAGCTCTGACTGGTCAGATAAGGCCCGTCTGTATGCGGCCCCTTGGACAAGCTTGACTTGTACCGGTGACATACTGGATATATGGGCTCCATTAAACTGATGTAACTCAATAATTGGGATGTTGAGGCCATTAACTCACCATCGATAGGGGTGGGTTGAGGCCAGTAAGGTGTAAATCGGTCGGCGGGCACATATGTGTTCCGTGCGGAGACCTTCTGTTCGCGGAGGTGAGATGGGTTTGGCGTTCAGGTTTCTTGTGAAAGGTGGCCATATACGACTAGTACTGAAGTGTTACGTAGGTATCGATGTACTCGCTGACACTTCCAAACGTGCGTATGTGTCGTGTTGTCTGGGTGTGTCCTGATTGCAATCACCGTCCCTCGCGGTAATAGAGTACCACTTGTTCACTGCGTCATGATGTAGTAAATACTAAAGAAGCCAGGAGAATATGTTGTATTGAATTATAATTGCTTTGCAACCTTGTGTGACTTAGAGATAGCAAAATTAAAGTTTACAGTTTCCCCATACTTTAGCTGTAATAGCATTATGTGCTTTGGGCATGTCATATCATCGACAAAGCGTTTCTTTTTTGATTGTGGAGTCTATGATGTGTCGTGCTTGGAGAATGTCATTTGCTACTTAAAATATGATTATAAGGATCCACTTGTAGGCGAGTCGTCTATGCTTCACCTTACCTATGCTTAGTATTCACCCTTGCATATGTCTAGTGAGACGGGTCAGTCTTGTTGAGCCTTATGCTCATGTTTGCAGTTAACGAGTTTTTGCAGGTTATACAATTGATGACGGGTTTGATGACGAGACTGCACCCTTTCCAGGGTTTACAGCCGAGTGGGAACCCTGCACACCGCCGTGATTTGGGTGTTGCTAGTGCGAAGCATCCAGGGCATGGATGACTTTGCTTTTGCATAGCTAGTGCTGAGAGTGTAGCTATGATATATACGTTTCTTTCCTTCTGCTAGTATTGTAAAACTTCCGCTGTATTATAAATAAGAGACTTAGTCTTGTATTTTATTCTCGTTCTATTCTTGTATATTGTTGGGTGTCGTATCGCACGACACTACCCAATGAGATCCTTGGATGTCGGGATACCGGTCCCCACATGTGTTCTTGTTCTTTGATGCTTTTTCTTTTTCTCTTTCTTTCTTCCACTGATATCTGGAACCAAAGCGGCGGTGATATCCTCGGATTGGATGCCCCAAGGAACCGTGGGGCATGGTCTACAAATCGATGTTTTGACTACCATAGTGTCTTCCAGTTTGCAAAAACCTCACTTTTGTTTTGGATGAGCGTGCAGTCTTGGCAGGCAATGATCTTCTTGGTTCAGCAAGATATCCGCAAGCCCAATTACCCGAACATCATTTCCAAATTAAATAAGTTACAGGGTATTCTTATGCACAAGAAAATACACTTGGAACCAATTTACAAATGTAAAATATTATAAACTTTCCAAACTGGTCTTTAATATCTGGTTTGGATTGCATAGTCTAATGACGTGTATACACTATGCGGTATGCATCTACACGAGGTCATCCCCTTGAGGACTTCACCATATACTTCTTGCAATCTAGTATGTAATACTTTGTCTGCAATTGTAATGAAGCAATTAAATACCTTTTATTTGATTTCCAACATGTGAAGTCAGTCTAGAGAACTGCCCACATACCTATTGGGTTGAAGCCACCTAGATCAGTGTCCCACATGCTGGAGAAATTGTAATATGACTAAGATATAAAGGAGAAAAAGATCATTACGGTTCGGACAGCCGCTCTATCTTGGGCAATTTAGAAATGTCAAAATGATATACTCTTCGATAATAACAATTATTTTTCACTTATACAGGCTATTTTCAGAAGAACGTATTGGCCGCAGTATTGGGCATTGTTTTTTTTTTTGAAAAGGTGATTGGGGTGGAAGTCCCGACAATAATGGTACATTGATAGTAGTTAAGTTGTTACACGGGAGTTCAAACTCTTAGTGTCGAATGGAAGTGACGGAGTTCTGCATCCCGACTATCAGAAGGTACAAGTTGTTCGTAGTGTGCAAGTACATTGTCCCATACCCAGCCGAGATCTTGCCACAACATGGGGATGAGAGGTGTGTTCCATTAGAGGGCCTAGATGGCAATGTCGGGATCCGTTGTGCCCAAGCCCGAGCTTAGGCAGCAGTTGGGTAGGTAGCCTTCAATGAGAAGTGGGCACTGTCATGATCAAGTCAAGCGCACTCGAGGACGCCCCAAGCGACTCTGCTGGACTGACTAGCACGCTCTACGCCCCGTCACATCCGGTGATATGGCGGGCTTATGTGCGATATGGCCGGTGCGGGTGCGCCTTGGTACGTCTTTGCCTAGCGACAAGAAGAGCACACACGAGATGGTGACTTCTGCACCCCGACCTCTCCTCGAAGCACTCCATCTGATACGCGGGGTGGATAAGCTCCCTTGTAAATTGGGTACCATTAATGAGGAGTTAGGGTCCGAATGGGGGAATAGATATGGCAGGTCTGGCGGCCAATATAAAGGCGTCGACAGTCATCCCTCCTGGAGAGAACTCTCGCTTGTAAGAGAACTTCCCTATTTCAACAAAGAAGAGTAAGACACACGAACTGGATGTAGGGCACCTTGCCCGATCAAGTATAAATCTCTTATGTTTGTAGCTACGCCATCTCGACGCTAAGCGCGTGGCACAATCGATACTAGTCGGAAGTATGGACACTGTTAGTACCCTACGTACCGGGTACCCCACCATACCTCAACAAGAGCAAGAAAGTTCCACCTGTCAGAGTCGAAGGCCCTTGCTAGTCCCACATGTCACATTTCACCGGACCCGCTCCCCTCACATGGCTGGCTCCCGGATTAACACGTGTAAAATAAGCCCGGAACAAAACTCCCAACCAAGGGAAGCTCCGACGACTACATGTGTACAACGGCCCCGGACCTAGCCCTCGTCAGAGAGGAGCTCCGGTACTGACACGTGTACATCGACCCCAGACCTACTCTCCCGCAAGGGAAAGCTCCGGATCCGACACGTGTGGAGCCTCCAGACCTTCGTCACCAACGGAAATACAAGCCCATCATGACCATTACAGACATTCAAGAATGGTTAAGGCGACAATTACAAGGTCTAATAATGTGTCATTAATACCATATTAATGACACACGATCAGTGTACCGTTAATAGTGGTAACACTGCCATGAAGGCACGTTACCACACCATTAACTGTACTTAATACTCTTTAGACAGTGTATTAGGTCATTAAGCACGCCAGGGCCACATGTCGGGCAGGCCAGTTTTGTAACGATCAGTCCTTAGAACTATAAAAGGGCTACACCGCGCGAGTATAGGGAGAGGCTGATCCAAGCTATCGCAACCTGACCTTAGCGAACTAACTCGTTCAATACAATCACACAAACCCCGTGGAGTAGGGTGTTACCTTCAAGCGGCCCGAACCACATAAATCTCTGAGGTCACCATCTTGATTTTGATCTTGTGTCCCCTAACCACAAAAGAACCTCCGCGGGATGCTTCTCAGTGGGTTCGGGGGAAGTGTCGTATTCCACACTTTGAAATTTGGCGCGCCAGGTAGGGGAAGCAGCGTTTGTTCCAAGATCACAAGATGGTGAATTCAGCTGCTGGATCATCCAACGGCAATCATGCTGAACAACCTGCTGGAGGCAACCCCTCCAATGTTCAGCAACCAGTAGGTGCCAACGCTCCGGCAGGCACTGCAGCACCATCTATCCCAACAAACAATGCCAATCAACGAGATGGGGCATCTGCATCGATCACTGCATCAGCAAACAACAACCCCGAGCACGCGCTCATTGCCGCGCGAGCTCTTCTGCAACATCCACCACCTCCAGGCGCACCCTAGGGTGCTATGGAGCAGTGGAGGGCTGATGTTGACCATCTGGTCGCAGCTGCAGCTGCAGGCATCAGCAACCAAGGTCCTCCTCCTTTGGGGCGAGCACCTTCACAACAACGGACCATCTCTGGACGACTTGGTCCACAAGCCTCTCAACAAAGGAGGCGTGCTGCCTCCTAATAGGTGACTTCGTTGCCCCCCGGGGCACGATGTGCCCATACCATCACCAGGATTCTGACCCATGACATGCGGTCGGAACTGGATTGCCGTTACCTGCAATGGGACGACCGAGTCAGCATTGAGTGTGCTCGCGAAAGGCGAGAGGCTCGAGATAACCGTGCTCCTCAAGGAGTGGTAGGAGGTTGTTCTGCCCTGGCTATGCACCTACGTATGGTCAGGTGGCCACATAAGTCCCGACCTCACTTGCCGGAAAAATTCGACGGGATAGTCAACCCCGCTGAATTTTTACAAATCTAATCTACTGCCATACTGGCAGCGGGGGGTGATGAGGTTGTAATGGCCAATTACTTTTCGGTGGCCTTAATCGGGACTGCAAGGTCCTGGTTCATGAGTCTTTCACTCGAATCCATTAATAGTTGGGCGGAACTATGCCAGCAATTCACTGCCAACTTTGGGAGCACCTACACCCGACCCGACACTGAACTGGACCTGTTTGCTCTGAAGCAAACGTCGGTGGAATTGCTACGGTCCTTCATCCAGCGATTCTCTCAGGTAAGAAATACCATTCCATCTATCTCAAGCTCTTCTGTTATCGTTGCATTCAGACAGAGTGTTCGAGATAAGAAGATGCTAGAGAAGCTGGCTATTAAGGAAGTTACCAGCGTCACGGAGCTCTTCAGCCTAGCCGACAAATGCGCTAGGGCTGCGGAGGGCCATGAAATGCACTCCAAGCTAGCTCCGGAGGTCAACCAAAATTCCTCCAAAACTGAAGCCGCTACCTCCTGTAGTGGCAAGAAGAAGAAGAAGCCCAACGGCAAAAAGAAATTGTCGGTCGGCGCTCCGACTACTACGGCTGCAGCTCCTGGAAGTCGGGGGCCACGCCTCGAGAAGCAACCTCATCCTTCATTAGAAGACGGCAACATTTCCAAAGCATGGTGTCCGATTCACAAGACGAATCGACATAGCTTGAAAGAGTGCCGGGAGGTCCAGAACCTTGCCGAGCACTACAACAAGCGCCGGGAAGAAGCTCCTTTCCGTCAAAGGGAAGGAAAACAAAAAGTTGAAGAAGCTCTGGCTGATGAAGAGCTAGGTTTCCAAGACCCTAAAAAGGTCTTGAAAGCCGTCCACAACACTGTCGACGATGATTCTGATGCCTCCGACAACAAAAGTTGGAAAACCCTGAACACCGTCTACGGTGGTTCTTGGGACATCACCTCTCGTCGCATCCTCAAGACAATGCGCTGGGACATGGCCATGGTAGCTCCTGCTGCTAAGGCAGAACCACATCGGAAGTGGATGGACACACCCATCATTTTCGATGCTATGAACTGTCCCGGAAACATGATCGGGGCTGGTCAACTCCCATTGATGGTGTCACCCACCATTAACAATATCCAAATTCACCATGTGATGGTGGATGGAGGTTCTGGGCTTAACCTCATAAGCTTCAAAGCTTTTGTTAAGCTTCAGCTTCGGCCTTTGGACCTCCGTCCATCCCGGCCTTTCTCCAGAGTAGGTTCTGGAACCATCACTCCTCTTGGTTCTATTACACTCGCAGTGACCTTCTGGACCCGTGAGAACTACAGAACCGAGAAGTTGATCTTTGATGTTGTGCAGATCAGTCTGCCTTTCAATGCCGTTTTGGGCAGGCCAACTTTATACAAGTTTATGGCTGCTACCCATTATGGTTATTTGGTGTTGAAGATGCCAACACCTACGGGCGTTCTCCGGATCCGTGGAGATCGCACCGCAGGAGTCACTGCTGTGGAAGAACTCTATGCGCTTACCACAGCGCAAGAGGAAGCATCCGGAAAATAGCCAGCTGCAAATCCTCCAAGCATTCGCCACAAAGGCTCTACATCTGCACCTCGTGTGCAACCAAGTGGTGACGCTGACGTTCCCATCAAAGTCATCCAAATCGGTTCCGATGCTACTCAGACTACCCGTTTATCAGGGGGTCTGAACAACAAATAGGAACTCGCGCTCATCACTTTCCTCTGGGCTAATGTCGACGTGTTTGCTTGGCAACCGTCACAAATGCCCGAGATCCCTAGGGAGGTGATTGAGCACAATCTGAAGATTTACCTAGACGCCCGACCTGTACACCAAAAGCCCCGGAAACAATCAATCGAGCGACAATACTTCATCCGACAGGAAATCAAGAAGTTACTCGAAGATGGATTCATCCGGTAAGTCTTCCATCCAAAATGGCTGGCAAATCCAGTTGTTGTACCCAAGGCCAGTGGGAAGCTTCGGATGTGTATCGATTATACCACCTTAAATAAGGCAAGTCCAAAAGATCCATTTCCACTACCTAGAATAGATCAGATAGTGGATTCCACCTCCGGGTGCGAACTACTGTGTTTCTTATGATGAGTAGGTTTAGGCCCGATCTTCCGAAAGGTATGTCGATTGGGGTGGAGAACTCGACGTTGATGATCCATGGCACTCGAGCGGTTCGAGTACCCCTGCAATCACTACACGACTGCCCCGTTGGTTATCAACCGTGCTGCACATGCTTGACCTCGCCAAGAAGGCTAATCCCTGCAAGTGCAACCGAGAACACGAGCAAGAACATCGAAGACACGATCGAAAATCGCGAAGTTGGGGTCTCATAAACCGTAGAATGGCGATATTATTGATCTAAGCAAAACCCACCGAATATGACCGGCGGCTGCAGTATTTATAGGCTAGGGTTCGACCAAAAAATGATTAGACGCGTCCCTAATGGACTCTTACGGGATAAAAGGCCCAAAGGCCCGATTCGGTGGTGCAGCACCGGACAGAAATCTGGACTCGACTTGTTTCAACGATTCCCAATGACTCGGGAGGAATTTTGAGGTGGGACCAGAACCATTGGAAAGTTTATCTTCTCCTCTTTCCGTGCATATGTATAACATCGAAAACGGAGTCCGTATGCCTCCTGGGCGTCCGTTTTAAGGTGGACTGCTCCTGGACTCCGAGTTGAACTCGAGTCCGAGTTGTAAACTGTTTCCATCAACTTATGGACGTCCCAGCTGGTTCTCCACGCTCCCAAGGCCTCTTTCCTTCACTTGTTGATCTTCTCCATTATTTCTAATAACAATTAAATCATCACATAGCAATCTATTCTCAAACTCACATGCAAAAGAAGTTAGGAACGAATTCACCTGTTGATTTAATAACTGTGCTCGTGCTCTTGTGATTGGTCCTTGCAGTTCAATGTGCGTCTCCGCTGTTGTGATGTCCTCATCATCCCCCCTCTTTAATTGGAGTCGTCCTCGACTCAAGTTCATCTTCTTCTCCCAAGTACGGTCGCAAATCTGAAATGTTAAATGTAGGACTAACCCCAAAATCGGGAGGCAATTCAAGCTTATATGCATTATCATTAATCTTTTCAACGATCTTAAAAGGACCAGGAGCTCGTGGCATAAGTTTAGATTTTCTCAAGTCGGGAAATCGCTCTTTTCTCAAATGTAACCACACGAAATCACCCGGTTCAAGTTTTACTTCTTTTACTACCTGCAATCCTATACTTCTCATTCATCATTTCAATATTTTTCTTTGTAGTTTCATGCATCTTAAGAATGAATTCAGATCGTTGTGTAGCATCCAAATTTATAGTTTTAGAAGGAGGCAAAGGTAGTAAATCAATAAGAGCACGGGGATTGAAACCATACACTACCTGGAATGGACTTACCTTTGTCGTGGAGTGAACGGAACTGTTGTAAGCAAATTCTATATGTGGTAAACACTCCTCCCACAACTTCAAATTTGTTTTCAAGACAACTCGCAACATAGTGGATAAAGTACGATTAACTACCTCGGTCTGTCCATCCGTTTGTGGGTGACATGTAGTTGAAAACAGCAACTTGGTTCCCAATTTATACCACAAAGTTCTCCAAAAATGACTTAAAAATTTTGCATCACGATTAGTAACAATGGTATTTGGCACACCATGTAAACAAACAATTTCCGTCATAAATAAATCAGCAATGTGTGAGACATTATCATTCTTATGACAAGGTACAATGTGTGCCATTTTGAAAAAACGATCAACAACTACAAAAATACTATCCCTCCCCCTCTTAGTCCTAGGCAATCCCAAAACAAAGTCTATAGAAATATCCTCCCAAGGTACACTAGGAATAGGAAGAGGCATATAAAGACCATGTGGGTTAATGTGACGCCCGGTTCCGAAAATGAACCAAGCTAACGCATATGTGTGCCCAGGATGTTCATCAACCATATACGAGTGCAATCACAAAAGAGTATACAGAAAATTACCACAAGACAAGATTAATTATCAAATTTCATTACACAACCCATATTATCCTCGAATACAAGCTCTAATGAATATTAATAACAAGTTCAACTAATGCAGCGGAAATAAACTAATTAAGCAACTAAGCAAGCTAAGCAAAAGCAATAGGGTATATATGCGCAGCTCCAATCAACACCACAGGCAAAGCTGACGGTAGACACGGCCTAGAACTCCGCGTTATCACCATTAAACTCCCAATCCTGACCTGCAACTGTTGGGGGGGGGATTGCAAGAGTGAGTACATGTCGTACTCAGCAAGTGTGGAAGGTATGACATGTAGCTGATTCAAATGACGACAATAATAATGGCTAAGTGCTGAAAAGTACAGTAAAACATTTGAAAAGCAATATATCTTATGTATGTGAAGTAAACCCATCATAATCATAAATAATACCATAATACCAAATCTGAATTCATTACCATCATCAAAAATTCCAGATTTCACCATTGCCAATAACCAGATTCAATACCAGAGATAAACTCATAACCAGCCATAACCATTAGCAAACCATAACCATCCCAAATTCCAATTTCCCTCTAATCATGGAAGTTGTCCAGGTGCTCATAACCGGGAGCACGGCTATCATGATAGTTTTAGTTAACACTCTGCAGATTTTGTACCTCTTTACCCACGTGTTCGTGATTTCATCACCCTTCGGCGACTAAGAACCTCCCTTATGCCCATGACCCGTCGGTCACATTACACACTTCCGTTGGTGTGTGGCCAAGAGATCACAAAATAGCCTTTACAAAGGGATTACTAGCCTATTTAGACCCCACTGAGGTTTCACCGGTGGCGATGCCTCCAACTGAGCACATCTTCAACCAAGGGCCCCCTCTTGAGCCATTCGGATCCCAGGGTAGTCCCACCAATCATCAACAAACCCAATCCGACTACCCCTTCCCCGAGCATCCACAGGTCCAAACAGCACTAGCAAAGCCCTAATTAATCAGCTACGCCGCACCCATACTTGGCCTCGTGGTGGCACTGTAGTCCTGGCTTATTCTCGCATGAACCGGTCCTTAGATCTAAAGCAAGCAAACCACCATAACATCCAACCCATCCACATACCAGGCTTGCTTAGATCATCCATTACCATACCATGTTTAACCAGTTAATGTTAACCATAATCTCATCCATGCATAATTAAATTGAGTGATATAGTTGTTTCCCATCCCAGTTGATTAAGCGAAGCAAAAAGGTAAAAACCCTTCCCGACTCTCTACCATAAATTCCAGGTGACAAGGGTGGTTTAGCAAATCTAGTAAACTTCCTACCATAGGATTTCCCATCAATTTGACACAGCATGCAGTTTTGCAAACAAAACATTTATTTAAAAAACAGGATCAATATGCTTCAAGGACACATGCCTTGCTCTTGCTGTTGATTAGGGTCAAAGCCTTCAAACTCCTGATGTTGTAGATCCTCTGTGGCACTCTCTAGCGCAAATCCGTCTAATCCACACAATAAACATACAAGACAAGAAACACAATCAAAGAGTGCACAAATATTACTCAATATGACATGACATGCATGATTAATGCAAATGCAAGGTAGAACTTGTTACTAGATTGCTTTTAAAGATTACTAACTAGCTCTAATAGATTTTAACAAGTTTATACAGGTTTGGGGTCAATTAGATCAAATTTTAGAATTAATTCAACACAATTTAACCAAAAAGATCGAACTAGTCTGCTAGGGACCGGACAAGTCCGCACTTGACGAGATCAGCAGATTAGGATTTTCTAGATCGACGTGAATTTGGAGATTAGGGGTTGAATTCACATAAGGAAAAGAGAATAGAAGGTATACCAGGTGTTTAGAACTCCAATGAACCAAGAAACTTGGAGGTAACACTTGGATTTTGATGATCTAGGGTTGGTGATGAACTTGGAGATGAATTGGTGGTGAAGGACGAAACTTGGTGGAGATCTTGATCCTCCTTCGTTTCCTCCTCTTCTTCTTCTTGTTTGGGATCTTCTCCTCCCTCCTTGATGGTGGCTCCCCACGAACTAGGGTTTGGGTGGGTGGAAAAGTGGCAAATAGATGTCAAACCAAGGGGTGGGGTTGTTTATATAGGGGTGGAGGCTAGGGTTAGATGGATTTCGAGTTTTGGGATGAGTAGAGGCCGGTTTAGAGTCCCACATGGGCTTTAAAAGAGTTGGGCACGACGTCCCTAGGCCCACTTGACGTGAAACCCAAGAAACAAGTCGTAAAACAAAAGGTCAATCTCGGAGTCACGAAATATCGGACAAGTCCGGACAGGACCGGACTAGTCCAAAGTCGTCCAGAGAGAAAATCGGACAAGTCTGGCCTAAAATCGGACAAGTCCGATCTTAGTCAGAAAGGAAAACGGACAAGTCCGCTGGAACACCGGACTAGTCCGGTAAAGTCCAGGGACTTAGCAAATTTTCAAGGATTCATGGAACATCGGACTAGTCCGCTCATGATCGGACAAGTCCGAAGTTTTCCAGGGGCAAATATCGGACTAATCCGCAGCAAAAACGGACAAGTCCGTTTTTAGACAGAGAGAAATCGGACTAGTCCTCAGCAAAACCGGACTAGTCTGCACTTTCCTACATTTTTAAGTGCGGTTTTGTTCCAAATAAATTTTAAACTTGTTCCTCTTGTTATGGGTTAATGTTAAACATGTATATGAGTGCATGTAGGACATGATGCATGAAAATGAGGGTGTTACAAACCTACCCCCCTTAAAATGAATCTCGCCCTCGAGATTCGACGCGGAAGAGAAGAGATAGGGAAATTCCTTCTTGAGATCATCTTCTAGCTCCCAAGTTGCTTCTTTTTCGGTATGGTGCTTCCATTGGACTTTACACCATCGAATCACCTTGTTCCTTGTGACTCTCTCCTTGGTTTCCAAGATTTTGACCGGTTGCTCGGCATACGTCAAATCTTCCTCTAGTTCCAATTCTTCCATTGGCACTTGATCTTCCGGTACCCTGAGACACCTCTTGAGTTGGGAAACATGAAACACATCATGTACGTCTGAAAGATGAGCTGGCATCTCCAACTTATAGGCTACTTCTCCTCTTTTGTCCAAAATCTTGAATGGTCCAATATAACGAGGTGCGAGCTTCCCTCTTATGTGAAACCTCTTATGACCTCTCATTGGTGACACCTTGAGGTAAACAAAATCTCCTATTTCAAAGGCTAATTTCCTTCTCCTATTGTCAGCATAGCCTTTTTGTCTTGATTGGGCAGCCCTCAAGTTTTCACGAATTATTTGGACTTGCTTTTCAGCTTCTTGCAACACATCCGGACCAAATACTTGAGTTTCTCCTGCCTCATTCCAGAATAAAGGTGTCCTACACTTCCTCCCATAAAGCGCTTCATATGGTGACATTTTCAAGCTTGCTTGGTAACTATTGTTGTATGAAAATTCTGCGTATGGCAAGCTTTTGTCCCAACTCTTCCCATGCTTTAAAGCACAAGCTCTTAACATGTCCTCCAAAATCTGATTGGTCCTCTCGGTTTGTCCATCCGTTTGAGGATGATATGCTGAACTAAAATTCAACCTCGTTCCCAAAGCTTCATGCAATTTTTGCCAAAATCTGGAGGTAAATTGAGAACCTCTATCCGAGACTATCTTCTTAGGGACTCCATGTCGACACACAATATGCTCCATGTATATTTCGGCCAATCGTGCAGCTGTATACTTGGTCTTCACAGGGACAAAATGAGATGACTTGGTTAAGCGATCCACAATTACCCAAATTGAGTCATACCCGGACTGAGTACGCGGTAACCCAACTATGAAGTCCATACCAATTTCTTCCCACTTCCATTCCGGAATCTTCAACGGTTGCAATAGTCCGGCTGGCCTTTGATGTTCCGCCTTGACTTGTTGGCACACATCACATAACGCTACATATTCAGCTATGTCCTTTTTCATGCTATCCCACCAATAGCAAGCCTTCAAGTCCTTGTACATCTTCGTACATCCGGGGTGAATCGAGTAAGGCGAGTCATGTGCCTCCTTTAATATTGTCTCCCGAATATGCTTTACATTAGGCACAAAGATCCTCTTTCCAAGCCATAAGGTACCATGTTCATCCTTGTCAAATCTGAATTCTCTCCCTTCTTCGGTTCTTTCCTTGATTTCCTTGATCTCCTCATCTGTGGTTTGTGCCTCTCGAATTTCTTGCTCCAAGGTCGGATTTAACTCCATCATCTCCATCTCATTTACAAACCCGAGGTTCAACCGTTCAAACTCCTTACATAACTCGAATGGTAACTCTCGAACCGTGAGTTGATGACTTACTCCTTTTCTACTCAAAGCATCGGCCACTACATTGGCTTTTCCCGGATGATAGTTGATCCCCAAATCATAATCTTTGATGAGCTCCAACCATCTTCGTTGCCTCAAGTTCAGATCCGTTTGTGTGAAAATATACTTCAAACTCTTATGATACGTATAAATTTCACACCTATGTCCAAGAATATAGTGTCTCCAAATCTTCAATGCATGTACCACGGCTGCTAGTTCAAGATCATGCGTGGGGTAATTCTGCTCATGTTTCTTCAATTGTCTTGACGCATAGGCGACCACTTGACCTTCTTGCATCAATACACATCCAAGCCCTTGTCTTGATGCATCGCAATAAATGTCAAAACTCTTGCTTACATCCGGCAATACCAAAACTGGGGCTGTTGTCAACCTCTTCTTCAACTCCTCAAAACTGTTTTGACAAGCTTCAGTCCATTGGAACGCCTTTCCCTTCATTAGCAACTCCGTCATAGGCTTGGCTATCTTGGAAAAATCTTTAATAAACTGACGGTAATATCCAGCCATCCCAAGAAAACTCCTTATTTCCTTGACGTTTTGCGGTGGTTCCCACTTCAACACGTCTCTCACTTTTCCGGGGTCAACCGATACTCCTCCTCCTGAGATTATATGACCCAAAAATGGCACCTCTTTCAACCAAAACTGGCACTTGTTGAACTTGGCATACAATTGATGCTCCCTCAATTTTTGCAACGTAAGCCTCAAGTGTTCCTCGTGTTCCTTCTCATCCTTCGAGTAGATCATAATGTCATCAATAAACACCACAACGAACTTGTCCAAATACTCCATGAAGACTTTATTCATGAGGTACATAAAGTAGGCAGGCGCATTTGTCAATCCAAAAGACATCACGGTGTACTCATAAGATCCATACCGTGTCCTAAAAGCTGTCTTGGGTATGTCCGATGGTCTAATCTTCATTTGAAAGTATCCCGACCTCAAATCAATCTTGGAAAACACACAAGCGCCTTTCATCTGATCAAACAAATCCTCTATACGGGGCAAGGTGTACTTGTTCTTGATTGTTACCTCGTTGAGAGCTCGGTAATCCACGCACATCCTTTGGGATCCGTCCTTCTTGTCCACAAATAGAACGGGCGCTCCCCAAGGTGAAGAGCTAGGGCGAATAAAACCCTTCTCTAATTGCTCTTGAATTTGTTTCTTGAGCTCCGCTAATTCCATAGGAGGCATCCTATATGGCCTCTTAGCTATAGGTGCAGTTCCAGGTATTAAATCAATAACAAACTCAATGTCTCGATCGGGTGGCATACCTGGCAACTCATCCGGAAACACATCCAAAAATTCGCATACAACCAGAATCTCCTCAATTGCGGCACCGTCCATATGATTCAATTCCAATTGCTTCGGCGCGGTTTGAGATGCTTCAAATTCTACGGTGATCCCTTCCTCATTGGTCAACTTCACCGTCTTTGTGGCACATTCAATAACTCCATTGTGCTTCCTCAACCAGTCCATACCAAGTATAATATCCAACCCTTGAGAATCTAAAACAATGAGGTTGGCGGAGAAGTCTACCCCCTTATTCTAAGGCTTACTTTTGGACATACTATATTTGTCCTCATCTCTCCTCCAGGAGACTTAACCAACAGAGTAAACTTCATATGAGAGATAGGCAAACTATACTTGGCAACATACTTCGATGCAATGAATGAATGCGAAGCTCCAGAATCAAATAACATAGTCGCGGGGTTGGAGTTGGCGAGAAACATACCAATGACCACGTCATCCGCTTGTTGAGCATCCTCCGTAGAGACATGGTTCACGTTGCCACGAGCAAAATTTTGCTGTCCACGGCTTCCTTGTGGCTGTCCTCCATTAGGTCTTGGGTTTTGCCTCGATGCATTGCTTCCTTGACCAAGGCCCGACTTAAGACATTGATGTGCAAGGTGTCCAGCTTCTCCACAAGTATAGCACTTCTTAACTCCACCAGAATTATTGGGACGAGCTTGGTTTTGAACATTGGCTCCAGGAAAATCAGCACGAGGTGCATAAGGCATCGGAGGCCTAGGTGCTTGCATGACAGGGCGCTGCTGCACAAACTGAGTTGGGCGCGGTGCATAACCAGGGCGCTGAGCGGGAATAGAGGAGCTGTAATGAGGCGCATTGGGCGGCGCAAAGCGAGGGCGCACATTACTTCCTTGTTGCTGTCCTTGATATGGCGCCTTCCTCTTGATTTCTTGCTCCATCTCACGGATCTTGTTCTCAACCACAATTGCTTTGTCCACAAGCTTCTGAAAATTGACATAATCACAGTTGAGCAATTGCACTTGGATCGTATTGTTCAATCCCCTCATGAACAAGTATTGCTTCCGGCTGTCCCGGCTAACATCCTCAGGCGCATATCTTGAGAGTTGAGTGAACTTATTGAAATATTCACTCACGCTTGATTTTCCTTGTCTCAAGTTCTCAAATTCTTGCCTCTTCAAGATCATAACACCTTCCGGCACATAATGAGAACGAAAACTCTCTTTGAATTCCGCCCAGGTAATTCTCTCTTGGTTCTCATGAGCATTGCAACAAGAATCCCACCAATCTGCAGCTGCTCCAACGAGTTGATGAGAAGCAAATAGCACCTTCTCCCGGTCACTGCATTGGACAATGGCTAGCTTCTTCTCCACGGACTTGAGCCAATCATCCGCATCCATAGGGTCTGCGGCTTGAGCAAAGGTTGGCGGCCTAGTCCTCATAAACTCTCCCAATCGGTTATGAGGAGGTGGGGGTGGCGGTGGAGGCATGTGGGGCTGATTGTTGATGTTGCCAGCCTGCAGCTGTCCCATTGTCTGTATCATGGTCTGCATGAGCTGGTTTTGCATAGCCAAAAGCTGCTCAATGTTGATAGCTCCATGAGCAGGTCCTTGTCCGTTGTTGTTCTGAGGTACTCCATTGTTCTCCTCCTCATCATTGCCATCCCTCTGGTTGCGAGTCCTCACCATCTGAAGAAAAGCAGTAGGTAAGAATTAGAAAACGTCCCCAACTATATGCATCAAGGGATATGAAACTAAACAACTAGCTACACTAGCCTAGGTGTACATGGCAATTCTAAAGCATCCCAAAATCCTCTATTCAGCACACAAGCAAACAATATATATAGCAAACAGCACTCCAAGCAAAAACACATCGACTTCTGAGTGCTCCTATGTGCTCTAAAGTGTCCATTCTATCTAGGCTGCATCCTACATTCAACCTGTGGCTCTGATACCAATCTGTGACGCCCGGTTCCGAAAATGAACCAAGCTAACGCATATGTGTGCCCAGGATGTTCATCACACATATACGAGTGCAATCACAAAAGAGTATACAGAAAATTACCACAAGACAAGATTAATTATCAAATTTCATTACACAACCCATATTATCCTCGAATACAAGCTCTAATGAATATTAATAACAAGTTCAACTAATGGAGCGGAAATAAACTAATTAAGCAACTAAGCAAGCTAAGCAAAAGCAATAGGGTATATATGCGCAGCTCCAATCAACACCACAGGCAAAGCTGACGGTAGACACGGCCTAGAACTCCGTGTTATCACCATTAAACTCCCAATCCTGACCTGCAACTGTTGGGGGGGGGATTGGAAGAGTGAGTACATGTCGTACTCAGCAAGTGTGGAAGGTATGACATGTAGCTGATTCAAATGACGACAATAATAATGGCTAAGTGCTAAAAAGTACAGTAAAACATTTGAAAAGCAATATATCTTATGTATGTGAAGTAAACCCATCATAATCATAAATAATATCATAATACCAAATCTGAATTCATTACCATCATCAAAAATTCCAGATTTCACCATTGCCAATAACCAGATTCAATACCAGAGATAAACTCATAACTAGCCATAACCATTACCAAACCATAACCATCCCAAATTCCAATTTCATTCTAATCATGGAAGTTGTCCAGGTGCTCATAACCGGGAGCACGGCTATCATGATAGTTTTAGTTAACACTCTGCAGAGTTTGTACCTCTTTACCCACGTGTTCGTGATTTCATCATCCTTCGGCGACTAAGAACCTCCCTTATGCCCATGACCCATCGGTCACATTACACACTTCCGTTGGTGTGTGGCCAAGAGATCACAAAATAGCCTTTACAAAGGGATTACTAGCCTATTTAGACCCCACTGAGGTTTCACCGGTGGCGATGCCTCCAACTGAGCACATCTTCAACCAAGGGCCCCCTCTTGAGCCATTCGGATCCCAGGGTAGTCCCACCAATCATCAACAAACCCAATCCGACTACCCCTTCCCCGAGCATCCACAATGGTCCAAACAGCACTAGCAAAGCCCTAATTAATCAGCTACGCCGCACCCATACTTGACCTCGTGGTGGCACTGTAGTCCTGGCTTATTCTCGCATGAACCGGTCCTTAGATCTAAAGCAAGCAAACCACCATAACATCCAACCCATCCACATACCAGGCTTGCTTAGATCATCCATTACCATACCATGTTTAACCAGTTCATGTTAACCATAATCTCATCCATGCATAATTAAATTGAGTGATATAGTTGTTTCCCATCCCAGTTGATTAAGCGAAGCAAAAAGGTAAAAACCCTTCCCGACTCTCTACCATAAATTCCAGGTGACAAGGGTGGTTTAGCAAATCTAGTAAACTTCCTACCATAGGATTTCCCATCAATTTGACACAGCATGCAGTTTTGCAAACAAAACATTTATTTAAAAAACAGGATCAATATGCTTCAAGGACACTTGCCTTGCTCTTGCTGTTGATTAGGGTCAAAGCCTTCAAACTCCTGATGTTGTAGATCCTCCGTGGCACTCTCTAGCGCAAATCCGTCTAATCTACACAATAAACATACAAGACAAGAAACACAATCAAAGACTGCACAAATATTACTCAATATGACATGACATGCATGATTAATGCAAATGCAAGGTAGAACTTGTTACTAGATTGCTTTTAAAGATTACTAACTAGCTCTAATAGATTTTAACAAGTTTATACAGGTTTGGGGCCGATTAGATCAAATTTTAGAATTAATTCAACACAATTTAACCAGAAAGATCGGACTAGTCCGCTAGGGACCGAACAAGTCCGCACTTGACGAGATCAGCAGATTAGGGTTTTCTAGATCGACGTGAATTTGGAGATTAGGGGTTGAATTCACATAAGGAAAAGAGAATAGAAGGTATACCAGGTGTTTAGAACTCCAATGAACCAAGAAACTTGGAGGTAACACTTGGATTTTGATGATCTAGGGTTGGTGATGAACTTGGAGATGAATTGGTGGTGAAGGACGAAACTTGGTGGAGATCTTGATCCTCCTTCGTTTCCTCCTCTTCTTCTTCTTGTTTGGGATCTTCTCCTCCCTCCTTGATGGTGGCTCCCCACGAACTAGGATTTGGGTGGGTGGAAAAGTGGCAAATAGATGTGAAACCAAGGGGTGGGGTTGTTTATATAGGGGTGGAGGCTAGGGTTAGATGGATTTCGAGTTTTGGGATGAGTAGAGGCCGGTTTAGAGTCCCACATGGGCTTTAAAAGAGTTGGGCACGATGTCCCTAGGCCCACTTGACGTGAAACCTAAGAAACAAGTCGTAAAACAAAAGGTCAATCTCGGAGTCACAAAATATCGGACAAGTCCGGACAGGACCGGACTAGTCCGAAGTCGTCCAGAGAGAAAATCGGACAAGTCTGGCCTAAAATCGGACAAGTCCGATCTTAGTCAGAAAGGAAAACGGACAAGTCCGCTGGAACACCGGACTAGTCCGGTAAAGTCCAGGGACTTAGCAAATTTTCAAGGATTCATGGAACATCGGAGTAGTCCGCACATGATCGGACAAGTCTGAAGTTTTCCAGGGGCAAATATCGGACTAATCCGCAGCAAAAACGGACAAGTCCGTTTTTAGACAGAGAGAAATCGGACTAGTCCTTAGCAAAACCAGACTAGTCTGCACTTTCCTACATTTTTAAGTGCGGTTTTGTTCCAAATAAATTTTAAACTTGTTCCTCTTGTTATGGTTTAATGTTAAACATGTATATGAGTGCATGTAGGGCATGATGCATGAAAATGAGGGTGTTATAGTTAAGGCGAAACTTAGCTTTGTTGCAAGTAGTGCATCGTGACACGTAGCGCTCGACATCACGCCTCATCTTTGGCCAAAAGAAGTGTGTGGACAGCACGTCTTCAGTTTTCTTCACTCCAAAATGTCCCATCAAACCTCCTCCACGTGCTTCCTGCAAAAGTAATAGACGAACGGAGCTAGCTGGAACGCATAGCTTGTTAGCACGATAGAGAAGACCCTCTCGAAGCACATATTTATTCCAAATTTTTCCTTCTCTACAATTTTCAAAAGCATATTTGAAGTCCAAATCAGTAGGATATAATGCTTTAATTGTTTCCAAACCAAAGATTTTATGATCAAGTTGGGACAGCATGGTATAACACCTAGATAATGCATCGGCAATGATATTTCCCTTTCCTTTCTTATGATTAATGATGTATGGAAATGACTCTATGAACTCAATCCATTTAGCATGTTGTTTATTCAGATTGGTTTGACACTTAAGATACTTCAATGATTCATGATCGGAATGTATGACAAACTCCTTAGACCAAAGATAATGTTGTGAAGTTTGTAATACACGCACTATGGCATACAGTTCCTTATCATAAGAAGAATAATTTAGAGAAGGACCATGAAGTTTTTTATTAAAGAAAGCAACGGTTTTACCTCCTTGTATGAGAACGCCTCCAATACCAATGCCGCTTGCATCGCATTCTAGCTCAAAGGTCTTGTCAAAATCAGGAAGTTGTAGCAACGGTGCTTGTGTAAGCTTCGATTTGAGAGCATCAAAAGCTTGTTTCTGCTGTTCGCCCCACCGAAATGGAACTCCCTTCTTCGTTAGCTCATGTAGAGGTGTTGCAATGGTGCTGAAATCCCGCATAAAGCGCCGATAAAAACCTGCAAGACCAAGAAAACTACGAACCTATGTGACGGTTGTTGGGGCTGGCCAGCTGGTGATTGCTTCAATTTTTGCCTCATCCATCTCAATTCCCTGCGAGGAAACGACATAGCCAAGAAACGAGACTCGATTGGTGCAAAAGATGCACTTTTCGAGGTTACCAAACAAACGTGCATCTCTCAAAAAAGTAAAAACAACACGTAAATGATCAAGATGTTCATCATATGACTTGCTGTAAATGAGGATATCATCAAAGTAAACCACCACAAATTGTCCAATGAAAGCACGTAAAACCTCGTTCATTAATCGCATAAAGGTGCTGGGTGCATTAGTTAAACCAAAAGGCATGACTAACCACTCATAAAGTCCAAACTTGGTTTTAAATGCAGTTTTCCACTCATCTCCTAGTGCCATTCTAATTTGGTGGTAACCACTACGCAAGTCAATTTTTGTGAAGATGATAGCACCACTCAATTCATCAAGCATGTCATCTAATCGAGGAATAGGATAACGATATCGAATGGTGATGTTATTAATCACTCGACAATCAACACACATGCGCCAACTACCATCTTTCTTAGGAACGAAAAGAACAGGAACGGAACAAGGGATAAGGCTTTCACGAATGTACTCGCGGTCCAAAAGATCTTGGATTGTCACTGAATTTCCTTAGTTTCTTGTGGATTCGCTCTATATGCTGCATGATTTGGCAAACTTGCTCCTGGAATCAAATCGATCTTGTGTTCAATGCCTCTCATCGGTGGTAAACCAGGGGGTATCTCGGAGGGAAACACATCCTCAAACTCCTGCAAAAAGTTAGCAACAACAGGGGGCAATGCAATAGACAATTCATGAAGTGAAAACATGGCTTCTTTGCAAACTAAAGCATAGAACATCCCCTTAGCATCAAATAAATCAGCAAGTTCAGATTTAGTTGCGAGCAACGATGGTGACTTTAACTTAATAACTTGCTCTTTTTCAGATTCTAGTTTTGTTGCTTTGCCATCACGAATTTTACTCTTCTCAAAATGCACAATTTCAGCAGGAGTCATGGGGAGCAAAGTGATTTTCTTTCCCTTATGCATGAGAGTATATTTATTATTTCTACCATGATGAATAGCATATGTATCAAATTCCCAAGGACACCCAATAAAAGAGAACAAGCATCCATAGGAACAACATCAAAATCAGCAAAATCATGGTATGAACCAATTGAAAAATGTATTATCGCTGTTTGTGTTACCCGAACCTTACCGCTGTTGTTGAACCATTGAATGTGGTACGGTTGAGGATGTGCTCTTGTTGTCAAACCGAGTTTCTTGACGACGTCCGTGTTCACCAAGTTATTGCAGCTACCTCCATCAATTATAGTGTGTACACGGCAGTCCTTGACAACGAGAAACATGTGGAAGAGGTTGTGTCGTTGTAGCTTGTCGTCAGTCTCCACTTTGGAGCTCAAGGCACGCTGCACAATGATGCTCCTATAGTTCTCCGTCGCCGTGTACCAAGTACCTCTTCTTCGGTGTGTTCGTCATTTGGATTTGTAAAGTCAGTAGCAAGAGAATATTCATCTTCAACATCCGAAGTACTATCATACCCGCCATCATCGCGTGCTATGTATGCTCGTTTGCTCGGGCAATCTCTCATCATATGACAAAGTCCCTGGCAGCGGTGACACTTAATGTCGGAAGTACGACCTGTAGAAGGAGTGGAGCAGCAGGTATAGTTCGTTGGCCGCCATTGGTTGGTGTAGTCGCTGCACGGGGGTTCGAAGATGGTGCTGTTTTGGATGGTGTAGTCGCTGCACAAGGCGTCAAGTTGCTCCTCGTGCGATGTTGCTGTTGTTGTCGGCCCTACAATTCTTTTTGTGCCAACATAGCAAGCTGAAACAATCTATTAACAGTATCATATTCCTTGTAATCAACAATGTCCTGAATTTCACGCCTCAACCCCACATAAAAACGAGTTATTTTATCATCCATGTCCTCTACTACCACACAACGCAGCATACCCTTTTGTAACTCTTGATAATACTCCTCTACAGACATGTTACCTTGGTCTAAGCACTGTAATTTTTTGCGAAGGTCCCACTGAAAAGATGGAGGAACAAATCGAACACGCATAGCTTCCTTTAATCTTTCCCATGTTGGAGGATCAGTTCTAGTTTTAACAAGTTCATTCCACCATATGATAGCAAAATCCTTAAACTCACTAGTGGCTTGACGAACTCTATGTTGTTTAGGAACAAGATGGGAATTAAATTTTTACTCTACTGTCATCTCCCAATCAAGATAAGCCTCAGCATCATAAGCACCAGAAAAAGAGGGTATAGTAAATTTCACTTTACCAAAAGGATCACCAGGAGGACGATTATAATTGTTATGATTATTACCTCCCGTACCTCGACGATAAAGTGACAGTCTTGGCTGATTATTGTGATCTTCCAGTTCATCATAAGCATTGTCTTCTTGTCTTCCAGCGAGAGGCAACCGAGCCTCAAAATTATTCATCCGAAGAGCAAGGTCATCTAGTTGGCGAGTCAAGTTCGCCAATGACTCCTCCGTTGCTGCGTTGTATTTGGCGAATATCCGTCATGATCTTCATCATATCACGTAACTCAGCATGTTGAACACATTCGTCATCATTGTCTTCTCCTGCCATTGTTAGTAGGGAACAAAAGACAACAAAAAAATATGTTATCCCTATCAACTACAGTGACAATGTGGAAGGTGAAAGAAAACAATCTTTCTCGCTCAAGCGTCTTACCACACTCTTACAAGTGTTCTTACCGACACAACAGGTGGTGTGGATGGTGAGATGAACCAATGAAGCATGGGGTGATTGCAAAGGTACCTGTTATGCTCAAGAGAAAGGTGGAGCTTGGATGGCACAATATGGTGGCTAATAAGCAGAAAATCGTTAACAACTAAACAAAGTTGAATAAGTATTCAATGTAGGAATCTGTTGCTAGTCAACCGAGTTCCCTAGATCCTAGCACAACACAAGGAAGTATCAAGGCAAAAGAAAGACAGAATGAAATAGCCAACAAAACAGCACCAAGTGGTATAGGCCAATCACTTTAATATGCGTGTTCTTAACTATTTCTTTTCTTTTTTTAATATTTTTTTGATATTTTTTATTTACTCAGGAGCACAAATATAAGAAGCACACAAATTTGCAGCTCAATTGGATGTAATATGCGGCCTATAGAAAATTAAGAAGATTCTTTAAAATTCGTGCTGAAACTTCGGAGGCCAGAAAGCCTATCTTCTGAGGGTAATTTGGGCAATCTAATTTTGCCGAATGCGGCTACGCAGCGGAAAATCAGATGTCAAATTTCGCGTAGATGAATTTGAAAAAAAATTGCCCAATTTCGAGTTCGTATGCGAAAGTTATGGCCGTTTTAAGGTAGGCTGTCCGAGTTACGTTTTTTTGGATGTTGATTCCAACTCGGTTTGAGAACAGAACTCACAATCGGATATGAAAATGATCGGGAATTTGCACAGCAACTAATGTGGTGGTGTGTGATGATTCAAGGATGAATGGCACAAAGGTTTGTCACCTAATCTAGGGCTGGCGATGCGCGAGTTCACGCAAGGCGGCTAGCTAGGGCAAACCGATGAACGTGGTGGATCGGTTTGCTATTTAGGGATTGTGGAATAGGTGTCGAATAGCAAGAAAACAAGGACAAAACACGATAACTAGGACCCAAAACACAAAGCTAAACCAGCAACAAGACTCGACCACACGAATGCAAACTCAACAATGCAAACTGAAAAACGAAACTGCAGGCACTATAGTCTGGGAAGCGGTAAAAATGATCTAATTTTTTTGTGGCTTTTCTATAAACTCTAGGTACAAAACAAAATCGATCTAATGGAAGGAAAACAAAGATACCTCACGGGCAACCTGGAAATCTGATACCAATTGATGAGTAGGTTTAGGCCCGATCTTCCGAAAGGTATGTCAATTGGGGTGGAGAACTCGATGTTGATGATCCGCAGCACTCGAGCGGTTCGAGTACCCCTGCAATCACTACACCACGTCCCCGTTGGTTATCAACCGTGCTGCACACGCTTGACCTTACCAGGAAGGCTAATCCCTGCAAGTGCAACCAAGAGCACGAGCAAGAACGTCAAAGACACGATCGGAAATCGCGAAGTTGGGGTCTCACTAACCGTAGAACGGCGATATTATTGATATAAGCAAAACTCACCGAATATGACCGGCGGCTGCAGTATATATATGCTAGGGTTCAACCAAAACATGATTAGACGCGTCCCTAATGGACTCTTACGGGATACAAGGCCCAAAGGCCCGATTCGGTGGCGCAGCACCGGACAGAAATCTGGACTCGAATTGTTTCAACGATTCCCAAAGACCCCGGATGAATTTTGAGGTGGGACCAGAACCATTGGAAATTTTATCTTATTCTCTTTCCGTGCATATGTAGAACATCGAAAAATGAGTCCGTATGCCTCCTGGGCGTCCGTTTTAAGGTGGACTGCTCCTGGACTCCGAGTTGAACTCGAGTCCGAGTTGTAAACTGTTTCCATCAACTTGTGGACGTCCCGGCTGGTTCTCCATGCTCCCAAGGCCTCTTTACTTCACTTGTTGATCTTCTCCATTATTCCTAATAACAATTAAGTCATCACATAGCAATCTATTCTCAAACTCACATGCAAAAGAAGTTAGGAACGAATTCACCTGCTGATTTAATAACCGTGCTCGTGCTCTTGTGATTGGTCCTTGCAGTTCAATGTGCGTCTCCGCTGTTGTGATGTCCTCAACATCTTAGATGCATATTCAAGATATCATCAAATCCAAATGTCTAAGGAAGATGAAGAGCATACTGCCTTAATAACAGTAGATGGATTGTATTATTATACTGCCATGCCATTTGGTCTCAAAAATGCTGCTTCAACATTTGTGCGAGCTATGTACAAAACATTGTGAGAGCTAATTAGAGACTTGGTGGAGGTGTATGTTCATGACATCATCATGAAAATTAAAAACAAGGAATCACTCCTTGACAACTTACAAGCCGTCTTCGATAAGTTGCGTACTACACGCACCAAGCTGAACCCAGACAAGTGCGTCTTCGGGGTTAGTTCCGGGAAGATTTTGGGTTTCTTGGTGACTCATTGAGGAATCGAAGCAAATCTTGCGAAGATTAAGGCTATAAAAGAAATGTGGCCCCCAGCCCGCATTAAAGACGTCCAAAAGTTGACTGGATGTCTAGCTGCGCTTAGTCGGTTTATCTCAAGACTGACAGAACGGGCGCTACCATTCTTCAAACTCTTGAGGAAGTCTGGGCCATTTTATTGCTCTGAAGAAGCAGAAAAGGCGTTTCAAGAGCTGAAACAGCTCCTCACCACACTACCAATTCTGGAAGCTCCGAACCCTGGTGAGCCTTTACTGCTTTACATTTTAGCAACTACAGAGGTTGTCAGTATGGTCCTGGTCGCGGAAAGACCGCAGCCATCCTCAATCCAGGAAGGCGAGATGCTGGAGAATCAACCCCCTTCAAACGAAGGAGTAATTGCTACTGAACAAGAAGATCCAGACCCCTCTGGGAGGGTTCGGGTCACTCCAGATGAGGCTCCGGATTCCTTCGGTAAGGACCTGAAAATTCTAGAAGAAGGTCCAAACTCCTCTGGGAGGGTCCAGGTTGATGCGGAGGAAGCTCCGGGCCCCTCCAGGAGGGTCCGGACAGTCCAGTGCCCAGTGTACTTCATCAGTGAAGTACTTCATGACGCCAAGACAAGATACATTGAGGTGCATAAACTACTTTACGCAGTTCTCATCGCGTCAAGAAAGCTCCATCATTACTTCCAAGCCCACAAAATATCAGTGGTAACTTCTTCTCCACTACGTGCAATTTTGCATAACCCTAATTCTACTGGGAATATTGCAAAGTGGGCAGCGGAGCTGGCAGAATTCGATCTAGAATTTGTGTCAAGGCAAGCAATTAAAAGTCAAGCTTTGGCTGACTTTGTGGCAGAGTGGACTCCCTGTCCATCAAACCCTGGGGGCCATAGTGAGCAGAAACCAGAGCTCAAAGTTCCGATATTCACTGAGCCTCACTAGACCCTCTACTTTGACGGCTCCGTGCAGAAGCAGGGGGCCGGAGCTGGAATCCTTCTCCTAGCTCCGACCGGAGAGAAGGTCAAGTATATGGTACACCTTGACTACAAGGCAACCAACAATATGGCGGAGTATGAAGCCCTCATCTATGGACTCAAGGTGGCACTATATTATGGTGTCAAACAGCTGTTGGTGAAGGGAGATTCACAGCTCATCATCAAGCAAGTGAAAGGTGAATGCTCTTGTAACAATTCTCAATTAGCTGCTTATCTCCTTGAAGTCCAGAGGCTTCAGAAGGATTTTGAAGTCCTGGATCTCCATCATGTTCAACGCCTTCATAACTCCGAAGCCGATGAACTCTCAATGAAAGCCTCAACTGGAGCTCCGGCTCTCGACGGAATCTTCATCCGGAGGTTATCAAAACCAACAGCTCAATCTGCCGAATTGAGCGAAGGGGGCGAGACCAGCACCTCGAAGCTGGCGGTCCCAGTGGCCCTGTTGCCATGCCGTTCACCTAGGTTCGTAGGTGCTGTTGGAAGCTCTGAGAAACCCAGCACGCAAGACTCAGAAGCTCAAGTTAGCTCCGATGCATGGATCTCAGATATCCGAGCCTACTTGAAAGACAATATCCTTCCTGAAGACAGTGTATCCGCTGACTGGATTGTGAGATTGGCTAAGAGATACACGTTGGTAGAAGGGGATCTCTACCGACACGGTGCCAATGACATCCTAATGCGGTGCATTGCAAGGGAAGAAGGCCGCGATCTCCTCGCAAAAATCCATGGAGGAGAGTGCAGGAATCACGCATCTTCTCGCACACTGGTCGGTAAAGCCTTCCGGCGTGGCTTTTACTGACCTACAACACTCCAGTATGCGGTTGAGCTAGTGAATAAATGTGAAGCATGTCCGTTTCATGCAAAATAAATTCATACACTGGCTCAATCACTACAAATGATACCTCCTACATGGCCTTTCGCTGTGTGGGGCATGGATATCTTGGGACCTTTCCCAAAATCCGTCAGAGGTTACATGTTCCTATATGTCGCCATCGACAAGTTCACCAAATGGCCGGAAGCAACTCCAATAGTAACAATCAACAATCAAGTTCTTAAAGTCCATTATATGCAAATTTGGAGTTTCAAACAAAGTCATAACTGACAACGGAACTCAATTCACAAGTACTGCATTCCAAGAATATTGCGAAGACCTCGGCATTCAACTTAGCTATGCTTCAGTAGCTCATCCAGCAAGCAATGGCCAAGCCGAGAGAGCAAATGCAGAAATCTTAAAAGGACTCAAGACGCGCACATATGAGCGCTTGAAAAAGCATGGAGCTAACTGGATTGAAGAGCTTCCATCCACATTATGGGCGAATAGGACAACACCTAATCGGTCGACTGAGGAGACTCCATTTTTCCTTTTGTACGGAGCCGAAGCAGTCCTTCCTCCGGATATCACCTTGGGGTCCCTCTGGGTCCAGACCTTCAATGAAGCCACGCAGGACCAGCTCCAACGTGAAGACCTTGACCTCGTCGACGAGGGAAGGTGCTGAGCAGCTGTTCAAAACTCACGTTATCGCCAAGCGCTCCGGCGCTACTATCAAAGGCACGTGCGTGACCGACAGCTCAAAGAAGGCGACCTGGTGCTCCGGAAGATACTAAATTGTGAAGGGATGAACAAACTTTCCCCCAGCTGGGAGGGTCCTTTCCGATTCATTAAAGTATCCCGACCAGGCTGCGTTCGCTTGGCAACTTAGGATGGGTCCCACTTCCCAATCCTTGGAACATCGAGCACCTCCGTAAGTTTTATGCTTAGAATCACGGAGGTGAGTCTGTAATTACACACAATGCATGTTGTAGAGTCATTATACAGAGTCGAGCAAGACCTCCGGGAGAACATCTGGACCCCTTCGGGAGGGTCCAGAAAGTTCAAGTAACACTTGACACAGTCACAATACGAAAAGTGTAACTACTTGCTCTGGGCTAGCACAAGATGTATAGCACATTTAGCTTGGGCCAGCACCCTAAGTGTGTCCTTGTCTCCCCTGTAATTCAGACCTATAATGAAAATCATTGTTGCGTGAAAACAGGCTCCACGTGCATTTACTTTTTGTACAAGGCTCAATATGTCATATTATTTTTACCCCGCTTGTCTATAATGAAGTTGTGCAAATCTTTTTGAATTTTGTTCCAAGTAACTCACACGCATCACAAGCCTTATTGATAGTCCTTTTGGATCTTAACACCGCCACATAGTCTACTTGCCTGAACGCCAAGCCAACCTAGGTCCGGAGTGTGCTATCGACTTAGCCTGGTACTGCCCCCTAAGTACGCCACTCTGCCTACACCCCGGCAGGCCTCAGTTGGGTGAATACTAAGAAAGGCATGTGGATCTAGAAAGATTCTATCATAACGCTTGTTATCATGTTGAGTTTCTTCGAACATCAAGTTCAAATAAGAATAATAAGTCACAACCAATTTATAGACAAGAGGACGAATTTTACTTTCTCCCTCTCCTTTGTTGTACAGGAAAAGCAAAAATTCATAGTGATGATGGACGACGCCGGAGCTACTAAGTTCCGACATCTCCCAAGATAGGTCCGCCATCAATATCTAATATGTTGACGCCGGAGTTACCAAGCTTTGACCCTTGCAGGGGGCCTGTCTTCGACGCTTCAAAATTGAAGACTTCAACATACTGTCATAACCTTTGGTACATGTACACATCTCAACTGTACACATGTACCAGGGGGCCAACATGACATGACACAGTATATTGAAGACAAAGTGAAATTCAAGGCAAGAAGGAGGATTTCATTAATTAGAAGAACTGGATTTCAAAATTGAGATTACAAGACAAAGGGAGAAAAGTCCTAGCTACTTGAGGATCTAGGTCCTGTGGAAAAATGAAGCAACCTTCTCAGCAGCTTCTGGAACACTAGCCCTGGCGACATCTTCCTCCACCGCGATGATTCCTTCAAAAATTGGATCAAGGGAGAACTAAGGGTCTCGGCTCCGGTAACATGCAAAGACATACTCGGTGATGTTCTTGGCCATGGACTTACCCTCCGTCTCCAATTGATCGGCGATGACGTCACCCATCGTGTTGAGTTTGCTGCCAGCAGAGCTAAGTGCCGCCAGCGTCTGGTCAAGCTCCTGTGCCGGGTTCTCTAGGCGTACTGGACTGAACCCATGGGGCACCAGGGCCCTGTCCGCATGCCCCAAAAAGTCCCAAACCATCAGGGACTTAGTTTCCTTGGAGCTCCGCAGCTCCTGACCTTCAGGCTGTCGTAAGCTCCGAGATTTCACGGGCAAGTCACTTAGCCAGCTTGGCATGCTGCTGCTTGACCTCAACAACTTGCTTCTCCTGGTCGGCCAGCTCCATCTCCCAGAGGTGAATGCGGTTCCACATCTCAGCTAGGTCCTTCTCCCTTCCCTTGACTCTCTCCTCCCTAGCAGCAATGTCATACTCTCTTTTCGAGAGCTCTTGCCCCACCTTCCAGTTCTTCTTCCTCTCTTCCTCCTTCCATGGATACAGCTTTTTGCTGCGATCTGCCAACTTTTTCTCACACAAAGCCAACTTCTGGGTGACCTCCGTTTCCCTCCTCACCACATCATCCTGCTGCCCCAGGAGTTTTTCCTCCGTCGCCTCCAGGTCCGCTCGACGCTTCATGAGAGTTTCATTCAACTCTGCAAGCTTTTCGTAATGCTCATCAGCAGCGTCACGTATCTCTTTGGCTTGCTCCAGAATTTCCCTAGAGTTAGCATCGAGCGCCCAGATGGCAGACTCCTTCTCCTCCATCAACTTGTCCTAGTACTCTAACCGGGCCTTCTCCCCTTGTATCCATTCGTTCTGGTCAGCCAGCCTCTTTTGAGCAAGCTTGGTCTCAAAATGGAGTCTGCTACGCCAATGCCTTAAGGTGTTGCGCTCCTCCTCCAAAGCTTTGCTCTCATGGTCGAAGGCTAGCTGGACCTGTCGAAGGCTTGAGCAGGCGTTGTCTATGGACAACATCAGAGGGATAGATTCTAGGCCTGCCGGGATCATTTCTGCAGACTCAAGCGGGTTCGCTGTAACAAAAATGGGGTCCCACTCTACAATAGTGGTCCCCTGTACTCCTGCGGGGCTGGGGCCACTCTCCTGGAGCCCTTCAGTGGCAGCAGAAGAACCCACGGGGGGAACTTCCGCCTCTAGAGCAGGTGAAGGCACCACTTCCGGGTCTTCAGTCGACGACTCCGATGTTGAAGGACCTGTCGCCGGTCCTGGGAGCTGCTCTAGCTCCAGCGCTGGTACCTCTGGGACCACCACTTCTGGAGCAGTAGCAGGAGCTTCAACTGGGGCCTCGACCTCCACTGGTTCAGGCCCCGGTGCAGCGACCACCTCCGGCACAGCCGCTGGACCTTCAACCTCCTTCGGCACAATTACCAGACCTCCAACCTCCTTCAGCTTAGGAGCCGGACCCTCTACAACTTTCGGCTCTGCCGCCGGATCTTTAACCGTTCCCGGCACAAGGGCCGGAACCTCGACAATCTCCGTCTCAACATCAGGGACTTTAGCTACCTCTGGCTCAACATCCAGGGCTTCGGCAACTTCCGGCTCGGAAGCCGGAACTTCTGGCATCGCCAGTAATGGAGCACCATCCTCTGCCGCCAGGGGTACCTCTTTAACTTCCCTCCTGCGGTCCAGCGCTACCACATGAGCTTCAGGTGAGGACTCCGAGTCCAGGCTCACGCCAGCTGGCTCTGGAGCTATCGCGGCTTCCACTTCCGCTTGACGAGGAGGCTCAACAATCAAAGCCGAAGCTTCAATAGGTGCAGCCCCAGCCGTTGCAACAGGCGTTGTAGCTCCGGGTCCCTTCTTCGATATCCTAAAAATAAAGGGAAGAGAAGATTAAAGACATATCCAAAAGCAAGATTAACATTTCAGAGTGAGCAACCAATGCTTACCTTGGGATGCTACCACCCCAGTTGCCTCGGAACCTCTTCTTCTGAGGCTCGGAGCTAGAGCCCACCAAGTCTGGTGCGACAACTGCTTTGGACCTCAGTTGAGGAACACTCGCAGTCGCTGGAGTTCTTTCGGCGGGAGCTTGCCTTCGCCGAGAAGAACCCCAGACTTGGAGCCTCTAGCTGGCGCTGCAGCCGGAGTCGACTGCCCGGAGCTTACGCCTCTCGAAGACGTTTGCACCGGAGCAGGACTAGTAGCAGATGACCTCCCCCTCCGGGGGAAGCAGCAGTCGTGGAAGGAGCAGGCTTGACGGACCTCCCGTCATCGTGCTTCAACTTCCTCTTCTGTCTGGAAGGCTCAGCTAGCTCTTTGTCCTTGCCTTTGCTGACGTCTTCAGTCCTTCAGCTTGGGGCGGGGGCAGGATCACCCTCGGAAGCTTCGGGGATCGCCAATTTGGTGGTCGGAAGCCTTTCCACCTCACCAAGATCGTCAAACACCGACATACTCCTCCTGAGCTCCCTGCTGAACTGCGCCTACATATTCAAAGGGAGGAAAGCCGCCGTTGGAGTTAAGTCATTGCCTTCGACGTCAATTCCATGCTGGATCTTCTTGAGATGAAGCTCCAAAGCTTTGCCATCCAAGTTGGATTTTAGACCAATTTCAATCTGGTCTTCATCCATCACGCTGTTAAGGGCCCACGCAAGCTTCTCCATCTTATTTAGCGGAGCCCTCCTGTTCACCAGGAAGTTGCAGAAGACCATCTGGGGGGTCACTCCACTTTCCACGCATTCGCGGATCCTGGTCAAGGCAAGGTTGAAGGCCTCTGACAGCACCGGAACAACACTCCATGCGTCACTGTCAACATTTGGGAGACCTTCGGGCAGCTCCAATTTCTCGTGCTCCTCTGCCGTGACGACGATCCAATATTTCTTCCAGTTGTCCCACTTGCCGGAAGGAAACAATCTCAAGTATTTGAAGGGGCATTTCTTGCGCTTCACGAAATAGTAGAAGCCGAGAAATTTGGACCCCTTCCCGGTGGTGTGGATGGTGAAGAAGGTGTGGAAGAGCTCGACGCAGGGGGCAATACCCACCCACATATTGCAGAGTGGACAAATGTTGACACAAGAAGAAGAGAATGGGGGTCAAGGTGGTACAGCTGCGGACCATAGAAGTCCAGCAACATGAAAAGGAAAGTGTAGGAAGGTGGGATCAGCCCCACCATGGCGTACGCAGAGAAGTACACCATGTCGCCGCCGCGCTCCTTCTTGAATGGGAGCTTGCCGGCGCAGACCAGATGGTTGAAGGAGTCGCTGGACCACCCCATGTAGGTCTGGACCTTCTTCAGATCATCATCGCTCTTGAGGCAGCTCTTGGGGAGACCCAACTCCATCGCGGCAAAGTGGAGCAAAAGATGGAAAGTTGGACGGAGTTCGGGAGGCTCTGAGTGCAAAGATGATCAAAGGCATAA
The DNA here is from genome assembly GCA_036927565.1 of Tuctoria greenei. NCBI lineage: Eukaryota > Viridiplantae > Streptophyta > Magnoliopsida > Poales > Poaceae > Tuctoria > Tuctoria greenei. The sequence continues at coordinate 52,899,824 of JAYESD010000003.1, forward strand.
AGAGTCCTCAACCCGTGCGCACTTTCCTTCTTAAGTAAGCCTCTACGATGCTTGGATGGAAACCGCAATGAGGTGAGAGTACTTTTCAAAAATCTACCTTGTCAATGACGAGTGGGCCTGGGGCCACCCCGACGAAGAGATCGAGATCCTTACCCAAGGCCAACCGTTGCCATGATGAGCGGTTGGGAACCCAAAGTCAGCGCTCTGATAGGGCGTGCGGAACTGATACGGTTTTTGTATTGGGAACCGGTGACCTTCAATTGCATGAGATCCGCACTCAAAGATCTCATCTGCCATATTCATGACAAGCCACGTGTCGAAGGCTCATCTCCAAACCGCCACTCTATCGACACATCAGAGGACTTTTTGAAAATCGAAGCTCGGGAATCGAGAATGGCCCCACCTCCAGCAGAAGAACTTAACCCAAGGGGTTTCTCATAGAGATGGGCCCGGGGGCCACTGTCAGTACCCTACGTACCGGGTACCCCAGATACCTCAACAAGAGCAAGAAAGTTCCACCTGTCAAAGTCGAAGGCCCTTGCTGGTCCCACATGTCACGTTGCACTGGACCTGCTCCCCTCACATGGCTGGCTCCCGGGTTAACATGTGTAAAATAGGCCCAGAACAAAACTCCCAACCAAGGGAAGCTCTGGCGACTACACGTGTACAACGGCCCTGAACCTAGCCCCCGTCAGAGAGGAGCTCTAGTACTGACACGTGTACAGGGACCCCGGACCTACTCTCCCGCAAGGGAAAGCTCCGGATCCGACACGTGTGGAGCCTCTGGACCTTTGTCACCAACGGAAATACAAGCTGATCATGACCATTACTGACATTCAAGGATGGTTAAGGTGATAATTACAAGGTCTAATAATGTGTCATTAATACCATATTAATGACACACAATCAGTGTACCGTTAATAGTGGTAACGCTGCCATGAAGGCACGTTACCACACCATTAATTGTACTTAATACTCTTTAGACAGTGTATTAGGTCATTAAGCACACCAGGGCCACATGTCGGGCCAGGCCAGTTTTGTAACGGTCAGTCCTTAGAACTATAAAAGGGCTGCACCGCGCGAGTATAGGGAGAGGCTGATCCAAGCTATCGCAACCTGACCTTAGTGAACTAACTCGCTCAATACAATCACACAAACCCCATGGAGTAGGGTGTTACGCTTAGGCGGCCCAAACCACGTAAATCTCTGAGGTCACCATCTTGATTTTGATCTTGTGTCCCCTAACCACAAAAGAACCTTCGCGGGCTGCTTCTCAGCGGGTCCGGGGGAAGTGTCGTATTCCACACTTCGACAGACACTGACAAAAAATTACATGGCTTTAGGGCCCGCTTTCCTGAGGTAGGAAGGAGCAGGACTAAAGGCTATCTATCCATTCGAGCAACCAGCTAGTTCTGTCACGTAGCTTAAAACAAACTACTCTGGAGCCAAATACTAGCACAAATTGCTGATTTCAGCTAGCTAAAGACTGGTGAGCTCCTCTGAATATTTTGCCATTTATGATCTTCCAAATCTCCCACACCACAAAAGAGAAGATTTCCATAAAGAGCGAGAGCTGCCACTGCTGTTGCGCTAGTTTGATGGTCGTGAAGAAAGGGGCCATGTGATCCCATTGGATCCCCAGGTCGAGCCAGCAGGCTGCGCTGAACTCACATTGAATGAGGAGGTGGTAGGTGTATTCCTCGGATTTGAGGCTGCATAGCACGCATAAGAAGTTATCTTTTTGTATCTTGTAGTTCTTCCTTTGCAGTAGGTTCCCGGAGTTGAGTTGATCATTGAACGTGAGCCATTTAAATATTTTGATCTCCTTCACCATTTTAGCCCTCCATATCCACTTGAAGGGTTGGGGTGTGTTGAAGGTCGTTAAGTACCAATTTCAACCGTCAATATATCTCAATTATATGACGGGGTAGACATTTCTTACACGCATGACTTTTAGAAATAAACTAGTTCCACTTGTACTTAGAGAAAATGGTGCATGCAGGTATTCTATGCATAAATGAAGTAAAATCAAGGGAGGGATCCTAAAGAATACCTTCCCAGCAAATCAGATGCTGACATGTGGCAGCACATGGATCAAATGGCCCACCTACAGGAGTATCCGAGGGCATTTGACAATGTAGCAGCCTGAAATGGTCAAAGGACCCACATGTCAGCCTTTTGGAGGAAGCACACCACGGATGGTGCACTGACCAGGTCAGCCGACCCCTGGCTGGGTCGACCTTGTAGAGGCACTAAACGTGGTCAACCTCCACGTGTCGACCTCCTGCGTTGAGCTGATAACAATTGTGACTGATTCCTGCACTTTTGGTGGCAGGAACCGCATCTATTCCATGTATAAATAGGGTGAGAGGCCTCACTTCACTTCCCACACCACTCAATCATTCTCTCTTGTATACACTAGTTCTCCTAGGTCCTTAGTGGAGGTTTGGCTGTAGAGAGGAGCCTCTAATCCCAAATCCAAATTGGGAAAGGTATGGCTCATGTATCCTTCTTTCCCTATTTGACTTTATGCATTATAATAATATTATTATTGGTCTCTCCTCTCTCTCTCTCTCTCTCTCTCTCTCTCTCTCTTTATTCATATACTTGAGCAAAGCGTTTCTTGTTAGATTGTGGAGTCCATGTATGCGCTAGGTGTAGATGTTATTATGGTCTAGTGATAATGCTCAAATTATGTCATCATGAACATCATTGACCACAACTATAGTCTAATTAGGTAATAATGTGATTATGTTAATATGAATATGTTAGTGCATAGTCCCAACATTGGTTCAACAATGTTTAGGTTAGTCATTGCCTTAGGATGGTAATTGTACCCGAGATCTTAAGGTATTTACTTAACATGTATGTGTGGTGCATAGATAGTTAAGTAGTGTTGGATGTCTCGTAGACCCACGGGTTGTAGGGGTAACCGACAGGTGGTGACAGCCCTACCCGTCCTTCGTAACCCCCCACGTTCGGCTACACCACAGGCTCGAGGCGGGAATCGTCCTGGTGTTGTCAGGCGTATGGGTGTAGCACACGCTGCTGTCAGGCGCCACTCTGCCCAATCACATCACAGTGAAGGCGCCGCAGGGCTACCCCACACTGCTAACAGGGTAGCTTATAGCGATACAACGGACAAGACATTCCCTGCCATCATCAATATCTAGGCTAGGCCACTAGCGACCAGCGCGGCAAGACAGCGAGTCTTTAAGCCATGGTCAGAGGCGGTAGACAGCAATGAAGATTAGATCTTGTATAAGTATAAGATCGCCTCAGGGCTACCTTTCAAGCTACAGGCCCCGCTTGTAAGTTGTTCGGCCTTGACTATAAAAGGACCGTACAACCACTGACATTAAGGGATCGAATCCGGTTCATACACACACAAGCTTCCTCAAGCTAACGACACACTCAAGTAATACAACTCTCATCATGGACGTAGGGTGTTACACTCTGACGGCTCGAACCACGTAAAACCACCGTGTTCACCATCTTTCATACTCGCAAGCTCCTTAGAGACTAGCCCCTCCTAAAAAAGAACCTCCGTAGGCTGCGACTAAGCAGGCCCGAGGGAAGTGTCGTTGCTACACTTTGACGTTTGGCTTGCTAGGTAGGGGGATTTTGCTCCAAGAAGTTTGCGCCTTCACATAATGGTGAACATCAGGCCTCTGGATGGCACTTACCTAGGCCGTCGCATCACCACGGGTGAAGACGAGGCCACCTCTCATTCTAGAGGTCAGTCTGGTCCTTCGCGTCCTCACGCCACTGCGGCCGACCAGGCTGGCACTTCTCGACAGACGCTAGCTCCATCGACGCCCATAGTGCCGCCGGACGCAAGTACGGAGAGTGCGCTGGCTGCAATGCGGGCTCTCCTCCGCAGCCCACATGCCATGAATGCTCCTCATGGAGCAGTGCAGCAGTGGATCAACAAAGTTGACCATCTTGTCGTTGTTGCCATCAACTCGCTTCAAAAACCAAAGCAGCATGGGTCGCTGTCGCGCATGCCGACGACCATGAGAGAGTGCTATACCACCGTCGGTGGTGACAACAGTGAGTGATGCCTGGTACACAACACTAGCGGTCACAACGCTAGTGAATGCTTGGAGATCAAGAAACTCACAGAGCGCTACCGCAAATAGTTGTACAAGTGCCTGGAGGACGCGCCCTTACGCCAGCGGGAGGGCAAACAGAAGGTCAACCCCCAAGATGACAAAGATAAGAAGATGGAGTACCAGGAGGCCAAGCGGGTCGTCCAGGTGGCCTACAATTACGGAGGTTCTGACTCCAGAAGTGACTGTGAGCACCAAAAGATGCTCCACGTTATCTACAGGTGGTGCTGGAACCCCGCATCTCGAAACACAGTAAGTACCCATGTCCAAGCTCACCCCCTTGAGCCAATTATTAGGGGTGGGTCTGGGGCATGTCACCCCATACGGCAAATCCACCTCCGGGTGACCTTCGGGATGCCAGAGAACTTTAGGGTGGAGAACATCCTGTTCAACATTGCGGAGATCAGCCCCCCCCTCTTCATCCTCATCATCGACAGGCTAGCCCTGTACTGATTCATGGTTGTGTCCAAAAACGGCTACCTTGTCTTGAAGATGCAAACTCCGACCAGCGTCCTCAAGATCCATGAGGACCGCACTTGTCGATACCCTGCACACCAAGTATCACTTTGTACCAGAAGGAGACATGTTGAGTTACACCTTCTAGTGTTGTAGACTTCCAGAGGCAACACGTGGCCCACAAAGTCAGACCTGCCTCCCTCCTTAGACTAGCTCTAGCGCAGCCACGTGTCCCATAGTGCCGATCATGCCTCCCTTCTTAGGGTGGCTCTAGCGCTGCCACGTGTATAGTAGCTCCGGACCTGCCTCCACAACAAGGGAAGCTCCGGTGCTACCACTTGTCCAGTAGCTCCGGACCTACCTCACTACAAAGGGAAGCTCTGGAGCTGCCACGTGTCACATGTTCGGATCTATGTCTACAACAGGAAGACTACAAGATCTCCAACGGCGCGGACATTCAAGGGCTATCAATTGGTCATTATAAGACTTGGGTAATGCATCAATAATACCACATTAATGACATACGATCAGAGGACTATCAAGACCGATAGCGCTTCTATTAAGGCACATTATCACACTATTAACCCCACTTACCCGTAAATTTTGTATAAGTTGGTTATTATAGCCGGGGCCACCTGTCAGGCTACGACACATACTGTAACAACCAGTCCTTGCCATATAAAAGGACTGCGCTGCACGGTAGAACACAGGTCAGTCAGACTAGCTCACTAGCATACTCGCACAAAGCAATCCAATACACAAACACCCCGTGGAGTAGGATATTACGCTCAGGAGGCCTGAACCACATAAAACTCCTTGTGTCACCTTGCTCTTTGAAAGTTCATCTAGGCATCCCTTGTGGGTTTTGGTTGATTTATGACAAACAAATGAGATCCTAACCAAATTGTTGAGATGAGCGCAGGTTTTAATGAAAACATGGAGTAAGCACAAAAAGAAAGGAGAGTGAGGAATCAAGCTGGATAGAGCTTAAGAGATGAAAAGGATAATACTGGTGTGTGTGGAGTGTGTTGGAGAAACACATCCCAAGAGCTCAAGCACTTTTAATCACTCTCAGTGCACAAATTTATACAGGTCCGGACTAGTCCGATATACCCCGGACTAATATGATAATCCCTATGTTCAAAATCGGACAAGTTCTCCCAGTGCGGACTTGTCTGGCAAGTCCAGGTTTACACAGACTAGACTAGTCCGATATCACCATGGACTAGTCCGATATCTTTCTGACCAAGATCGGACTAGTCCTCCCCAGTGCGGACTAGTCCTCAACACTTCACAACTTTGCACGACATCGGACAAGTCCGATAATATTCGGACTAGTCCGATAACCTCTCTAACTAAAATTGGACAAGTCCTCCAAGTGCGGACTTGTCCCCGATTCACTAAGGTGTTCATCACATCCGGACTAGTCCGATAGTAACCAGACAAGTCCAAACTTTTCCAGAGCCCAAATCGGACTAGTCCGTCCTGGGCCGGACAAGTCCGATATTCCTGAGAACTTAGGGTTTCCTACCCGCCGCACACTGGACTAGTCCGTACTCCACCACGGACTAGTCTAGACTCTCGAAACCCTAACGGTAACTTTTGGAAACACCCTATAAATAGATGTGCACGGCCCTACTTTGTACTCTCTCGACCCCGCTGCGTCGTCACACCATCCAGGAGCTAAGAAAACACATCTCTCCATGCAATCAAACGCAAGAAAGATCAAATTCTTGAGTATTCACTTTGGATCAAAGGAGATACATGATTCCACTGGTTTGAGCTCTTGGGTTTGATTCTCTAACACACTTCTGTTGTTTCATTGTTGATCTTAAGAGTGTGTTCTTAGTGGTGTTTCATTTGTAATCTTGGGGAGCCTTAACTTGTGAGAAGGCCCCTTTAACTTGGTGATTTACCCATTGTCATAGTTGAAGATAATTGGCCTTCGTGGCGATTCAATGAGGTTAGGGTTGGTGAAGACCCGGTCCTTTCGTGGGCTCGTCAACATGGACGTAGGTTGCCTTTGTGGGAACAAAACCACGGGATAAAAATATTGTGTCTCCACTTTGTGCATATTGTTCTTACTTTTCATTGCTATCTAGGGTTTCACTTGATCTTGTTCACATTACGTTAAAACATTGAATATAAGGTTAACTTGTACAACATCCAGTTTCATAGAAATATTACACTCTAATTACAAGTATATTTCCCCTGCATAGAGTCTAGGATCGAGATTCGATCAAACTTGATCGATCTAGTCCACACGCACCGGACTAGTCCGCACTCTATCAGACTAATCCGATTTCCTGGTATTTGATCAAGTTGCTAAGTGTTGCAGGTTCCGACTAAAATTGAAAAAGGCCTATTCACCCCCTCTAGGCCTCATTCAATTGGTATCTGAGCAGGACTCTTCGCAAGAGACTAATCGCTCGAAGAGAACATGTCGGACAGGAAGGATGTGCACAAGAGTCTCAACCAAGAGAAGGTTGAAGATGAAAAAGCTCAAAAATTGGAGAAGTTCCTCGATGCCATTCAGGACTTCGAGGATGACGATGAGGAGATGCCTGAAATCAAGGCGCTCCTAAGGAAGAAAGCCATCTCCAAAGGGAAAGTGAAGATCGAGGACGAGAAGAAGAAGAAGGGGAGTAGTCACATCGACTACTCCCAATATCCTTTCAACTATGATCGTCTAAATTCTAACAATAGCCATTATTTGTCTATTCCTCTAGGAAAAGCCCCACACTTTGACGGCGATGATTACTCAATGTGGAGGCAAAACATGAAAATGCACTTAATCTCACTCAATCCCAGCTTGTGGCATGTTGTGTGTACAGGAATAGATATCCCGGACGATGATGAAGAGCTTACACCAAGCCAAGAGCAAGCAATTCATTGGAATGCTCAAGCTGCAGCAGTCATCACATCCTCACTATGTCGGGACAAGTTCACCAGGGTGGATGGACTCAAGATTGCAAAGGAAATCTGGGACACACTGCAAACTGCACATGAAGGCGATCGTCATGTGCGAGAGGCAAAGATCGAAATGATCGAAGGCGAATTGGGAAGATTCGCCATAGAAGAATATGAGTCGCCACAAGACATGTACAACTTGTTAAAGACTCTGTTGGTACCCTGCGTACCGGGTACCCCATGATACCGCGAGAAGTGCAAAAGAGTTCTGCCGTCAAGATTGAAGGCCTCCTCAGGCCCCACATGTCATATTACACCAGACCACATCCCTCATATGGGTAGCTCTGGAGACTGACATGTGTAATGTAAATCTGGAGGTAACCTCTCAACACAGGGGAGCTCCGCGATCAACATGTGTATAATGACTCTGGACCTAACCCACAGCAGAGGGAAGCTCCGGTGTTGACACGTGTACAGCGGTGCCAGAGCCACCTTCTCACAATGGAAAGCCCCGAAGCTGCCACGTGTGGACCCTCCGGATCTTCATCAACGTATACACTGGTAGATCTCCTTTAGCACGAACATTCAAGTGACAATCGAAGCGGCAGTCACAAGACTTGGTTACGTGTCGTCAATGTTGTATTAACGACACACGATCAGAACACCGTTAATAGAGGTAACACAACCATTAATGCACGTTATCACACTATTAACCATGCTTAATACCCGTAGATAGTGTATTAGGCAATTTAATACACAAGGACCACATGTCGGGCCATGTGAATGATGTAACGGTTAGTCCTTGGACTATAAAATGAGTGACCCGCATGATACAAAGGAGGAACTCCAGGCTGAGCCATAGACTACGCTTCCGAGTGATTCATAATACAACACACACACAATCTCGTAACCAGGCAGCCCGAACCACATAAATCTCTGGTTTCACCATCTTGATCTTGATCTCTGCGTGCCCCAACCGAAACAAGAACCTCCGCAGGATACACTTTAGTAGTACCGATGGAAGTGTCGTTGCTACACTTCGACATTTGGCGCGCCAGGAAGGGGGAGAGTCCCGAGATCTCAAGATGGTGAATTACGCCTCAGGATCCTCCAACGGCAATAGAGCTGAACAACTTGTTGGTGGCAATACCCTCAATGCACCACAACCAGTAGGTGCCATTGTTCCAGTAGGCACTATGGCACCACAACCACCATCTGTTCTGGCAAACAATACTGGGCAACAAGATGGTGCATCTACATCGATCACTGCATCGACAAACAACAACCCTGAGCATGCGCTCATTGCTGCGCGAGCTCTTCTACAACATCCACCGCCTCCATGAGCACCCCAGGGTGCTATGGAATAGTGGAGAGCTGATGTAGACCATTTGGTCGTAGCTGTAGCTGCTGGCATCAACAATCAAGGTCCTCCACCTTCGGGGCGAGCACCATCACAACGACGGACCTTGTCAGGACGACTTGGTCCACAAGTTTCGCAATAGAGGAGACGTGCTGCATCCTAGCAGGTGACCTCGTTGCCTCCCGAGGCACGACAAACTCACACCATCACCAGGATTCCAACTCATGACCTACGGTCGGAACTGGATCACCGTTACCGGCAGCAGGACGACCGCGTCCATATTGAGCGTGCTCGTGAGAGGCAAGAGGCTCGAGACAACCCAACTCCTCAGGGAGTGGGAAGAGGCTGTTCCGCTCTGGCCATGCATTTTTGCATGGTCAGGTGGCGACAGAAGTTCCGGCCTCACTTGGCGGAAAAATTCGACGGGACTGTCAACCCCGCCGAATTCCATTAAATCTACTCTGCTGCCATACTGGCAGTGGGGGGTGATGAGGCTGTGATGGCCAATTACTTCCCGGTGGCTTTAACTGGGACTGCAAGGTCCTGGCTCATGAGTCTTCCACCCGACTCCATTAATAGTTGGGCGGAGCTATGCCAACAATTCACTGCCAACTTCGGGAGTTCTTACACCTGGCCTGGCACTGAATTGGATCTGTTTGCTATAAAGCAAACATCAGGGGAATCACTGCGATCCTTCATCCAACGGTTTTCTTAGGTACGAAATACTATTCCTTCAAACTCGAGCTCTTCTGTTATCGTTGCATTCAGACAGGGTGTTTGAGATAAAAAGATGCTGGAGAAGCTAGCCATTAAAGAAGTCACCAGCGTCACGGAACTCTTCAGCCTAGCAGACGAATGTGTTAGATCTACAGAGGGCTGTGAAATGCACTCCAAGCCAGCTCTGGATGCTAACAAGAAGTCCTCCAAGACTGAAGTCACTACCTTCGATAGTGGAAAAAAGGAAAAGAAGCCCAACGGCAAGAATAAGCCATCGGTCGGTGCACCAGCCGCTGCAGCTGCTGCAGCACCGGGTGGCCGAGGGCCACGCCCCGAGAAACGACCTCGTCCTTCGATGGAAGACGGCAACATTTCAAAGGTATTGTGTTCGATTCACAAGACGGACAGAGACAACCTGGAAGAATGCCAGGAGGTCCAGAACCTTACCGAGCACTATAACAAGTGTCGGGAAGAAGCTCCTTTCCACAAGCGGGAAGGAAAACAAAAGTCGATGAAGCTCCGGCTGAGGAGGAGCTAGGATTCCAGGACAGCAAGAAGGTCCTGAAAGCTGTTTACAACACTGTCGACGATGACTCTGACGTTTCTGACAATGAGCGTCTGAAGACCCTAAACACCATCTATGGTGGTTCTTAGGACATCACCTCTCGCCGCATCCTCAAGACAATGTGGCGGGACATGGCCGTGGCAGCTCCCACTGCTAAGGTAGAGCCTCATCCGAAGTGGATGGATACCCCCATCATTTTTGATGCTTCGGACTGCCTTCAAAACATGATCGGGGCTGGTAAACTCCCGTTGATGGTGTCACCCACCATTAACAATATTCAAATCCACCATGTAATGGTGGACGGAGGTTCAGGGCAAAACCTCATAAGCTTCGAAGCTTTCGTTAAGCTTCAGCTCTGGCCTTTGGACCTTCGCCCATCCCGTCCTTTTTCTTGGGTAGGTCCGGGGACCATTACCCCTCTTGGTTCCATCACACTCCGAGTGACCTTCAGGACTCGGGAGAACTACAGAACTGAGAAGTTGCTCTTCAAAGTCGCGCAGATCAGTCTGCCGTTCAACGCCATTCTGGGCAGGCCAGCTTTGTACAAGTTTATGGTCGCCGCTCATTATGGTTACTTGGTATTGAAGATGCCAACACCTACAGGCATTCTCCGAATCTGCAGAGATTGCACCGCAGGAGATACTGCTTTAGAAGAACTCTATGCGCTTACCACAGCGCAAGAGGAAGCATCCGACAAGGACCCAGTTTTGAACCCTCTGAGCATTCGTCATAAAGGCTATACCTCTGCACCCCGTGTGCAACCAAGCGACGACACCGACATTCCCGTCAAAGTCGTCCAAATTGGTTCTGACACTGCTGAGACTACCCGTATATCAGAAGGTCTGAACAACAAATAGGAACTCACTCTCATCACTTTCCTCCGGGCTAATGTTGACATGTTTGCCTGGCAACCATCACAAATGCCTGGGATCCCTAGGGAGGTGATTGAGCATAATCTGAAGATTTACCCAGACGCACGCCTGTACACCAGAAGCCCCGAAAGCAATCAATCGAGCGACAAAACTTCATCCGACAGGAAATCAAGAAGTTGCTCGAAGATGGATTCATTTGGGAAGTTTTCCATCCAAAATGGCTGGCAAACCCAGTTGTTGTACCCAAGGCCAGTGGGAAGCTTCAGATGTGTATCGACTACACCACCTTGAATAAGGCATGTACAAAGGATCCATTTCCACTACCTAGAATAGATCAGATAGTGGACTCTAACTTCGGCTGTGAGCTATTGTGTTTCATAGATGCATATTCTGGATATCATCAAATCCAAATGTCTAAGGAAGATGAAGAGCATACTGCCTTCATAGCAGTAGATGGATTATACTATTATACTGCCGTGTCATTTGGTCTTAAAAATGCTGCTTCAACAATTGTGCAAGCTATGTACAAAACATTTGGAGAGCTAATTAGAGACTTGGTGGAGGTGTACGTTGATGACATCGTCATGAAGATCAAAAACAAGGAGTCACTCCTTGACAATTTACAAGCTGTCTTCGACAAGCTACGCACCACGCGCACCAAGCTAAACCTGGACAAGTGTGTCTTCGGGGTTAGCTCCGAGAAGCTTCTGGGTTTCTTGGTGACTCACCGAGGAATTGAAGAAAATACGGCGGAGATCAAGGCCATAGAAGATATGCGGCCCCCAGCCCGCATTAAGGATGTCCAGAAGTTAACTGGATGTCTAGCTGCACTCAGCCGGTTTATCTCAAGACCGGCAGAACAGGCACTATCATTCTTCAAACTCTCGAGGAAGTGCGGACAATTTCACTGGTTTGAAGAAGCAGAAAAGGCGTTTCAAGAGCTAAAATGCTCCTCACCACACTGCCGATTTTGGTAGCTCCCAATCCTGGTAAACCTTTACTGCTTTACATTTCGGCAACCACTGAAGTTGTCAGTATGGTCCTCGTCGCAGAAAGACTGGAGCCACATCCAGTCCAGGAACCCAGACCCCGGGAGGGTCCGGAATCACCTAAAGGCATGTCTGGGTCCCAGCCCCTAGACACGGAGCATCAAGACAAAATGCTAGGGGATCAACCTCATTTACCTGAGAAAGTTCATCTGGCCAACCAAGATGATCTGAATCATTCTAGCAAGATCCGGGTCGAACAAGAAGGAGTTTTGGACCCCTCCGGGAGGGTCCAACAAGCACAGCCTGAAGGTTCGGAACCCTCCATGAGGGTCTGGGTCGATGGAGAAGAAGCTCCGGGTCCTTCTAAAAAGGTCCGGACCATCCAACGCCCCGTGTACTTCATCAGCGAAGTCCTCCATGACGCCAAGACAAGATACATTGAGGTGCATAAGCTGCTTTACGCAGTTCTTATTGCCTCAAGGAAGCTTCATCACTACTTCAAGTCCACAAAATTTCAGTGGTAACTTCTTTTCCACTGCGTGCTATTTTGCATAACCCTAATTCTACTGGGAACATTGCAAAGTGGGCAGCAGAACTGGCCGAATTCGATCTAGAATTCGTGTCACGACAAGCAATCAAAAGTCAAGCCTTTGCTTACTTCGTGGTGGAGTGGACCCCCTCTCCATCAAACCCTGGCGGCCATAGTGAGCAGAAACCCGAACCCAAGGTTCTAATCTTCACCGAGCCTCACTGGACTCTCTACTTCGATGACTCCGTGCAAAAGCAGGGGGCCGGAGCTAGAATCTTTCTCCTGGCTCCGACTGGGGAGAAGGTAAAGTACATGGTCCACCTTGATTTCAAGGCGACCAATAACATGGCGGAGTATGAAGCTCTCATCTACGGACTCATGGTGGCACTATATTATGGTGTCAAACAACTGTTGGTGAAGGGAGATTCACAACTCATCATCAAAAAAGTCAATGGTAAATGCTCCCGCAACAATCCTCAACTAGATGCTTATCTCCTTGAAGTCTAGAGCCTTCAGAAGGACTTCAAAGTCCTAGATCTCCACCATGTTCAGTGTATTCACAACGCTGAAGCTGACGAACTCTTGACGAAAGCCTCAACTAGAGCTCCGGCTCCTGATGGAATCTTCGTTTGGAGGTTGTTAAAACCAATAGCTCAGCCCGCCGAACTGAGTGAAGGGGGTGAGACCAGCACCACGAAGCTGGCAGTCCCGGTGGCCCTGCTATCATGGTGTCCCCCAAGGGTCATAGGTGCTGTCGGAAGCTCCGAGCAACCCAACATGCAAGACTCAGAAGCTCAAGTAAGCTCCGATGCATGGATCTCAGAGATCCATAGCTACTTGAAAGACAATATCCTTCCTGAAGATAGTGTATCCACTGACCGGATTGTCAGATTGGCTAAAAGATACACGTTGGTACAAGGGGATCTCTATCGGCGCGGTGCCAATGGCATCCTAATGCGGTGCATTGCAAGGGAAGAAAGCCGCGAGCTCCTCGTGGAAATCGATGGAGGTGAGTGTGGGAACCATGCTTCTTCTTGCACATTGGTCGGTAAAGCCTTTCGGCATGGCTTTTATTGGCCTACCGCACTTCAGGATGCGGTTGAGCTAGTGAAAAATGTGAAGCGTGCCAGTTCCACACAAAACATATTCACACACCGGCTTAATAACTACAAATGATACCTCCTACATGGCCATTCGCTATGTGGGGCATGGACATCTTGGGACCTTTCTCAAAAGTCATCGGAGTTTACAGGTCCCTGTACGTCGCCATTGACAAGTTCACTAAGTGGCCGGAAGCAACTCCAGTTGTGACAATCAACAAGCAATCGGAAATCAAGTTCTTGATGTCCATTATATGCAGATTTGGAGTTCCAAAAAAAGTCATAACTGACAACAGAACTCAATTCACAAGTGCTGCGTTTCAAGAATATTGCGAAGACCTCGACATTCCACTCAGCTACGCTTTAGTAGCTCATCCAGCAAGCAATGGCCACGCCGAGAGAGCAAATGCGGAATCTTAAAAGGACTCAAGACACACAAATATGAGTGCCTGAAAAATCACGGAACCAACTTGATTGAGGAACTTCCGTCCACACTGTGGGCGAACAGGACAACTCCAAATCGGTCAACCGAAGAAACTCCATTCTTCCTGGTGTACAGAGCTGAAGCAGTCCTTTCTCCGCAGATCACCTTGGGGTCCCTCCGGGTCCAGACCTTCGATGAAGACACGCAGGACCGGCTCCGACGTGAAGACCTTGACCTCGTCGACGAGGGAAGGTGCCAAGCAGCTGTTCGGGATGCACATTATCGCCAAGTGCTCCGGTGCTATCATCAAAGTCATGTGTGCAACCGACAACTCGAGGAAGGCGATCTGGTGCTTCGGAAGATACTAAATCATGAAGGAATGAACAAACTTTCCCCCAGCTGAGAAGGTCCATTTCGAGTGATCAAAGTATCCCGTACCGGATGCGTTCACTTGGCAACTGAGGATGGGATTCCGCTTCCTAATCCTTGGAACATTGAGCACCTCCATAATTTTACTGCTTAGAATCACAGAGGTGAGTCTGTAACTACACATGATGTATGTTATAGAGTCAATAAACAGACAAGGGGTAAATCCTCCAGGAGAATATCCGGACCCCTCCGTGAGGGTCCGGAAAATTCAAGTAGACTTAATACAATCATTGCACTAAAAGTGTAACTACCTACCCTGGGTTAGTACAAGATGTATAGCACACTTAGCTTGGTCCCACACCCTAAGTGTTTTCTTGTCTCCCCTGTAATCCAGACCTATAATGAAAGACATTGTTGTGTAAAAACATACTCCACGTGCATTTATTTTTGTACACGGCTCGATCTATCAACTTATTGTTTTTTACCTTCTTATCTATAATGAAGTTGTGCAACATGCATTGTTGGTCTCTTTGGGTCTTAACATGCTGTATAGTCTACTTGCCTGAATGCCAAGCCAACATAGGTCCGGAGTGTGCTATTGACTTAGCCTGGTCCTGCACCCTAAGTACGCCACTCTACCTACACTCCAGCAGGTCTCAGTAGGGTGAGTACTAAAAAAGCATATGGGTCCGGAAGAGTTACATCAATATACTCGCTACCATATCGAGTTGCTTCGGAATAAAACTCAAGTAAGAAAAATAAGACACAAATGATTTATAGACAAGAGCACAAATTTTACTTTTTCCTTGTATTTAATGTGCAGGAAGAACATAAATTCAAAGTGGTGATGGTTGACGTCGGAGCTACTAAGATCCAACAACCCCTGGGGGGCCTAAATTCAACTTTTCATACGGCGACATCAGGAGCAACCAAGCTCCGATCGTCAACGTTTATATGTTGATACTGAGTACTGTCGGAGCTACCAAGGTCCGCCAATCCCAGGGGGCCTGCCGTTGACGCCTCAGAATTGAAGACTTCAGACCTAAAATCTACAAGTGCGATGTGTTCAAGCATCAATATACTTTCAAAATCTTTGGTACATGTACACACTTCAATTGTACACATGTAACAGGGGGCCAACAAGACAGATCACATTATATTGAAGACAAAAATAAAGTGAAGTTCATGGCAAAATGGATTTCATTAATTTGAAGCATTGGATTACAAAATTGGGATTACAGTAGAAGGCGAAAGGAAGAAGTCCTAGCTACTGGAGGATCTAAGTCCTGCGGAAGAATGTGGCAACTTTCTGGGCAACCTCTTGGACGCTGGCCTTGGCGGCGTCTTCCTCTTCAGCAATGGGACCTTCAAGCATAGGGTCCAGGGAGAGTTGGGTGTGTCGACTTACGTAACACGTCAGCACATATCCTGCAACGTTAGTAGCAAAAGACTTCCCCTCTGTCTTGAGCTGGTTTGCAATAACATCGCCCATCGCGTCGAGTTTGCCACCAGCACCATTGAGGGCCACCAACACTCGGTCCATGTCCAGCTCCGGGTTGTCCGGAAGTACGGGACTGAAGCCTAGTGGTGTCAGTGCGTCATTGGACCGCCCCAAGAATTCCCACACTTGAATGGACTCCGTCTCCTTCAAGCTCCGCAGCTCCTCCAATGACTTCCAGGCGGCCGCAAGCTCCGAACCTTCCCGAGCAAGGCGCTCGACCAATTTAGCATGTTGGTGCATACTCTCAGCAACTTGCTTCTCACAGTCAGTCAGCTCCGTCTCCCGGAGGTGGATGCGCTTCCGCCTTTCCGCCAATCCTTCTCCCTACCTTTCACCTTCCCTTCCCTGGTGGCAACGTTAGCCTCTCTTTTCGAGAGCTCATGCCCCAGTTTCCAGTACTTCTCTTTCTCTTCTTTGCTCCATAGATCCAGCTTTTTTGCTGCGATCTGCAAAATTCTGTTCACTCAGAGTCAACTTCTGGGTGACCTTTGCTTCCCTCTTCACAACATCCTCTTGCTGCTCAAGGAGCTTCTCTTCCCTCGCCTCCAGGTCCGCCCGGTGCTTTAGGAGAACCTCGTTCAATTCATTGAGGTTTCTGTGACGCTCATCAGCAGCATCACGCTTCTCCTTGGCTTGCTCAAGGATTTCCCTGGAGTTAGCGTCGAGCGCCCGGATGGCGGCTTCCTTCTCCTCAAGCAGCTTGTCCCAGTATTCTAACCGGGCCTTCTCCCTCTTTATCCACTCCTTCTGGTCAGCTAGCCTCGTCTGGGCAAGCCTGGTCTCAAAATGGAGTCTGTTGCGCCAACGCCTCAAGGTGTTGCGCTCCTCCTCCAGGGCTTTTCTCATGATTGAAGGCGAGTTGGACTTGTCGGAGATTGGATGAGGTGTTGTCTATGGACAACGCTAGAGGGATAGGCTCCGAACCTGCTGGGACCATCTCTGCAGGCTCTTGAGCGTTCTCCATTACAAAAATAGGGTCCCACTCTACAAGAGAGGACCTTTGAGCTTCTGCGGCACTGGGACCGCTCTCTGGGAGCCCTTCAGCAGTAGCAGAAGAGGAACCCACTGGAGGAACTCCCACCTCTGGAGCAGAAGTGGAAGGTGCTACCTCCGGGCTTTCAGTTGTTGGCTCCGAGGGTGGAGGACCCATTAATATTTCTTCGTGCTGCTTCGGCTCTGGCCGAGGCACCTCCGGGATAGCTACTTCCGGGGCAACGATCGGGGCTTCATCCGGTGCCCCTGCCACAACCGACTCAGACACCGGCGCGTTGGCCACTTCTGGTCCAATGACCAGAACTTCAAGCATTTCCGGCACAGCCACCGGATCTTCAACATCTTCTGGCCCAAGGGTTGGACCTTCAACCATATCTGGCTCAATAGCCAGGGCTTCAATTACCTCTAGCTCAGTGGCCAGGGCTTCGACGACTTCCGTCTCAAAGGCCGGAGCTTCTGGCATCTCTGGTGCTGGAGCATTAGCCTCCACCACTGTCGCCAGGGGTACATCTTCGACTTCTTCCCCGTGGTCCGGCGCTATCATGGGAGCTTCGGGCGAGGACTCCGAATCCAAGTCCACGACAGCTGGCGTCGAAGCTGTCACAACTTCCGCCACCACTTGAAGAGGAAGCTCGATGCTAGAAGCCGGAGCTTCGGCATGTGCAGCCCCAGTCACTGTGACAAGCGCCAAAGTTCCTGACCCCTTCTTCGACACCCTAGAAATAAAGGGAAGAGAAGATTAAAGACACATAAAAAATAAGACTAGCATTTTAAAGTGAGCAATCATTGCTTACCTAGGGATGCTACCACCCCAGTCGCCTCGGAACCTCTTCTTCTGAGGCCTGGAGCAAGAGCCCACCAAGTCTGGTGAGACAAATGCTTCAGACCTTAGTTGAGGGCCACTTGCAGCAGCCAGAGTCTTCTCGGCTGGAGCTTCTCTTGGCCGGGAAGAACTCCTGGATATGGAGCTTTTAGCCAGCACTGAGGCCGGGGTTGACTGCGCGAAGGTGACGCCTATTGAAGACGCCTGCATCGAAGAAGGTGCAGTCATAGAGGACCGACCCCGCCGGGGAGAAGGAGCCGTCGTAAAGGGAGCAACCCTGATAGACCTCCTGTCAGCATGCTTCAGCTTCCTCTTCCGACTGGAGGGTTCGCCTGGCTCATTGCCCTTGCCTTTGCCTGTGTCTTCAACACTCTAGCTCGGGGCAAAGGCAGACCCTCCTTCAGAAGCTCCGGGGATCACCACCCTGGAGGTCGGACGCCTTTCAACTTCACCAAGGTCGTCAAGCGCCGACATCTTCCTCCGGAGCTCTCTACTGAACTGCACCTCCATGTTCAGGAGGAGGAAAGCTGCCGACAGAACTAAGTCATCGCCGTCGACGTTTATCCCATGCTGGAATTTCTTGAGATGAAGCCTCAAAGCTTCGTCATCTAAGTTGGATTTCAGACCAGTTTCAATCCGGTCGTCATCCATCACACTGTTGAGGGCCCACGCGAGCTTCTCCCTCTTCCTCGGCGGAGCCCATCTGTTGACCAGGAAGTTGCAGAAGACCATCTAAGGAGTCACTCCACCCTCAACGCATTCGCGGATCCTGGTCAATACGGGGTTGAAGGCATCTAACAGCACCGTAACTACACTCCAAGTGTCGATGTCAATGTTGGGGAGGCCTTCGGGCAGCTCTAACTTCTCGTGCTCCTCCACTGTAATGATGATCCAATCTTTCTTCTAGTCATCCCATTTTCTGAAAGGAAATGACTTCAAGTATTTGAAGGGGCAGTTCTTGCGCTTCATAAAATAGTACAAGCCAAGAAGCTCAATCCCCTTGCCGGTGGTGTGGATGGTGAAGAAGGTGCGAAACAGCTCGATGTGGGGGGGAACACCCACCCACATCTCGCAAAAAGTGGACAAAAGTTGCCACTAGAAGAAGAGAATGGGGCCAAGATGATACAGCTGGAGACCATAAAAGTCTAGAAGCATCAAAAGAAAGGTAGAAAAAGGTGGGATCAATCCCACCATGTCGTACGCCGAGAAGTACACCATGTCGCCATTGCGCTCCTTCTTGAACGTGAGCTCGCCAGCATGGATCAGGTGGCTGAAGGAGTCAATGGACCACCCCATGTAGGTCCGGACCATCATCAAATCGTCCTTGCTCTTGAGGCGGCTCTTGGGAAGACCCAACTCCGTCACAACAAAGTGGAGCGAAGGAAGAGAAAGCTAGGTGAAGTTTGGGAGGCTTTGAGCTCAAGTTTGATTGATAGCATAAAGATTCCCCAAACCGCACATACTTTCCTTCTTAAGTAATCCTCCGTGATGCTTGGATGGAAACCGCAACTAGAGTGGGGTCACATTTCAAAAATCTACCTCTTCCATGATGAATGGGTCCAGGGCCGCCTCAACGAAGGGATAGAGGTTATTACCCCAAGCGAACTGTTGTCATGATGGGCGGCGGGACACCCAAAGACGGCACCCTGACAAGGCGCTCGGAACCGATACGATTTTTGTATCGGGAACTGACGACCTTCAATCGCGTGAGATCCACACTCAAAGATCTCATCTGCCACATTCATAAAAAGCCACGCGGTGATGGTTTAACCCTGGACCATCGTCCCAATGACACATTACGGGACTTTTGAAGCCTAAGCGTGAAAGATGGCCCCACCTTTGGTAGAATAACTTAACCAAAGGGTTTCTCCCAAAGGTGAGACCGGGGGCCACAGTTAGTACCGTGCGTACCGGGTACCCCATGATACCGCAAGAAGTTCAAAAGATTTTTGCCGTCAAGATTGAAGGCCTCCTCAGGCCCCACATGTCATATTACACCGGACCCACATCCCTCATATGGGTAGCTTCCGAGATTGACACATGTAATGTAAATCTGGAGGTAACCTCTCAACACAGGGAAGCTCCGCGATCAGCACGTGTATAATGACTCTGGACCTAACCCCCAGCAGAGGGAAGCTCCAGTGTTGACACGTGTACAACGGTGCCAGAGCCACCTTCTCACAATGGAAAGCTCCGAAGCTGCCACGTGTGGAGCCTCCGGATCTTCATCAACATATACACTGGTAGATCTCCTTCAGCACGAACATTCAAGTGACAATCGAAGCGGCAGTCACAAGACATGGTTACGTGTCGTCAATGTTGTTTTAACGACACACGATTAGAACACCGTTAATAGAGGTAACGCAACCATTAATGCACGTTATCACACTATTAACCATGCTTAATACCCGTAGATAGTGTATTAGGTAATTTAATACACCAGGGCCACATGTCGAGCCAGGTGAATGATGTAACGGTCAGTCCTTGGACTATAAAAGGACTGACCTGCACGATACAAAGGAGGAACTTTAGGCTGAGCCATAGACTACGCTTCTGAGTGATTCATAATACAACACACACACACAATCTGTGGAGTAGGGTATTACGCTCAGGCGGCCCGAACCACGTAAATCTCTGGTGTCGCCATCTGGATCTTGATCTCTGCGTGCCCCAACCGAAACAAGAACCTCCGCGGGCTACACTTTAGTAGTATCGGGGGAAGTGTCGTTGCTACACTTCGACAGACTCTCATCAACAAGGTTCGAGCATATGGAAGTAAAAATGGAATGATCACGAGGTCGTGAAAGCTCATTCTTAGAGCCTTCATGCCTCACAATGTTACCTTGTGCTCAATGATTAGAGAAAGCCCCGAGTACAAGAAAATGACCTCGGACGAATTGCTTGGAAAGATCATCAATTTCAAGATGATAGAGAAGCAAGCAAAACATGTCAAGGAGATTGCCGATCTCACCTTGGCAAAGAAGAAGGGGGTCGCCTTGAAGTCCACTTGCAAGCCCTTGTCAAAAGAAGCTCGAGAAGCTCAACAAGAAGAGGACAGCGATGACGAGAGCAGCAATATTGACGAAGAGGACATGATCCTCTTTATGAAGAGATTCAAGAGAATATGAAGAGAATACAAGGGCACAAATAAAGTGAAGGAAAACACAAAGAAAAATCATGACCGAAGTTGAGGCGGGCGTGCTATAACTGTGGTGAATGAGACCACTTTATAGTTGATTGCCCATATGAAGAAAACAAGAAGAAGACTAAGGAAACAAAGCCTCAACCCAAGAAATTCTTCAAGAAGAAGAAGCAAGCTCGACAAGCGCACCTAGGAAAGGAGTGGGATTCAAATGATGAGTCCTCATCCGAAGATGAAGAGGAGATTGCTAGCATAGCCATCGAGAAGACAACTAAGAAGTCCACCCTCTTCCCAACTCTCGGTGCATGGAAGGGCAACGACACTTGCCTCATGGCGAAGGAAGGTAAATGAAATGTAACAACAAAATCAATCTCTTCCCATTCATTTGATGTGATAGTGACAACTATAGTGATGATGAGGATATGCTAGTTGGCTTAGACAAGAAAACTGCTGCCAAAATGAAATTCTTGATGGATAAGCTTGTTGATAGGGAGGGGCTGATTGATCATCAAGAAGATATGATCATCCTCCAAAAGGAGGAGTATCTCAAGATCAATGAGCTCCTTGAACTTGAAAAGGAGCGAAGCAAATCACTTGAACTTGAGTTAGCTTCAAGCAAGGAAGCTTGTTTGAAGTTAAGCGACTCAAATGCAATCGTCAAGGAAGAACTTGTTCACTTAACCAAAGTTAACAAGATCCTTGAAGTGCAAGTTGATTCACTCAAACAAAGTGACCCTTCATCCTCTTCAAGCTCGCCTTCTCAACCCCTTAAAACTGAAACTACTTCTACTTGTGCATGTGGTAAAATTGACACTAGCTTGAAAGACTAGTCAACCTCTACCTAGGACAAGCATCCTTCCCAAAGTGGCATATTTGACAAGGAGAAGGTCAAATATGCACGTAGTGCATACTTGGCCACAAGACCTCCTAATGTCAAATATGGCATTGGGTATTCCTATGGTGAAAAGCAAAATGCTAGAAACCATAAGAATAACAAGGAACACATTGCCTTTGTGAGGGGAAACTCCTCTCAAGCTAGAAAGACTAATGATGTTAATAAGTCCAAGATAGTTAACACATATGAACCCCGGACTAGTCCAGTCCCTGTACGGACAAGTCCGGTCCTCCGGACAAGTCCAGTTTCCCGAACTAGTTCTATTCAACAACAACAACTATTGTTTAGAACTTTCGATTCATCATATGTTCTTATGAAAAGTTTTGGTAAAGTTTATGCTTATTATGTTGGGCCACGCGATGGGAACAACAAGTCTCATGTGTGGGTGCCCAAATCTCTTGTAACTAACCTCAAAGGACCCAAGCACGCTTGGGTACCTAAAACCAAGACATGATTTGAGTTTGCAGGCATTTTCCCCTGGTGGATCGAAATGGGTGCTAGACAGTGGATGCACCAACCATATGACCGGAGAAAGAATGATGTTCGTTGAGTATAAAGAAAATGAGGATCCAAGCGAGGGCATCTATTTTGGAGACAATAGTCAAGGAAGGGTGCTCGGTACCGGTAAAATTGCAATATCATCTTAACATACTCTTTCTCACGTTTTACATGTTGATTCCTTAGATTATAACCTGCTGTCCATATCTCAATTATGTGACAAAGGTTATAATTGCTTGTTTACTAATGAGGGTGTGACCGTCTCTAGAAGGAGTGATGACTCAGTTGCATTCAAGGGTTTGTTGAAGGGAAAACTTTATCTCGTTGACTTCAACAAAGATAAAGCAGAACTTGACACATGCTTGATTGCAAAGACCAACATGGGTTGGCTGTGGCATAGATGGCTAGCACATGTTGGTATGAGGAATATTCAAAAACTCCTTAAGGGCGATCACATCCGAGGTTTAAAGGATGTTGTTTTTGAGAAAAACAAGCCTTGTAACGCGTGCCAAGCCGAGAAGCAAGTAGGAGCACCTCATCCCGCGAAGAACATCCTGACTACAACAATACCACTTGAGCTACTTCACATGGACCTATTCGGTCCAATTGCTTACATAGGCATCGGCGGTAACAAATATGGATTAGTAATTGTTGATGACTTTTCGCGCATCACTTGGGTTTTCTTTTGGCATGATAATACAGAAACTCAAGGAACCCTCAAGAAGTTCTTCAAGCGTGCCCAAAATGATTTCTCATTGAATATCAAGAACATACGAAGCGACAATGGCACAGAGTTCAAGGACACTCAAGTTGAGGAGTACCTAGATGAAGAAGGGATAAAGCATGAGTTTTCAGCACCTTATTACCCTCAACAAAACGGAGTTGCCGAAAGGAATAACCAAACCCTCATAGAGATGGCGAGAACAATGCTCGATGAATACAAGACCTCGAATTGGTTTTGGGCGGAAGCGGTTAACACCGCTTGCCACGCCATAAACCGACTCTATCTTCATCGACTACTCAGGAAGACATCATATGAACTACTCACCGGTAACAAGCCCAATATTTTGTATTTTCGAGTTTTCAGTTCTAAGTGCTATATTTTGAACAAGAAGCCTAGGACTTCAAAGTTTGCTTCGAAGTCCGATGAAGGTTTCTTGCTTGGTTATGATTCGAACTCTTATGCCTATGTGATACCTATGTGTGCTGAATACATTGGCTTGTACTGAATACATTGGCTTTGATGATAAAAGTTCTGAAATTCTGCTAAAACACCTTTTTAGCAAAGTCCGACTGTAGCTCGGAGCTTCTGCAAGG
This sequence comes from Tuctoria greenei, assembly GCA_036927565.1. Taxonomy (NCBI): domain Eukaryota; kingdom Viridiplantae; phylum Streptophyta; class Magnoliopsida; order Poales; family Poaceae; genus Tuctoria; species Tuctoria greenei. Next base: position 52,923,396 of record JAYESD010000003.1, read on the forward strand.
TCTGACAATAGGTCCGACTTGCTTTGTCAAGGTTCGACATGTTTTTGGGAAGCTCCGGTGAGCTTTGTCTTTAGTTCCGGCATGTCTTTGGTAGCTCCGGCATGTTGTTGTTAAGCTTCGATAAGTTTTGATAGGTCCGACTTATGTTGGTAAGCTCCGACATGTTTTTCTAGCTCTAGCTTTTGTGTTGACTAGTTCCGACTAGCTTTGGTAAGCTCTGGCGCTAGGTTGTACTAGCTTTGGTAAGCTCTGGTGCTAGGTTGTACTAGCTTTGGTAGGCTCCAGCTCAAGCACCAGTTAGTTTTGGCAAGATTCGGAGCATGATTGCAATGTCCCTACTTTTACTGTGAAATGTCTCGAACTTGCTTTACATTGTTGGAAAGATTGCTTAGTATTCATTTACTAAGTTTTTGATGCATTTTAGTTGATATGGATGATATCTTTTTGCTATGTTTTGCAACATGCTTATGTGAAGTGCTCACGTAAGATGTCGTAGTTTCAGAACTAACGAGAGTCAAGTCGAGGACTTGTGCTCGGAAGTATTGGTTGTTTATTCATGTGCAGGTGTTGCTTGAGTTCAAGACATGGCTGGTGACAGGATCCATTGAACTAGTCTTAGGGAAAAGATGAGGTTCAACAACCAAGTTCAGGAGGAATTGTGGTTGAGTTGATCGGGAGGTTGTGCAGCATGTATGAATCAGGAACAATGCATATGAAGGTATTGTGGACGTCGTTGGAAGATGTTTTCATGTATGCAAGGAGTGCATGAACGTGGCTACATGGTTCCGAGGCGTGATGAAGAGATGTGGATGTAAAGAATTGGTCGGAAAGGTCCAGCTGACTAGGTTATGGACTCAAGCTGTGAGTGAGTCGGGTTTGACTCAAATATGGAAAGTTTTGAGTTGGTTACGATAGGATTTCGTGTATATCACGAATTTGAGTTGTTTTAGGAATTCAAAATACGTTCTTAAAGTGTTTGGAAGTCTTAAGATTGCTTCTATTTGCATATAGAAGAGTCCTAAGCAGTTATGGAAAGTTTCGATTTGTGAACGGAGTAGGATTAGAGTCCTGATTTGAGTTGAGTTGGCTTTCGAACTGGTTATATAGGCAAGGGAGGCCAGAGCTCGTAGGAGATGACTTTGAGGTTGTTCCTCTTGTGTTCTATTGAATAAAGATCGTAGTTTAAAGGAACTTTTGTGCTTTATTCGTCCGACTTGTTCCAGACAAGTTTTTCTCGTAGAGTTTTCTGCACAGCACTACCTTTCTTCGGTGGTTTTATCATAACTCGAGTTTTACAGATCCAATTGACGTGATTCTTTTTGGGTTGTCTTCACAACTTGATTATCTATCATCTATCAAAATTTCACGGTCATTGGATTTGTGGTTTCTGATCTACACGATTTTCTTTGCAGCACTCCAGAACTGTTTTTCTCGGGTAGGACAGATTGACCTTTGTTTGATATTTCAATCGTAACTTGAGTTTCTCTGGACAGATTGGAGTGATCCTTGTTGTGTCGTCTTCGTGACTTGATTCTCTCTGATATCTATCACTTTTGTCACGGTGAAACACATTTAGATTAGTCTCACATACGATTTCTTTAACAGATCGTTTTTCTGCCGAAGGGGTTGGGATTTTATTGTTTCCGCTGCGCAAGAATTTTTAATCTACCATTCACCCCCCTCTGGTAGCTTTTCACGTGCTCTTCGATCCTACAATTGGCATCAGAACCATGGTGCTCTAATCTTTGTTATTTGCACGTGTTTTGACTAATGATCATGGAGAAATACTCTGCAAAACCATGTGTCTTTAGTGGTATTGATTTTCAGGTTTGGAAGGCACGCATGGAAGCCTTTATCCAGGCTCAAGGCTTCACAATATGGGAGAAGGTATAGAAGACTTATGAAGTGTCGTCAAACGATCAAGTTACACCTACGAATCTGAGAGATGTCGACAACAATAACAAGGCTCAATACTTGATCATACAAGGATTAACTCAAAGCGACTTCGACCGTGTTGCACACCTCCGATCTGCATACGATGTGTAGAAAGCACTTTGTGACTACCATGAAGGATCCAACACGATCAAGGATGTAAGGAAAGACATGTTCAAGCAAGAATACATGCGCTTGGAGATGCAACCCGGTGAGTCTATTGATGACCTTTTGGCTCGCTTTAATAAAATACTCAGCAACTTGCGTAGTGTCAATGTTAATTTTTCAGATGCCGAAAATGCTAGGAAATTGTTAAGTGCACTAGATATGTCAATTCGGGAGATGAAATTCACATCTATTCATGAATCTATTGTCATGAGTACACTTACTTTAGATGTGCTATATTCCAAGTTAAAAAGTCATGAAAATGACATAATATCACGTAAGAACCCCAACAAGTCTATTGCTTTTGTTTCTCAACGTGACATGGTCAATCTTCATCTTGTGGTACACTTGCTTTGTTGTCCTCTCTAACCCTTGAACATATTGAGGAATTTCCAGAGGAGCTAGTACTTCTCTCTACTAGGTTCTCAAAAGCATTGCAAAATGTTAGAACTAGAAGGAGAGGAAGCTTCGGACCTCAACTATATTTCGAATGTGGTAAGACAGAACATTTTCATTCAGATTGCCCTAACCTTTCAGGTCCTACTTCCCGGGATGAAAAGCAAACAAGGACGAAGCACTCCTCTACAAATGATAAGAAGAAAAAGAAGGGTTTTACAGGACGTCAATTGGTGAGCAGTTTTATCTCCGCACTTCAAGAACTTGGCTCAAGCGATGTGGACATTGGAAGTGACGAAGATGAAGATGATTTGGCAAACTTGTGCTTCATGGCGGGCAAATCAAGATCAAGTACAGAGGATGCTGAACACAATAGCAACAATGAAGAGGTATGTCCTACTTGCGAAGAAATGTGTGATGCTATTTATCGTGCCACTATTATTGTTAAGAAAAAGGACAAAAAGCTTAGGGATAACCTTGAGTTAGAAATTGAAAAGAACAAAGAGCTTGCTGCACTTAATGATAAAAACTTGAAAGATGCTAGCTGTTCTACAATTGATTTGCATTGTTCTACTTGTGATGATCTTGATAAGAAACTACAAGATGCTACGAATGAAATTTCTATATTGAACAATGCTTTACGTTCTCATGAAGTTAAATTTTGTTCGAATTGCAAATTAAAAGGAAAAACTTTATGTGAAAATTGCCTTGATCTGTCCAATAAACTTGATAACATGCATAGGACATTAGATCAGTTTTGTAATGGGAGTAAGAACCTAAACTTGCTGATGAATTCTTCCAAGTCTTGCAATGATAAAACTGGTTTAGGTTTTGATTCTCATGCTCATGCTAAGGCACATCCACCTAAAATTGTAAAGTCATTAGGAAGTGGTTTGATTCAAACAGTTCCTAAACAAAAGAGAAGTGGTTTTCAAATCTGCAGGAGTGTTGTCTCATTCGGTTTCAAATAAAAATGTTGCTTGCTCATCTAGACATGAACACAAAGTTAAATTTCATTGTATCTACTATTGTAGAGATGGTCATGTCGTAGATTTTTGTTATAGACTAGCTAAACAACAGAAAAAGGAAAGAATGATTGCTAGATCTCAAAACTTTCATGCAAAATTTGCTACACATGCTAAATCGAATGATAGGAACATGCAACCTGCTGTAATGAGTCGAAAACATAAAAAGTTTGCTCCCAAACCTACTGTTTATCGTGCTACACATGCAACACCTCATAAGTCAGTAGTTGGGCACAAAAATCCTCAAGCTTTGACTCATAAACCTGCTGTTTTGTCTCAGCTTTGGCGTGTTTTTCCTGCTGCACGTCGTGTCACTCAGTACTGGATTCCTAAATGCCTTTTGACTAACCCCAGTATTGAGTCATCGACGTATTGTGCTTCTATGTAGGTTACACGCTTGAGGAAGAACATTTGGATTGGGGATTCAGGTTGCTCATGCCACATGACTGGTAACAAAGAATGGTTCTCCTCCCTCTCTTTTGTGTCACGTGTAGAGAATGTTACTTTTGCGGATAATTCTTCAACTCGTATAACTGCTAAGTGTTCGGTTAGAGTAAATGATCACTACACTTTGAAGGATGTGGCACTTGTCAAAAATTTGAAATACAACTTGCTCTCTGTTTCACAATTGCTAGATGAAAATCTGGAAACTATTTTCAATAAAAACTACTGCAAAGTTGTAGGTTCAAATAGTGAGCTTATTTTTAAGATGTCACGGTTTGGAAGAGTTTTCAAAGCTGATTTTGATATGTCTTTCTCTAAGCATAGGTGTCTAGTTGCTAATGATTCAAAGGACTTATATTTTTGGCATTGTAGACTTGGTCACATAGGCTTTGATCATCTAACGCGTGTTAGTGCTCTTGATCGCATACGTGGGTTGCCTAAGCTTAAAGGCAACAAAGAAATTGTGTGCTCTTCTTGTAGACATGCTAAGATGGTTGCAGGTTCACATACTCCTCTCACAATGATCATGACAACTGAACCAAGTCAACTTTTGCACCTTGACACTGTAGGACCTTCACGTGTTCAATCCTTCGGAGGTAAATGGTACGTTATTGTTATTGTTGATGATTATTCTAGATACTCTTGGGTTTACTTTATGGCATCTAAGAATGAAGTTTTTAGTCACTTTAGAACTTTATTTCTTAGATTATCAATTGATCACCCAGGATCTTTAAAAGCAATTAGAATTGATAACGGAACCGAATTTAAAAAATCAATCTTTTGATCACTTTTGTGCTGAAAATGGAATAGATCATCAATTTTCTTCACCATATGTACCTCAACAAAACAGTGTTGTAGAAACAAAGAACAGAACCTTAGTTGAGATGGCTAGGACTATGCTTGATGAATATCAAACTCCTAGGAAATTTTGGGCTGATACGATTGCAACCGCCTGTTATGTCTCAAATCGTGTTTTCTTGCGCGCTAAGCTAGGTAAAACACCATATGAGCTCCGGTTTGGACATAGGTCTAGTGTTACACATTTTCGGGTCTTTGGTTGCAAATGCTTTGTTAAGAAACATGGTAATCTTGATAAATTTGAACCTAGATCCATTGATGGCATGTTTCTTGGTTATCCATCTCATACTAGAGGCTACCGTGTGCTTTTACTTGACACTAACAAAATTGTGGAGACTTGTGAGGTGTCTTTTGATGAAGATAGCACAAGTACTAGCTCAAACATTGCAGGTTCGGATCCATATCTGCAGGGGTAGAGCTTTTTCGTTGAAGATGAGGAAGAAGTGGTGTTGCTGCCCGAAAATTCAGCAGCTAATGACATTGTTCCAGCTCCTGATTTTGATTCATAGCCAGCACCGACAACCACCATTGCTGGTCCAGATCCTCCTCAAGTCACAAGCTCATTGATTTGTGATGAACATGAACAAGAAGAAGATTGTGAAGTGTCCACTTCCCACCGGGTTCTCAAAAGTCATCCTCCACAACAGATTATTGGAAGCTTGCACGAACGAGTCACACGGTCCAGCTATGATGAGTTCAGAATTTGAGATGAGTATGATGGGAGAACTCACGTACTTTTTGTGGCTGCAAATCAAGCAAACCAAGGAGGGTATGCATCAAACGAAGTATACAAAAGACATCCTAAAGCGCTTCAACATGGACAAAAGCAAGCCTCTTCGGACACTAATGGGAACAGCAACAATACTTGAACTTGATGAAGATGGTGAACCCATGGATCAAAAAGAATATAGAAGCATGATCAGATCACTTTTGTACCTCACGACATCAAGACTGGACATACAATTCAGTGTATGTCTTTGTGCACGGTTTCAAGCCTCCCCACGTGCTTCACATCGTCAAGCCGTCAAAAGGATTCTCAGGTACTTACATGGAACTCAAGAATTTGATATTTTTCTTCCTTCTTCGTCAACCGTTACTTTGAAAGCTTTTTTGGATGCTGATTTTGGGTGTTGTAGGATTGATAGGAAAAGTACTTCTGGTGCTTATCATTTTCTTGGTAATTCACTTGTTACTTGGTCCTCTAGAAAACAAAACTCAGTTGCAGAATCCACGTCTGAATCTGAATATGTAGCTGCTGCTAGTGCTTGCTCACAAATTCTTTGGATTGTTCAAACACTTAAGGACTATGGGGTTGATCTAGATAGTGTTCCACTGTTTTGTGATAACACTAGTGCCATTTGCAGTGCTAAAAACCCCGTGCAACATTCTAGAACTAAGCACATTGACATTAGGTATCACTTTCTCCGTGATAATGTTGAAAAAGGAAACATTGTGCTTCACTACGTAGATACCAAACAACAATTGGCTGACATTTTTACAAAAGCTTTGGATTTCACTCGTTTTTGTTTTATTCGTAGTGAAATAGGGGTTATGCATCCTCATGGCTTACATTGATGGGGAGTTTTGAAACTTGAGAAGTTTATGTGTGAATTTGAAATTAAAATAATATGAGCATAGTATTTCATACATATATGACTTTGTGATTCCTTTTACATGCTGAAAGTTCTTACTACATTACTCGTGTTATATATTTTGTAGTTTTTGCCATGTCTAGTAATTGGAATAATTACTTACACTAAACCTGGTCATGGTAGAACTTTCTTGCTGTTTTAAACTTGTTGCATGCTCACAAGTGCTTTTAATAATGAAAAATTAATCAATCAACTATTCACATGTTGAGCTCTTATGATCAAATAAAAATGAGAAAAGATCAAGAGAATATGCATGCATCGCACTTCTTCTTTTGAGATGGCTTATCATTGCACTTAGATATGAACTTGGAAGAAGTTGTGTATGACTAAAACCATGTCCTTAAGCTTTTGATTGTCAAGTGACATAGGCTTGGCTTGGTTGGTTAGAATAAGGCAGATGCGCATATAATCTCTTGCAAATATCATATGATCTAAATTTATGCTTTGAAAAATAATAAAATGAAGCAACAAGTGACGTGCTTTCTGGTTTTGAAATAGTTAAGTTTGTGAGATCTTGACTTGCTAAATTGGAAATTACATTTGATCTCTAGCATGGTTTACATTACTTTATGTATTTCATTGATGTGATAGTGTAAGTTACTTGATAGTATGACATGGATGAGCTTTGTTTTATATGTATATATTATAATATGCTCATAACAATTAAAATTTGTCTTATAAACCTTGCTAAATATATTGTCAAAGGGGGAGAGATAATATGTGAATTTTTAAAGATAACTATGCAAGGGGGAGAATTTGATTATACATTGCACATGTTCACAAATTGTTTTGGCACGATTCTTCTCAGGGGGAGAATTTGTTTTTCTTCTCATTTTATTTCTGTTTTACAAAGGGGGAGAAATTGTTTTCAAACTTTTTATGTGAATAAGCCAATGTTCGAATTTTAAGTGGTGTTGCCAATGCATTCATCAAGGGGGAGATTGTGAGACCTATGTGTGCTGAATACATTGGCTTGTACTGAATACATTGGCTTTGATGATAAAAATTCTGAAATTCTGCTAAAACACCTTTTTAGCAAAGTCCGACTCTAGCTCTGAGCTTCTGCAAGGTCTGACAATAGGTCCGACTTGCTTTGTCAAGGTTCGACTTGTTTTTGGGAAGCTCCGGTGAGCTTTGTCTTTAGTTCCGGCATGTCTTTGATAGCTCTGGCATGTTGTTGTTAAGCTTCGATATGTTTTGATAGGTCCGACTTATGTTGGTTAGCTCCGACATGTTTTTCTAGATCCGACTTTTGGGTTGACTAGTTTTGACTAGCTTTGGTAAGCTCCAGCGCTAGGTTGTACTAGCTTTGGTAAGCTCCGGCGCTAGGTTGTACTAGCTTTGGTAAGCTCCAGCTCAAGCTCCGGTTAGTTTTGGCAAGATTTAGAGCTTGATCGCAATGTTCCTGCTTTTACTGTGAAATGTCTCGAACTTGCTTTACATTGTTGGAAAGATTGCTTAGTATTCATTTACTAAGTTTTTGATGCGTTTTGGTTGATATGGATGATGTCGTTTTTGCTATGTTTTGCAACATGCTTTTGTGAAGTGCTCACGTAAGATGTTGTAGTTTCGGAACTAACGAGAGTCAAGTCGAGGACTTGTGCTCGGAAGTATTGGTTGTTTATTCATGTGCAGGTGTTGCTAGAGTTCCAGACATGGCTGGTGACGGGATCCATTGAACTAGTCTTAGGGAAAAGATGAGGTTCAACAACCAAGATCGGGAGGAATTATGGTTGAGTTGATCGGGAGGTTGTGCAGCATGTATGAATCAAGAACAATGCATATGAAGGTATTGTGGACATCGTTGGAAGATGTTTGCACGTATGCAAGGAGTGCTGGATGTGGCTACATGGTTCCGATGCGTGTTGAAGAGATGTGGACGTAAAGAATTGGTCAGAAAGGTCCAACCGACTAGGTTATGGACTCAAGCTGCGGTTGAGTCGGGTTTGACTCAAATATGGAAAGTTTTGAGTTGGTTATGATAGGATTTCGTGTGGGTCATGAATTTGAGTTGCTTTAGGAATGTGGAATACGTTTCTAAGGTGTTTGGAAGTCTTAAGATTGCTTCTATCTGCGTATAGAAGAGTCCTAAACAGTTATGGAAAGTTTTGATTCGTGAACGGAGTAGGATTAGAGTCCTGATTTGAGTTGAGTTGGCTTTCGAGCTGGTTGATGAGGACATCTCTCCTTTGCATACAATGCAAGGACCAATCACTAGAGCACGTGCGCGACAATTGGATCTCCAGGTACGTTCTAACCTTGTCAATTGTTTTTTAGAACTTACGCTTGTTTCTATGCATATTTTATTGATTAGGAACAATGGAGAGGAACAGCAAGGGCTTGGACGAGTCCAACGAGTCAAGGAGGAGGAGATAGGATGTGCACACCAAGGAGGAGTCCAAGTCCAACTCGACTTCGATTCCACCTCGGGTTCCAGGAGCTGCCTTCATCAAAATTGACGCTCGGACACATACTGAGTCAGATTTGGACGTTCTATATATGGTTGGAACCGTGATTTCATAAAGCTTCCAATGGAACCATCCCAACCTCAAAATTTCTTCTAAGTTATCGGGAATCATCGAAACAAGTGGGCGTCCAGATTTTGTCCGGTGCTGTGCCACCGTCTTTTGGGCTGCTGGCTTGTGTATTGTGTGGAAGCCCATTAGGGTTGCGTCCAGGGGTCTTGCACGCCCCTAAACTCCTATCTATGCAGCAGACATCACCACATTAGGGTTGGGTTTTGCTTAGATACAATCTGTCATTGAACAGTGTCACCGACCATCGGTTGTGAGACCCCAATTTCGTGATCAATTCAGTTTTGATTGCAACTTCTCTGTTCTTGCTTGTGTTCTTGATTGCGCTTGCAGGGATAAGCCTTCATGTCGAGGTCATTCATGTGACACGGGTGATAACCAATGGAGCAGTGGTGTAGTGATTGTGGGGTTTCGTTCGTTCGGAGCCTTGGATCATCAAAGTCGAGATCTCCACCCAATCAAGTTTACCATACCTCTCGGAAGATCGGGACTCATCCTCCTATCAATTGGTATCAGATTTCCAGGTTCACCATGAGGTATACTTGTGTGCCCTTTAGATTTATTTCGTTTCAGTCCTATCATCCACAAAAAGCCAGAAAAAAAATCTTTACTTTCCCTGACCTACAACCCCCGCTCAGCCTTTTGCACAATTTAGTTTCAGAGTCCGTAGTTCTGAGTTCGTGTCCTAGGTTGAGTCTGGTTGCTGGTTTAGATTTGTTTTGGTTCAGTTTTGTTTCTTCCATCTGCTGCCATCTACAAAAAATCAATCTACAAAAAATTCCATCCACTGATTTGTTTCTGTTGCAGTTTCCACTACCACCAAAACCTGATTCGGGGTATCCTCCTTAAAATGGGCATAAATTTTCGCTCGAAACTCCGATTATGGCACATTTTTTCCCAGAAAGGTCTCGAAAAAATCAACATACGATACACCTGCTACGCCGGTCACGGCATTTTCAAAAAAATTAAAAAAAAAATAAGAAGTCCCTTGTTTCAAACTCCAAAGTTTCAACACTAGTTTTTCCAATCGCTCCTGAATTTGTACCGATCACATCTTTCATCGGTTTGAGCTAATACTTGGTTCTGTTTCTATTTTTGTGCCCCTGGTTGAGAAAAAAAATATGAAAAAATAAAGAGAAAAAAGATTTTGATTTCTACTAGTGTTTAAAGACAAAAACAGGAGGCTAAGGGGTTTTCTAGTTGCGCTGTTTCTGTGTGAGTGCTGGATACTTGCTGATATTGTTCTTGTTGTTCATCATCATTCATCATTTTCCTTGCTTGTTACCACTACTATTCTAATACATTCTTAGACCAGCAACTAGGTGAAATTCTTTGGACACTTATTCAGTGTTGGTATCTGTTACTAACTTGTGTGCCACATACATATAGTGCATTTCAGCCTCCCAAGCTCCACCTTCTCTCAAGCAGAATAGGTAACCTCTGCAATCATACCCACTCTCTGCTTGCTTTCACACCGATCACTGTTGGCCACCTGCAGTGCTGGTAAGAAACTTGTAAGAGCGGGGTAAGACGCATCTTACTGATCGAATTTCCACTTCCACTTCAGAGAGCGTAGTAATAGGGTTGTTCACAATCTTTTTGTCTTCGTTTCTTTTTTGTACTAACAATGACAGGAAAGAAGCCTATGGATAAGACCTCTGGTTATACACCTCCGGATGATGATGAGTGCATGTCCCATATGGAACTAAGGGACATGATGCGGGCGATGACCGAAGCTTTCAACAATTACCAGACCACTACAACAGCCACCTTTCAGAGGCTCCATACAAGTGTTGCTGGTCTGACCACACGGTTGGACGAGATGGAGACTCGTCTTCCCCAACAAGCTACACCCTCTATCATCCTTGATGCTGATGCACATGCTCACTACGACACAGAGGATGACTTCAATAATAATGAGGTTGATGCACAACAGCGCTGTCGCCCTCGACGAAATCGTCAAGGTATGGGAGGTAGATCTCGTCCTCATGTTCCTGAACAAGATAATGATCCTTACGCTAAGATTAAGTTTTCTATTCCACCATTTTATGGATCTTATGATTCTGAGACTTACTTGGATTGGGAGATGACAGTAGAACAAAAATTTTGCTCTCATCGTGTTCCTGAGCAACGTAGAGTTAGACAAGCCACTAGTGAGTTTAAAGATTTTGCTATAATTTGGTGGAATGAACTTGTCAATACACGTAATGCACCACAGACATGGGCTGCATTAAAAGAAGAGTTGCGCGCTAGGTTTGTTCCTCCTTCATATAGACATGATCTTCTTAAGAAATTGCAACACTTTGATCCGGGTGACATGACTGTCCAAGAGTACTACCGATAGTTGCAGAAAGGTATGCTTCGTTGTGGGGTAGTTGAGGATCAGGAAGACCAAATTGTTAGGTTTTATGGGGGTTTGCGGCGTGAGATCCAGGACATAGTTGACTACAAGGAATATCATTCTATTCAACGTTTATTTCAACTTGCTATGTCAGCAGAAAAAGAAGTGCAAGGTTGCCAACAGCGGTGGCAGAACAACACCTTCACGCCAAGACAACTTCCGGTGCCATCCAAAGCAGCGTCCTCCTCGAGCGTACGTGCTTCTACACCACCCTCCACCGGTGTTGTACACAACAGCACCACACCTTCTACATCACGGGGACAAGATAACAACAAGTCGCAAATGCCTCCAGGCATTGCAGCAAAGCTGGCTACACCCAACGCTTCGACAAGTCGCACCTTCGACATCAAGTGCCACCGCTGCCAGGGACTTGGCCATATGCAACGATATTGCCCCAGCAAACTGGCGATCATTGCCACTGCTGGTGGTGGGTATGTTAGTGTTTCTGATATTGAAGATGAAAATATTATTGCAACTAACATTTCAGGTTTGGATGATGGTGCTGAGGAGGTTCTTGGTACATCTGCGACCAACAACTATAGGACTTTGATTGTGCAGTGAGCTTTGAGTGCCACGGTTCGAGAGGACGACAACTGCCAACGTCACAACCTTTTCAACATGTTTCTCGTCGTCAAGGACTGCTGTGTACATACCATCATTGATGGTGGTAGCTACAACAATTTGGTGAATGTTGAAGTGGTCAAGAAGCTTGGCTTGACCACACGGGAGCATCCCCACCCTTATCACATTCAATGGTTTAACAACAATAGTAAGGTAAAGGTAACACAAACAGCAAGGATATATTTTTCCATTGGTTCTTATCATGATTTTGCTGATTTTGATGTGGTACCTTTGTATGCTTGCTCTCTTTTGTTGGGACGTCCTTGGGAGTTTGATACTGATGCTATTCACCATGGTCGATCTAATAAGTATACTCTCATGCATAAGGGCAAGAAAATTGTGTTGCTTCCTATGAGTCCCACTGAAATTGTGCAATTTGAGCAGGAGAAAAAGAATAATGCTAAGCAAAAGGGTGTTTTCAATTCTGAAATTCAGCAACCTATTAAGTTGAAAAATCCTATTTTGCTTGCAACTAAATCTGATCTTGATGATTTATATTCCTTTAATGGAACTTGCTATGCTTTAGTCTACCATTCACCCCCCTCTGATAGCTTTTCACGTGCTCTTCGATCCTACAGCCTATCGTGTCTTCAACAAGACCTCCAGACTTGTTGAAGTAGCACGTGACATAGTGTTCGATGAAACTAACGGCTCTCAAGAAGATCAAGTTGATCCATGTGTGCTAGATATTGAAGAAGTGAGAAGAATGTCACTGGGCAATGTTCGACCACAAGCGCCACCTCCAAATGCGAATGAAGAAGATGAACCACAAGTGGAGTTAAACGATCAAGGGGGAGCTTCCACACATGATCAACATCAAGAAGACAAAGATGATCAACAAGTAAATGAGGGCAACCATCTAGGGGGAGAAGAAGATGACCATGAAGATTCAACACCTCAAGTGCCACATCCAAGAGTACACCAATGCGTCCAGAGAGATCACCCAATCAACAACAAAATCGGTGATATCCAAAAGGGAGTAACAACTAGATCTCGCATAGCTACTTTTTGTGAACATTACTCCTTTGTATCCTTTTTGGAACCGCGCAGGATTGAGGATGCATTGAATGATCTGGATTGGGTGGTGGCGATGCAAGAAGAACTTAACCAATTTAATCGGAACGAAGTGTGGGAACTCGTCGAAAGACCCAAGTTCAACGTCGTCGGCACCAAATGGGTCTTCCGCTACGAGCAAGACGAACACGGGGTGGTGACAAGGAACTAGGTACGACTTGTGGCCAAAGGGTATTTACAAGTCGAAGGTTTGGATTTCAATGAAACCTTTGCTCCTGTAGCTAGGCTTGAATCTATTAGAATATTACTTTCATATGCTACTCACCATGATTTCAAGCTTTATCAAATGGATGTGAAAAGCGCCTTCCTCAACGGACCAATCAAGGTGGAGGTGTATGTGGAGCAACCCCCCCGGATTTGAAGATGAAGAGTTCCCCGACCACATCTTTGAATTGCGTAAGGATCTCTACGGCCTCAAACAATCTCCTAGAGCTTGGTATGAATGTCTTAGAGATTTCTTAATTGAAAATGGTTTTAAGATTGGTAAAGCAGATTATATGATATTCACAAAGCACTTTGACAATGATCTTTTTATTTGTCAAAATTATGTAGATGACATTATCTTTGGTTCAACTAACAAATCCTTTTGTGAAGAATTTAGTAAGATCATGACAGATAGGTTCGAGATGTCTATGATGGGAGAACTAAAATACTTCTTTGGATTCCAAGTGAGGCAACAAAACGAAGGGACATTCATAAGCCAAACCAAGTATACTCAAGACATACTCATGAAGTCTGGAATGGACAAGGCGAAGCCTATAAAGACTCCCATGGCGACGAATGGTCACTTGGATCTCAATGAAGATGGACCAAACATTGATGAAAAGGTATATCGCTCCATGATTGGATCCCTACTTTACTTATGTGCATCTAGGCCAGACATTATGTTGAGTGTATGTTTGTGTGCAAGGTTTCAAGCAAACCCAAAAGAGTGTCATTTGACAGTCGTTAAGAGGATCTTGCAGTATTTAGTTCATACACCCAACCTAGGCCTTTGGTATCCTAAAGGTTTCAAGTTCAATCTCATTGGATACTCTGATGCAGATTATGCCGGATGCAAAGTAGATAGAAAAAACACCTCCGGTACATGCCAATTTCTAGGTAGATCCCTAGTTTCTTGGTCCTCCAAGAAACAAAACTCCATTGCCTTATCCATGGCCGAAGCGGAGTATGTTGCAGCTGCGAGTTGTTGTGCGCAACTCCTTTGGATGTGACAAACTCTAAGGGATTACGAATATAATATGAGCCGTATTCCACTCCTTTGTGATAATGAGGGTGCCATTAAGATTGCCCATAACCCTGCTGAGCACTCTAGGACCAAACATATAGACATCTGGCACCACTTTTTGAGAGACCACTCAATGAAAAGAGACATAGCCATTTCCCATGTCAACACCGAAAAACAACTAGCCGATATATTCACCAAGCCACTTGATGAAAAACGTTTTTGCGAGCTCCGGAATGAACTAAACATCCTTGATGCTCGGAATGTGGCTTGAAAACTTGCATATCTGTATGGCCTCTTCAAAATATGTTGTTTGTGTCACGAAAATAATTTCTCTAAATTTTCTTGGAAAAACTATTTCAACTTCTTGATCTTGGTGAATTATGGTCATTGCTTGATTGTTGTATGTTTACTGATCATATTCATCAAGATTATCTGATTGTTTTAGCCCCTATTCATCTCTATAAGAACCTTCGAATATATACGAATGGGCTAAACATATTTGTTCTGGTGACCATGGACTAGTCCCTTGTTATCCAGACTAGTCCACACACTGCAGACTAGTCCACAGAGGTCCTATAGTCCAGACTAGTATAGTTGACCACGGGCTAGTCCGATTTTTCGTCTCCATAACCCTAGACGCCGCCAAAACCTGATCTCCTTCACCCTCACAACCCACCTAACATTCTCTATCCTTGCTCGAGTGCTCCCAAGGCGCTTTCCTTCATTCTCCATCAAATCCCTCCGAGTTTGGGTGGAAATCGATCTCCATTGCATAGGGATTGAAGCCTGCGTCCAAGGCCAAGGATGCAGCTGGCCCTAGCTTGGCGGCTTCTCGCCAAGCTAAGGGCAAGGGAAAGGGAATCGCCTCGGGCCCAATCGGCCCCCTCAATATGGAAGCTCCAAGGCAGGGGACCAGGGATCCCTCCGAGGAGAAGTTTAATGGCAAGGGAAGCGATATGGCAGGGGACCAGGGACCCAAGAAGGCAACTGATGCCAGGTTTTGGAGCAACTTTCACGCAGATTTCTACAGCTATGTGTACCTCACCAAGAAGACCCCAGTTGTCCATAGACAGTGGATTGTCTGGAGTCATTTTGAAAAGAAGAGATGTGGTGCCTTTGATCAAGTGGTGGAGGTTGCAGCTAGGCATGGACTGAATGACCTGTTTGCCTTCCGATATAACTGGAATGATGAGATTATTGCTCAGTTCTATGCCACATGCTTCTTTGCTAGTGATGAGTTCGAAAGGGTGACTTGGATGACTCATGGATCCAAGTACACTATTACTTATGATGATTTTGCAAGACTCCTTCACCTAGAAGACACCGACAACAATGAGCTTACTATCCACAACATCGGTGTCTTGGGATAAGATAAGATGGACTTTCTCTATGATACTAGCCTGAAGTACACCCCTCCCTCGATCAAGAACATGATGCCCTTCTTCATGGTTCTTAATGGGGTGCTGAGGAAGATCACAACACCAAAAGATGGGGATGCATGATGTGTGCAAGTGTACTTGAGGACCCTAATGAAGGTGATTAGCAAGAGCCGAAAGTTTTGATGTCTTTGACTATATCTGGAATGATATGGTCAACAGCTCCTGCACACCGAACAGATCATGTGGCTATACCCCCTACTTGATGTTCATGATTGAGAAAGTCACGTGGATCGAGTTCGTGAAGGATGTGGAGCACACTCCTTTGATGTAACACCCTCAATTTTTGCATCATGCATTGCATACATGTTCATGTATTAAACATTAGTAGAATAAAGAAAAAATAATAAAACATAAAACATACATATACAAGATATGTGTAGCAAAAGAAGAAAAAGAAAATAATAATGTAAAACATGTATTAGAGAACAAATATAAAAATAATAAAATATATATAGAAAAAATTATTTGAAACCTAAAGAAAGAAAGAAAAAAAAAGATTCTGGAAACTTCCGGGCAAACAGTGCCCGGGTGCACCGAGCCGGTGCCAGGCCGCCGCCCGCGCCCGTAGACGAGTCAGCCGTGACCAAGACAGTCTCTGGACCGCTACCTCACCGCCTATATAAACGACCGAGGCTCCATAGTTTTTGTCCATAGAAATCGCCGCAACCCCAAATCCCTAGCCGCCAGAAGCCCTAGCGCCGGTAGAAAAAAAAAAAGAAAAGACCAGAGGTGCCACCAGGAGAAGAAAAAGAGGAGAAGAAAAGAAGAAGAAAAAGAGGAGGGTGTCGTCGTCCACCGGAGATTGTCGCGCCACCGTCGTCGTGCCGCTGGAGTATTGTTGCGCCATCTACATTGTCAGCGCGTCGTCTTCGTCCCGCGATCTTCGAAGCCGTCACATCTACGGTAGGACACGTTTTCTGATGCGAATTTTAGCGAATGTATTAGATCTACTAGATGCAATTTGATCGTAGTCGCACCATCTTTTTATTTTCAGCAGCATTAATTCTCGTTAAAACCCCCGTAAACTCGTATGAACACGTATGAACTAGTTGCATCTAATGAATAAACAACCATAGTTAATTAATAATTGAACTTTGCATGGGTGCATGTCATCGCATGTTGATTAGTATGTGTGCATCATGTTGATTTGTATGTATTTTCTTGTATGTGTGCTCACGAGTAGAGGGAAGTGCTCAAGAGGTTGTGTACGAGGATTTCCAGAACCAAGACTTCGAAGCGCTTGATCTAATCGAAGCATGAGAAGGAATATGAGGAACACTTGAGGCTTACGCTACAGAAACTAAGGCAGCATCAATTGTATGCCAAGTTCAACAAGCGTCAGTTTTGGTTGGAAGGGGTGTCGTTTTTGGGTCATATAATCTCAGGAGGAGGACTATCAGTTGACCCAGGAAAGGTGAAGGACGTGTTGAAATGGGAAGCCCTGCAGAACGTAAAGAAAATAAGGAGTTTCCTTGGGATGGCTGGATATTACCGCCAATTCATCAAGGACTTTTCAAAGATAGTCAAGCCAATGACGGAGTTTCTAATGAAGGGGAAAGCTTTCCATGGAATCAAGCTTGCCAAGAAAGTTTTGAGGAGTTGAAGAGAGGGTTAACCACAACCCCAGTCTTAGTATTGTCAGATGTGAGCAAGAGTTTTGATATTTATTGTGATGCATCAAGACAAGGACTTGGATGTGTGCTCATGCAAGATGGTCAAGTGGTTGCATATGCATCGAGACAATTGAAGAAACATGAGCAGAATTATCCTACACATGATCTTGAACTAGCAGCCGTGGTACATGCATTGAAGATTTGAAGACATATATTCTTGGTCATAGGTGTGAAATTTATACGGATCACAAGAGTCACAAGTACATATTCACGCAAACAGATCTGAATTTGAGGCAAGGAAGATGGCTGGAGCTTATCAAGGATTATGTTGTGGGAATTAACTACCATCCGGGGAAGGCGAATGTAGTGGCTGATGCTTTAAGTCGGAAGGGAGTAAGCCACCAACTCACGGTTCGGGAGCTACCATCCGAGTTATGCAAGGAGTTCGAACGGTTGAACCTCGGATTTGTGAGTGAGATGGGAATAATAGAGTTAAATCCAACCTTGGAGCAAGAAATTCGAGAAGCACAAACCACGAATGAGGAGATCAAGGAAATCAAGGAAAGGACCGAAGAAGGGAGAGAATTTAGATTTGATGAAGACGAACATGGTACCTTATGGCTTGGAAAGAGAATCGTTGTGCCTAATGTAAAGCATATTCAAGAGACAATGTTAAAGGAGGCACATGACTCGCCATACTCAATTCATCCCGGTTGTACAAAGATGTACAAGGACTTGAAGACATGCTATTGGTGGGCTAGCATGAAGAAGGACATAGCTGAATATGTCGCCTTATGTGATGTGTGTCAAAGATTTAAGGTTGAGCATCAAAGGCCAGCTGGATTATTGCAACCATTGAAGATCCCGGAATGGAAGTGGGAAGAAATTGGAATGGACTTCATAGTTGGGTTACCATGTATTCAGTCCGGTTACGACTCAATTTGGGTAATTGTGGATCGCTTAACCAAGTCAGCTCATTTTGTCCCTGTGAAGACCAAATATACAGCTGCACAATTGGCTGAAATATACGTGGAGCATATTGTCTGTCGACATGAAGTACCGAAGAAGATAGTCTCGGATAGAGGTTGTCAATTTACCTCCAGATTTTGGTAGAAATTGCATGAAGCATTGGGAACAAGGTTGAACTTCAGTTCGGCATATCACCCTCAAACGGATGTACAAACCGAGAGGACCAATCAAATTTTGGAAGACATGTTAAGAGCTTGTTCTTTAAAGCACGGGAAAAGTTGGGACAAGAGCTTGCCATATGCAGAATTTTCTTACAACAATAGTTACCAAGCAAGTTTGAAAATGTCACCCTGTGAAGCACTATACGGAAGGAAGTGTAGGACACCTTTGTTTTGGAATGAAAAAGGAGAGAACCAAGTATTTGGTCCTGATGTGTTACAAGATGCTGAAAGGCAAGTTAAAATAATTCGTGAAAACCTAAGGGCTGCTCAGTCGCGGCAAAAAGTCTATGCGGATAATAGGCGAAGGAATCTTGCATTTGAAGTTGGAGATTTTGTATACCTCAAAGTGTCACCTATCCGAGGACAACACCGGTTTAACGTCAAAGGAAAACTGGCACCTCGTTACATCGGACCATTCAAGATTGTGGATAAACGAGGAGAAGTAGCATAGCGACTTGAGCTGCCGACGTATCTCTCTGATGTACACGACGTGTTTTACATGTCTCAACTCAAGAACTGTTTGAGGGTGCCGGAAGAACAGGTGCCGATGGACGAGTTAGAACTTCAGGAGGATTTGTCCTATGTCGAGCAACATATCAAGATCTTGGACGTGAAGGAAAGGGTCACGAGGAATAAGAGGGTCCATTGGTGCAAAGTGCAATGGAACCACCATACGGAATCCGAAGCTACGTGGCAACGTGAAGAAGACCTAAAGGCTGAATTCCCTCATCTTTTCTCCACGCTGTTGAATCTCGAGGGCGAGATTAACTTTAAGGGGGATAGGTTTGTAACACCCTCAATTTTTGCATCATGCATTGCATACATGTTCATGCATTAAACATTAGTAGAATAAAGGAAAAATAATAAAACATAAAACATACATATACAATATATGTGTAGCAAAATAAGAAATAGAAAATAATAATATAAAACTTGTATTAGACAACAGATATAAAAACAATAATAATATATATAGAAAAATATGTGAAACCTAAAGAAAGAAAGAAAAAAAAGATTCTGGAAACTTCGGGAAGTTTCCGGGGGAAGCTTTGCTTCACCCCCGGAAGATTCCGGGCAAACACTGCCCGGGTGCACCAAGCCAGTGCCAGGCCGCCGCCCGCGCCCGTAGCCGGGTCAGCCACGCATGCACATCCCAGCGCGCACCAGGCGCGCCGCGTTTTGGCCGAGACCGAGCCGGTCTCTGGACTGCTACCTCACTGCCTATATAAACGACCAAGGCTCTGTAGTTTTTGTCGATAGAAATCGCCGCAGCCCAAAACCCTAGCCGCCAGAAGCCCTAGCACCGGTAGAAAAAAAAAGGCCAGAGGCGACGCCAGGAGAAGAAAAAGAGGAGAAGAAAAGAAGAAGAAAAAGAGGAGGGTGACATCGTCCACCGGAGATCGTCGCGCTGCCATCATCATGCCGCCGAAGGACCGTTGCTCCATCTACTTCGTCTACGCGTCATCTTCGTCCCGCGATCTTCGAAGTCGTCACATCTACGGTAGGACACGTTTTCCAATGCAAATTTTAGCGAACGTATTAGATCTACTAGACATAATTTGATCGTAGTCGCACCATCTTTTTATTTTCAGCAGCATTAATTCTCGCTAAAACCCCCTTAAACTCGTATGAACACGTATGAACTAGTTGCATCAAATCAATAAACAACCATAGTTAATTAATAATTGAACTTTGCATGCATGCATGTCATCGCATGTTGATTAGTATGTGTGCATCATGTTGATTTGTATGTATTTTCCTGTATGTGTGATCACAAGTAGAGGGAAGTGCTCAAGAGGTCGTGTACAAGGATTTCCAGAACCAAGACTTCGAAGCGCTTGAGCAACCCTATCCGTCGGAGCAAGGCAAGTGTCCTTGACCATATTGATCCAATTTTTTAAAAAATAAATGTTTTGTTTGTAAAATTGCATGCTTGTGTCAATTTGATGGGAATCCTATGATAGGAAGTTTATTAGATTTGTTTAACCACCCTTGTCAACTGGAATTTATGGTTGAGAGTCGGGATGGGCTTTTTTCCTTTTTTGCTTCGCTTTAATTAATTAGCATGGGAAAACAATTATACTATTTAATTATGCATTTATGAGATTATGGTTAATATGAATTGGTTAATATGATATGGTAATGGGTGATCTAAGTAAGCATGGTACGTGGATGGGTTGGATGTTATGGTGGTTTGCTTGCTTTAGATCAAAGGACCGGGGGAAAAATTGACTTTATTTTTATTTATTCATTTTTCGAACCCCAACCAAAAGAGACAAAAAGACCGAGAAAACCTCAATTTTCATGCAAGAATAAGCCAGGACTACAGTGCCACCACGAGGCCATGTATGGGTGCGGCGTAGCTGATTAATTAGGGCTTTGCGAGTGCTATTTGGACCATTATGGATGCTCGGGGAAGGGGTAGTCAGATTGGGTTTGTTGATGATTGGTGGGACTACCCTGGGATCTGAATAGCTCAAGATGGGGCCCTTGGTTGAAGATGTGCTCAGTTGGAGGCATCGTCACTGGTGAAACCTCAGTGGGGTCTAAATAGACTAGTAATCCCTTTGTAAAGGCTATTTTGTGATCTCTTGGCCATACACCAAAGGAAGTGTAATTGGCATGAGGGAGGTTCTTTAGTCGTCGACGGGTGATGATATCACAAACACGTGGGTAAAGTGGTACAAACTCTGCAGAGTCTAATAAAACTATCATGATAGCCGTGCTCCCAGTTATGAGCGCCTGGATGACCTACATGATTAGAAGAAACCTGGTTTTGGGATTGTTTTTGGGATGGTTATGGCTGGTTATGGATTAAATTCAGGTATTGGATATGGTTAATGGTAATGGTGAAATTCGGAATATGGATGACGGATATGGAATATGGACTGGTACTATGTTATTAATTATGGTTTATGGTGGGTTTATTCACATACATATGATATATTGCTTTTCAAATGTTTTAATGTACTTTTCAGCACTTATCCATTATTATATTCGTCATTTGAATCATCCACATGTCATACTTTCCACACTTGCTGAGTATGACATGTACTCACTCTTGCAATGTGACCGACGGGTCATGGGCATAAGGGAGGTTCTTAGTCGCCGAAAGGTGATGAAATCACAAACACGTGGGTAAAGCGGTACAAACTCTGCAGAGTCTAATAAAACTACCATGATAGCTGTGCTCCCAGTTATGAGCACCTGGACAACTTCCATGATTAGAGGGAACCTAGTATTGGAATGGTTTTTGGGAAGGTTATGGTTTGGTACTGGTTATGGTATGGTATTATGGTTTATGGCAATGGTTATGGTTAATGGTAATGTGAAATCTGGAATATGGATTGGAATTATGATGATTACATGGTTTATGATGGGTTTATTTCATATACATATAGTATATTGCTTTTCAAATGTTTTAATGTACTTTTCAACACTTAGCCTTTATTATATTCGTCATTTGTATCAGCTACATGTCATACTTTCCTACACTTGCTGAGTATGACATGTACTCACCCTTGCAATCCCCCCACCAATAGTTACAGGTCAGAATTGGGAGTATTACGTTAATAATGTAGAGTACTAGGCCGTGTCTACCGTTAGCTTTGCCTGTGGAGTTGCATGGAGCTGCGCTATACCCTATTACTTATACTACCTAGTTGTTTAGTTTGCTTAATTAGTTTATTTCCACTGCATTTGTTGAACTCATCATTAATAATCATTAGAGTTTGTATTCGAGAATATTCTAAATTTGTAATAAAAGTGGTTAATTAATCTTGTTCTGTGTTAATTTTCTGTATATCCTTTTGTGAATGCACTCGTGTATGTGTGTTGAACGTCCTGGGCACACATATGTGTTTACTTGGTTCATTTTCGGAACCGGGTGTCACATTTGAGGCCCCAGAAGCCTCCCCAAGCCACTGTCAATGCTGCTCCATCTCCGGTGTGCAGTGAAGAGGCTCCGAGGAGAGCTCGAGATGATCAAAGGACTGCTCCCACCACTAGGGTCCCTCCCCAAAATGGGTCTCCTAGTGGAATCTTGAAGTACTTGGCATCCATTTTTGGCTCATGCAAGAAGGCTGAGGTAAAGCTTCACAAGATGAACAAGGCGAGGAAGGCAAATATGAGATATGTCAAAGAAAATGTCAAGCATATTTGCCAGAAGCTGTAGATCAAGCCCATTGGATCTCGTGTTATCTCTGAAGATTCAGCCTCTGATTTCACTGAGCTTGGACCTTTGACTCCTTTCGAGCTTGCTTACTTTGGCATTGAGGACACTTCGAGTGGATTAGCTCCTCCTCCTCCTTCACAGCCTGAAGATGAAGATGAAGATGAGGAAAGGACCGACAATGAGGAATGAGCCACCAGATCCCCCCTCTCCTTCTTTTTGGTGCCTTGACGCGAAAGGGGGAGAGATTGAGGGGAAGTCACTAGATCCTAGCCGTAGGTTGAGAGATGAGAGCTTCATTTGTGTATCTTTTTGTGTCTCGTTTGGGTTGTAAAACTTTAATTATATTATCTCTATCTTTAGTATTGTGGTGTGATGGAATTACTATGTTTATGCTTATGTTTTGAAGCTTGCGATGATAATTTGAGATAATATGTGATTTTGCTTTGGAATTGTCATATATGCTTGATATTAGTATTTCCATGTCAATCATTTCACACTCATCACGATTATTGCTCACACTCACGTAGTTTTACACCCCACCATAAAGAGTGCACATATGCCCTGTGTTTTCATAGTTTAACTTGTACCAAACTCATATGTGACACTTTATGAAAATGCTGTATTTTTATCATATTTTGTGAAATCTCAATTGGTTGTCACTAATCACCAAAAAGGGGGAGATTGAAAGTGCATCTAGGCATCCCTTGTGGGTTTTGGTTGATTTATGACAAACAAATGAGATCCTAACCAAATTGTTGAGATGAGCGCAAGTTTTAATTAAAACATGGAGTAAGCGCAAAAAGAAAGGAGAGTGAGGAATCAAGCTGGATAGAGCTCAAGAGATGAAAAGGATAATACTTGTGTGTCTGGAGTGTGTTGGAGAAATACATCCCAAGAGCTCAAGCACTTTTAATCACTCTCACTGCACAAATTTATACATGTCCAGACTAATCCGATATACCCCAGACTAGTCCGATAATCCCTCTGTTCAAAATCGGACAAGTTCTCCCAGTGCGGACTTGTGTGCACAGTCCAGGTTTACACAGACCGAACTAGTCTGATATCACCATGAACTAGTTCGATATCTTTCTGACTAAGATCGAACTAGTCCTCCCCAGTGCGGATTAGTCCTCAACACTTCACAACTTTGCACGACATTGGACAAGTCCGATAACCTCTCTGACTAAAATCAGACAAGTCCTCCAAGTGCGGACTTGTCCCCAATTCACTAAGGTGTTCACCACATTCGGACTAGTCCGATAGTAACCAAACTAGTCTGAACTTTTCCAGAGCCCAAATCGGACTGGTCCGTCCTGGGCCGGACAAGTCCGATATTCCTGAGAACTTAGGGTTTCCTACACGCCGCACACCGGTCTAGTTCAGACTCCACAACGAACTAGTCCGGACTCTCGAAACCCTAACAATAACTTTGGGAAACACCCTTTAAATAGATGTGCATGGCCTTACTTTCAACTCTCTGGACCACCTGCGCCATCACACCCTCCAAGAGCTTAGAAAACACATCTCTCCACACAATCCAATGCAAGAAAGATCAAATCCTTGAGGATTCACTTTGGATCAAAGGAGAGACACAATTCCACTCGTTTAAGCTCTTGGGTTTGATTCTCTAACACACTCCTATTGTTTCATTGTTGATCTTAAGAGTGTGTTCTTGGTGGTGTTTGATTTGTAATCTTGGGGAGCCCTCAACTTGTGAGAAGGCCCCTTGAACTTGGTGATTTACCCTTTGTGATAGTGGAAGAGAATTGGCCTTCGTGGCGATTCAATGAGTTTAGGGTTGGTGAAGACCCGGTCCTTGCGTGGGCTCCTCAACATGGAGGTAGGTTGCCTTTGTGGGAACCGAACCATGGGATAAAAATCTTGTGTCTTCACTTTGTGCATATTGTTCTTACTTTTCATTGCTATCTAGGCTTTCACTTGATCTTGTTCACATTACGTTAAAACATTGAATATAAGGTTAACTTGTACAACATCCAGTTTCTTAGAAGTATTACACTCTAATTACAAGTATATTTCCGCTGCATAGAGTCTAGGATCGAGATAATCGATCAAACTTGATTGATCTAGTCCGCACGCACCGGACTAGTTCGCACTATATCGGACTAGTCCGATTTCCTAGTACTTGATCAAGTTGCTAAGTGTTGCAGGTTCTGACTAAAATTAAAAAAGGCCTATTCACCCCCTCTAGGCCTCATTAACTCTTGGATCTTGATTTTGCTCCTTGCCTAAATACAAACCTCCACGGGCTACTTCTTAGTAGTACCAGGGAAAGTGTCGATGGAACACATTGACATTTGGCGCGGTAGACAGGGGCTCTTCAAGATATTCAAGATGGTGAACTCTGCTACCACTTCGAACGAACCGGCTGGACAAGTGGCTGGTGGAAATCCCGCCAATGCTCAGTAGTCGACCAACATCATCCCACCACCACCACCACCACCTGCTGTAGCGGCGAACGATGGACAACAGGATGGTGTCTTTGCGTGGGTCTCGAAGTCGACCAACAACCTAGAGAACGCGATGAACGCAGCGCAGACTCTCCTCTAGCGTCCTCCAGTGCCAGGAGCTCCCCCGACCGCACTGTAATAATGGCATGCTGACGTTGAGCATCTGGTTGCAGCCGCATCCACAACGCTCAACAACTAGGGTCTGCCCGATGCAGGGCAGGCACCTTTCCATAATAGGACCTTGTCTAGAAGACTTAGTCCTATGGCGTCACAGCTCAGGGGATGTGTGCCCTCTCATCACTTGATGTCTCTACCCTCAGGGGCTCATCGTACTCATATGGCATCGAGGCTCTCGACTTGAGATCTCCGGTCGAAGCTCGACCACCGGTACATGAGGCAGGACGGTCGTGTCAACATCGAGCGTAGTCACGAGAGGCGACTTGCTCGTGAAAACCCTTTTCCTCTGGGAGTTGGAGGCGGCTGTTTGGCCCTCACCTTACATATCTGCATGGTGGAGTGGCCACCCAAGTTCTGGACTCATTTGCCAGAGAAATATGACAGGACAATCAACCCCATCAAATTTCATCAAATTTACTCCACTGCTATCCTCGCGGCAGGAGGGAATGAGGCATTCATGGCCAATTACTTCCCAGTGGCTTTGACCGCGACTGCTAGGTCTTGGTTTATGAGCCTATCCCTTGACTCCATCTACAGTTGGGTGGAATTATGTCGCCAGTTCACTACCAACTTCGGGAGCTCATACACCCGGCTTGGAACCAAGCTGGACCTTTTTGCTGTACAGCAAAAGCCCAGAGAGTCACTGCGATCCTTCATCCAGAGATTCGCTAAGGTACATAATGCAATTCCTTCTATCTCAAACGCCTCTGTGGTTGTTGCCTTCCTACAGGGTGTCCGAGATAAGAAGATGCTAAAGAAGCTGGCAACCAAGGATGTCAGTAGTGTCACGAAACTCTTCAGCCTGGCAAACAAATGTGCCATTGATGCGGAGGGCCGTGAAATGCACTCCAAACCAGCTGCAGAGGCTGGTTAGTCTGCCTCCAATGCCAGAGCTACTGCCAATGGCAATGGCAAAAAGAAAAAGAAGTCAAGTGGCGAGAAGAAGTCACTTGCCGGCACACCTACAGCTGCCACTACTGCAGCACCAGGTGGCTGGGGGCCATGCCCCGACAAGCGACCTCGACCATTGTCTAAAGATGGCGACAAGATGTGGTGTCCGATCCACAAGTCTAAGGCTCACAAGCTTGAAGACTGTTGCAAGGTCAAGAGGCTTTCCGAACGCAACAGCAAGCGTCAAGATGACACACTTTTTCGCTAGCGGGAAGGAAAACAAAAAGTTGACGAAGCTCCGTCTGATCGGGAGTTAGGCTTCCAAGATACCAAGAAGTCTTTAAAGGCAGTCTACAAAACCATCGATGACTCTGACAATGAGCGTTGGAAGACTCTCCATATGATGTATGGAGGGTCCTGGGACATTACCTCTCGACACATTGTGAAAAATTTACATCGGGAGATGGCTGCTGTTGTTTCCACAGCCAGGGCGAAGCCCCATCAGAAGTGGATGGACAATTGCATCACCTTCGATGCTTCGAATTGTTCGAAGAACATGGTAGGAGATGGACAATTGCCTCTGATGGTCTCCACGACTATCAACAATATCCAGCTCTTCCATGTCTTGGTGGATGGTGGCGCGACTCTCAATCTGATCAGCTTTGCAACCTTTATGAAGCTCCAACTCAGCCTCTTGGACTTGAGGTCCTCGCGCCCATTCTTCAGAGTGGGTCCGGAAGCTATAACACCTCTTGGCTCTGTTACTCTCCCGGTAACCTACGGGGGACCAGAGAACTACCAGTCTGAGAAGTTGGTATTTGATGTGGCACACATCAACTTACCCTTCAACGCCATCCTAGACAGGGCAACCCTGTATATGTTCATGGCGGTGGCCCACTATGGCTACCTAGTGTTGAAGATGCCAACTCCATCAGGCGTCCTCCAGATTTGAGGGGATTGCACTGCTGGGGTCACTGCGCTGGAAAAGCTTCATGCGCCCGCAGCAGTGCAAGAAGCTGAATTTGGCAAGGAGCAATCTGCCCAGCAACATCTGAGCTCGCGCCAGCGCGGCTCAACCTCTACACCTCGTGTGCAGCCAAGTGGCGACATCGACGTTCCAGTCAAAGTCGTCCAAACCGGTTCTGATGCCACTCAGAACACTCGTATATCAGGAGGTCTAGGTGACAAATATGAACTCACACTCGTCATTTTCTTTCGGGCAAATGTCGACATGTTTGTCTAGCAACTGTCACAACTGCCTGGGATCCTCAAGGAGGTGATCGAGCAGCATCAGAAGATCTACCCTGACACAAGACCTATACAACAAAAGCCCTAGAAGCAATCTGTTGAGCGACAAAACTTGATCCGAGAAGAATTCAAGAAGCTGCTTGACACTCGATTCATCTGGGAGGTACATCATCCGTGATGGCTGGCAAACCTGGTCGTCGTGCCAAAGGCCAGCAAGAAGCTTCAGATGTGCATCGACTACACCATTTTGAATAAGGAATGTCCAAAAGACCCCTTTCCACTACCAAGAATAGATCAAATAGTGGTTTCTACCTCTGGCTATGAGCTTTTATGTTTCTTAGATGCATATTCTGGTTTCCATCAAATTCCAATGTCTAAGGAAGATGAAGAGCACACTACTTTTATTACGGTAGATGGCCTCTGTTGTTACACAACAATGTCTTTTGATCTCAAAAATGCACTCTCCACCTTTGTGCGAGCTATGCACAAAACCTTTGGGGAGCTGATCCGGGACCTAGTGGAAGTCTACATTGATGACATCGTTGTCAAAGTGAAGAACAAAGACTCACTACTAGACAACCTTCAATCTTTCTTTGAAAAGATGCTCCTGACGCGCACAAAGCTCAACCCTGACAAGTGTGTCTTTGGGGTTAACTCTGGAAAGCTTCTTGGTTTCTTGGTGACCCACCGAGGAATTGAAGCAAATCCGACCAAAATTAAATCCATTGAAGCAATGCGGCCTCCAACCCGCATCAAGGATGTCCAGAAGCTTACTTGATGTTTAGCTACGCTCAGTCGGTTCATCTCAAGGCTGGCAGAGCGAGGACTTCCCTTTTTCAAACTATTGAGGAAGTATGGGCCATTCCGTTTGTCTGAAGAAGCAGATAAGACGTTCCAAGAGCTCAAGCAGCTTCTCACCACACTACCAATCATGGTAGCTCTAGAACTTGGTGAGCCTCTTCTACTTTACATCACTACAACTACAGAGGTTGTCAACATGCTCCTGGTTGTGGAAGGACCAGAGACATCTTCAACTCAGGAGCTCATACCCCTCTGGGAAAGTTCGGAGCTACCTGAGGATGAGTCTGGATCCCAACTCCCAGACACAGATCCTAAAAGCAAGATGCATGTGGATCAACCTCTCTCATCTAAGAGAGTATCTACCGCTGAAGAAGAAGATCCAGATCCCTCTGGGAGGGTCGAGATTGTTGAGGAAGTAACTTCGGACACCTCCGAGTGGGCCTGACTATGCATCGGCCAGTATACTTCATCAGTGAAGTACTTCATGACACCAACACTTCATACATTGAGGTGCATAAGATACTGTACACAGTTCTTATTGCGTCAAGGAAGCTATGCCATTACTTCCAATCCCACAAGATTTCAGTGGTAACATATTATCCACTGTGTTCTATTTTGCATAAGCCCAATTCAACAGGAAATATCGCCAAGTGGGTTGTAGAGCTGGCAGGTTTTGATCTCGAATTCCTGACATGACATGCAATGAAGAGTCAGGCATTGGCTGAATTCGTGGCGGAGTGGACACCTTCTCTATCATGTCCGGGGGGGCCTCAGCGAGCAGAAGCCAGAACCTAAGGTCTCAGTCTTCACCGAGCCTCACTGGACTCTCTACTTCGATGGCTTCATGCAGAAGCAGGGGGTCGGAGCTGGAATCCTTCTCCTCGCTCCAACCGGGGAGAAGGTAAAGTACATGGTACGCCTCGACTTCAACGAAACCAACAACATGACAGAATACAAAGCTCTCATCTTCGGACTCAAGACAACGCTATCATTTGGCGTCTGACAGCTCCTGGTGAAGGGAGATTCACAACTCATCATCAAACAATTCAAAGGCGAATGTAGTTGCAATAACCCCCAGCTTGCTACATATTTTCTTGAATTCCATAAGTTGGAAAAGGAGTTCCAAGTCCTGGACCTCTTCCATGTCCAACGTCTCAACAACGCTAAAGCTGATGATCTCTCAACGAAAGCTTCAACCGAGGCTCAGGCACCAGATAGGGTTTTTGTCAAGAGATTATCGACACCTGCCACTCAGCCTGCCGAACAGAGTGATGGGGCGAGACCAGCACACTGAACTTGGCGGTCCCGGTGGCCCTATTACCATGCCATCCACCAAGGATCGTAGGCGCTATAGGAAGCTCTGAGCAACCAAGCGCACAAGATCTAGAAGCTCAAGTAAGTTCTGATGCATGGATCTTGGAAGTCCAGAACTACTTGAAAGACAACATCCTTCCTGAAGATGGTGTGTCTACTGAGCGAGTTGTCAGATTGGCTAAATGATACACATTGGTAGAAGGGGATCTCTATCGACGTGGTGCCAATGACATTCTAATGCAATGAATTTCCCGCGAAGTGGGCTGCAAACTTCTCGTAGAGATCCATGGAGGTGAGTGTGGGAATCACACGTCATCCCGCACACTGGTCAATAAGGCCTTCCGACATGGTTTTTAATGGCCAACAGCACTCCAGGATGCAGTCAATATTGTCAAGAAGTGCGAGGCGTGCCATTTCCATGCGAAGCAAATTCATATACCAGCACAATCACTGCAAATCATATCTCCCTCATGGCCATTTGCTGTGTGGGGGATGGATATTTTGGGACCTTTCCCAAAAGCCGTCGGAGGGTACCGGTTCTTATACGTCGTCATCGACAAGTTCACAAAGTGGCTGGAAGCAACTCCAGTTGTGATAATCAACAAGCAATCTGCCATCAAGTTCTTGAAGTCCATTATCTGTAGATTTGGAGTTCCGAACAGAGTCATATCTGACAACGGAACCCAATTCACAAGTGCAATGTTTCAAGAGTATTGTGAAGACCTCGACATAACTGGCAGCTACGCATCCGTAGCTCATCCGGCAATCAATGGCCAAGCCGAGAGAGCAAACACATAAATTCTCAAGGTACTCAAGACGTGCACTTATGAGCACTTAAAAAAGCATGGTGCCAACTGGATATAAGAGCTTTCATCTGCATTATGGGCAAGCCGAACAACAAGAGAAACACAATTCTTCATGGTGTATGGAGCCGAAGCGGTCATTCCTCCAGAAATTGCCATGGGGTCTCTTCGAGTTCGGACCTACGATGAAGCCACGCATGACCAACTCCGGCGTTGAGACTTATACCTCATCGACGAGGCAAGGTGCCGAGCTTCTGTTCAAAATGTGCGATACCGCCAGGCACTCCGACGCTATCATCAAAGGCTTGTGCGCAATCGATAGTTGGAAGAAGGCAATCTGGTGTTGTAGCGAATATTCACTCGAGAAGGGATGAACAAACTTTCCCCCAGTTGGGAGGGTCCCTTTTGAGCTATGAAAGTTTCCTGTCCCGGATGCGTTCGCTTGGCAATAGAGGATGGGATACCACTTCCCAATCCCTGTAATATTGATCATCTTCGTAAGTTCTATACATAGTAGCATGGAGATGAGTCTGTATTTGTATAAAATGTATCTCATAGAGTCTATGAACAGATTCGGGTTGGTACAAGATGTATAGCACACTTAATTTGGACTTCTACTTTTAGTGTGTCCTTGCCTTCCCCTTTTATTCGGACATATAATGAAATACATTTATATGAAAATAGATTCTACGTGCATGTAAAACCCGATTCTGAAAATGAACCAAGTGCGACGCATATGTGTGCCTGTTGACGGCTGTTATATACCAATTTCACCCGTCAATATAACTCCATTATGTGAATGAAATATCATTTCTTGCACACATCACCTTTCTATTTAACCTATTTCTACTTGTCTTTGGAGAAAGTAGTGCATGCAAGTATTTTATGCAGAATTGAAGTGAAACAAGGGGATGGATCCTATAAAATATCATTCTAGCCAATCAAGCTACGACATGTGGTATCACATGGATCAAATGGCCCACAAACAGAAGTATCCGAGGCCATCAACCGGTGTAGCACAATTATCAATCAATGGGACCCACCTGGCAGAGACCTGGAGGAAGCACAACCCCAACGAGGCTGAGACCAGGTCCGCCGCCTCCCTAGTCGGCCGACTAGGAAGTGGCGCCAAACCCGATCAAGCGCCACGTGTTGACTCCTCCCAGCTTGAAGAGGTCATGGGTGACTGATTCACGCGCTTTTGGTGGTGGGAACTGACCCTTCTCCAAGCTATAAATAGGACCGTCACCCCACACTTCAACACACAACACTTGAGTACTCATCCATTGTATTCACTACTCTCCATAGGTTTAGAGGAGTATAGGCTCTAGAGAGGAGAGTCTCTAGTCCATAGTCCAAATAGGAGAGGAGCAGAAGGAGTCTCTTCCCAATTCCTAATTGGGAAAGGTATGGCTCTTATATTCCTATTTGTATTTGTGACTTTATTTTTAATAAAGATGTTATCTTTAGTCTTCTATTGTTCATATACTTGGATGAAATGTTTCTTGTTTGATTGTGGATTCCATGTATGTGGTAGAAGTAGTATTTATGATTATGCGATACCATTGTTGTTATATCATCATAAAAACTACAACACCCCACTATAGTATAATTAGCTATGTCAAGATTATGTTAACATGAACCACGTATGCTATGAATTAACATTGGTTCAACGATGATTTAGTTCATTGCCTTAGGATGGCTTGTTCCTAGGCTCTTAAGGTAATTACTTAATATGCTAGCATGGTAATGGGATAGAGAGTAGCGTTGAATGTCTCGTAGACCCACGGATTGAAGAGGTAGGCAGTATATGGTGACAACCCTATCTGTCCTTTGTAATCCTCCACGTTTGGCTATGCCACAGGCTCTTGGCGGGAGTCGTTCTAGTATTGCTAGGGGTAAACCTGTGCCCGATGTGTTAATCCACTTAGCATGAGAATTCATAATTGACATAATCTTAGTAACTAACTTATGACTATGTATATGTACATTAGAAGCATAGTTGGAGTCTCTACCTAACCCTTAGCCTTGTCTCTCTTTACCCCATTTATCCCCTTAGGATAGAATTGATGAGGACATCACTTCTATGGATACAAACAACACTCCATTGAACATACAAGATGCAATCAATAGAGTTCATACACAACAATTAATTTCAGAGGTGAACTCGTTTTTATATATTTCCTTATATGTTTTTGAGCATAGATTGCTACTTAATGATTTAATTGTGATTAAGATCCATGGAGAGGTTCAAGGAGTACTTGGAGGAAGTATTAGGGACGTGGAAGACCAGAGAATTCATTCAAAGAAGATGGAAACCGAACCAAAC
This sequence comes from Tuctoria greenei, assembly GCA_036927565.1. NCBI lineage: Eukaryota > Viridiplantae > Streptophyta > Magnoliopsida > Poales > Poaceae > Tuctoria > Tuctoria greenei. Next base: position 52,956,173 of record JAYESD010000003.1, read on the forward strand.
TCCAAATCGTATCCAACTCGGAGTCCAGAAGCAGTATGCACTAAAACGGACGCCCAGGACACATACGAACTCCGTATGACATTCTACATATGCACGGAAAGGGGGGAGGATAACATTTCAAATGGCACTGGTCCCATGTCAAAATTCCTATGGAGTCGATGGGAATCATCGAAACAAAATCGAGTTCAGAATCTGTCAGGGTGCTGCGCCACCGTATTGGGCCATTGGGCCTTGTATCAAGTCTAGGTCCATTATTTTCGTGTGTTAGGGTTAGGTCACGACCCCAACACCCCCTTGGACGTCCTCCCACCTATATATACTCCATAGTAGCCGCCATGAACAATTGGGTTTTGCTTAGATCAATAATATCGTCGTTCTACGGTTTGTGAGACCCCAACTTCGCGATTTCCTGATCGTGTCTTCGACGTTCTTGCTCGTGTTCTCAGTTGCACTGGTAGGGATTAGCCTTCTTGGCGAGGTTAAGTGTGTGCAGCACGATTGATAACCAACAGACCCGTGGTGTAGTGATTGCAGGGGTACTCGAACCGCTCGAGTGCCGCGGATCATCAACGTCGAGTTCTCCATCCCAACCGACATACCTTTCGGAAGATCGGGCCTCATCTTTTTTCTATCAATTGGTATCAGATTTCCAGGTTGCCCGTTAGGTAATTCATCTGTCCATTACATTAGTTTTGTTTTTCATACCTAGAGTCCACAAAAAAAGCGACAAAAAAACTTGCAGTTCAGTAGATCTGTTCATTAATTACTTTGTCCAAACCATATTGAGCCTTTGCAACTTTGTTATTCAGTTTGGTTTTGTTGAGTTCGTGTCCGTGGTTGAGTCATATTGCTGGTTTAGAAAGTGTTTTTGGTCTTAGTTTGAGTTTTGCATTGTGTGATTCATCCTTTTGAATCATGTCATCACGTCCAGGTTAGATTCACCTCTGTCTATTTTGATATTTTCATCATATCTCGCACATACGAACTCGGATTTTGGTGTTCTTGTACATTCTGGAAAGCTTAAGAAGTGGTCTATAACTTTCATATTCATAGTTTGCCCAGAAAATGTAGTTATCGATGTCTAAATTGCATTGGATCCGAATCTGTTATTGACCTAAAAATTCTGAACAGTATTTATTTCGGGGGCAATATCTCCTATTGTTCTTTTCTAAAATAGGTCTTCCATATATTGAAATTAAAGAGGAGAGATATATCTACAATCTTTCTGTTCTAAGTTTTCCAATTTAGAGCCTATAAGTGTGCCTATTTGTCCTTGGAAGATTGAGCAGAAAATCTGCGACAGACACACGAGATATCTTGGATTAATTTTCATTGTGTTCTTCCCTTGCAGCACATTCTGAAAAAAAAAGAAAAAAGAAAAAGGCAAGTGCAAATCAAGAAACAAAAGCCGCACAAAAAAATAGGAAAAAAACAACAACAAAAAACAGAAGTGCTTGCATTCTTTGTGTCATCTAGTTTTGTCTCATGTCTTGCTAGCTTGAACTACTAGGAACACATTTAGGCCAGCAACTTTGACAAATACTTTGGACACTTATTCAACTTTACTATCTGATTTCATTGTTGCTAATTCTTGCTACATAGAAAGTGCCATCCAAGCTACACCTTACTCTTGAGCAGAATCGATACACCTTTGCAATCATCCCACACTTCATTGGTTTCTTCATACCGTCTACCGTTTGCCACCTGCAGTGTCGGTAAGAACACTTGTAAGAGCGTGGTAAGATGCTTGAGAGTGTGTCATTCCACTTCCAAGCCCCATCTTTCATCCTTTTTCCTATGAATTGGTATCAGAGTTCCAGGTTGCCCGTTAGGTAATTCATCTATCCATTATATTAGTTTTGTTTTTCATACCTAGAGTCCACAAAAAAGCCACAAAAAAACTTGCAGTTTAGTAGATCTGTTCATTACTTTGTCCGAACCACATTGAGCCTTTGCAACTTTGTTATTCAGTTTGGTTTTGTTGAGTTTGTGTCCGTGGTTGAGTCATATTGCTGGTTTAGAAGTGTTTTTAGTCTTAGTTTGAGTTTTGCATTGTGTTGATTCATCCTTTTGAATCACGTCATCACGTCCAGATTAGATTCATCTCTATTTAGTTCAGTATTTTCATCATATCTAGCTCATACAAACTCGGATTTTCGTGTTCTTATACTTTATGGAAAGCTTAAGAAGTTCTCTATAACTTTATTATTCATCATTTTCCCCGAAAATATAGTTATCGATGTTGAAATTGCATTAGATCCGAATCTGTTATTGACCCAAAAATTCGGAACAGTCTGTATTTTAGGGGCAGTATCTCCTATTGTTCTTTTCCAAAATAGGTCTTCCATATATTGAAATTAAAGAGGAGAGATATATCTACAATTTTGCTGTTCTAAGTTTTCCAATTTAGAGTCTATAAGTGTGCCTATTTGTCCTTGGAAGATTGAGCAAAAAATCTGCGACAGACACACGAGATATCTTGGATTGATTTTCATTGTGTTCTTCCCTTGCAGCACATTCCGAAAAAAAAAGGAAGAAAAAAGAAAAAGGCAAGTGCAAAACAAGAAAAAGAAGCCGCACAAAAAAAGAGGAAAAAAACAACAACAACAAAACAGAAGTGCTTGCATTCATTGTGTCATCTAGTTTTGTCTCATGTCTTGCTAGCTTGAACTATTAGGAACACATTTAGGCTAGCAACTTTGACAAATACTTTGGACACTTATTCAACTTTACTATCTGATTTTATTGTTGCTAATCCTTGCTACATAGAAAGTGCCATCCAAGCTACACCTTACTCTTGAGCGGAATCAATACACCTTTGCAATCATCCCACGCTTCATTGGTTTCTTCATACCGTCCACCGTTTGCCACCTGCAGTGTCGGTAAGAACACTTGTAAGAGCGTGGTAAGACGCTTGAGAGTGTGTGATTCCACTTCCACTTTGCCATTATCCTTTGTAGTTGATAGGGATAACATATTTTTTTGTTGTCTTCTGTTTGCTACTAACAATATCAGGTAAAAGCAAGAATCATGCATTATATGCTGAGATGATGGACATGATGAAGGCGGCGATGGAGTTGCTCACTAAAAATCAAACATCAACCAAGGTTTCACATGACATTAAGACCACCTTTATAACACCTTCCATAAAAAGTAATTACATTCTCCCATCTCTTCCTTCTTATGATGGTTTTGGTTATGATGAATATATTACTTGGGAAATAGAGGTGGATAAAATTTTTGGACAATATCATATGTGTGAGAAGAGAAAGACTAGAAATGTTGCAAGTGCATTAGTAGATTGTGCATTAACTTGGTGGAACAATTTAAATGAATTAGAAAAACCTCGAACATGGAAATAAACGAAAATTCTTATGCGAGAAACTTTTGCTAATGTATCTATGTGCAAAGAAGAAATTCAGCAATTTGAGGAGAAATTTCTTGTTGTACCTCCTTTTTTGTCTAACGTTTTGCAGGACAATATAGAAAATAATATAGATGATGCAAAAGAGAACAAGGCTTTCGACAACACTTGTGAAATTTTAGATGGATCAACTCATAATGCACTCGAAATCACTGCTGAAAATGGTAAGGCAAAACATTATACAAATACAGAAGGTGAGAAGTTTTTTGATGTTCTGAATTTTTCCATCAATCATGCTATTTTCGAGGAGCAACTATTAGAATCTTTTATTTATACACCATTGTCACATGTTGATTTTCCTGCTGATCGTTGCGCTAAGAAAGAGTTGTGTGCTGATAACTCTATTATACCTATGCAAAAACAAGTTAATGTACAAGATGATTGTGTTTTGGATTCACCTACTTGTGCTGAAATTCATAATTTGATCACCGCTACTGCTGAAAATGATGAGCTGAAATTTTTGTCTTCTCTAAATACTTTGGGTTATATTGAATTCGACACTCTTTGTGATCTAAATATTGTAGATAGGAGAATATTTTCACAATCTGAATTGCCTTTGTTAAGTAGAAATATTTTTCATGCTATAGGCAACTATGAAGATAGTGGTGAATTTATAGTGCATAAGGTTTACATATGTTCAAATGTGCAAGCTCCTTTTGTGCTGCAACAATATGGTGAAATGAATGGATGCACTAACACTAATAATGTATTGTCAAGTTTTTCTAGCATTTTTTTATTGTAGCAAGGACAACAAATAAAAAATGCATTGTTCACTGCAGTTGTGCAATATGGACAATGTTCATTCTACCCCCAAAGCAATCCTTTTTCCTGGACATACGAGCAAGTCGAGGACGGCTTGTCATAAAGAAGGGGAGAATGATGAGATCATGCTTATTATTATTGCACCTACAAACATGACACAATGTTTATTTGTTTGGGATCCTGGCTCAAGTGAATGTGCACTCTTATTTGATGGACAAGATCAAGATGGCGCACTATGTCGTCCACCACCTTGGCCTCCTCCATTCATGCATACAAGAAGATTTGATGGCGTTGCACATTTGGACCAACACATGAGAGGAGACGAACTTGAGTCGAGGATGACTCCAATTCAAGAAGGGGAGGATGACGAGGACATCACTTATATGGATACAAACAACACTCCATTGAATATACAAGATGCAATCAATAGAGTTCATATACAACAATTAATTTCAGAGGTGAGCTCATTCTTATATGTTTCCTTATATGTTTTTGAGCATAGATTGCTAACTAATGATTTAATTGTGATTAGGATCCATGTAGAGGTTCAAAGAGTACTTGGAGGAAGTATTAGGGACGTGGAAGACCAGAGAATTCGTTCAAAGAAGATGGAAACCGACCCCAACTCAAAATTGTGTCCAACTCGGAGTCCAGGAGCAATACACACTAAAACGGACGCACAGGACGAATACAAACTCCGTTTTGGACGTTCTACATATGCACGGAAAGGGGAGAGGATAAGATTTCCAGTGGCACTGGTGCCAGGTAAAAATTCATTTGGAGTCGACGGGAATAGTCGAAACAAAATCGAGTTCAGAATCTGTCAGGATGCTGCGCCACCGTATTGGGCCATTGGGCCTTGTATCAAGTCTAAGTCCATTATTTTCGTGTGTTAGGGTTAGGTCACGACCCCAACACCCCCTTAGACGTCCTCCCACCTATATATACTCCATAGTAGCCGCCATGAACAATTGGGTTTTGCTTAGATCAATAATATCACCGTTCTACGGTTTGTGAGACCCCAACTTCGCAATTTCCTGATCGTGTCTTCGACGTTCTTGCTCGTGTTCTCAGTTGCACTTGCAGGGATTAGCCTTCTTGGCGAGGTCAAGCATGTGCAGCACGGTTGATAACCAACGGAGCCGTGGTGTAGTGATTGCAGGGGTACTCGAACCGCTCGAGTGCCGCGGATCATCAACGTCGAGTTCTCCACCCCAATCGACATACCTTTCGGAAGATCGGACCTAAACTTACTCATCAATAATGGTGAGATCATGCATATTATTATTGCACCTACAAACATAACAGAATGTTTATTTGTCTGGGATCCTGGCTCAAGTGAATGTGCACTCTTATTTGATGGACAAGATCAAGATGGCGCATTATGTCGTCCACCACCTTGGCCTCCTCCTTTGATGGACACAAAAAGATTTGATGGTGTTGCATATTTGGACCAACACATGAGAGAAGATGAACTTGAGTCGAGGACGACTCCAATTCAAGAAGGGGAGTATGATGAGGACATCACTTCTATGGATACAAACAACACTCCATTGAACATACAAGATGCAATCAATAGAGTTCATACACAACAATTAATTTAAGAGGTGAACTCGTTCTTATATATTTCCTTATATGTTTTTGAGCATAGATTGCTACTTAATGATTTAATTGTGATTAGGATCCATGGAGAGGTTCAAGGAGTACTTGGAGGAAGTATTAGGGACGTGGAAGACCAGAGAATTCGTTCAAAGAAGATGGAAACCGAACCAAACTCCAAATCGTATCCAACTCGGAGTCTAGAAGCAGTATGCACTAAAACGGACGCCCAGGACACATATGAACTCCGTTTTGGACGTTCTACCTATGCACGGAAAGGGGAGAGGATAACCTTTCCAATGGATCTGGTACCATGTCAAAATTCCTCTGGAGTGGACGGGAATCATCGAAACAAAATCGAGTTCAGAATCTGTCAGGGTGCTGCGCCACCGTATTGGGCCATTGGGCCTTGTATCAAGTCTAAGTCCATTATTTTCGTGTGTTAGGGTTAGGTCACGACCCCAAAACCCCCTTGGACGTCCTCCCACCTATATATACTCCATAGTAGCCGACATGAACAATTGGGTTTTGCTTAGATCAATAATATCGTTGTTCTACGGTTTGTGAGACCCCAACTTCGCGATTTCCTGATCGTGTCTTCGACGTTCTTGCTTGTGTTCTCGGTTGCACTTGCAGGGTTTAGCTTCTTGGCGAGGTCAAGCGTGTGCAGCATGGTTCATAACCAACGGAGCCGTGGTGTAGTGATTGCAGGGGTACTCGAACCACTCGAGTGCCGCGGATCATCAACGTCGAGTTCTCCACCCCAGTCGACATACCTTTCAGAAGATCGGGCCTAAACTTACTCATCAAGAATGCTCTTGTGTGTGTCACACTACTCCAATTATCATTTATCTATCCTTGCTAGAAACCTATCTCGACCAACCTAGCCTCTCCACTTGATGATTGTTTTACTTGCATCTAGCCTTCCTTTGGGAGAATATAAATGACACCCTTTGGGAATACTCTTACAGGGGAAATGCTACATCGATAGTTTCCGTGCGCTTGCGGATTTACATGTATAATATAAAATCTATTAACAAGCATTTCTGGCACCACTGCTAGAGATGAATTGTTACTAGTGTGTAGGAACCATTGACAAGCATTTCTGGCGCCGTTGTCGGGGAAGACAGCCGAAGTATTGCATGATTGAGTGAATAGGATAGGACTCTGGTAGGTTTTAGTAGGATGAACCTTCTTGGTTTTTGCATTTTATGTGAAAACAGGGTAGTGTATGTTTGGTTTCCGCTTGCCGGAAAACTTTGTTGAAGATCCTGAATCCCTTCTGAGAGATCGACCTCATATTGTTACTCGTCAGAAGCTTCGAGCGGCAAAGCAAGCCAGTGCAACTGCACCAACAACCGAAATGCTAATGGCCCAAAAGACCATTCGTGAGTTTTTGGCTCCCTCTGCTAACAATGTGCCTCTTAGGCCCACTGTTAGTAGGAGAGACGTAAACTTCAAAATCAAGACTGGCGTTATCACTATGGTGCAAGCCAACCCATTTTGTGGGAAGGCTAATGAGGATGCAAGTCGTCACATGCAACAGTTCCTTGAGATCTGTAGCACTTTTAAGATAAAGGTCGTATCTCCAAATGTTGTCCGTCTTATGCTGTTTCCATTCTCTCTTCTTGAGAGTGGGAAACAGTGGTTATACACGAACCGAAGTGCTGTAGATACTTGGGAGAAGGTTTCTATGACATTCCTCGCAAAGTTTTTCCCGTTGGGTGAGACCAATGCCCTACGTGGAAGAATTTCTAGCTTCCAGCAAGATGCCAAGGAATCTATTCCCGAGGCTTGGGAAAGGCTTCAGGAGTACATCCTAGCCTGTCCCCACCATGGGATGGATGACTGGCTCATCATACAAAACTTCTACAATGGGTTGATCTCTTCTACCCGTGACCATGTTGATGCTACTACTGGAGGTGCCTTCTTCTCATTGATGGTGCCCAAAGTCAAAGACTTGATTGAGAAGATGGTGTCAAAAATGGGATGGAGCAATGAGCGTCTCCATACCAGCCAATGAGGCATGCACACCTTGAAAGAGGTGGACATGATTGCTGCCAAATTGGACCTCCTTATGAAGAAGATTGATGGACAATGCAATGGTGAGGTATGTGGCAATGCCTATGCCTTAGACTCTCACATCACATGTGAAGTCTATGGCAACACGAGCCATTTGGGCAATGACTGCCTAGAAACCCGTGAGGATGCCCTATACGTAGCCAAAAATGGAAACAACAATGGCTATCGTCCAGGAGGTCAAGGGTGGGGCCAACCATGCCCATTCTTTCAAGGTGGGTACAACAACAATGGCAACAATGGAAATCAACCCAACTTGAGAGAACTTGCCATTGGCCAACTGAAGATCAATGAGGCTATATCCAAGAAGTTGTCAGCCAATGACAAGACCCTAGAAAACATTAATGCCAAGATTGAAGGACTATCCTCAACCTTCAATAATCAATTGAGTTTCATCAATATGTTGGAAACTTAGTTGATTCACGGAACTTACTCCAACACCAATGTAGCTCAATCTAGCTGATTCTTCAGTCCGTTATCTGGCATGTATCGCTGGAGATGTTGTTGATGACTGATATATACCAATTTCACCCATCAATAAAACTCAATTATGTGAAGGAATTATCATTTCTTGCACACATCACCTTTCTATTTATCCTATTTCCACTTGTCCTTGGAGAATTTGTGTATGCAGACATTTTATGGAGGAATTGAGGTAAAAGGGAGGGAGCAATCCTATAAAACACCATCCAAACCAATCAAGCAACGGCATGTGGCACCACATGGAACAAATGGACCATAAACATAAGTATTTGAGGCCATCCAACGGTGTACACTCTATTACAGTCAATGGGACCCACCTGGAAGTCACCCCGAGAAAGCACAGTGGAATTGGTCCACTTTTCTGTTCGGCCGAAGTGGTGGTTCGGCTGAAGTGCTTCTGGTGCCAAACTCAGTTAACTTCCACGTGTTGGCTGCTCCTGGCTTGAAGAAATCAGTGGTGACTGAGTCGCTAACTTTTGGTGACAGGAACCGACCTTTCTCCACCTATAAACAGGACCCCTCACCCCTCACATCAACACGCACCACTTGAGCATCATTCTATTGTATATACTAGTTCTCTTAGTCCTTAGTGGAGTTAGGCTATAGAGAGGAGAACCTCTAGTCCCAAGTCCAAGTTGGGAAAGGTATGACTCATGTATCTTTTCTTATATTTGTGACTTTATGCATAATAGAGATATTATCTTTAGTATTCTTTTATTCATATACTTGGATGAAGCGTTTCTTGTTTGGTTGTGGATTCCATGTATGTGGTAGGAATAGTCTTTATGATCGTGCCTTAATGTCATTATACTATCATCATAAACACTATAAACCCCCACTATAGTCTAATTAGTTATGATATGATCATGTTAATATGAATAACTTATGCTATGTCTCAACATTGGTTCAACGATCTTTAGGTTAGTCATTGCCTTAAGATGTCATGATTCTTAAGGTATTTACTTAGTATGCTAGCATGGTGCTACAATAGTAAGTAACGCTGATTGTCTCATAGACCCATGGATTGAAGAGGTAGGCAGTAGCTCATGACAGCCCTACCTGTCCTTTGTAATCCTCCACGTTCGGCTATGCCACATGCTCTTGGCGGGAGTCATCCTAGTATTTCTAGGGGTAAACCCGTGCCCGATATGTTGAACAACTTAGCATAAATGTTCACCATTGACATGCTCATTAGTTTCTAAATTAGGCTATGTATATATATATTACAAACATTGTAGGAGTAACTCCCTAACTCTTAGTCTAATCTCCATTAGGACCCATTTACCCCTTTAGAATAGATTTCTTAAGTGTGTGTCACACTACCCATGTATTATCAACTTACCCTTGTCTTGATAATTGTTTAGTATCCCATAGCTTGATCATAAGAGTAGTATTTACTTTACACTGTTGACTTCTTTTGGGATAAATACTATACCCTTGGGAATACTCCTGAGTGAAATACTAAACGATAGTTTTCGTGCGCTTGCGGACCTCATGTCTTACTAGAGATGATCTGTGACGTTAAGAAACATCATTAGATGTTCTGATGAAAATATGAAATTGCTTCATACCCTTGGATTTCGTGGTGGTCGACACGGAGGTCGAGAAGGATACACGACTCATTCTTGGGTGACCATTCCTAAGCACTGTGAAGGCTCACATAGATGTGAGAGCTGGAGAGATCCACTTCCATATCAATGGCAAGGAGGAGAAGTTTAACTTTCACTCAAAATTGGAGCAATTCTCCATGATCTGTATCAAGTATGGGTCGAATGTTAAGCACATTCAAGAGGTCGAAATCACACCTCCAAAGGTGGACCCGCTCATTTCATTCATGAGGAATTTGATCTATGCAGAAAACCCGTCTTATCGTCCTTGCCAACACCTCAAGAAGACGGTGAAGTCCGGGCCTCCCCAAAGGCCCAATTCTACCAAGCTGCCAAAGAAGGTATGGCAAAAGAAGCAAGACAAGCCGTCCGAGCCCATCTCTCCGGACTCGGATGTCACGAAATGAACAAGGAGGAATGTCCATCTCATCGGACATTGGTGAGACCTAGCCAATAGGTTAAATTGGTAGTTATCCTTTTCTTTGTTTTTCTTTTCTTTTTATTTGGTTTTCCCCATTTAATTTGTTTTTCCCCCTGCATATTTGGTTTCTTAGTAAGTTAAGAATCTTATATTCTCAACTATCATTTTTATTTCTTTATTTTCACAAAAAGAAAATTATTGGGTTTTAAAAAAAGAGTTTTTATTCAAAAACCAATTTTTCTGAGCTGCAAAAGTGGTAATTCACCAACATGCTAATCCCATAGCCGTTGGGGAGCCACCTGCCAAAAGGGAGAACAAAGGGGCCCACTTGTCAGTTCGGCCGACTCCCCCTATTCGGCCGACTAGGGGAAGGAGTCATTTTGGCTCTTTCTCCTCCAACGGCTACATTTAGTACCCTAGTGACCGTTGGGGAGCGCACACTATAAATGGTGGCCGTGAGGGGACACTTCTCCTCACACTTCACCTCATTTCATACCTCTCCAAAGTCACTCTTGCTCACATTGTTTTTCTTGCTCTTCATTGAAGTGCTATTGATAAATTTCCAACTCAAAAAGATTTGCTTTTGCTTGCATTTGCAATTTGCTCTCAAGATCTTCAAGGGAAAATCTGTCAGGGATTTTGCTTTTGCTAACATAACCTCTTTCGAGTTTGTGCCTTTTTGTTTTCTTGTTTGTTGTGGCCATAAAAGAGATGAAGAGGTTGTTTGGAAAGAGGAAGGAGGCTGCAAGCTCAAGCCATGGTGGATACTCAAGTGCAGGCCCCTCTTCCGTTGCTACACCAAGTTCACGAAGGAGTGTAGGTGAAGACACTCCCATGGGTGAGAAAAGCAACCCTCACTAACTTTTCACGACAACAACCTCGACATACAAAGTGAAGTTGAAGATCAAGCACACAAGCTCCTCCAAGATCGTGAGTTTACTCACATGAAAGCTTATGATTCGGATTTCATCTCCAAACTAGGTATGATTCCGAATTCTTTTACATTTGTCATGCACTAGGATGGGAAAACTTTGCTCACATAGAGGAGAGAGGTTCTCCCCTTCTCTCCATACAATTCATTTGCACACTCAAAATAGGATTTGATGGTATTACATTATGATTATTTCAGAAAAGAATACAACATCCTATGGAAAGAATTAAGTGAAATCCTTGGCTTCCATAGACAATGTTTGCTAGATTTAGACACTTTGCCTAAGTTTAACAAACATAGTTTTTGGCAAGATTAAACTTGTGAGTTCATATGTAGTGCACCTAGAAATAGCCACTTACACAACCCTACTTTATGCTTCATACATAGATGGGTGGCTATGACTATGTTCCCTAGAGGAGACGTAAGGATAGTTCGTGATGATGAGCTGAAAATTTTATTTGCCATGATTAAAAAGATAAAAGTTACTCCAATTATTGCCATGGTGACACAATGGTTAGATTACATTCCAAGAACAGGGCCAATTGAATGCACTTTGTTGATTACTCGTATAGCTACTAGGGTAGGAGCACTAGAATATTCTTCATTTGAGTATATTGAAAATGAAAGAGAATTAATTGATGAAGATTATTTAGCGCAAGGACATACCCTTAAGCATGATCAAGAATGGATCTTTGTTATTTTATTATCCTGGCCTTGTCAATGAAATTTGGTTACCTAACCCGAATTATCATTTGTACAAATGTCGGAGGCTATCCATTGACCTTCTTCCCATCAAGGAAGCACGAAGAAGTAATGTCTTGGCAGGGTAACTAGAAGCCGTGCAAGGAGAGCGGCCATGCCTCCGACGACCTCCATGCTCCATGAGTACGATGAGGAAGAGAACCCAACAGGTGATGCACCCAGATGGACTCAACCTCCATCGTATGAGACCGAAGTTCCGTCTTGGCATGGATGGCCAGGTGCCACATGGGAGCCACTCCTATCCACTTCATGCTCTAGCAGCTTGCCTCCATCGTCCTTGAGAAGATGTCGTTCCTCTTCGGCTAGAAGTCATCGTGACTATAGCCAAGGAATGATGGATCTCACTAGACGTATGGAAGAGCTTGAAGAGAGAACGGGTGACATCTACAACACTCTCCAATGGCATGTCCAAGGTACCCAAGATTGGCAACAACACATGGACGCTCATTTCACCAACTTCAACTCCACGCAACAACAACAACAAGCTGATCTCGTGACATACTTATGTCATCAAGGGTTCAACCCTCGTCACGGAGGTGAGTGAAGAACAAGCTTGGGGGAGGACCCCCACTTGAGGTAAATTGTATCATACCGTTTGCATATTTATTTTCCACTCACCCATCATCCACCTTGCATATAAAACAAAAATTAATGTAGGATAGATTTGTTTTCAAATAAAATAAATGATGTGCGATAAGAATGGTTTGGAATTCACATAGATGAAATGATGAATAGTTGCTCTGTTTTAAATTTCCTAAGTCTCTAGTTTACAACTTACTAGTCTCCAACATATTGCTCTCATTGGCTCAAATTCCTTTTGTGCTGATTTGGAAATTGTGGGTAGCAAAAGCTTAATCCATTCTATGTTGTTGTGAGATATGATATAGTGATAGGGCTACTATTCCTAGTTTGATAGTGAAACTTAGATTTCCGGAGAAATTCTAAAAAGATTTAAGTTATCCCCATTTGATTGGAAATACCCACCAAAGCCATATGATACATTATATTGATAGACCTTATGCATATGCTGTTTGTCTTTACATTGAGCTTTGTCAAACTAGTATAGACCTATGTGAGATTTCATTCATTACCTTTTGAATTCAAGACTTCACTTGCACATGCTATACTTCTACACTAGAAGTAAGCAAATTTCCATGATGCCACCATTCCGCAATAGAAAGAGAAAATCCATATTATTCATGCTTAGTACTCTCTCCAAAATTTTATTGCATAAAAAGGGAGTAGAAGACATGGCTACAAGAAAAAGAAAAATAAAATGCATGCTTACATCATAAGCATGAGAAAAAAGTAGCCATGTTTCATCCTTGTAAAATAAGAGAGTCCACTAAAAAAGGAGTCATCTCAAATATCCACATCCTCTTCATTGCATCACACATGCAGAAGTCTTGAATCAAATTGTTTTGAAGTGATTTCTCCTAAGGCTTGCTCTTTTGACTTAGCAATATTATGTGTTGCAAATATGCCTACAATATTCCCTAGCAAGCTCCACATACAAGCCTTATGTAGAGGTAGGATGAATTTAGGAAAAATGCCTTGGTGAGGATATATATCCACTATACACAAAGGAGAGACTTCAGAGAATCAAACTGAGATAGTTAAAATCTAAATTGAACTCTCCGAAATTTGAATGGAACTTGATTTCTATGGTATGTGTGCTCCATTTGTTGATCTATCTTTCAACCACCCATGAATAGGAGATGGCATAAGCCCCATAATGACTTGAGATGGGTGAAGTACCAAACCAATTTTTGCAATACTAGGTAGAGTATTTTGTTGTACACATGGTACTTTTGGAAAGTAGAAAATAGTAGCAACTTCTGATCATCAACCTAAAGTCTTAACATTGCTCGGATGAGCAAAGGATAAGCTTGGGGGAGTTAGTTGATGGCTGTTATATACAAATTTGACCCATCCATATAACTCAATTATGTGAAGGAAATATCATTTCTTGCACACATCACCTTTCTATTTAACATATTTCCAGTTGTCTTTGGAGAAAGTAGTGCATGCAAGGATTTTATGCAGAATTGAAGTAAAACAAGGGGATAGATCCTATAAAGTATCGTTCCAGCCAATCAAGCAATGATATGTGGCACCACATGGATCAAATGGCCCACAAACAGAAGTATCCGAGGCCATCCAACGGTGTAGCACTAATATTAGTCAATGGGATCCACCTGAAAGAGACCTCGAGGAAGCACATCCCCAAAGGGGCTGAGACCAGGTCGGTTGACCTCCTTAGTAGGCCGACCAGGGAGTGACACCAAACATGGTCAAACGCCATGTGTTGGCTCCTCCCGGCTTGAAGAGGTCATGGGTGACTAATTCGTGCGCTTTTGGCGGTGGGAAACAACCCTTCTCCAAGCTATAAATAGGACCCCTCACCCCACACTTCAACACACACCACTTGGGTACTCATCCATTGTATCCTCTACTCTCCATAGGTTTAGAGGAGTATAGGCTATAGAGAGAACAGTCTCTAGTCCATAGTCCAAGTAGGAGAGGAGTAGAAGGAGTCTCTTCTCAATTCCTAATTGGGAAAGGTATGACTCTTATATTCCTATTTGTATTTGTGACTTTATTCTTAATAAAGATGTTATCTTTAGTCTTTTATTGTTCATATACCTGCATTAAGCATTTCTTGTTTGATTGTGGAGTCCATGTAAGTGGCAGGAGTAGTCTCTATGATTATGCTATACCATTGTCATTATATCATCATAAACACTGCAAAACCCCACTATAGTCTAATTATCTATGTCATGATTATGTTAACATGAACCACTTATGCTATGAATTAACATTGGTTCAATGATGATTTAGTTCATTGCCTTAGGATGGCTTGTGCCTAGGCTCTTAAGGTAATTACTTAATATGCTAGCATGGTGCTGGGATAGAGAGTAGCATTGAATGTCTCATAGACCCACAGATTGAAGAGGTAGGAAGTAGATTGTGACAGTCCTATCCGTCCTTTGTAATCCTCCACATTTGGCTATGCCACATGCTCTTAGCGGGGGTCGTCCTAGTATTGCTAGAGGTAAACCCATGCCTGATGTGTTAATCCACTTAGCATGATAATTCATAATTTACATGATCATTAGTAACTAACTTAGGCCTACATTAGAAGCATAGTAAGAGTCTCTACCTCACCCCTAGCCTAGTCCCTCTTTACCCCATTTATCCCCTTAGGATAGAATGCTCTTGTGTGTGTCACACTACTCCAATTATCATTTATCCATCCTTGATAGGACCCTACATAGACAACCTAGCCTCTCCACTTGATGATTGTTTTACTTCCATCTAGCCTTCCTTTGGGAGAATATAAATGACACCCTTTGGGAATACTGTTAGAGGCAAAATGCTGCATCGATAGTTTCCGTGCACTTGCGGATTTACATGTATAATCTAAAATCTATTAACAAGCATTTCTTGCACCACTGCTAGAGATGAATTGTTAGTAGTGCGTAGGAACCTTCAACGGTGCCTAGGATGTTCAACACACATACACGGTGCATCACAAACGCTATAAAGAAAATTACCACAACACGAATTAGCAAATAAGTACTTTTATTACAATATTCAAATAATCCTCAAATAAAAAACTCTAATGATCATTATTACTAATACTACTAATACCAATACAGCGGAAGATAATCTAAACTAAGCAAACGGAATAGCACAGCTCCAAGCATAACCACATGCAAGTCGATGGTAGCACACAACCTAGTACTCTGCATTATCCTCAGGGTACTCCCAAACTTCACCTGAAACTGTTGGTGGGAAAATTGCAAGGGTGAGCACATGTCGTATGCAGCAAGTGTGGGAAAATAATGACATATAGCTTAACCAAGGAATGATAATAAATAATTTCTAATTGCAAGGGTGAGCACATATTGTGCTCAGCAAGTGTGGGAAAACAATGACATGTAGCTAGGAACAAGGAATGATAAGAAATAATGGCTATTTGCTGAAAAGTACATTTAAAACATGTGAAAAACATACTAAGATGTCTATGTTAGTTAATCCCATTGTAACCCAAAAAATTAACATAATATGAATCCATCACCATCATTTACCAACATATTGCATCCATCGATAATTATCCATCCGTATACCAATTTCTCACTTTCATCAATAACTATGTTCATTTATCACAATCCAAAACATAACTATAACCAAACCATTCCCAAAACCAAGTTCCACTCTAATCATATGAGGATCCACGTCGCTCATAACCAGGAGAATGTCTATCATGATAGTTTTTAACACCCTGCAAAGGTTGTACAACTTTACTCACACGTTTGTCATTTCATCAACTTTCGGTGACTAAAAACATCCCTTATGCCGTCTCACACTTGCTTTTGTATGTGGCCAAGAGATCACAAAATAGCTTTTACAAAGGGACTACTAGCATGTACGGACCCACTAAGGTTTCACCAATAGGCTTGAATCTCCTTTCTCCCACCCACGGGACCCATCATGTGCCATGCGGTTCCCAGGGTATCCCTCCTCGACTCGCATTCCCTGCACCATCCAATGGTCCATACAATAACAGCAGCACGCCTAATTATTCAGCTACGCCGCACCCATACCTGGCCTTGTGGTGGCACTGTAAATCCTAGATTGTTGCTCCACGAACTGGTCTTAGATCTAAAGCAAGTTAAACCACCATAACATCCAACCCATTTCACAATCCATGCTTGCTTAAATCTCCCAAGTCCCATTTTACCATTTGATCATATTTATCAATTCTCATCATATACATGATCAGTAATTCATAGTTAAGACATTTGGTTTTTTCACATCCCAATTAATTAGAGAGAAGCAAAAAAGTAAAAATGCCCTTTCCAACTCTCTACAACATATTCCAAGCGACAAGGATGGTCAAACAAGACTAGTAAACACCTATCATGGGTTTCCCATCAATTTGACACAACCATGCAGTTTTTTCAAACAAAATATTTAAAAACAGAATCAAAATGATCAAGGACACTTGCCTTGCTCTTGCGACTGGTTAGGATCAAAAGCCTCAAAGTTTTGATGCTGAACGTCCTCGACAGCATCCTCTAGAGCAATACCTTCTATTTAGAGCAACAACATACAAAACAAGCATTACAATCAATAAGTGGTCATACATTACTCAATATGTTATGACATGCATGAATGATGCAATTTTGTGGTAATGCATGTTATCAAGTTGCTATCATTGCTTACTAATTAGTTACAATTAGGTTTTACATGTTAGAGCAAGTTCCAAGACATTTTGGAGAATATTAAAGAAGTTCCAAGAATTTCCAGAAGTTAAGGATCGGACTAGTCCGCACCTGGGCCGGACATGTTCGTTCTAGAACATAAAGGAAATCTTAGTCCACATAGGACTGGACAAGTCCATTATGGCTAGGGTTTTGGCAAATTTTCAACTAGAGCATAGTTTGATTAATCATGGAACTATAATTTATATAGAAAAGATGAATCTATGGTACTTACCACGAATCCAAGGGTCCAAAAGTAGAGTATTTGATGAATCTCGAGAATTCGACGTCTAGATCCAAAGAAGATGAAGAATTTGGTGGAGGGAAATGTTGACGATGGAGTGTTGATGAAGATCGCAGCAGCAACGACGATCTTGGTTGATCATCCTCCTTCTTCTTCCTGCAGTGGAGGCTTCTTGATGGTGGCTCTCACGAACTAGGATTAAAGGTTTCTCCTAATGTGGCAAAGAGATGAAAGGGAGGGTGGTGGGGTGTTTATATAAGGTGGAGGTGGTAGGGTTTGGGTGGAATTCGAGTATAGGACAGTGGAGGCCTTGGTGGGATCTCACATGGCTCCAGAGGGGTTGGGAACGACGTTCTTGGGCAAATTAAGGTAATTACCCAAAACCCGTTGTGAAGGAAAAATAGAATCCGAGTCGGGCACATCGGACTAGTCCGAAGGGAGTCCAGACAAGTCCGATATGGAACAGAAGGTTGAACGGACAGGTCCAGTGGAAGTCCGAACAAGTCCGAGTGGTTCCAGAAAGCAAAACGGACAGGGTATGGGGCCAGACAAGTCCAGAGGCTTGCCCAGTTTTCAAAAAACCAGATCAAGTTGAGGATTTACCGGACAACTCCGAAAAGTTCCAGTAACGAAGATCAAACTAGTCCATACATGATAACAGACAAGTACAGAGACCAACAGAACCATTTTTCAGAATAATCCATAGCAAAAAGCGGATAAATCCGGAAAACATCAGAGAGTAAATCGGACTGGTCCGGGTTCCGATCCTGACAAGTCCGCACTGATACAGTTTTTTAATTGCTGTTTTGGTTCTAATTCATTTTAAACTTGTTCCTTTTTGGGTTGCTTAATGTTAAAAATGTAAAAGAATGTATGCAATGCATGATGGATGAAAATGAGGGTGTTACAAACCTACCCCCTTAAAATGAATCTCGCCCTCTAGATTCGATGTAGAAGACAAGAGATAGGGAAATTCTCTCTTGATGTCATCTTCTAGCTCCCAAGTTGCTTCTAATTTTGTATGATGCTTCCATTGCACTTTGCACCATCGAATCACCTTGTTCCTACTTGGTTTCCATGATTTTGACTGGTTGCTCAGCATAAGTCAAATCTGCCATTAATTCCAATTCTTCCATTGTCACTTGTTCTTTCGGTACCCTTAAGCACTTCTTGAGCTGAGAAACATGAAACACATCATGAACATCAGAAAGATGTGCTGGCATCTCCAACTTATATGCCACTTCTCCATGTTTGCCCAATATCTTGACTGGTCCAATATAGCGAGGTGCCAACTTGCCTTTGACGTTAAATCGCTTATGACCTCACATATGTGACTCTTTGAGATACACGAAGTCTCCCACTTCAAAGGCTAACTTTCTTCGCCTATTATCCGCATAACCTTTTTGTCTTGACTGAGCAGCCCTCAAATTCTTGCGGATTATCTGAACTTGCTTTTCGGCGTCTTGTATTACATCAGGTCCAAATACTTGAGCTGCTCCTGTCTCATTCCAAAACAAGGGTATTCCACACCTTCTCCCATACAATGCTTCATACATTGACATTTTCAAGCTTCCTTGATAACTGTTGTTGTAGGAGAATTCGGCATATGGCAGACTTTTATCCCAACTTCCTCCATACTTTAGCGCACAACCTCTTGGCATGTCCTCCAATATCTGATTTGTTCTCTCGATTTGTCCATCCGTTTGAGGGTGATATGCATAAATAAAATTCAATTGGGTTCCCATAGACTCGTGCAGCTTTTGCCAGGACATTGAGGTAAATTGAGAACATCTATCGGACACTATTTTCTTTGGCACTCCGTGTAAGCACACTATTCTTACCATATAAAATTCTGCCAACTTTGCTCCACTATAGGTAGTCTTGACAGGAATAAAATGCGCTAATTTTGTCAACAAATATACAACAACCCATATTAAATCATAACCCACTAAAGTGCGAGGTAAACCAACTATGATGTCCATGCCAACTTCTTCCCACTTCCATTCCGATATCTTCAATGGTTGAAATAGTCCAGCTGGCCTTTGGTGTTAAGCCTTCACTCGTTGGCACGCATCACACAAAGAACCATATTCAGCTATGTCCCTTTCATGCCATCCCACCCATAGAAGGTTTTCAAATCCTTGTACATCTTCATACAGCCGAGATGGATGGAGTAAAGTGAGTATGTGCCTCCTTTCATAACGTCTCCCAGAGATGCATCACATTAGGCACAACAATCGGTTTCCCAAGCCATAGAGTGCCATGGTCATCCTCATCAAATCTGATTTCTCTCCCTTCTTGGGTACTTTCCTTGATTTCTTGGATTTCGTCATCCTTTGTTTGACCTTCTCGAATTTCTTGTTCCAAGGTCGGGTTTAACTCCATTATTCCCATCTCATTCATAAATCCAAGATTCAACCGCTCAAAGTCCTTGCATAGCTCAAATGGCAATTCTCGAACCGTGAGTTGGTGACTTACTCCTTTCTGACTTAAATCGTCAGCCACTACATTAGACTTCCCTGGGTGATAGTTGATTCACACATCATAATCCTTGATGAGCTCCAACCATCTTCACTGCCTCAAATTCAAATCCGTTTGTGTGAAAATGTACTTGAGACTCTTGTGATTCGTGTAAACTTCACACCTATGACCAAGAATGTAATGTCTCCATATCTTCAAAGCATGCACTATGGTTGTAAGTTCGAGGTCATGCGTAGGGTAATTCTGCTCATGTTTCTTCAATTGCCTCGATGCATAAGCTACCACTTGACCTTCTTGCATGAGCACACATCCAAGCCCTTGTCTCGAAGCATCACAATAAATATCGAAACTCTTACTCACATTGGGCAAAACCAAAATAGGTGCTGTTGTTAACCTTTTCTTTAGCTCCTCAAAACTGTTTTGACAAGTTTGAGTCCATTGGGATGCTTTTCCCTTCATTAATAATTCAGTCATGGGGCTTCGCTATTTTGGTGAAATCCTTGATATACCGATGGTAATATCAAGCCATTCCAAGGAAGCTCCTAATTTACTTCACATTCTGTGGCGGCTCCCATTTTAGCACATCTCTCGGTTTTCCTGGGTCAATTGATACTCCTCCTCCAGAGATGATGTGCCATAAAAATGATACTTCCTTTAACTGAAACTGGCACTTGCTGAATTTGGCATACAACTGGTGTTCCCTCAATTTTTGCAACGTGAGCTTCAAATGCTCTTCATGCTCCTCCTCGCTTCTTGGGTAGATCATAATGTCATCTATGAACACCACGACGAACTTATCCAAGTACTCCATGAAGACCTTATTCATGAGGTACATAAAGTATGCAGGCACATTTGTCAATCCAAAGGACACCACAATGTACTCATAGGATCCATATCGTGTCCGGAAAGTCATTTTGGGTATATCCAACGGTCTAATCTTCATTTGAAAATAATCTGACCTCAAATCAATCTTGGAGAAAACACAAGTGCCCTTGATTTGATCAAACAGATCCTCTATATGGGGCAACATATACTTGTTCTTAATCATCACCTCGTTCAGAGCTCGGTAATCCACACACATCCTTTGGGATCCATCCTTCTTATCCACGAAAAGCACTAGTGCTCCCCAAGGTGAAGAATTTGGGCGAATGAAACCCTTCTGTAGCTGCTCTTTAATTTGCTTCTTGAGATCTGCTAACTCCATAGGAGGCATCCTATATGGCCTCTTAGCTATAGGTGCAGTTCCATGTATTAATTCAATGACAAACTCGATATCACGATCAGGCGGCATACCTGGCAAGTCATCCGGAAAAACATTTGGGAACTCGCGAACAATCAGGATGCTCTCCAATGTCACACCTTCCACATGACTTAGTGTTTCTTTATCCGTTGTGGGTTGGGCTGTCTCGACTTCAATACGAGCGCCATGCTCACTTGTCAATTGCACAATCCTCTCGGCGCATTGGATCACTCCATTATACTTGCTCAACCAATCCATACCAAGTATTATGTCTATCCCTTGGGAACCCAGGAGATGAGATTCGCAAGAAAGTCTACCACCCCCCTATTCTGATACTTACTCTCAGACACACTATATTTGTCCTCATCTCTCCTCTAGGAGATTTTACCAACATAGTATTTTTCAAATGAGCTACAGGCATATTATACTTGGCAACATACTTCGATGAGATGAATGAATGAGATGCTCCAGAATCAAATAAAATGGTCATGGGGTTGGAGTTGGCGAGGAATATACCAATCATGATGTCATCTGCTTGTTGGGCCTCCTCAGTAGATACGTGATTCACATTGCCACGAGTGATATTCTGCTGTCCACGGTTGCCTTGTGGCGCTCCTCCTTTCAACCGTGGGTTCTGCCTTGGTGCATTGTTCATTGGTCCATAGCTCCTCATGGGACATTGACTTGCAAAGTGTCCAGCCTCTCCACAATCATAGCACTTCTTGCTGCCCGAAGCACCATTGAAACTCGGGCGCTGCTGATTTCGAGAGTTAGTCACCATATTAGGGCGCGGTGTAAACGACATAGGATGGCGAGGCGCTTGCATAACAGGGCGCTGCTGCTACTGGTTTGGCCGTGGTGGATAAGCAACTCGATAAGTAGGAGCGGAGGGGTTGTAGTATGGCGCATCTGGCGGTGCGAGGCACGGACAGACATTGCTCCCTTTGGCTGCCCTTGGTATGGCATCTTCCTCTTATTATCTTGTTCGATCTCAGAAATCTTGTTTCAACCACAATGGCTTTGTCCACAAACTTCTGGAAATTTTCATAGTCACAATTGAGCAACTGTACTTGAATTTCATTATTTAGGCCTCTCATGAATGAGTATTTATTGTGGCTGTCCCGGTTAACATCCTCTAGAGCATACCTTGGGAGTTGAGTGAATTGATTAATGTACTCACTCACACTCGACCTTCCTTGCCTTAGGTTCTCAAATTCTTCCTCTTCAAGATCATAATACGTTCCTGAACAAAATGAGAACGGAAGCTCTCTTTGAATTTAGCCCAAGTGATCCTCTCTTGATTTTCGTAGGCATTGCAAAGTCAGTCCCACCAATCCACAGCTGCTCCAACTAGTTGATGGGAAGCAAAGGGAACCTTCTCTCGGTCATTGCATTGGACAATAGCGAGCTTCTTCTCCACAAATTTGAGACAATCATCATCTTCCATTAGGATCATTGGCTTGAGCAAAAGTAGGTGGCTATTCCTCATAAACTCTCCCAATCTGTTATGAGGTGGTGGTGGTGGAGGCATGTGGGGTTGATTCTGGTTATGGACCTGCAGCTGTCCCAACATTTGCGTCACAGTCTGCATAAGCTGATTTTGCATAGCCAACAATGGTTCAAGGTTGCTAGCCTCAGGTCCAAGTCCATTGTTGTTGTTCTTAGGTGCGCCATTGTTGTCCTCCTCACCATTGGCATTCCTTTGGTTGCAGGCCACCCTCGGCATCTGAAGAAAGAACAAGAGATAGAAGAATTTAGAAAATGTCCCCAACTATATGAATCAAGGGATATGAAACTAAGTAACTACCTATATAAGCCTATATGGATGTGGAAAATGCCGAAGCGTCCCACAATCCTCTACTATGCATACAAGAACGAAAACAACCATCACATAGAAATCAACACGCCAAGCAAACCACATTTATTCATAAGTGCTCCTATGTGCTCTAAAGTGTCCCTTCTATCTAGGCTGCGTCCTGTGGTCAACCTAGCTCTGGTACCAATTTGAGACACCCGGTTCCAAAAAATGAACCTAGTGCGACACATATGTGTGCACAGGATGTTTAAAACACATACATGAGTGCGTCACAAATGATATATAGAAAATTACCACAACACGAATTAGCAAATAAGTACTTTTATTACAATATTCAAATAATCCTCAAATTACAAACTCTAATGATCATGATTACTAATACTACTAATACTACTACAGAAGAAGATAATCTAAACTAAGCAAACTAAGCAAAGGGAATAGCACGGCTCCAAGCATAACCAAAGGCTAGTCGATGGCAGCACACAATCTAGTACTCTGCATTATGCTCACGGTACTCCCAAACATCTCCTCAAACTGTTGGTGGGGGAATAGCAAGGGTGAGCACATGTTGTACTCAGCAAGTGTGAGAAAATAAGGACATGTAGCTAGGAACAAGGAATGATAGTACATTCAAAACATGTGAAAATCATACTAAGATGTCTATGTGAGTTAATCTCATTTTAGTCCAAACAAATAACATAATATGATTCCATCACCATCATTTACCAACATATTGCATCCATCATTAATTATCCATCCGTATACCAATTTCTCACTTTCATCAATAATCATGTTCATTTATCACAATCCAAAACATAACCATAACCAAACAATTCCTAAACCAAATTCCACTCTAATCATGTGAGGGTCCAGGTCCCTCATAACCTGGAGCACGGCTATCATGATAGTTTTTACACCCTGCAGAGGTTGTACCACTTTACCCACATGTTTGTGATTTCATCACCTTTCGGTGACTAAAAACCTTCCTTATGCCGTCTCACACTTCTTTTGATGTGTGGTAAAGAGATCACAAAATAGCTTTTTACAAAGGGACTACTAGAATGTACGGACCCACTAAGGTTTCATCAATAGGATTGAATCACCATTCTCCAACCCATGATCCCCCACATGTGCCATGCAATTCCCAGGGTAGCCCTCCTCGACTCCGATTCCCAGCACCATCCAATGATCTATACAATACCAGCAGCACACCTAATTATTCAGCTACGCCGCACCCATACTTGGATGTGGTGGCACTGTAAATCCTGGATGGTCACTCCACGAATTGGTCCTTAGATCTAAAGCAATCAAAACCACCATAACATCCAACCCAGTCCTCAATCCATGCTTTCTTAGATCTCCCAAATCTCATGTTACCATTTGATCATATTTGTCAATTCTCATCATAAACATGCTCATTAATTCATACTTAAGACATTTGGTTGTTTTCCCATCCCAATTAATTAGAGCAAAGCAAAAAGGTAAAAATGGCCTTTCCAACTCTCCACAGTATATTCCAAACGACTAGTAAACACCTATCATCGGTTTCCCATCAGTTTGACACAAGCAGTGTTGATATTTCTTACGTACTACTAACAATTCATCCCTAGCAGGGGTGCTAGAAATGTTTGTTGGTAGGTTTTATATTATACATGTAAGTCCGCAAGCGCACGGAAACTATCGATGTAGCATTTCCCCTTTAAAGAGTATTCCCAAAGGGTGTCATTTATATTCTCCCAAAGGAAGGCTAGATGGAAGTAAAATAATCATCAAATGGAGAGGCTAGGTTGGTCTAGGTAGGGTTCTAGCAAGGATAGGTTAAATGATAAGTGGAGGTAGTGTGACACACACAAGAGCATTCTATCCTAAGGGGATAAATGGGGTAAAGAGGTATTAGGCTAAGAACTAGGTAGATACTCCTACTATGCTTCTAATGTACATATACATAGCCCATGTTAGTTACTAATGATTATATTAATTATGAATTCTCATGCTGAGTGGATTAACACATCAGGAACGGGTTTACCCCTAGCAACACTAGGCGACTCCCGCCAAGATCTTGTGGCATAGTCGAACGTGGAGGATTACAAAGGACAGATAGGGCTGTCACCACCTACTGCCTACCTCTTCAATCCGTGGGCATACGAGACATTCAACTCTACTCTCTATCCTAGCACCATGCTAGCATATTAAGTAATTACCTTAAGAGCTTAGGCACAAGCCATCCTAAGGCAATGGACTAAATTATCGTTGAACCAATATTAATTCATAGCATAAGCGATTCATATTAATATATTCATATCATAGTTAATTAGACTATAGTGGAAGTTTATAGTGTTTTTGATGTTGTAATAGCAATAGTATAGCACAATCATAAATACTATTCCTACCACATACATGGAATCCACAATCAAACAAGAAACGCTTCATCCAAGTATATGAACAATAGAAGACTAAAGATAACATCTTTATTAAGAATAAAGTCACAAATACAAATAGAAATATGGGAAACATACCTTTCCTAATTGGGAATAGACTCCTTCTACTCCCCTCCTACTTGGACTATGGACTAGAGGCTCTCCTCTCTACAACCTATACTCCTCTATACCTATGGAGAGTAGTGGATACAAAGGAAGAATACTCAAGTGGTGTGTGTTGAAGTGAGGGGTGAGGGGTCCCATTTATAGCATGGAGAAGGGACCGTTCCTGTCACAAAAATTGCGCGAATCAGTCGCCCATGACCTCTTCAAGCCGGGAGGAGCCAACACGTGGCGTTTGACTGCGTTTGGCGCCAAGACCTAGTCGGCCGACTAGGGGGGTTCGGCCGAGCTGGTATTGGCCCTGTTGAGGGTTTGCTTCCTCCAGGTCTTTGCCAGATGGGTCCCATTCCTTTATTGTGACACCCGGTTCCGAAAATGAACCAAGTGAATGCATATGTGTTCCCAGGACGTTGAACACACATACATGAGTGCATTCACGAAAAAATATACAGAAAATTACCACACAACAAGATTAATTAAGCACTTTTATTTATAAACTCATAATATCTCAAATACAAGCTATAATGATTATTAATGACGAGTTTGAACTAATGCAGTGGAAATAAACTAAATAAGCAAATTAAGCAGCTAAGCAAATAGGGTAGCGCAGCTCCAATCAACACCACAGGCAAAGCTGACGGCAGACACGGCCTAGAACTCCGTATTATCATCGTTATACTCCCAATCCTGACCTGCTACTGTTTGTGCGGGAATTGCAAGGGTGAGCACATATCGTACTCAGCAAGTGTGGAAAGTATGACATGTAGCTGATTCAAATGACGAATATAATAAAGGCTAAGTGCTGAAAAGTAAATTAAAACATTTTAAAAGCAATATATTATATGTAAGTGAAGTAAACCCATCATAAACTATGTAGCTATCATAATACCAGTCCATATTTCAGTACCATAATCCATACTCCAGATTTCTCATTACCATTAACTATATCCATTGCAATAAACCATAATTCAATTCATAACCATAACCATGTTACCAACCATAAGCATAACCAATACCAAACCATCCCAAATCCCGAGTTTCCCTCTAATCATGTGAGGGTCCAGGTTTCTCATGACCAGGAGCACGGCTATCATGATAGTTTTTAGACACTCTGCAGAGGTTGTACCACTTTACCCACGTGTTTGTGATTTCATCACCTTGCGGTGACTCGAACCTCTATTATGCCATCTCACACTTCCATTGGTGTGTGGCAAAGAGATCACAAAATAGCCTTTACAAAGGGATTACTAGCATGTACGAACCCACTGAGGTTTCACCGGTGGCAATGTCTTCAATTGAGCACATCTTCAACCAAGGGCTCCCTGTTGTGCCATTCGGATCCCAGGGAGTCCCACCAACCATATCCAAACCCAATCCGACTCCCCTTCCCCGATGCGCCAAATGATCCGAGCAGTACTAGCAATACCCTAATTAATCAGCTAAGGTGCACCCATACTTGGCCTCGCGGTGGCACTGTAAATCCTGGATGGTCGCTCCACAAACCGGTTCTTAGATCTAAAGCAAGTGAAACCACCATAACATCCAACCCAAACCACATATCATGCTTGCTTAGATCACCCATTATCATGTCATATTAACCAGTTCATATTAACTATAATCTCATTAAAGCATAATTAAATGGTATAGTTGTTTTCCCATACCAATTAATTAAGCGAAGCAAAAAGGTAAAAAGCCCTTCCCGACTCTCTACCATGTATTCCAGGTGACAAGGGTGGTTAAACAAAGCTAGTAAACTTCCTATCATAGGAATCCCATAAAATTGACACAAGCATGCAGTTTTGAAAACAAAACATTTATTGTAAAATAGGATCAATATGTTAAAGGACACTTGCCTTGCTCTTGAGCTTGGTTAGGGTCAAAGTCTTCAAATTTCTGGTGCTGAGGTCCTCCGCAGCACTCTCTAGTGCAAATCCGTCTAAACCGCGAAATAACATACAAGACAAGAATCACAATCAACAAGTGCACATATATTACTCAGTATGATATGATATGCATGATTAATGCAATTGCAAAGTAAAACTTGTTAATAAGTTGCTTTTAATGTTTACTAATCAATTAAAATGGTTATTAACAAGTCTACACAAGTGTGGAGTTGATTCAAATTGATACAGAATTAATTCAGCAGGAAATAGATTACAAAATCGGACTAGTCCGCTGTAGGGCCAGACTAGTCCGCCCTTCGCAAGAACATCGTATTAGGGTTTTCTAGATCGACGTGAATTCGGAGAAACGGCGTTGAAGTCACATGAGAAATAGAAAGTAGAAGGTATACTAGGTGTTTAGAACTCCAATGAATCAAGGGCTTTGGAGGCAACACTTGGATCTTGATGACCTAGGTTTGATAAAGAAAAGTTGATGGTGAATTGTTGATGAAGAATGAAAACTAGATGGAGATCTTGATCCTCTTTTGTTTCCTCCTCTTCTTCTTCTTGCTCGGGATCTCCTTCTCCCTCGTTGGTGGTGGCTCTCCACGAACTAAGGTTTGTGGTCTTTCAATTGAGGCAAAAGGATGTAAAGTCAAGGGGTGGGGTTGTTTATATAAGGGTGGAGGGCTAGGGTTTGATGGATTTCGAGTTTGCGGTGGGTGGAGGCCTGTGTGGGGTCCCACATGGGATCCAAAAAGAGTTAGACACGACATCCTTAGGCCCACTTAACGTAAAACCCAAAAACACGTCGTGAAACAAAATATCAACTCGGAATTGCGATCACCGGACAAGTGCGAAAAGGGCCAAACTAGTCCGAAGTTAGACAGAGAGAAATCGTACAAGTCCGGGTAGGACATCGGACAAGTCCGAACTTGGTCAGAGGAGAAACAGACAAGTCTAGCCAAAACCGGATAAGTCCAATTTTAGTCAGACAGAAAATGGACAAGTCCGCTAGATGTCGGACAAACCTAGGGAGTTGGCAAAATTTCAAGTTTGGGATGACTGGACTAGTCCGCTATGGGACCGGACAAGTCCAAAAGTGTACATACGCAAAAACAGGAATAGTCCACACTAAAATGGACATGTCCGAGCGAGGTCAAAGAGAAATCGTACTAGTCCACACCAAAAATGGACTAGTCCGCACTCCTCAGAACTTATGAGTGTGGTTTTGCTTTAATTTCATTTTAAACTCATTCCTTTTTATGTGGATTAATGTTAAACATGTATATGAACTTATGCAATGTATGATGCATGAAAATGAGGGTGTTACATTTATATGGGTGCTACACCATTGGATGGCCTCAAATACTTCTTGTTTGTGGGTCATTTGATCCATGTGGTGCCATGTGTCATATACTGATTGGCCGGAATGATATTTTATAAGATTCATCCCCTTGTTTCACTTCATTTCTGCATAAAACTCTTGCATGTACAATTTTCTCCAAGGACATGTGGAAATAGGTTAAATAGAAAGGTGATGTGTGCAAGAAATTACAATTCCTTCACATAATTGAGTTATATTGACTCGTGAAATTAGTTTATAACAACCGTTAACAAACTCCCCTAAGCTTATCCTTTGCTCGTCCCGAGCAAAGTCAAGACTTTAGGTTGATGATCAGGAGTTGCTACTGTGTTCTATTTTTCAAAAGTAACATGTGCACAACAAAATACTCTACCTAGTATTGCAAAAATTCGCATGGTACTTTACCCATCTTAAGTCATTATGGGGCTTATGCCATCTCCTATTCATAGGTGGTTGAAAGATAGAACAACAAATGGAGCACACATACCCTAGAAATCAAGTTCCACTCAAATCCAGGAGATTTCAATTTAGATTTTAAGTATCTCAATTTGATTCTCTCAAGTCTCTTCTTTGTGTAGTGGAAATATATCCTCACCAAGGCATTTTCCCTAAATTCATCCTGCCTCTACATACGGCTTCTATGTGGAGCTTGGTAGGGAATATAGTAGGCATATTTGCAACACATAATATTGCTAAGTCAAAATAGTAAGCCTTAGGAGAAATCAATTCAAAACAATTTGATTCAAGACTTGTGCATGTGTGATGGAATGGAGTGGATGTGGATCTTGAGATGACTCCTTTTTGAGTGGACTCTCTTATTTTGCAGGGATGAAACATGGCTACTTTCTTTTTTTTTCTTTTTTTCTCATGCTTATGATGTAAGCATGCATTTTCTTTTTCTTTTTCTTGTATCCATGTCTTCTACTCCCTTTTTATGCAATGAATTTTGGAGTGAGTACTACGCATGAATGATATGGAGTTTCTCTTTTCATTGTGGAATGGTAGTGTGATGGAAATTTGCTTACTTCTAGTGTAGAATTATAGCATGTGCAAGTGAAGTCTTGAATTCAAAAAGTAATGAATTAAATCTCAAATAGGTTTGTACTAGTTTGACAAAGCGCAATGTGAAGGCAAATAACATATGCATAAGGTCTATCAATATAATGTATCATATGGCTTTGGTGGGTATTTCCAATCAAATAAGGATAACTTAAATCCTTTTAGAATTTCTCCGGAAATCTAAGTTTCACTATCAAACTAGGGATAGCAGCTATATCACTATATCATATCTCACAACAACTTAGAATGGATTAAGCTTTTGCTACCCACAATTTCCAAATCAAGGCAAAAGGAATTTTAGCCAATGAGAGCAATACGTTGGAGACTAGTAAGTTGTAAACTAGGGACTTAGGAAAATTAAAAAAGAGCAACTATTCATCATTTCATCTATGTGTGTCGGTACCCTGCGTACCATATACCCCTTGGGACTACAAAAAGACCAAAGGAACTTCACCTGTCTGAGTTGAAGACCTGCGAAGGCCCCACGTGTCATACGAGACCAGACCTGCCTCCCATCTATGGTTAGTCCCGGTGCTGCCACGTGTATACTGCAACCGAACCTTCATCCCGCACATTGGATAGCTCCGGGCTAAACACCTGTGCGGCACCCCCAGACCTAACCCCCGATAGAGGGAAGCTCCGGTACCGACACGTGTACATCTACACCGGACCTACCCGTCCCAGATGAAAAGCTCTGAAGCTGCCACATGTCCAACCGCCGGACCTTCAGCCTCAACAATCAGACTGGTGGACCCCCAACGGCTCGCACGTTCAAGGGGTAGTCAAAGACTTCAAGACCCGATTAAGTGTCATTAATACCATATTAATTACACACAATCGTAAGGCCTTTAATACCAGTAACGGCACTGTCAAGGCCCGTTACCACGCTATTAAGGGTAATTAACCTCATTAATTGTGTATTAAGCATCAATAACCGCCAGGACCACATGTCGGGCCAGGCTAACGGTGTAACGACTAGTCCTTGTACTATAAAAGGACTGGTCGGCGATACACATGACTCCCCCGACTTTCCTCTTTGGAAGCTTTCGACCCTTAGACGCTCAATACAACAACTACACACCCCGTGGAGTAGGGTATTATGCTCAGGCGGCCCAAACCACGTAAATCCTTGTGTCTACTTGCCATCGTGTTTTGAATCTCTGCGCACCCAATACCTAACTACAAACTCTGCGAGCTACAAACAGTAGTATCGGAAGAATTGCCAGAACAACACTCTGACAGTTGGCGCGCCAGGTAGGGGTGTGCCCGAGATTCAAAGATGGTGAACTCTGCTGCTGAATAGTCCAACGGCAACCCTGCAGTGCAACCTGTTGGAGGCAATCCCTCCAACGTGCAGCAGCTAGCAGGTGTTGTGTCTCTAGCAGGAGTCGTGCCTCCGCCGCCACCATCTGCACCGGCAAATAAGGCTGGACAGCGGGATGGGGTGTCTGCGTCGGTCATGACATCAGCTAACAACAACCCTGAACACGCGATCCATGCCGCGCGTGCTCTTCTCCAACACCCACCGCCTCCAGGTGCATCCAAGGGTGCAATGGAATAGTAAAGGGCTGATGTGGAATATTTGGTTGCAGCAGCAGCCGGTTGCATCAGCAACCAAGGTCCTCCCCACTCGGGGCGGGCCCCATCGCAGCATCGGACAGTGTTGGGCAGACTTGGTCCGCACACTTCCCACATACGAGGCGTGCTGCGTCTCAACAAGCGACATCGCTGCCTTCCGGGGCGCGACGCACCCATACGGTAACCAGGCTTTCAACTCACGACCTCCGGGCGGAGCTTCATCGCCGTTACAGTCAACAGGATGGCCGCGTCCATATCGAGCGTGCTCATGAAAGGAAAGAAGCTCGAGACAGTCCTGCTCCCAAGGGAGTAGGAGGAGGCTATTCTGCCTTGGCCATGCACCTACGCATGGTCAGATGGCCACAAAAGTTTCGGCCTCTCCTACCGGAGAAATTTGACGGGACTGTCAATCCCGCTGAGTTTCTCCAAATCTACTCCACCGCAATCCTTGTGGCCGGAGGCAACGAGGCCGTAGTGGACAACTATTTCCCCGTGGCTTTGACTAGGACCGCCAGGTCCTAGTTCATGAGCCTTCCGCCCGACTCCATCAACAGTTGGGCGGAACTGTGCCAACAGTTCACCGCCAATTTTGGGAGTTCATACACCTGACTAGGCACCAAACTGGACCTTTTTGCTGTCAAGCAGATGGGGGGAGAGTCCCTGCGATCCTTCATCCAAAGGTTCTCCCAGATATGAAACACTATTCCTTCTATCTCCACCGCCTCTGTTGTTGTGGCATTTAGGCAGGGCGTACAAGACAAGAAGATGTTGGAGAAGCTGGTGACCAAGGAGATCACCAGCGTCACAGAACTCTTTAGCTTGGCGGACAAATGCGCCAAAGCTGCAGAGGGCCGTGAAATGCACTCCCAACCACCTCCGGAGGACAACAAAAAATCCTCCAAGGGTGAAGACACTACCTCCGGGAGTGGCAAACAGATGAAAAAGTCCAACGGCAAGAAAAAGCAGTCGGCCGACACACCAACTGCTGCAGCTGCCGTAGCTCCGGGTGGCCGGGGGCCACACCCCGAGAAACGACCTCGGCCGTCATCTGAAGACGGTGGCAGCTGCAAGATGTTGTTTCATATACACAAGTCGAACATCCACAACCTGTAAGACTGCCTGGAGGTCCAGAACCTTACCGGGCGCTACAACAAGCGCCGAGAAGAAGTTCCTTTCCGTCAATGGGAAGGAAAACAGAAAGTCGACGAAGCTCCGACTGAAGAGGAGTTAGGCTTTCAAGACCCTAAAAAGGTCTTGAAGGTTGTTTACACCTCCATCGACAATGACTCTGATGTCTCCCACAATGAACGTCGGAAAACAATGAACACCATCTTTGGTGGTTCGTGGGACATCACCTCCCGCCGAGTCCTCAAGACTATGCGGCAGGACATGGCCTCAGTAGCTCCCACCGCCAGGGCAGAGCCGCACCGGAAGTGGATGGACATAGCCATCACTTTCAATGCATCAGACTGCCCTTGGAATATAATCGGAGCTGGCCAACTCCCATGGATGGTATCTCCGACCATCAACAACATCCAACTCCACCATGTAATGGTGGAAGGAGGTTCGGGGCTGAACCTCATAAGCTTCGAAGCTTTTGTCAAGCTTCAGCTCCGACCTTCGGACCTTCGCCCCTCCCAACCTTTCTCCAGAGTAGGTCCGGGGGCCATAACCCCACTCGGTGCAATTACTCTTCCGATGACCTTTGGGACCCGGGAGAATTACCGCACTGAGAAGTTGGTCTTCGACGTGGCGCAAATCAACTTACCCTTCAATGCCATTTTGGGCAGACCAGCCTTATACAAGTTCATGGCTGCTTCTCATTATGGCTACATGGTGTTGAAGATGCCAATACCAGTCGGTGTTCTCTGGATCCGTGGAGATCGCACTGCCGGAGTGACAACTCTGGAAGAACTCCACGCGCTTGCTACAGCGCATGAGGAAGAATCCGGAAAGGAGCAAGCTCCAAAACCCCCGAGCATTCGTCATCGAGGCTCGATCTCTGCACCTCGTGTGCAACCAAGCGGCGACACCGACATTCCCTTCAAAGTCGTTCAAATCGGTTTCGACGCCGCTCAGACCACCCGTATATCGGGAGGTCTGAATGACAAATAGGAACTCGCTCTCATCACTTTCCTCTGGGCTAATGTCGACGTGTTTGCCTAGCAATCGTCAAAAATGCCTGGGATCCCTAAGGAAGTGATCGAGCATAATCTAAAGATCTATCCCGACGCTCGGCCTGTACACCAGAAGCCTCGGAAGCAATCCGTAGAGCCACAGGACTTCATACGTCATAAGTGAAGAAGTTGCTCGAAGCTGGATTCATCCGAGAAGTCTTCCACCCAAAATGGCTGGCAAACCCAGTCGTTGTACCCAAGGCCGGCGGGAAGCTTCGGATGTGTATCGACTACACTACACTAAATAAGGCATGTCCAAAAGATCCATTCCTACTACCTAGAATAGATCAGATAGTGGATTCCACCTCCAGTTGTGAATTACTGTGTTTCCTAGACGCATATTCTGGGTATCATAATATCAGAATATCTTAGGGAAGATGAAGAGCATACTTCCTTCAACACAGTAGATGGATTATATTGTTACACTGCCATGCCATTCGGTCTCAAAAATGCTGCTTCAACATTTGTACGAGCTATGTACAAAACTTTTGGAGAGCTTATTAGAGACGTAGTGGAAGTGTATGTCGATGACATCGTCGTCAAGATCAATAACAAGGAGTCATTCCTTGACACCTTGCAAGCTGTCTTCGACAAGTTGCGAGTCACTCGCATGAAGCTGAACCCGGACAAGTGTGTCTTCGGGGTTAGCTCCAGAAAACTTCTAGGTTTCTTGGTGAACCATCCAGGAATAGAAGCAAATCCGGCAAAGATAAAAGCTATTCAAGACATGCGGCCACAAGTTCGCATCAAGGATGTCCAGAAGCTGACTGGATGTCTAACTGCCCTTAGCCGGTTCATCTCAAGACTGGCGGATCGGGCGCTACCCTCCTTCATGCTATTGAGGAAGTCCGGACAATTCCAATGGTCTGAAGAAGCAGAAAAGGCATTCCAGGAGCTGAAGCAGCTCCTCACCACCCTACCAACCTTGGTAGCTCCAAACCCTAGTGAGCCACTACTGCTTTACATTTCAGCAACCGACGAAGTTGTCAGCATGGTCCTGGTTGTGGAAAGACCAGAACCATCTCCTGTTCAGGAATCCAGACCCCTTCGGGAGGGTTCGTAGCTACCTGAAGTCGAGTCTGGGTCCCAGCTCCCAGACCCGGATCCTCAAGGCGAAACGCCGCAGGATCCATCTCCTGCAAATGAAGGAGTCACTGCTACTGAGCGACAAGATCCGAACCCCTCTGGGAAGGTCCGGGTCACTTCAGAAGAAGCTCCGGGTTCCTCCAACCGGAACCCAGAGGTCCCCAAACAAGGTCCAGACCCCTTCGGGAGGGTCTGGGTAGATGAGGAGGAAGCTTTGGGCCTCTTCGGGAGGGTCCAGACGGTCAGCGCCTAGTGTACTTCATTAGCAAAGTACTCCATGATGCCAAGACTCGATACCTGGAGGTGCATAAGCTGCTCTACGCAATTCTTATTGCCTCTAGGAAGCTCCAACACTACTTCCAAACTCACAAGATTTTAGTGGTAACCTCTTATCCACTACGTGCAATCTTGCATAACTCCAATTCCACTGGGAACATTGCAAAGTGGGTAGCGGAATTAGCTGAGTTCGACCTTGAATTTGTTCCAAGACAAGCGATCAAGAGTCAAGCATTGGCGGACTTCGTGGCAGACTGGACCCCTTCTCCATCAAATCTTGGGGGCCCCAGTGAGCAGAAGTCGAAACCCAAGGTTCCGGTCTTCACTAAGCCTCACCGGACTCTCTACTTCAATGGCTCCGTGAAGAAGCAGGGGGCCGGAGCTAGAATCCTTCTCCTCGCTCAGACCTGGGAAAAGGTTAAATACATGGTGCACCTTGACTTCAAGGCGACCAACAACATGGCGGGGTATGAAGCACTAATCTATGGGCTCAAGGTGGCACTATCGTATGGTGTCAAGCAGCTGTTGGTGAAGGGTGATTCACAGCTTGTTGTAAAACAAGTCAAAGGTGAATGTTGCTGCAACAACCCTCAACTAGCTGCATACCTACTTGAAGTCCAGAAGCTTCAGAAGTACCTCGACGTCCTGGATCTTTGCCATGTCCAGCGTCTCAACAACGCTGAAGCCGACGAACTCTCGACAAAAGCTTCAACCGGAACTCCGGCTCCCGACAGAACCTTCGTCCGGAGGTTGTCTAAACCTACAGCTCAGCTTGCCGAGCTGAGCGAAGGGGGCGAGACCAGCACCTCGAAGCTGGTGGTTCCGATGGCCCTGTTACCATGGCATCCATCAAGGGTCGTAGTTGCTGCAGGAAGCTCCGAGCAACCCAGCACGCAAGACTCAAATCCTCAAGCTAGCTCTGATGCATGTATCTCGGAGATCCGGAGCTACTTGAAAGACAATTTCCTTCCTGAAGATAATGTATCCGCTGACCGGATAGTCAGATTGGCTAAAAGATACACACTGGTAGAAGGGGATCTCTACCGGCGCGGTGCCAACGGCATCCTAATGCGGTGCATTACAAGGGAAGAAGGTTGCGAGATCCTCAAAGAAATCCATAGAGGCGAGTGTGGGAACCACGCGTCCTCCCGCAAGCTGGTCGGTAAAGCCTTCTGGCATGGCTTTTACTGGCCTACAGCGCTCTAGAATGCAACTGAGCTAGTGAAGAAATGTGAAGCATGCCAGTTCCATGCAAAGCAAATTCACACACCAGCTCAGCCTCTACAAATGATACCTCCTACATGGCCTTTCGCTGTGTGGGGGATGGATATCTTGGGACCTTTCCCAAGAGCCGTCGGAGGTTACAAGTTCCTGTACATTGCCATTGACAAATTCACCAAATGGCCAGAAGCAACTCCAGTTGTGACAATAAACAAGCAATCAGCTATCAACTTCTTGCAGTCCATCGTATGCATATTTGGAGTCCCAAACAAGATCATAACTTATATTGGGACCCAATTCACAAGCTCTGCATTCCAAGGATATTTTGAAGACCTCGACATTCAGGTCAGCTACGCTTCTGTAGCTCACCCGGCAAGCAATGGCCAAGCCGAGAGAGCAAATGCAGAAATACTAAAAGGACTCAAGACGCGCACATATGAGCACCTGAAAAAACATGGAGCCAACTGGATCGAAGAGCTTCTGCCCACTCTATGGGCCAACAGGACCACTCCAAACCGGTCAACTGGAGAAACACCCTTCTTCCTAGTGTACGGAGCTGAAGCAGTCCTTCCTCTGGAAATCACCTTGGGGTCGCTCCGGGTCCGGGCCTTCGACGACGCCACGCAGGACCAGCTCCGGCGTGAAGACCTTGACCTCCTTGAAGAGGGAAGGTGCCGAGCAGCTGTTCAGAATGCCCGATACCGCCAAGCTCTTCGGCGCTATCACCAATGGCATGTTCACAACCGACAACTTGAGGAAGGCGATTTGGTGCTACGGAGAATACAATCCAGAAAAGGGTTAAACAAACTTTCCCCCAGCTGGGAAGGACCCTTCCGAGTGATCAAAGTATCTCGTCCCGGATGCGTTCACTTGGCAACGAAGGATGGGACACCTCTCCCTAACCCTTGGAACATTGAGCACCTCCGTAAGTTCTACGCTTAGTATCATGGAGGTGAGTCTGTAGTTACATGTGGTGTATGTTATAGAGTCATTGTACAGAGTCGGGTAGCTCCTCCGGGAGAACAGTCGGACCTTCCTCGGAAGGTCCGCAAAGTTCAGGCAACACTTGTCACAGTCTCAGAACTAAAAGTGTAGCTAGCTACCTTGGGTCAAACGTGAAACGAAACACACTTAGCCTGGTTCCGTACCTTAAGAGTGTACTTGTTTCCACTGTACCCAGACCTATAATGAAAGACATCATTGTGTGAAAACAGACTCCACGTGCATTTATTTTGTACAGGCTCAATATTTTTTATTTTTCTCTTTATTGTCTATAACAAAGTTGTGCAATTCTTAAGAAACTTTAGCTCGACCAATTCATGTATAAGTCGAGTTGCATTGTCTATTCTTCCGGGTCTAAACATTGTTAATGGTCTACTCGTCTGAATGTCGCCGAGCCAATCTAGGGCCAGAGTGTGCTATCGACTTAGCTTGGTCATGCACCCTAAGTACGCCACTCTACCTACACCCCGGCAGGCCGAAGTAAGGCGAGTCCAGAAACGATTGGACCTGGAGGAATCAAGCCAGTGCACTTGATCGTATTTAGAATTCTGTTCGACCTAAAACTTTCTCGGGAATAGTAAGTCGCAATTGAGTTATAGATAGGAAATGAATTTTACTATTTTCCTTGACATCAGTGTGCAGGAAAAATAAAGATCCCTTTATGATGGTGAATGACCAGAGCTACCAAAGCTCTGACATCCCCTAAGGTAGCTTGTTGTCGATGTTCCAAACATTGATAGCGAGCGTCGCTGGAGCTACTAAGCTTCGGTAAAGCCAGGGGGCCAGCCGTCAATGTGAAGAAAAGATGATGGAAGACTCCAAAGTGGGGTCTGCTGTCGACACACCGCGTGTTGACAGAGGTCACTGCCGGAGCTACCAAGCTCTGACACCCCAGAGGACTTGCTATCAACGCTCTACGTGTTTATGGAGACTGCTGCCGGAGCTACTAAGCTCCAATGATGGTCAATGTCGGAGCTACTAAGCTCCGACAACCTCAGGGGGGCTCTACTATTGAAGACTTCGGACCTACGCTCTACAAGTTTGAAGCACGCAAGTCCTCAACAACTGTTACATCCTCTTGGTACATGTTCACAATCAAATTGTGTACATCTACCAGGGGGCCAAGTGAGACAAAGATGTTGAAGACAAAAAAATGAATTTCATTCAAACTTGGATTTCATTAATCTGGAGACAATAGATTACAAAATCGGAGAAAAAGAAGAGAGGATACAAGCGGGAGCTACAAAGAGATAGTCCTAGACCCTATGGAAGAATGAGGCGACCTTCTGGGCAACCTCCGACACGCTGGCTTGGGCGGCTTCTCCCCCTCCGTTGATGGGGCCTTCAAGCACCGTGTCCAGTGGGAATTGAGGGTCCCGGCTTGTGTAGCACGTCAGCACGTATTCTGCGATGTTCTTCTCCAAGGATTGTCCCTCGATTTCCAGCTGGTCCGCGATGAAATCGCCCATCTTGGTGAGCTTGTTGCCTGCCGAACTCAACGCCTGTAATGCCTGGTCCAGCTCCGACTCCGGGTCATCTGGACGCACGGGGCTAAAACCCATTGGCGTCAGCGCGTCGTTGGCTTTGCCCAAGAAGTCCCAAACTTGTTGGGACTCCGCAGCCCTCAAGCCTCGCATCTCCTCCAAGGATCTTTTGGTCGCCACAAGCTCCGAATTCTCACGGGCAAGACGCTCAACCTCTTTGGCGTTCATCTGAATCTTTTCAGCAACCTGCCTTTCGAGCTTACTGAGCTCCTCCTCCCGAAGGTGGATCTTGTTCTAGCAGTCGACCAGGTCATTCTCCCGGCCCCGCAACTTCTTCTCCCTGGCAGCAATTTCATCCTCCATCTTATGGAGGTCCTGTCCTCGCTGTTAGGACTTCTTCTCCTCTTTCTCGCAACGCTCATCCAACTTCTTGGTGCACTTCGTGAGACTCTTGTCACCCAGAGTCAGCCTCTGAGTTAGCTCCTCCTCCCTCTTCACGAGGTCATCCCGCAGCTCCAGGAGTTTTTGCTCTTCATCTTTGAGCTTTTTCTCCCGCTCCTCAAGGGCCTCCCAGCGCTTGAAGAGGCTGTCGTGGATGGCGCTAAGCTTCTCCCCGCGATCATTTGCTACGTTATTAGCAGCTATGGCCTGTTCGTGGATGGCCCGAGAATGGTTGTCGAGGGATCGCACCATGCTTTCCCTCTCGTCCAGCAGCTTACCCCACTACTCCAACCGGACCTTCTCCTTCTTCACCCACTCCTTCTCGTCAGCCAGCCTCGACTGCGCCAGCTTGGTCTCGAATTGGAGCCAGTTGCGCCACCTCCTAAGAGTTTGGCGCTCCTCCTCGAGGGTCTTGCTATCGTGGTAAAAAGCCAGCTAGACCTGACAAAGACTGGAGCAGGC
This sequence comes from Tuctoria greenei, assembly GCA_036927565.1. Taxonomy (NCBI): domain Eukaryota; kingdom Viridiplantae; phylum Streptophyta; class Magnoliopsida; order Poales; family Poaceae; genus Tuctoria; species Tuctoria greenei. Next base: position 52,995,867 of record JAYESD010000003.1, read on the forward strand.
ATTGTCGATAGACAGCGACAGAGGGATCGGGTCTGGACCTACCGTGGTCTTCTCCGCTGGCTCCAGCGGGTTCTCCATGACAAAAATCGGGTCCCACTCTACAAGAGCGGTCCCTTGAGCTTCCACAGCACTAGGGCTGTCCTCCGAGATAGCCTCGGCCACCGCCGTGGAAGGTCCTGCAATAGAAGTTTCGACCTCCGAAGTTGGCTCCGAAGGTCCCACCGCCAGGTCATCAACAAGTGGTCCCTCGGGCTGGGGGCTGGCAGCTTCATCTTGGCACCCTGGCTTAGGCGCGGGCACCTCCGGGACCACTACCTCTGGGGCAGGCGTTGAAGGTTCGGTCGGAGCTGAAGCTATTTCCGACTCCAACGCTGGCGCCTCCTCCACTGTCGGCTCAGGCGCTGACGCTTCGACCATCATGGGCTCGGGCGCCAGCACCTCTGCAGCAACCGGCTCAGGCGCTGGAACTTCTTCGACGATCGACTCTACCGCCGGAACTTCATCAACACCTGGCTCTACCGTCGGGGCTTCATCAACACCCGGCTCTATCGCCGGGGCCTCATCAACCATCGGCTCCGCCGCCGGGGCTTCAACAACGTCCAGCTCTAGGGCCGGGACTTCAGCTACCTTCGGCTCTGAGGCTGGAGTGTCCGTCATCTCAGCGTCCAAACCTGGAGCTCAACCTCCAGGGCTGATGCCGCTGGTACATCTTCATTCTCGTGGTCCGGCGCTACCATGGGATCTTCTGGGGATGAGACAAGGTCCAGGACCACGACAGCTGGCGCCGGAGTTGTCGCAGCCTCAGCCACCCCTTGAGGCGGCGCTGGGATTGGAGCCGGAGCTTCCGCCTGCACAGCCTCAGCTTCTGCTGCAGGAACCGGAGCTTCAGCCCCTTTCTTGGGCACCCTGTGGATGAAGGACAAAGAAACTCAAAACACAGTTACAACAAAAAACAACCAACTGAGGTAAAAAACAAAAATTACCTCAGAAGGCTTCCGCTCCAGCTAGCGCGGAACCTCTTCCCCAGATGCTCGGGGCCGTACCCCATCGCCACCAGCGTGTCAGCTCTGGAAGGTTCCCCGGAGCTTGCTGCTGCCGTTAGCGCCATTTTGGTTGAGTCCCCCCTCGACCGGGAAGGACCTCTGGACCTAGAGCCTTTAGCTGGCCCTGGTACTGGAGCCACATGGCCGGAGCGAGCACCCCGGGGAGATGCCGATGCTGGAGTGGTTGCTGCCGTTGAAGACCTTCCCCTATGGGGAGAAGGAGCCGCTGCAGAAGGAGCAGGTCTGACGGACCTCCCGTCAGAGTACTTCAGCTTCCTTTTGCGGCTCGAGGGCTCGGTGAATTCTTTGCCCTTGTCCATGACTTCAACTCTCTCTCTCGGGCGGAAGGGGGACCACCCTCGGAAGCTCTGGGGATCACCAACCCGGTGGTCGAACGCCTCTCAACTTCACCGAGGTCGTCAAGCACCAGCATCTTCCGCTGGAGCTCCCTGCTGAACTCCGCCTCAATGTTTAGAGGGAGGAAAGCCGCCGGCAGAGTCAATTCATCACCCTCTACGTCGATGCCGTGATGGAACTTCTTGAGGTGAAACTCCAAAGTTGTGCCTTCCATGTTGGACTTCAAACCGGTCTCGATCCGGTCGTCGTCCATCTCGCTGTTGAGGGCCCAGGCAAGCTTCTACCTCTTCTTCAGTGGAGCCCACTTGTTGACCAGGAAGTTGCAGAATACTGCCTAGGGAGTCACACCTCCCTCCACGCATTGGCGGATCCTGGTCAGAGCAGGGTTGAAGGCGTCCGATAACACCGGAACTTTGCTCCAAGCCTTATTGTCGACGTTCGGGAGGCCTTCGGGCAGCTCCAGCTTCTCATGCTCCTTTACCCTGATGACAATCCAATCTTCTTCCAGTCGTCCCACTTCCCAGAAGGGAACGACTGCAAGTACTTGTACGGGCACTTCTTGTGCTTCACAAAATAATAGAAGCCAAGGTACTCGTCACTCTTGCCGGTGGTGTGGATGGTGAAGAAGGTGCAGAAGAGCTCGACGTAGGGGGGAATGCCCACCCACATCTCGTAGAAGTGGACAAAGATCGACACCAGAAGAATGGAGTGGGGGCCAAGGTGGTACAGTTGCAGACCATAGAAGTCTTGCAGCATCAAGAGAAAAGTTGAGAATGGTGGGATCAGTCCCACCATGGCATACGCGGAGAAGTACACCATGTCGCCGACATGCTCCTTCTAGAACAGAAGCTTGCCGGCGCAGACCTGGTGGTTGAAGAAGTCACTGGACCACCCCATGAGGGCCCGGACCTTTTTCAAATCACCGTCGGTCTTATGTCGGCTCTTGTACAGACCCAACTCCATCGCAGCATAGCGGGGCGAGAGATGAAAAGAAGGCTAAAGTTTGGAGGATTCGAGCGCAAGTTCAAATGAAGGCGTAATGAATCCTCAAACAGTGCGCACTTTCCTTCTTAATTAAGCCCCCGCAACGCTTGGATGGAAACCGCAGAGGAGCCGACGATACAATTCAAAAACTTCACCCTGCCAATGACAAGGGGGCCCAGGGCCACCCCGACGATCAAGTTGAGGTCCTTACCCCAGGCGAACGGTTGTCATCACGAAAGGCCAGAAGCCCGAGGGCGGCCGCGTGAAAGGGCACGCGGAACCGATACGGTTTTCATATCGGGAACAGGCGACCTTCAATTGCGTGAGATCCGCACGCTCATATCTCACCTACCGCATTCAGGATGTGCCACGCGGCGTTGGTTTAACTGCAAACTACCACCAACAGCACATCCGAAGACCCTTGAAGACATGGCTCAAAAACCGAAGGATGGACCCACCTCCGGCAAAACGACTTCGTCCAAAATGTCTCTCCCAGAGGTGGGCCCAGGGGGGAACTATTGGTACCCTGCGTACCGTATACCCCTTGGGACTACAAAAAGACCAAAGGAACTTCACCTGTCTTAGTTGAAGACCTGCAAAGGCCCCACGTGTCATATGAGACCGGACCTGCCTCCCATCTATGTTTAGTCCTGATGTTGCCACGTGTATACTGCAACCGGACCTATATCCCACACATGGGATAGCTCCGGGCTAAACACCTGTGCGGCACCACCGGACCTAACCCCTGATAGAGGGAAGCTCCGGTACCGACACGTGTACATCTACACCGGACCTACCCGTCCCAGACGGAAAGCCCCGAAGATGCCACGTGTCCAACCGCTGGACCTTCAGCCTCAACAATTAGACTGGTGGACCCTCAATGGCTTGGACCTTCAAGGGGCAATCAAAGACTTCAAGACCCGATTAAGTGTCATTAATATCATGTTAATGACACATGATCAGAATGCCCTTAATACCAGTAACGACACTATCAAGGCCCGTTACCACGCTATTAATGGTAATTAACCTCATTAATTGTGTATTAAGCATCAGTAACCGCCAGGGCCGCATGTCGGGCTAGGCTAACGGTGTAACGACCAGTCCTTGTACTATAAAAGGACTGGTCGGCGATACACAGGACTCCCCCTGCTTTCCTCTTTGGAAGCTTTCGACCCTTAGATGCTCAATACAACAACTACACACCCCGTGGAGTAGGGTATTACGCTCAGGCGGCCCGAACCACGTAAATCCTTGTGTCTACTAGCCACCGTGTTCTGAATCTCTGTGCACCCAATACCTAACTACAAACTCTGCGAGCTACCAAATGTTGTATCGGGAGAATTGCCAGAACAACACTCCGACAATGTGAATTCCAAATCATTCTTACAACACATCATTTATTTTATTGAAAATAAAACTATCCATTTTTTTTTTAAAAATGCAAGGTGGATGATGGGTAAGTGGAAAATAAATTTGCAAAGGAGGTTGATACAATTTACCTCAAGTGGGGGTCCTCCCCCAAGCTTGTTCTTCACTCACCTCCGTGTCGAGGGTTGAACCCTTGATGACGGAAGTATGACGCGAGATCGGCTTGTTGTTGTTGTAGCGTGGAGTTGAAGTTAGTGAACTGAGTGTCTATGTGTTGTTGCCAGTCTTGGGTACCTTGGACATGCCCTTGGAGAGTTTTGTAGATGTCACCTATGCTCACTTCAAGCTCCTCCATACGTCTAGAGAGGTCTGTCATTGCTTGGCTATAGTCACGATGACTTCTAGCCGATGTGGAATGACATATTGTTATAGATGTTGGAGGCAAGCTGCTAGAACTTGAAGTGGATAGGGGTGTTTCCCATGTATCACCTTGCCATCCATGCGAAGATGGACCTTCGATCTCATATGAAGGAGGTTGAGTCCATCTGGGGGCATCACCCATTGGGTTCACTTCCTCTTTGTACTCATGGAACGTGGAGGTTTTCGGGGGCATGGTCGCTCTCCTTGTACAGCTTCTAGTTACCCTTCCAAAGACATTACTTCTTTCAGCTTCCTCGATGGGAAGAAGGTCAATGGTTAGCCTCCGACATTTGTACAAATGATAATCTGGGTTAGATAAATGAATTTCATTGACAAAGCCGGGATAATAAAATATCAAAGAGCCATCTTGATCATGCTTAAGGGTATGTCCTTGCACTAAATATTCTTCATCATTAATTCTCTTTCATTTCCAATATACTCAAGTGAAGAATATTCTAGTGCTCCTACCCTAGTAGCAATATGGGTAATCAATGAAGTGCATTCAGTTGGCCCTACACTTGGAATGTAATCTAACCATTGTGTCATCATGACAATAACTGGAGCAACATTTATCTTTTTAATCATGGCAAATAAAATTTTAAGCTCATCATCACGCACTATCCATACATCTCCTCTAGGGAACATAGTCATAGTCACCCATCTATGCATGAAGCCTAAAGTAGGGTTGTGCAAGTGGCTATTCCTAGGTGCACTACATCCGACCTCACCCATTAAATCTTGCAAAAAAATTTGTTTGTTAAACATAGGCAAAGCGTCTAAATCTAGCAAACAACGTCTATGGAAGCCTAGGATTTCACTTAACTCTTTCCATAGGATGTTGTATTCTTTTTGAAATAATCTAAAAGTAATACCATCAAAATCCTATTTTGAGTGTGCAAAGGAATTGTATGGAGAGAAGGCATGAACCTTTCTCCTCTATGTGAGAAAAATTTTCCCATCCTAATGCATGTCAAATGGAGAAGAATTCAGAATCAAATCCGGATCATAAGCTTTCGTATTAGAAAACTCATGATCTTGGAGGAGCTTGCGTGCTTGATATTTAACTTCACTTTGGATGGCGAGGTCATTGTCGTGAAGTTGATGAGGGTTGATACTCTCACCCATGGGAGTGTCCTCTCCTACACTTCTCCGTGAACTTGGTGTAGCAACGGAAGAGGGGCGTGCACTTCAGTCTCCACCATGGCTTGAGCTTGAAGCCTCCTTCCTATTTCCAAACAACCTCTTCATTCCCTTCATGGCCTCAACAAACAAGAACACAACAAGGCAAAAACTCAAAAGAGGTGATGTTAGTGCAAACAAAACCCCAACAACTTTTCCATTGAAGAACTTGAGAGCAGATTGCAAATGCAAACAAAAGCAAATCTTTTTGAGTTGGGAATTAATTAAGAGCACTTCGATGAAGAGCAAGAAAACAATGTGAGCAAGAGTTACTTTGGAGAGGTATGAAATGAGGTGAAGTGTGAGGAGAAGAGCTCCTCACGGCCACCATTTATAGTGTTCAATCCCCAACGGTCATTAGGGAACCAAATGTAGTCGTTGGAGGAGAGAAAGCCAAAATGGCTCTTTCCCCTAGTCGGCCGAACAGGGGGTTGGCCGACCTGACAGGTGGGCCACCTAATCTCCCTTTTGGCAGGTAGCTCCCCAAGGGCTATGGAATTAGCACGTTAGTGAAATACCACTTTTGCAGCTCAGAAAAATTGTTTTCCAAATAAAAACTCCTTTTTCAAAACCTCACAATTTTCTTTTTGTGAAAAATAAATGTCGAAGTGTTGTTCTGGCAATTCTCCCGATACTACTGTTGGTAGCTCGCAGAATTTGTAGTTAGGTATTGGGTGCGCAGAGATTTAGAACACGATGGCATGTAGACACAAGGATTTACGTGGTTCGGGCCGCCTGAGCGTAATACCCTACTCCACTGGGTGTGTAGTTGTTGTATTGAGCGTTTAAGGGTCGAAAGCTTCCAAAGAGGAAAGCTGGGAGAGTCCTGTGTATCGCCAACCAGTACTTTTATAGTACAAGGACTGGTCGTTACACCGTTAGCCTGGCCCGACATGTGGCCCCGGCGGTTACTGATACTTAATACACAATTAATGAGGTTAATTACCCTTAATAGCGTGGTAACGGGCCTTGAAAGTGACGTTACTGGTATTAAGGGCCTTCCGATCGTGTGTCATTAATATGGTATTAGTGACACTTAATCGAGTATTGAAGTCTTTGATTGCCCCTTGAAGGTCCGAGCCGTTGGGGGTCCACCAGTCTGATTGTTGAGGTTGAAGGTCCGGCGGTTGGACACGTGGTAGCTTTGGAGCTTTCTGTCTAGGACGGGTAGGTCCGGTGTAGATGTACACGTGTCGGTACCGGAGCTTCCCTCTGTCTGGGGTTAGGTCCGGGGGTGCCGCACAGGTGTTTAGCCCAGAGCTATCCCATGTGTGGGATGTAGGTCCGGTTGCAGTATACACGTGGCAGCACTGGGACAAATCATTGATGGGAGGCAGGTCTGGTCCCGTATGACACGTGGGGCCTTCGCAAGTCTTCAACTCAGACAGGTGAAGTTCCTTTGATCTTTTTGTAGTCAAAAGGGGTATACGGTATGCAGGGTACCGACAGTGGCTCCTGGGCCCACCTCCGGGAGAGACTTTTTGGATGAAGTCATTCTGCCAGAGGTGGGTCCATCCTTCAGTTTTTTAGTCGTGTCTTCAAGGGTCTTCGGATGTTCCGTTGGTGGTAGTTCGCAGTTAAACCAACGCCGCGTGGCACAACCAGAATGCGGCAGGTGAGATCTGAGCGTGCGGATCTCACGTAATTGAAGGTCACCGGTTCCCGATATGAAAACCGTATTGGTACCGCGTGCCCTGTCGGAACGCCGCCCTCGTGCTTCTCGCCTTTCATGATGAAAACCGTTCGCCTGGGGTAAGGACCTCGACTTGATCTTCGGGGTGGCCCCAGGCCCCCTTGTCATTGGCAGGGTGAAGTCTTTGAATTGTATCGTCGGCTCCTCTGCGGTTTCCATCCAAAAGTTTCATGGGCTTACTTAAGAAGGAAAGCGCGCACCATTTGGGGATTCTTTACGCCTTCATTTGAACTTGCGCTCGAATCCTCCAGACTTTAGCCTGCTTTTCATATCTTGCCCCGCTGTGCCGCGATAAGTTGGGACTCCCCAAGAGCCACATCGGGGGCAAGAAGGAGTTGTCTAGGGTCCGGACCTACATGGGATTGTCCAGTGACTCCTTCGACAATGACATTCGCCGCGGCAAGCTTCCCTTCGAGAAGGAGCAAGTCGGAGATATGGTGTACTTCCTTGGGTACGCCATGGCGGGTTTGATGCCACCATTCTCCACTTTCTTTCTAATGCTTCTTGATTTCTATGGTCTGCAGCTCCACCATCTGGGCCCCCTCTCAATCTTGCTAGTGGCGACTTTCGTCCACTTTTGCGAGAAGTGGGTGGGCGTGCCCCCTTGTGTGGAGTTGTTGCGGACTTTCTTCACTATCCACCCGATCGGGAAGAGTGATGAGTTCATCGGCTTCTACTACTTCGTGAAGCGGAAATACTCTCCCCTCAAGTACTTGAGGTCCTTCCCTTCCAGGAAGAGGGACGACTGGAAGAAAGACTGGGTGGTCATCACTATCGAGGGACACGAGAGGCTGGAGCTGCCTGAAGGCCTTCCTCGCGTTGATACTGACACTTGGAGTGACGTGTCAGAGCTGTCGAGGGAGTACAGGCCCATCCTGGAAAGAATCCAGGAATGTGTCGAAGGTGGGGTGACCCTGCAAATGGTCTTCAGCAACTTCTAGATGAACAGGTGGGCCCCGCTGAGGGCTAGGAGCCGGCCTGCCTGGGCCTTCAACAGTGAGATGGACACCAACCGCATTGAGGTCGGCTTGGACACCAACTTGACCGGTGAAGCCTTGAAGACTCATCTCAAGAAGTTCCAGCCTGGGAACATCAGCCCTGGTGACGTGTCTCCACCGGTGGCCTTCCTGCCTCTGAATATGATACTAGAGGAGTGTAGAGAGCTCTGGAGGAAGATGTCGTTGTTGGAGGACTTGGTCCTGGTGGAGAGGCGATCAACCTCCGGGGTGGCAATCCGCAGAGCTTCTGAAGGCGGCTCCGCTCCCGCCCCAAAGCCAAGAACCAAAGTCGTAGGAAAGGGCAAGGAGTTGGCCAAGCCCTCGAGCCGCAAGAGGAAGCTGAAGCATGCCGATGGGAGGTCCGTCAGACCTGCTCCTTCCACGATGGCTCCTTCTCCCCAGCGGGGGAGGTCTTCGGTGGCGACAACCACACCAGCATCAGAATCTCCCTGGGGTGCTAGCTCCGGCCATGTGGCTCCAGTACTAGGGCCTGTTGAGGACTCTGGTTCCGGGGGTCCTTCTCAGCCGAGGGGGGGCCTCAACCGAGACGACACCGACGGCAGCAGCAAGCTCCGGGGAGCCTTTTGGAGCTACCACGCTAGTGGCGACAGGGTCCGGCCCCGAGCGTCTGGGGAAGAGGTTCCGCGCTAGCTTGAGCGGAAGCCTTCTAAGGTAAATTTGGTTTTTTACCTCAGTTGGTTGTTTTTTGTTGTAACTGTGTTTTGAGTTTCTTTGTCCTTCATCCACAGGGTGCCCATGAAAGGGGCTGAAGCTCCTGTTCCTGCAGCAGCAGCTGAGGCTGTGCAGGCAGAAGCTCCGGCTCCAATCCCAGTGCCGCCTCAAGGGATGGTTGAGGCTGCGACAGCTCCAACGCTGGTTGTCGTGGTCTTGGACCTCGAGTCATCCCCAGAAGCTCCCATGGTAGCGCCGGACCACGGGAATGAAGATGTACTAGCGGCACCAGCCCTGGAGGTTGAAGCTCCGGGTTTGGATGCTGAGATGACAGACACTCCGACCTCAGAGCCGGAGGTAGCTAAAGTCCCGGCCCTAGAGCCAGATGTTGTTGAAGCCCCGGCGGTGGAGCCGGTGGTTGATGAGGCCCCAACAATAGAGTCGGGTGTTGATGAAGCCTCGGCGGTAAAGTCGGGTGTTGATAAAGTTTCAGCGGTAGAGTCGGTCGTTGAAGAAGTTCCAGGGCCTGAGCCGGTTGCTGCAGAGGTCCCGGCACCCGAGCCCATGATGGTCGAAGCGTCATCGCCTTAGCTGATGGTGGAGGAGGCGCCAGTGTCGGAGCCGGAAGTAGCTTCAGCTCCGATCGAACCTTCAACACCTGCCCCGGAGATAGTGGTCCTAGAGGTGCCCGCGCCTGAGCCAGGGTGCCAAGATGGAGCTGCCAGCCCCCAGCCCGACGAACCAGTTGTTGATGACCTAGCGGCGGGAGCTTCAAAGCCAACTCCAGAGGTCGAAAGTTCTGTTGTAGGACCTTCCTCGGCGGTGGCCGAGGCTATCCTGGACGACGGCCCCAGTGCCGTGGAAGCTCAGGGGACCGTTCTTGTAGAGTGGGACCCGATTTTTGTCACGGAGAACCCGCTGGAGCCAGCGGAGAAGACCCCGGCAGGTCAAGACCCAATCCCTCTGTCACTGTCTATCGACAACGCCTGCTCCAGTCTTCGTCCGGTCCAGCTGGATTTTTACCACGATAGAAAGACCCTCGAGGAGGAGCGCCAAACTCTTAGGAGGTGGCGCAACTGGCTCCAATTCGAGACCAAGCTAGCGCAGTCGAGGCTGGCTGACGAGAAGGAGTGGGTGAAGAAGGAGAAGGTCCGGTTGGAGTAGTGGGGTAAGCTACTGGACGAGAGGGAAAGCATGGTGCGATCCCTCGACAACCATTCCCGGGCCATCCACGAACAGGCCGTAGCTGCTAATAACGTAGCGAATGATCGCGGGGAGAAGCTTAGCGCCATCCACGACAGCCTCGTCAAGCGCTGGGAGGCCCTTGAGGAGCAGGAGAAAAAGCTCGAAGATGAAGAGCAAAAACTCCTGGAGCTGCAGGATGAACTCGTGAAGAGGGAGGAGGAGCTAACTCAGAGGCTGACTCTGGTTGACAAGAGTCTCGCGAAGTGCACCAAGAAGTTGGATGAGCGTTGCGAGAAAGAGGAGAAGAAGTCCTAACAGCGAGGACAGGACCTCCACAAGATGGAGGATGAAATTGCTGCCAGGGAGAAGAAGTTGCGGGGCCGGGAGAAGGACCTGGTCGACTGCTAGAACAAGATCCACCTTCGGGAGGAGGAGCTCAGTAAGCTCGAAAGGCAGGTTGCTGAAAAGATTCAGATGAACGCCAAAGAGGTTGAGCGCCTTGCCCGTGAGAATACAGAGCTTGCGGCGACCAAAAGATCCTTGGAGGAGATGCGAGGCTCGAGGGCTGCGGAGTCCCAACAAGTTTGGGACTTCTTGGGCAAAGCCAACGACGCGCTGACACCAATGGGTTTTAGCCCCGTGCGTCCAGATGACTCGGAGTCGGAGCTGGACCAGGCATTACAGGCGTTGAGTTCGGCAGGCAACAAGCTCACCAAGATGGGCGATTTCATCGCGGACCAGCTGGAAATCGAGGGACAATCCTTGGAGAAGAACATCGCAGAATACGTGCTGACGTGCTACACAAGCCGGGACCCTCAGTTCCCACTGGACCCGGTGCTTGAAGGCCCCATCAACGGAGGGGTAGAAGCCGCCCAAGCCAGCGTGTCGGAGGTTGCCCAGAAGGTCGCCTCATTCTTCCATAGGGTCTAGGACTATCTCTTTGTAGCTCCCGCTTGTATCCTCTCTTCTTTTTCTCCGATTTTGTAATCTATTGTCTCCAGATTAATGAAATCCAAGTTTGAATGAAATTCATTTTTTTGTCTTCAACATCTTTGTCTCACTTGGCCCCCTGGTAGATGTACACAATTTGATTGTGAACATGTACCAAGAGGATGTAACAGTTGTTGAGGACTTGCGTGCTTCAAACTTGTAGAGCGTAGGTCCGAAGTCTTCGATAGTAGAGGCCCCCTGAGGTTGTCGGAGCTTAGTAGCTCCGACATTGACCATCGTTGGAGCTTAGTAGCTCCGGCAGCAGTCTCCATAAACACGTAAAGCTCGAAGATGAAGAGCAAAAACTCCTGGAGCTGCGGGATGACCTCGTGAAGAGGGAGGAGGAGCTAACTCAGAGGCTGACTCTGGGTGACAAGAGTCTCGCGAAGTGCACCAAGAAGTTGGATGAGCATTGCGAGAAAGAGGAGAAGAAGTCCTAACAGCGAGGACAGGACCTCCACAAGATGGAGGATGAAATTGCTGCCAGAGAGAAGAAGTTGCGGGGCCGAGAGAAGGACCTGGTCGACTGCTAGAATAAGATCCACCTTCGGGAGGAGGAGCTCAGTAAGCTCGAAAGGCAGGTTGCTGAAAAGATTCAGCAGAACGCCAAAGAGGTTGAGCGCCTTGCCCGTGAGAATTCGGAGCTTGCGGCGACCAAAAGATCCTTGGAGGAGATGCGAGGCTCGAGGGCTGCGGAGTCCCAACAAGTTTGGGACTTCTTGGGCAAAGTCAACAACGCGCTGACGCAGTTGGGTTTTAGCCCATGCGTTCAGATGACCCAGAGTCGAAGCTGGACCAGGCGTTGCAGGTGTTGAGTTCAGCAGGCAACAAGCTCACCAAGATGGGCGATGTCATCGCGGACCAGCTGGAAAACGAGGGACAATCCTTGGCAAAGAACGTCGTAGAATACGCGCTAACATGCTACACAAGCCGGGACCCTCAGTTCCCACTGGACCGGGTGCTTGAAGGCCCCATCGACGGAGAGGGAGAAGCCGCCAAAGCCAGTGTGTCGGAAGTTGCTAGAAGGTCGCCTCGTTATTCCATAGGGTCTAGGACTATCTCTTTGTAGCTCCCGCTTGTATCCTCTCTTCTTTTTCTCCAATTTTGTAATCTCTTGTCTCCAGATGAATGAAATCCAAGTTTGAATGAAATTCATTTTTTGTCTTCAACATCTTTGTCTCACTTGGCCCCCTGGTAGATGTACACAATTTGATTGTGAACATGTACCAAGAGGATGTAAGAGTTTTTGAAGACTTGCGTGCTTCAAACTTGTAGAGCATAGGTCCGAAGTCTTCGATAGTAGAGGCCCCCTGAGGTTGTCGGAGCTTAGTAGCACCGGCATTGACCATTGTCGGAGCTTAGTAGCTCCGGCAACAGTCTCCATCAACACGTAGAGTGTTGATATCACATCCTCTAAGGTGTCGGAGCTAGGTAGCTCCAGCAGTGACCTTTGTCAACACGCGGTGTGTCGACAGTAGACCCCACTGTGGATCCTTCTCACCATCTTTTCTTCACGTTGACGGCTGGCCCCCTGGCTTTACCGGAGCTTAGTAGCTCCAGCGACGCTCGCTATCAATGTTTGGAACATCGACAACAAGCTACCTTAGGGGATCTCAGAGCTTTGGTAGCTCCGGTCATTCACCATCATCATGGGATCTTTATTTTTCCTGCAGACTGAAGTCAAGGAAAACAGTAAAATCCATTTCCTATCTATAACTCAATTGACCCTTACTATTCCCGAGAAAGTTTTAGGTCAAACACAATTCTAAATACGATCAAGTGCGCTGGCTTGTTTCCTCAAGGTCCGATCATTTATGGGCTCGCCTTACTTCGGCCTGTCGGGGTGTAGGTAGAGTGGCGTACTTAGGGTGCATGACCAGGCTAAGTTGATAGCACACTCCGACCCTAGATTGGCTTGGCAGCATTCAGACGAGTAGACCATTAACAATGTTGAGACCCGGAAGAATAGACAATGCAACTCGAATTATACATGAATTGGTCGAGCTAAAGTTTCTTAAGAATTGCACAACTTTGTTATACACAAGAAAGAGAAAAATAAAAAATATTGAGCCTGTACAAAATAAATGCACGTGGAGTCTGTTTTCACACAATGATGTCTTTCATTATAGGTCTGGGGTACAGGGGAAACAAGTACACTCATAGGGTACGGAACCAGGCTATGTGTGTTTCATTTCTCGTTTGACCCAAGATAGCTAGCTACACTTTTAGTTCTGAGACTGTGACAAGTGTTGCCTGAACTTTGCAGACCTTCCGGGGAAGGTCCGGCTGTTCTCCTGGAGGAGCTACCCGACTCTGTACAATGACTCTATAACATACATCACATGTAACTACAGACTCACCTCCATGATATTAAGCGTAGAACTTACGAGGGTGCTCAATGTTCCAAGGGTTAGGGAGAGGTGTCCCATCCTCGATTGCCAAGCGAAGGCATCCGGGACGGGATACTTTGATCACTCGGAAGGGTCCTTCCCAGCTGGGAGAAAGTTTGTTTAACCCTTCTCTGGATTGTATTTTCCGTAGAACCAGATCGCCTTCCTCGATCTGTCGGCTGTGAACATGCCGTTGGTGATAGCGCCGAAGATCTTGGCGGTATCGGGCATTCCGAACAGCTGCTCGGCACCTTCCCTCTTTAAGGAGGTCAAGGTCTTCACGCTGGAGCTGGTCCTGCGTGGCATCGTCGAAGGTCCGAACCCGGAGCGACCCCAAGGTGATTTCCAGAGGAAGGACTGCTTTAGCACCATACACCAGGAAGAAGGGTGTCTCTCCAGTTGACTAGTTTGGAGATGTCCTGTTGGCCCATAGAGTGAGCGAAAGCTCTTCGATCCAGTTGGCTCCATGTTTTTTCAAGCGCTCATATGTGCGCGTCTTGTGTCCTTTTAGTATTTATGCATTTGCTCTCTCAGCTTGGCCATTGCTTGTCGGGTGAGCTACAGAAGCGTAGCTGACCTGAATGCTGAGGTCTTCGCAATATCCTTGGAATGCAGAGCTTGTGAATTGGGTCCCATTATCAGTTATGATCTTGTTTGGGACTCCAAATCTGCATACAATGGACTGCAAGAAATTGATAGCTGATTGCTTGTTTATTGTCACAACGGGAGTTGCTTCCGACCATTTGGTGAATTTGTCAATGGCAACGTACAGGAACTTGTAACCTCTGACGGCTATTGGGAAAGGTCCCAAGATATTTATCCCCCACACAGCAAAAGTCCATGTAGGAGGTATCATTTGTAGAGGCTGAGTTGGTGTGTGAATTTGCTTTGCATGGAACTGGCATGCTTCACATTTCTTCACTAGCTCAGTTGCATCCTGGAGCGCTGTAGGCCAGTAAAAGCCATGCCGGAAGGCTTTACCAACCAGCGTGCGGGAGGACGCGTGGTTCCCACACTCGCCTCCATGGATATCTGCGAGGAGCTCGCAGCCTTCTGCCCTTGTAATGCACCGCATTAGGACGCTGTTGGCACCACGCCGGTAGAGATCCCCTTCTACCAGTGTGTATCTTTTAGCCAATCTGACTATCCGGTCAGCGGATACATTATCTTAAGGATAGAAATTGTCTTTCAAGTAGCTCGGATCTCCGAGATCCATGCATCGGAGCTAGCTTGAGGATTTGAGTATTGCGTGTCGGGTTGCTCGGATCTTCCTGCAGCACCTACGACCCTTGATGGACGCCATGGTAACAGGGCCATCGGGACCGCCAGCTTCGAGGTGCTAGTCTTGCCCCCTTCACTCAGTTCGGCAGGCTAAGCTGTTCGTTTAGACAACCTCCGGACGAAGGTTCCGTCGGGAGCCGGAGACCCGGTTGAAGCTTTTGTCGAGAGTTTGTCGGCTTCGGTGTTGTTGAGACGCTGGACATGGCAAAGATCCAGGACATCGAAGTCCTTCTGAAGCTTTTGTACTTCAAGTAGGTATGCAGCTAGTTGAGGGTTGTTGCAGCAACATTCACCTTTGACTTGTTTTACAACAAGTTGTGAATCACCCTTTACCAACAGCTGCTTGACACCATACGATAGTGCCACCTTGAGCCCATATATTAGTGCTTCATACTCCGCTATGTTGTTGGTCGCCTTGAAGACAAGGTGCACCATGTATTTAACCTTCTCCCCGGTCGGAGCGAGGAGAAAGATTCCTGCTCCGGCCCCCTGCTTCTGCATGAAGCCGTCAAAGTAGAGAGTCCAGTGAGGCTCAGTGAAGACCGGAACCTTGGGTTCCAACTTATGCTCATTGGGGCCCCCAAGATTTGATGGAGAAGGGGTCCATTCTGCCACGAAGTCTGCCAATGCATGACTCTTGATCACTTGTCTTGGAACGAATTCAAGGTCGAACTCGGCTAATTCCACTGCCCACTTTGCAATGTTCCCAGTGGTATTGGAGTTATGCAAGATTGCACGTAGTGGATAAGAGGTTACCACTGAAATCTTGTGAGCTTGGAAGTAGTGTCAGAGCTTCCTAGAGGCAATAAGAACTGCGTAGAGCAGCTTATGCACCTCCAGGTACCAAGTCTTGGCAACATGGAGTACTTCGCTGATGAAGTACACTGGGCGCTGGACCGTCCGGACCCTCCCGAAGAGGCCCGGAGCTTCCTCCTCATCTACCCGGACCCTCCTAGAGGGGTCCGGACCTTGTTCGGGGACCTCCGGGTTCCGGTTGGAGGAACCCGGAGCTTCTTCTGAAGTGACCCAGACCTTCCCGGAGGGGTTCGGATCTTGTCGCTCAGTAGCAGTGACTCCTTCATTTGAAGGAGATGGATCCTCCAGCGTCTTGCCATGAGGATCCGGGTCGGGGAGCTGGGACCCACACTCGACTTTAGGTAGCTTCGGACCCTCCCGAAGGGGTCTGGATTCCTGAACTGGAGATGGTTCTTGTAACACCCTCATTTTCATGCATCATGCCTTGCATACACTCATATACATGTTTAACATTAACCCACAACAAGATGAACGAGTTTAAAATTGATTTGGAGCAAAACCGCACTTAAAATGCAGGAAAGTGCGGACTAGTCCGATTTCTCTCTGACTAAAAAATGGACTTGTCCGTTTTTGCTGTGGACTAGTCCGATTTTGCCTCTGGAAACTTTCGGACTTGTCTGATTTTGTGCGGACTAGTCCTATATTCCAAGAATCCTTAAAAATTTGCTAAGTCCTTGAACTTGTCTGGACTAGTCCGGTGATCCTGCGGACTTGTCCGATTTCCTCTATGACTAAAGTCGTACTTGTCTGATTTTAGGCCAGACTTGTCCGATTTTCTCTCTGGACAACTTCGGACTAGTCCGGTCCGTTTTGGACTTGTCTGATATTTCGCGACTCCGAGTTGATCTTTTGTTTTATGACTTGTTTCTTGGGTTTCACGTTAAGTGGGCCTAGGGACGTCGTGCCTAACTCTTTTAGAGCCCATGTGGGACTCTAAACCGGCCTCTACTCATCTCAAACTCGAAATCCATCTAACCCTAGCCTCCACCTCTATATAAACAACCCCACCCCTTGGCTTGACATCTATTTGCCACTTTTCCACCCCACCCAAACACTAGTTCTTGGAGAGCCACCATCAAGGAGGGAGGAGGAGATCCCAAGCAAGAAGAAGAAGAGGAGGAAATGAAAGTGGATCAAGATCTCTATCAAGTTTTGTTCTTCATCACCAATTCATCTCCAATTCATCACCAACCCTAGATCATCAAGATCCAAGTGTTACCTCCAAGTTTCTTGATTCACTGGAGTCATAAACACCTAGTATACCTTCTATTCTCTTTTCCTTACGTAATTTCAAACCCAAATCTCCAAATTCATGTCGATCTAGAAAACCCTAGTTCGTTAGTTCTGCGAAGTGCGGACTAGTCTGGCCTTCTACAGACTAGTCCAATTTTTCTGACTAAATTGTGTCAAATTAATTCTAAAATTTGATCTAATCATTTCTAAACCTGTATAAACTTGTTAAAAACTATTAGAACTAGTTAGTGATCATTAAAATCAATATATTAACAAGTTCTACCTTGCATTTGCATTAATCATGCATGTCATGTCATGTTGAGTAATATTTGTGCACTCTTTGATTGTGTTTCTTGTCTTCTATGTTTATCGTGTGGATTAGACGGATTTGCGCTAGAGAGTGTCGTGGAGGATCTCCAGCACCAAGAGTTTGAAGAAGTTGACCCGAACCAATCCCAAGAGCAAGGCAAGTGTCCTTGAAGCATATTGATCCTGTTTTGAAATAAATGTTTTGTTTGAAAATTGCATGCTTGTGTCAATTTGATGGGAAATCCTATGGTAAGAAGTTTACTAGATTTGTTTACCACCCTTGTCACCTGGAATATATGGTAGAGAGTCGGGAAGGGCTTTTTACCTTTTGCTTCGCTTAATCAACTGGGATGGGAAAACAACTATACCACTCAACTTAATTATGTATGGATGAGATTATGGTTAACATGAACTGGTTAATATGATATGGTAATGGGTGATCTAAGCAAGCCTGGTACGTGGATTGGTTGGATGTTATGTTGGTTTTGCTTGCTTTAAATCTAAGGACCGGTTCGTGGAGCGACCATCTAGGATTTACGGTGCCACCATGAGGCCAAGTATGGGTGCGGCGTAGCTGATTAATTAGGGCTTTGCTAGTGCTATTTTGACCATTAAGGATGCTCGGGGAAGGGGTAGTCGGATTGGGTGTGTTGATGATTGGTGGGAGTACCCTGGGATCCGAATGGCTCAAGAGGGGGCCCTTGGTTGATGATGTGCTCAGTTGGAGACATCGCCACCGGTGAAACCTCAGTGGGGTCTAAATAGGCTAGTAATCCCTTTGTAAAGGCTATTTTGTGATCTCTTCGCCACACACCTAAGGATGTGTGAGACAGCATCATAGAGATTTTATAGTCATCGAAAGGTGATAAAATCACAAAACACGTGGGTAAAGCGTTACAACCTCTGCAGAGTGTGTCTAAAACTATCATGATAGTCGTGCTCCCGGTTATGAGCAACCTGGACCCTCACATGATTATAGGAAAATTGGGATTTTGGAATGGTTATGGTTGGTATTATGGTTATAGATAGTTATGAATTGAATTCTGGTATTGAATATGGTTAATGGTATGATGATGATGGATATGGAATATGGACTGGTACTATGATATTACTTATGGTTTATGATGGGTTTATTTCACATACACGTAATATATTGCTTTTCAAATGTTTTAATGTACTTTTCAGCACTTGGCCATTATTATTGACGTCATTTGAATCAGCCACATGTCATACTTTTCACACTTGCTGAGTACGACATGTACTCACTCTTGCAATCCCCCCCAAATAGTTGCAGGTCAGGACTGGGAGTTTAATGGCAATAATGCAAAGTTCTAGGCCGTGTCTTCCGTCATCTTGCCTGTGGTGTTATTAGAGTTGCGCTATACCATATTGCTTATGCTGCTTAGCTATTTAGTTTGCTTATTTAGTTTATTTCCGCTGCATTAGTCGAACTTGTCATCAATATTCATTAGAGCTTGTATTTGAGGATAATATGGTTTGTTTGATAAAATTTGGTTAATTAATCTTGTTCTGTGGTAATTTTTTGTATACTCTTTTCTGAATGCACTCGTGTATGTGCGTTGAACATCCTGGGCACACATATGCGTTCACTTGGTTCATTTTCAGAACCGGGTGTCACAGATTGGTATCAGAGCCACAAGTTGACCGTAGGACGCAGCCTAGATATAATGGACACTTTAGAGCACATAGGAGCACTCAGGAAGCATTGTGATTCTGTTTGGTGTGCTGTTTGCTATATATATTGGTTGCTTGTGTGCTTAATAGAGGATTTTGGGGTGCTTTAGCATTGCCATGTCCACCTAGGCTAGTGTAGCTAGTTGGTTAGTTTCATATTCCTTGATGCATATAGTTGGGGATTCGTTCTATCTCTCTTTTCTTTCTCGCTCAACCTCTACTTCAATGGAAGAAGGACACAACCAGAAGATTCATTGTCTCATACGAAGCTGAATGGAAGATGAGAAAAAAGATAGTGTGTCTAAGAAGTTTTAAAATAAGGGGGGTGGAATCCTTCGCCAGCCTTATTGTTTTGGATTCACAAAGATCAGACGTGACACTTGGAATGGATTGGCTACGAAAGCATAATGGAGTGGTCCAGTATGCCACAAGGACAGTGCAATCGACATGTGATAAGGAAGTCAACATTGGAGTTGATGCGTCACAATAGATATCAAGACTATCCAATCATCAAAGACTACTCCAACGTACTGAAGTGCATGATTGAGTTGCTAATAAGGGGAAGGCATCTCAAATGGATTCTATCTTGTCAGGATACTATTGAGAAAGTGAAGAAGAGATTTATCACTACACCGGCGTTGTTATTACTAGACATGAGCAAGAAGCTTGGATTTATACGACGCATTGAGACAAGGACTTGGATGTGTATTGATGCAAGAAGGTCAAGTGGCCGCCTATTCATCAAGACAATTGAAGAAACATGAGCAGAATTACCCAACGCATGATTTGGAACTTGCAGCCGTGGTACATGCATTGAAAATTTGGAGACACTATATCCTTGGACATAGGTGTGAAATTTATACGGATCACAAGAGTCTTAAGTATATTTTCACACAAACAGATCTGAATTTGAGGCAACGGAGATGGTTGGAGCTCATCAAAGATTATGATTTGGGGATCAACTATCATCCGGGAAAATCCAATGTAGTGGCCGACGCATTGAGTTGGAAGGGAGTAAGTCATCAACTCACAGTTCGAGAGTTACCATCCGAGTTATGTAAGGAGTTTGAACGGTTGAACCTTGGGTTTGTAAATGAGATGGAGATGATGGAGTTAAATCCGACCTTGCAGCAAGAAATTCGAGAAGCACAAACCACAGATGAGGGGATCAAGGGAATCAAGGAAAGGATCGAAGAAGGGAGAGAATTCAGATTTGATGAGGATGAACATGGTACCCTATGGCTCGGAAAAAGGATTGTCGTGCCCAATGTGAAGCATATTCAGGAGACAGTACTAAATGAGGCACATGAATCGCCATACTCGTTTCACCCCGATTGCACGAAAATGTACAAAGACTTGAAGACTTGCTATTGGTGGGATAGCATGAAAAAGGACATAGCTGAATATGTAGCATTGTGTGATGTGTGCCGACGAGTCAAGGCGGAACATAAAAGGCCCGCTGGATTATTGCAACCATTGAAGATTCCGGAGTGGAAGTGGGAAGAGATCGGTATGGACTTCATAGTTGGTTTACCATGTACTCAGTCCGGTTACGACTCAATTTGGGTAATTGTGGATTGGCTAACTAAGTCAGCCCACTTTATTCCTGTCAAGACCACCTATAATGGAGAGAAATTGGCAGAACTGTACATGGGAAGAATAGTATGTTTGCATGGAGTTCCAAAGAAGATAGTCTAGGATAGGGGTTCTCAATTCACCTCCAGGTTTTGGCAAAAGTTGCATGAAGCTTTGGGAATGTGGTTGAATTTCAGTTCGGCATATCACCCTCAAACGGATAGACAAACTGAGAGGACCAATCAGATTTTAGAGGACATGTTAAGAGCTTGTGCTTTAAAGCATGGGAAAAGTTGGTACAAAAGCTTACCATACGCAGAATTTTCATACAACAATAGTTACCAAGCAAGCTTGAAAATGTCACCATATGAAGCGCTTTATGGGAGGAAGTGTAGGACACTGTTGTTCTGGAATGAGGTAGGAGAAACTCAAGTATTTGGTCCAAATGTGTTGCAAGAAGCCGAAAAGCAAGTCCAAATAATTCGTGAAAACTTGAGGGCTGCCCAATCAAGACAAAAAGGCTATGTGGACAATAGGAGAAGGAAATTAGCCTTCAAAATAGGATACTTTGTTTACCTCAAGGTGTCACCAATGAGCGGTCATAAGAGGTTTGACATAAGAGGCAAGCTAGCACCTTGCTACATTGGACCGTTCAAGATTTTGGACAAAAGAGAAGTAGCGTATAAGTTGGAGATGCCAGCTCATCTTTCAGATGTCCATGATGTCTTTCATGTTTCCCAGCTCAAGAAGTGCTTGCGAGTACCGAAAGAACAAGTGCCAATGGAAGAATTGGAACTGGAGGAAGATTTGACTTATGCTGAGCAACCGGTCAAGATCTTGGAAACCAAGGAGAGAACCACAAGGAACAAGGTGATTCGATGGTGTAAAGTTCAATGGAAGCACCACACAAAAAAAGAAGCAACATGGGAATTGGAGGATGATCTCAAGAAGGAATTTCCCTATCTCTTCTCTTCCGCGTCGAATCTCGAGGGCAAGATTCATTTTAAGGGGGGTAGGTTTGTAACACCCTCATTTTCATGCATCCTCATTTTCATGCATCATGCCTTGCATACACTCATATACATGTTTAACATTAACCCACAACAAGAGGAACGCGTTTAAAATTGATTTGGAGCAAATCCGCACTTAAAATGCAGGAAGGTGCGGACTAGTACAATTTTACTGAGGACTAGTCCGATTTCTCTCTGACTAAAAATGGACTTGTCCGTTTTTGCTACGGACTAGTCCCATTTTTCCTCTGGAAACTTTCGGACTTGTCCGATTTTGTGCGGACTAGTCCAATATTCCAAGAATCCTTGAAAATTTGCTAAGTCCCTGGACTTGTCCGGACTAGTCCGGTGTTCCAGCGGACATGTCCGATTTCCTCTCTAACTCAAGTCAGACTTGTCCGATTTTAGGCCAGACTTTTCTGATTTTCTCTCTGGACAACTTCGGACTAGTCCGGTCCTTTTCGGACTTGTCCGATATTTCGCGACTTTGAGTTGATCTTTTGTTTTACGACTTGTTTCTTGGGTTTCACGTTAAGTGGGCCTAGGGACGTCGTGCCTAACTCTTTTAGAGCCCATGTGGGACTCTAAACCGGCCTCTACTCATCTCAAACTTGAAATCCATCTAACCATAGCCTCCACCTCTATATAAACAACCCCACCCCTTGGCTTGACATCTATTTGCCACTTTTCCACCCCACCCAAACCCTAGTTCGTGGAGAGCCACCATCAAGGAGGGAGGAGGAGATCCCAAGCAAGAAGAAGACGAGGAGGAAACAAAAGAGGATGAAGATCTCCATCAAGTTTTGTTCTTCATCACCAAATCATCTCCAAGTTCATCACCAACCCTAGATCATCAAGATCCAAGTGCTACCTCCAAGTTTCTTGATTCATTGGAGTCCTAAAAACGTGGTATACCTTCTATTCTCTTTTCCTTATGTGAATTCAAACCCCAAACTCCAAATTCACGTCGACCTAGAAAACCTAGTTCGCTAGTTCTGCGAAGTGCGGACTAGTCCGGCCTTCTACAGACTAGTCCGATTTTTTTGACTAAATCGTGTCAAAATAATTCTCAAATTTGATCTAATCAACTCCAAACCTGTATAAAGTTGTTAAAAACTATTAGAACTAGTTAGTGATCATTAAAAGTAATCTATTAACAAGTTCTACCCTGCATTTGCATTAATCATACATGTCATATCATGTTGAGTAATATTTGTGCACTCTTTGATTGTGTTTCTTGTCTTGTATGTTTATTGTGTGGATTAGACGGATTTGCGCTAGAGAGTGCCGTGGAGGATCTCCAGCACCAATAGTTTGAAGAAGTTGACCCGAACCAATCCCAAGAGCAAGGCAAGTGTCCTTGAAGCATATTGATCCTATTTTGAAATAAATGTTTTGTTTGAAAATTGCATGCTTGTGGCAATTTGATGGGAAATCCTATGGTAGGAAGTTTACTAGATTTGTTTACCACCCTTGTCACCTTGAATATACGTTAGAGAGTCGAGAAGGGCTTTTTACCTTTTTGCTTCGCTTAATCAACTAGGATGGGAAAACGGCTATACCACTCAACTTAATTATGTATGGATGAGATTATGGTTAACATGAACTGGTTAATATGATATGGTAATGGATGATCTAAGCAAGCATGGTACGTGGATGGGTTGGATGTTATGGTGGTTTTGCTTGCTTTAGATCTAAGGACCTGTTCATGAAGCGACCATCCAGGATTTACAGTGTCGCCACGTGGCCAAGTATGGGTGCGGCGTAGCTGATTAATTAGGGCTTTGCTAGTGCTATTTGGACCATTAAGGATGCTCGGGGAAGGGGTTGTCAGATTGGGTGTGTTGATGATTGGTGGGACTACCCTGGTATCCGAATGGCTCAAGAGGGGGCCCTTGGTTGAAGATGTGCTCAGTTGGATACATCGCCACCGGTGAAACCTCTGTGGTGTCTAAATAGGCTAGTAATCCCTTTGTAAAGACTATTTTGTGATCTCTTGGCCACACACCTAAGGAAGTGTGTAAAGCGATACAACCTCTATTTTGTGATCATCGAGATTCTATAGTCATCGAAAGGTTATAAAATCACAAACACGTGGGTAAAGCGGTACAACCACTGCAGAGTGTGTCTAAAACTATCATGATAGTCGTGCTCCCGGTTATGAGCAACCTGGAACCTCACATGATTAGAGGAAAATTGGGATTTTGGAATGGTTTTGGTTGGTATTATGGTTATGGATGGTTATGAATTGAATTTTGGTATTGAATATGGTTAATGGTATGATGATTATGGATATGGAATGTGGACTGGTACTATGATATCACTAATGGTTTATGATGGGTTTATTTCACATACATGTAATATATTGCTTTTCAAATGTTTTAATGTACTTTTTAGCACTTAGCCATTATTATTGTCATCATTTGAATCATCCACATGTCATACTTTCCACACTTGCTGAGTACGACATGTACTCACTCTTGCACCCCCCCCCCAAACAATTGCAGGTAAGGATTGGAAGTTTAATGGCGATAATGCGAAGTTCTAGGCCGTGTCTACCGTCAGCTTGCCTGTGGTGTTATTGGAACTGCGCTATACCCTATTGCTTATGCTGCTTAGCTGTTTAGTTTGCTTATTTAGTTTATTTTCGCTGCATTAGTCGAACTTGTCATCAATATTCATTAGAGCTTGTATTTGAGGATAATATGGTTTGTTAAATAAAATTTGGTTAATTAATCTTGTTCTGTGGTAATTTTCTGTATACTCTTTTGTGAATGCACTCGTGTATGTGTGTTGAACATCCTGGGCACACATATGCATTCACTTGTTTCATTTTCAGAACCGAGTGTCACAGTTCTGGTCTTTCCACAACCAGGACCATGCTGACAACTTCGTTGGTTGCCGAAATGTAAAGCAGTAGTGGCTCACCAGGGTTCGGAGCTACCAAGGTTTGTAGGGTGGTGAGGAGCTGCTTCAGCTCCTGGAATGCCTTTTCTGCTTCTTCAGACCATTGGAATGGTCCGGACTTCCTCAATAGCTTGAAGAAGGGTAGCGCCCATTCCGCAAGTCTTGAGATGAATCGGCTGAGGGCAGCTAGACATCCAGTCAGCTTCTGGACGTCCTTGATGCGAGCTGGTGGCCGCATGTCTTCAATAGATTTTATCTTTGCCATATTTGCTTCTATTCCTCGGTGGTTTACCAAGAAACCTAGAAGTTTTCCGGAGCTAACCCCGAAGACACACTTGTCCGGGTTCAGCTTCGTGCGAGTGACTCGCAACTTTCAAAGACAACTTGCAAGGTGTCAAGCAATGACTCCTCGTTCTTGATCTTGACGACGATGTCATCGACATACACTTCCACTACGTCTCTAATAAGCTCTCCAAAAGTTTTGTACATAGCTCGTACAAATGTTGAAGCATCGTTTTTGAGACCGAATGGCATGGCAATGTAACAATATAATCCATCTACTGTGATGAAGGAAGTATGCTCTTCATATTCCCCTAGACATTATGATTTGATGATACCCAGAATATGCGTCTAGGAAACACAGTAATTCACACCCGGATGTGGAATCCACTATCTGACCTATTCTAGGTAGTGGGAATGGATCTTTTGGACATGCCTTATTTAGTGTAGTGTAGTCGATACACATCCGAAGCTTCCCGCCGGCCTTGGGTACAACGACTGGGTTTGCCAGCCATTTTGGGTGGAAGACTTCTCGGATGAATCCAGCTTTGAGCAACTTCTTCACTTCTTGACGTATGAAGTTTTGTCACTCTACGGATAGCTTCCGAGGCTTCTGGTGTACATGCCGAGTGTCAGGATAGATCTTTAGATTATGCTCGATCACTTCCCTAGGGATCCCAGGCATTTGTGACAGTTGCCAGGCAAACACTTCGACGTTAGCCCGGAGGAAAGTGATGAGCGCGAGTTCCTATTTGTCATTCAGACCTCCCGATATACAGGTGGTCTGAGCGGCGTTGGAACCGATTTGGATGACTTTGACGGGAATGTCAATGTCGCCGCTTGGTTGCTCACGAGGTGCAGAGGTCGAGCCTCGATGACGAATGCTCGGGGGTTTCGGAGCTTGCTCCTTTCCGGATTCTTCCTACTGTGCTGTAGCAAGCGCGTGGAGTTCTTCCAGAGCTGTCACTCCGGCGGTGCGATCTCCACGGATCCGGAGAACACCGACTGGTGTTGGCATCTTAAACACCAAGTAGCCATTATGAGCAGCAGCCATGAACTTGTATAAGGCTGGTCTGCCCAAAATGGCATTGAAGGGTAAGTTGATCTACGCCACATCGAAGACCAACTTCTCAGTGTGGCAATTCTCCTGGGTCCTGAAGGTCACCGAAAGAGTAATTGCACCGAGTGGGGTTATGGCCCCCGGACCTACTCCGGAAAAAGGTCGGGAGGGGTGAAGGTCCGAAGGTCGGAGCTGAAGCTTGACAAAAGCTTCGAAGCTTATGAGGTTCAGCCCCGAACCTCCATCCACCATTACATGGTCGAGTCGGATGTTGTTGATGGTCGGAGATACCATCAATGGTAGTTGGCCAGCTCCGATCATATTCCGAGGGCAGTCTGATGCATCGAAAGTAATGGCAGTGTCCATCCACTTCCAGTGCGCTCTGCCCTGGCGGTGGGAGCTACTGAGGCCATGTCCCGCCTCATAGTCTTGAGGACTCGGCGGGAGGTGATGTCCCACGAACCACCAAAGATGGTGTTCATGGTTTTCCGACGTTCATTGTCAGAGACGTCGGAGTCGTCATCGACGGAGGTGTAAACAGCCTTCAGGACCTTTTTAGGGTCTTGAAAGCCTAACTCCTCTTCAACCGGAGCTTCGTCGACTTTCTATTTTCCTTCCCTTTGATGGAAAGGACCTTCTTCTTGACGCTTGTTGTAGCGCCCGGCAAGGTTCTGGACCTCCCGACAGTCTTCTAGGTTGTGGCTGTTCGACTTGTGTATAGGACACCACATCTTGGAGCTACCACCGTCTTCAGATGACGACTGAGGTTGTTTCTTGGGGCGTGGCCCCGGTCACCCGGAGCTGCGGAAGCTGCATCAGTTGGTGTGCCGGCCGACAACTTTTTCTTGTTGTTGGACTTTTTCTTATTTTTGCCACTCCCGAAGGTAGTGGCTTCACCCTTGGAGGATTTTTTGTTGTCCTCCGGAGGTGGTTGGGAGTGCATTTCACAGCCCTCCGCAGCTTTGGCGCATTTGTCTGCCAAGCTGAAGAGTTCCGTGATGCTGGTGATCTCCTTGGTCGCCAGCTTCTCCAGCATCTTCTTGTCTCGTACGCCCTGTCTAAATGCCACAATAATAGAGGCGCTGGAGATAGAAGGAATAGTGTTTCGTACCTGGGAGAACCTCTGGATGAAGGATCGCAGGGACTCTCCCCACTTCTGCTTGACAGCAAAAAGGTCCAGTTCGGTGCCTGGTCGGGTGTATGAAATCTCGAAATTGGCAGTGAACTGTTGGCACAGTTCCGTCCAACTGTTGATGGAGTCGGGCGGAAGGCTCATGAACCAGGACCTGACGATCCCAGTCAAAGCCACAGGGAAATAGTTGGCCATTACGGCCTCGTTGCCTCCGTCCGCAAGGATTGCGGTGGAGTAGATTTGGAGAAACTCAGCAGGATTGACAGTCCCGTCAAATTTCTCTGGTAGGTGAGGCCAAAACTTTTGTGGCCATCTGACCATGCGTAGGTGCATGGCCAAGGCAGAACAGCCTCCTCCTACTCCCTCAGGAGCAGGACTGTCTCGAGCCCATCAACTTTCAAGCTCCGCCCGGAGGTCATGAGTTGAAAGCCTGGTTACCGTATGGGTGCATCGCGCCCCGGAAGGCAGTGATGTCACTTGTTGAGACGCAGCACGCCTCCTATGTTGGGAAGCATGCGGACCATGTCTGCCCGACATGATCCGATGCTGTGATGGGGCCCGCCCCAAGGGGGGAGGACCTTGGTTGCTGATGCGATCGACTGCTGCTGCAACCAAATGTTCCACATCAGCCATCCACTATTCCATTACACTCTGGGATGCACCTGGAGGCGGTGGGCGTTGGATAAGAGCATGCACGGTATGGAGCGCATGTTCAGGGTTGTTGTTAGCTGATGCCGTGACCGACGCAGACTCCCCATCCCGCTGTCCAACCTGATTTGCCGGTGCGGACGGTGGCGGCGGAGGCACGACTCCTGCTGGAGCCACACCACCTGCTAGCTGTTGCACGTTGGAGGGATTGCCTCCAGCAGGTTGCGCTGCAGGGTTGCCGTTGGACGATCCGGCAACAGAGTTCACCATCTTTGAATCTCAGGCACACCCCTACCTGGCACACCAGCTGTCGGGAGTGTTGTTCCGGCAATTCTCCCGATACTACTGTTTGTAGCTCGCAGAGTTTGTAGTTAGGTATTGGGTGCACAGAGATTCGGAACACGGTGGCAAGTAGACACAAGGATTTACGTGGTTCGGGCTGCCTGAGCGTAATACCCTACTCCACGGGGTGTGTAGTTGTTGTATTGAGCGTTTATGGGTCGAAAGCTTCCAAAGAGGAAAGCCGGGAGAGTCCTGTGTATCGCCGACCAGTCCTTTTATAGTACAAGGACTGGTCGTTACACCGTTAGCCTGGCCTAACATGTGGCCCTGGCGATTACTGATGCTTAATAGACAATTAATGAGGTTAATTACCCTTAATAGCGTGGTAACGGGCCTTGACAGTGCCGTTACTGGTATTAAGGGCCTTCCGATCGTGTGTCATTAATATGTTATTAATGACACTTAATCGGGTCTTGAAGTCTTTGATTGCCCCTTGAAGGTCCGAGCCGTTGGGGGTCCACCAGTCTGATTGTTGAGGCTGAAGGTTTGGCGGTTGGACACGTGGTAGCTTCGGAGCTTTCCGTCTGGGACGGGTAGGTCCGATGTAGATGTACATGTGTCGGTACCGGAGCTTCCCTCTGTCAGGGGTTAGGTCCGGGGGTGCCGCACAGGTGTTTAGCCCGGAGCTATCCCATGTGTGGGATGTAGGTCCGGTTGCAGTATACACATGGCAGCACCAGGACTAACCATAGATGGGAGGCAGGTTAGGTCTCGTATGACACGTGGGGCCTTCGCAGGTCTTCAACTCAGACAGGTGAAGTTGCTTTGGTCTTTTTGTAGTCCCAAGGGGTATACGGTACGCAGGGTACCGACAATAAAGAAATAAAAATGATAGTTGAGAATATAAGATTCTCAACATCCTAAGAAAATCAAATATGCAGTAGGGAAAATCAAACTAATTGGGGAAAACCAAATAAAGAGAAAAGAAAAACAAAGAAAAGGATAACTACCAATTTAACCTATTGGCTAGGTCTCACCACCGTCCGATGAGATGGACATTCCTCCTTCTTCGTTTCTTGAAATCCGGGCCCGGAGGGATGGGCTCGGACTGCTTGTCTTGCTTCTTCCGCCATACCTTCTTTGGCGGCTTGGTGGACCTGGGCCCTTGAGGAGGTCCGGACTTGTCCGTCTTCTTGGGGTGTTAGAGTGGATGATAAGACGGGTTTTCTGCATAGATCAAATTCCTCGTAAATGCAATGAGTGGGTCCACCTTTGGAGCCGTGATTTTGAACTCTTGATGTGTTTAACCTTCAGCCCATACTTGATACGGATCATGGAGCATTGCTCCAACTTTGGGCGAAAGTTAAACTTCTCCTCCTTGCCATTGATATGGAAGTGGATTTCTCCAGCTCCCACATCTATGCGTGACTTCATGGTGCTTACGAACGGGCACCCAAGAATGAGCGACATATCCTTCTCGACCTCCATGTCGAGTACCACAAAATCCACAGGTATCAAGCAGTTCCAAATTTTCACTAGGACATATTTGGTAATACCTGCTAGATAACAGACGGGGAATCAGCCAGTTGGAGCTGCATTGGTGTTGGAGTAAGTTTCGTGAAGTTCAGTTGGTCGAAAACCAGCTTGGGCATCACACTCACACTTGCTTTAAGGTCACAAAGGGCCTTGTCAAAGTGTTCTGCCCCAATTGAGCATGAGATTGTAGGACATCCAGGGTCTTTCTTCTTTTCCGGAAGTCTATTGAGGATGGCTGCGCTACAGTCTTCTGTAAGCTTGACAAACTCAATGGTGGGCAATAGCCGCTTGTTATTCAATATGTCCTTGAGATAGCAAGCATAAGTGGGTACTTGCATCACATCTATGAAGGGCACATTGATGTGGATTTTCTGGATGATCTCAACAAAGCGGTTGAATTGCTCACTGTTGGCTTCCTTTGCCTATGAGGGAATGGCAATAAGTTGGTGTCCTCAAAGTGTTTGGCCATTTTCTCACTAAGTGGTTCACTTATGCGAACTCGAACATCCTCCTTCTCCTTTTTAGTTGTCCTCTTCTCTTATGTGGGATACGGTGGGTCACGAGTGGTCTTGCCACCTCTCGTAGCCACCGGACTCACTTTCTCCATTGGAGGAACAACTGCAGCCAGTGGAGCCAATTGAGTTTCCAACATCTTGTTGAAACTCAATTGATTCTTGAAGGCTGAGGATAGTCCTTCAATCTTGGCATTAATTCTCTCTAGGGTCTTGTCATTGGTCTACAACTTCTTTGATATAGCCTCATTGATCTTCAGCTGGCCAATGGCAAGTTCTCTCAAGTTGGGTTGATTTGCATTGTTTCCATTGTTGTTATACCATCCTTGAAAGAATGGGTGTGGTTGGCCCCACCCTTGACCTCGTGGATGATAGCCATTGTTGGCAAGGTATAGGGCATCCTCATGGGTTTCTGGGTAGTCATTACCCAGATGGCCTGTGTTGCCACAGACTTCACAAGTGATGTGAGAGTCTAAGGCATAGGCATTGCCACATACCTCACCATTGCTTTGTCCATAAATCTTCTTCATAAGGAGGTCCAATTTGGCAATGATCATGTCCACCTCCTTCAAGGTGTGCATGCCTTGCTGGCGGGTATTGAGACGCTCGTCGCTCCATCCCATGTTTGACACCATCTTCTCAATCAAGTCTTTAGCTTTGGGAACCATCAATGAGAAGAAGACACCTCCAGCAATAGCATTAGCATGGTCACGGGAAGAAGGGATCAGCCCAATGTAGAAGTTTTGGATGATGAGCCAGTCATCCATCCCATGGTGGGGACAGGCAAGGATGTACTCCTGAAGCCTTTCCCAAGCCTTGGGAATAGATTCTTTGGCATCTTGCTGGAAGGCTGGAAATTCTTCCACGTAGGGCATTGGTCTTGCCCAACAGGAAAAACTTTGCGACGAATGTCGTAGAACACTTCTCCCAAGTATCTACTGTAGTTCAGTTCGCGTAGAACCACTATTTCGCTCTCCCAAGAAGAGAGAATGGAAACAGCCTAAGACGGACAACATTAGGAGATAAATCCTTTATCTTAAAAAGTGCTGCAGATCTCAAGGAACTGTTGCAGGTGAGCACTTGTATCCTCATTGGCCTTCCCACAAAATGGGTTGACTTCCACCATAGTGATAAGGCCAGTCTTGATTTTGAAGTTTACGTCTCCCGTGTTAATAGTGGGCCCAACAGGCACTTTGTTAGTAGAGGGAGCTAAAAACTCACAAAGGGTCTTCTGGGCCATTGGTGTTTCAGTTGTTGGTGCAGTTGTGCTGGCTTGCTTTACCGCTCGAAGCTTCTGAGGAGTAACGACACAAGGTCGATCTCTCAGAAAGGATTCGAGATCTTTAACAAAGTTTTCCGGCAAACGGGCACCCGTTATACTACCCCGTTTTCACATAGAATGCAAAAACAAATAAGGGTCATCCTACTAAAACCTACCAGGGTCCTATCCTATTCACTCAATCATGCAATACTTCGGCTGCCTTCCTCGACCGGCGCCAAAAATGCTTGTTGACATTTCCTACGCACTACTAACAATTCATCCCTATCAGGGGTGCTAGAAATGTTTGTTGGTAGGTTTTATAATATACATGTAAGTCCGCAAGCGCACGGAAACTATCGATGTAACATTTCCCCTTTAAAGAGTATTCCCAAAGGGTGTCATTTATATTCTCCCAAAGGAAGGCTAGATGGAAGTAAAACAGTCATCAAATGGATAGGCTAGGTTGGTCTAGGTAGGGTTCTAGCAAGGATGGGTTAAATGATAAGTGGAGGTAGTGTGACACACACAAGAGCATTCTATCCTAAGGGGATAAAAGGGGTAAAGAGGGATTAGGCTAAGAACTAGGTAGATACTCCTACTATGCTTCTAATGTATATATACATAGTCTAAGCTAGTTACTAATGATTATATTAATAATGAATTCTCATGCTAAGTGGATTAACACATCGGGCATGGTTTTACCCTTAGCAACGCTAGGCGACTCCCGGCACGAGCCTGTGGCATAGCCGAACGTGGAGGATTACAAAGGACAGATAGGGTTGTCACCACCTACTGCCTACCTCTTCAATTCGTGGGCATACGAGACATTCAACGCTACTCTGTACCCTAGCACCATCCTAGCATATTAAGTAGTTACCTTAAGAGCCTAGGCACAAGCCATCCTAAGGCAATGAACTAAATCATCGTTGAACCAATGTTAATTCATAGCATAAGTGATTCATATTAATATATTAATATTATAGCTAATAAGACTATAGTGGAGGTTTGTAGTTTTATGATGGTGTAATAAGAATGGTATAGCACAATCATAAATACTATTCCTACCACATACATGGAATCCACAATCAAACAAGAAACGCTTCATCCAAGTATATAAACAATAGAAGACTAAAGATAATGTATTCATTAAGAATAAAGTCACAAATACAAATAGGAATATGGGAGACATAACTTTCCCAATTGGGAAGATACTTCTTCTACTCCTCTCCTACTTGGACTATGGACTATAGGCTCTCCTATCAACAGCCTACACTCCTCTAAACCTATGGAGAGTAGTGGATACAAAGGAAGAATACTCAAGTGGTTTGTGTTGAAGTGAGGGCTGAGGGGTTCTATTTATAGCTTGGAGAAGGGTCATTTCCCACCACCAAAAGCGCGTGAATAAGTCACCCATGACTTCTTCAAACCGGGAGGAGCCAACACGTGGCGTTTGACCGCATTTGGCGCCAAGAACTAGTTGGCCGACTAGGGGGGTCGGCCGACCTGTTCTTGGCCCCGTTGGGGTTGTGCTTCCTCCAAGTCTCTGCCAGTTGGGTCCAATTCCTTTATATGGATGCTACACTGTTGGATGGTCTCGGATACTTCTGTTTGTGGTCTATTTGATCCATGTGGTGCCACATGTCGTCGATACAATGATCAGAATGATATTTTATAGGATCCATCGCCTTGTTTCACTACATTTCTGCATAAAACTCTGGCATGTACCATTTTCTCGAAGGACAAGTGGAAATAGGTTAAATAGAAAGGTGATGTGTGCAATAAATGACAATTCCTTCACATAATTGAGTTATATTGACGGTTGAAATTGGTATATAATAGCCGTCAACAACATGCGATTTTTCAAACAAAACATTTAAAAATAGGATCAAAATGATCAAGGACACTTGCCTTGCTCTTGCGACTGGATAGGATCAAAATCCTCGAAGTTCTGATGTTAAGGGTCCTCGACAGCACCCTCTAGAGCCTTACCTTCTATTCCGAGCAACAAAATACAAAACAAGCATTACAATCAATAAGTGCTCATATATTACTCAATATTATGACATTCATGGATGATGCAATTATGTGGTAATGCATGTTATCAAGTTGCTATCATTGCTTACTAAATAGGTACAATTAGGTTTTACATGTTAGAGCAAGTTCTAAGTCGTTTTGGAGAATATTAAAGAACTTCCAGGAATTTCCAGAACTTAAGGACCGGACTAGTCTGCACCTGGGCCGGACATGTCCTTCTGGAACAAAAAGGAAATCGAACTAGTACGCACAAGACCGGTCAAGTCCGTTATGGCTAGGGTTTTGGCCAATTTTCAACTAGAGCATAGTTTGATTAATCATGGAACCATAATTTACGTAGAAAAGATGAATCTAAGGTTCTTATCACGAATCCAAGGGTCCAAAAGTTGAGGATTCGATGAAACTCGAGAATTCGACGTCTAGACCCAAAGAAGATGAAGAATTTGGTGGAGGGAAACGTTGACGATGGAGTGTTGATGAACATCGCAACAACGACGACGATCTTGGTTGATCCTCCTCCTTATTCTCCCTACGGTGGAGGCTTCTTGACGGCAGCTCTCACGAACTAGGGTTAAGGGTTTCTCCTAATGTGGCAAAGAGATGAAAGGGTGGGTGGTGGGGTGTTTATATAGGGTGGAGGTGATAGGGTTTGGGTGGAATTCGAGTATAAGGCGGTGGAGGCCTTGGTGGGGTACCACATGGGCTCCACAGGGGTTGGGAACGACATTCTTGAGCCCAATTCAGGTAATTACCCAAAACCCGTCGTGGAGGAATAACAAAATCCGAGTTGGGCACAACGGACTAGTCCAAAGAGAGTTCGAACAAGTTCAATATGGAATAGAAGGTTGAACGGACAGGTTCGGTGGAAGTCCGGACAAATCCGATCGGTTCCAGAAAGCAAAATGGACAAGTCCGATACGAGGCCGGACAAGTCTGGAGACTTCCCTAATTTTCAAAAACTGGACCAAGTTGAGGATTTACCGGAAAACTCCGAAAAGTTCTAGTAACAAAGATCGGACTAGTCCGTACATGATAACACACAAGTCCGGAGACCAATAGAATCATTTTTCGGACTAATCCATAGGAAAAAGCGAATAAATCCAGAAAACATTAGAGAGTAAATTGACTAGTCCGGGGTCCGATCCTGACAAGTCCGCACTAATACAGGTTTTTAATTACTATTTTGGTTCTAATTCATTTTAAACTTGTTCCTTTTTGTGTTGCTTAATGTTAAAATGTATAAGAATGTATGCAATGCATGATGGATGAAAATGAGGGTGTTACAGTGCATCTACTTTGCCCATGCTTATTATTTTTTCTTCTTTTACCTTCTTATCAATAGTGAAGTTTTGTAATCCACTTGAAAGTTAGTCCTAAAGATTCATGTGATGTATAAATAAGTTTTATTGGTAATCTTCTATTGGATCTTGGTATTGCTGGATGGCCTACTAGCCTAAAAACCAATGTCAATGATAGGTCCGGAGTGCGCTATCGACTTAGCCTGGTCCAGCACCCTAAGTACACCACTCTACCTATTCTGGTGGGTCTCAGTAAGACGGGTCCGAAAAGCACACAAACCTATGGAAGTTTAATCAGTATACTTATATCATCACAATGAGCTTATTAGGATTTAAAATTCAAAGAAAGATAATAAGCCACAAATAAGCTATAGGCAAGAGGACGAATTTTACTGCTTTTCTTGTCTCTCGTGTGCAAGAAAAAAGAATAATTGATAGCGACCTTCACATTGATGGTGGATGCCACTAGAGCACTTAGCTCCGACATCACCTAGGGGGCCCGCCGTTGACATTTAATACATTGATAGTGGGCGCCATCGAAGCAACTATGCTTCAACAACTTCTAGGGGGCCCGCCATCGATGTCAATTATGTGGCGAAGGGTCCTTGGAGATTTCGAATGCAGGACTCGGACCTCAGAGCTATCATAGTAGCTACGACTTTGGAGCAATAAAAAATTCAAGACATTACCAAATTCCTTATGGTAGATGTCCTCAATCAATTGAGCACATCTATCTGGAGGCCAACAAGATAAAGGCAATGATACATTGAAGACAAAAATGGAATTCAAAATGATTTCATTCATTCAAAATTTGGAGATTTACAAGGTGAAGGTACAAAAGGGAAGGATCCTAGCTACTGGAGTTTTGCTGGAAGTACATAGAAATCTTTTGGGCGGCTTCTTAGACACTCTCCTTAGTAGTTTCTTCCTCCTCGATGATGGGTCCGTCAATCACTAGAGTTAGAGACATAGAGTGATCTCAGCTGCAGAAGCATGTCAACACATATTATGCGACATTCTTCGCCAAGGATTTTCCCTCGGTCATGAGTTGGTCGCTGATCACATCTTCCAGCGAATCTAGCTTAACTCTGACAGAGTTGAGCACCACCAAAGCTTTCTCCATCTCTAGCTCTGGGTCAACCAGTCGACTGAACTGAACCTAGTGGCATCAGAGCATCTTCCACTCACCCAAGGAAGTCCCAGACCTGCTGGGACTCTATTGCCCTCGTAATCTGGTGCTCTTCCAGCGACTTTCTTGCGGATGATAGATCCGTAGAGCCCTACTTCGAGAACCACTCGACCTCTTTAGCATGCTGTTGGATCCGCTCATCCAGCTGCCTCTCTTGGTCAGCGATTTACTTCACTCAGAGGTTCAAGCGGCCATGCTTCTCTGCAAGGTCCCTCTCCAAGCCTTCACCTTAGCTTCCCTGGCAGAGACAGCAGTCTCCCGCCTGCTAACTTCTTCTCCCTTTAGCCATATCTATTGCTTCTCAGCTTTGCGCCAGGTCCTGCTCACCACGTGCTAGCTTCTAAGAGATTTCGTCTTCTCTCTTCTAGAGCTTGGCTCCTTATTTTCTAATGAATCTCGGCGCTTGAGAGTTGTTCCCTCAAAACGTTGAGACTCTTCGAGTGATCATCTGCCAATTCATTGACTTTCTTCGCATGCTCGTAGATCTCCCGAGTCTTGTCATCGAGGGCTCTTATTGTAGCCTCTCTTTCACCCAGCGTCTTAATCAGGTGCGTTTGCCGATCTTTCTCAGCCTTGAGCCAATCTCTTAGGCCCGCTAGCTGAGACTCCATCAACTTCATATTGAAGTAGAAAAGCATGCACCCGTGCCTTAGAGTGTCAAGCTCATCCTCTAGGGCCTTGCACTCATAGTCGAAGTGAATGTAGGCCTAGAGGGGGGGGGGGTGAATAGGCCTTCTTGATTTTTCTCGGTTCCTGTAACACTCAGCAACAAGGTCAAAACCAGAGATATCGGACTAGTCCGGTAATGTGCGGACTAGTCCGGTTTTCACGGGCTAGGTTGATCAAGTTCAGACAGATTGATTGATTTGTTAATGTTTGCAGCGGAAATATAAACTTGAATCTCAATTTAATAGTTGTATGTCAGATTCTATTGTAGTTAAAGCTCTTTATCAACAATTAGACTTAAATTGAATAGAGTGAATCAAACCCTAGATTAAGTTGATCAAATTAGATGAAGAACATAAAAAGGACAAGACACACGATTTATCCCGTGGTTCGGCTACCACGAAGGCAACCTACGTCCACGTTGAGGAGCCCACAAAAGGACCGGGTCTTCTCCAACCCTTTCCTCGTCAGATTGCCACGAAGGCCAATCCTCTTCCACTAATCACAAAGGGTAAATAATCAAGTTGAAGGGGTGTTCTCACACGTTGAGAGCTCCCTTGATTACAACTCACAATGACACCAATAACACACTCGAAAATTACCAATTGAAACGTAAGAGTGTGTTAGAGAATCAAACCAAGAGCTCAATGATGTGTGCCAAGTGTCTCTCCAATGATCTAGAAGTGATCTTCAATGGATTGATTGATTTTGCACTTAATTTCGTGGAGAGAGATGGTTTTTGAGTCTCTTGGGAGGTGTGACGGCGCTAGGGTTCGAGAGAGGGTAAAAGTGGGCCGTGCACCTCTATTTATATGGGGTTTCTAAAAGTGACCGTTAGGGTTCAGAAAGATCGGACTAGTCCGTGGTGGTCACCGGACTAGTCCGGTGTGCTGTGTGTAGCAAACCCTAAGTGTCCAGGAATATCGGACTAGTCCGATTGAAAACGGACTTGTCCGATTTCGCTACTGGAAATCTTCGGACTAGTCCGATTGCCATCGGACTTGTCCGGACATATGAAACCCTAAGTGTTTGGGATGACAAGTCCGCACTTGGAGGACTTGTCCGATTTAGATCAGTGTGTATATCGGACTAGTCCGTGTAGACACCGGACTTGTCCGAAGTGGATCAGAATGAATATCGGACTAGTCCGGATCACAACGGACTTGTCCAATTTTGTGTGACTTGTGCACTGTGTTGAGGACTAGTCCGCATTGGGGAGGACTAGTCCGAAGTGGATCAGAAAGATATCGGACTAGTCCGGTGTAGACCGGACTTGTCCGATCTAGTTCAGAATGTGATATCGGACTAGTCCGGCTGATATCGGACTAGTCCGGTCCTGTATAACTTTTGTGCATTGTATGTGTGTGCTTGAAAGTGATTGAGCTCTTGGGTGTGTTTCTTTAACAAACTCTATACATAATAATCTACTATTTTCTTCTTCTTGAGCTCAAATTCACTTTGCTTCTCATTTCCCTTCTTTTTGGCATTTTGCTCATTTTTCATCATTTGCCTGCATTCATCTCAACAAAAGGATTAGGATCCCAATTGCTTGTCATAAATCATCCAAAACCCAAAAGGGAGTCCTAGATGCACTTTCAATCTCCCCCTTTTTGGTGATTGATGACAACCAATTGAGATTTCACAAAATAAGGCAAAAAATGAGATTTTCATAAAGTATGCACATATGACTCAAAAATACATCAAGCAACAAGAGAATTATTATCCATATGTGCATTCTTTATGGTGGGATGCATACTAAGTGCATGAATACATTGAGAATGACAAAATTTGCATTACCCAACCGATATCAAATGCATATGACATTCCAGGGGCAAAAACACAGTTTTCATCACACACTCCAAATAAATTAAGCAATTCATCACAGGACCAAACTTAATATGAGAACAGAGTTAAACTATTACAATCACAAATGAAAGATAAAGACTCTCTCCTCGCACCCTATCACAGCTAAAGCTAAGACTCCCCTCAATCTCTCCCCCTTTGGCATCAAGACACCAAAAAGAAGGAGAGGAGGGTCCTAGGGTCTTCACTCTTCATTGTCGGTCCTCTCGTCATCGTCTTCATCTTCTTCGCTTTCTGCTTGACGAGGAGGATAGGGAGGAGGAGGAGCGGAGCTGCTCGAGCCCCCAATGCCAAAATAGGCAAGCTCGGAAGGGGTCAAGGGCCCGGGCTCGGTGAAATCCGGGTCAGACTCCTCAGATATCACTGGAGATCCAATGGGGGAGAGATTGAGGGGGAGTCTTAGCTTTAGCTGTGATAGGGTGCGAGGAGAGAGTCTTTATCTTTCATTTGTGATTGTAATAGTTTAACTCTGTTCTCATATTAAGTTTGGTCCTGTGATGAATTGCTTAATTTATTTGGAGTGTGTGATGAAAACTGTGTTTTTGCCCCTGGAATGTCATATGCATTTGATATCGGTTGGTTAATGCAAATTCTGTCATTCTCAATGTATTCATGCACTTAGTATGCATCCCACCATAAAGAATGCACATATGGATAATTCTCTTGTATTTGTGACGATGACTCTTGTGGACGAACTTCGCCTAGAGCCATTCTCTTCAATGCTTGATAAGGAGCTTCTTCTTTACCTAATTCACATTGATCAACTTGCTCCTTTTGGGAGCCATTAGTTTCATCGAACACTACGTCACGTGCCACTTCAACAAGTCCGGAGGCCTTGTTGAAAACACGATAGGCGTAAGTGTTCGAATCATAGCCAAGAAGGAAACCTTCATCGGACTTCGAAGCGAACTTTGAAGTCCTGGGCTTCTTGTTCCAGATATAACATGGAGAGCCGAAAACTCGAAAATATGAAATGTTGGGTTTGTTACCGGTGAGTAGCTCATAAGGAGTCTTCTTGAGTAGTCGATGAAGGTAGAGTCGATTTGCGGCGTGGCAAGCGGTGTTAATCGCTTCCGCCCAAAATCGATCCGAAGTCTTGTATTCATCGAGCATTGTTCTTGCCATCTCTATGAGCGTTCGGTTCTTCCTTTTGGCGCATTTTGTTGTGGAGAGTATGGTGCTGAAAATTCGTGCTTGATTCCCTCATCATCAAGGTACTCCTCCACTTGTATGTTCTTGAACTCCGTGCCGTTGTCGCTCCGAATACTCTTGATCGATAGTGAGAACTCGTTTTGAGCTCGCTTGAAGAATTTCTTGAGCGTTCCTTGTGTTTCTGACTTGTCATGCAAAAAGAACACCCAAGTGAAGCGGGAAAAATCATCAATAATGACTAAACTGTATTTATTACCGCCAATGCTTATGTAAGCAATTGGACCAAACAAATCCATATGAAGTAGTTCGAGCGGTCTTGTCGTAGTCATAATGTTCTTTGAT
This sequence comes from Tuctoria greenei, assembly GCA_036927565.1. Classification (NCBI taxonomy): domain Eukaryota; kingdom Viridiplantae; phylum Streptophyta; class Magnoliopsida; order Poales; family Poaceae; genus Tuctoria; species Tuctoria greenei. The sequence goes on from JAYESD010000003.1 coordinate 53,035,226, forward strand.
TTTTCTCGGTTCCTGTAACACTCAACAACAAGGTCAATACCAGAGATATCGGACTAGTCCGGTAATGTGCGGACTAGTCCAGTTTTCACGGGCTAGGTTGATCTAAAAAGGACAAGACACACGATTTATCCCGTGGTTCGGCTACCAAGAAGGCAACCTACGTCCACGTTGAGGAGCCCACAAAAGGACCGGGTCTTCTCCAACCCTTTCCTCGTCGGATCGCCACGAAGGCCAATCCTCTTCCACTACTCACAAAGGGTAAATAACCAAGTTGAAGGGGCGTTCTCACACGTTGAGAGCTCCCTTGATTACAACTCACAATGACACCAATAACACACTCGAAAATTACAAATTGAAACGTAAGAGTGTGTTAGAGAATCAAACCAAGAACTCAATGATGTGTGCCAAGTGTCTCTCCAATGATCTAGAAGTGATCTTCAATGGATTGATTGTTTTTGCACTTAATTTCGTGGAGAGAGATGGTTTTTGAGTCTCTTGGGAGGTGTGACGGCGCTAGGGTTCGAGAGAGATAGTAAAAGTGGGCCGTGCACCTCTATTTATATGGGGTTTCTAAAAGTGACCGTTAGGGTTCAGAAAGATCGGACTAGTCCGTGGTGGTCACCGGACTAGTCCGGTGTGCTGTGTGTAGCAAACCCTAAGTGTCCAGGAATATCGGACTAGTCCGGTTGAAAACAGACTTGTCCGATTTCGCTACTGGAAATCTTCGGACTAGTCCGATTGCCATCGGACTTGTCCAGACATATGAAACCCTAAGTGTTTGGGATAACAAGTCTGCACTTGGAGGACTTGTCCGATTTAGATCAGTGTGTATATCGGACTAGTCCGTGTAGACACCAGACTTGTCCGAAGTGGATCAGAATGAATATCGGACTAGTCCGGGTCACAACGGACTTGTCCGATTTTGTGTGACTTGTGCATTGTGTTAAGGACTAGTCCGCATTGGAGAGGACTAGTCCGAAGTGGATCAGAAAGATATTGGACTAGTCCAGTGGAGACCGGACTTGTCCGATCTAGTGCAGAATGTGATATCGGACTAGTCCGGCTGATATCGGACTAGTCCGGTCCTGTATAACTTTGTGCATTGTATGTGTGTGCTTGAAAGTGATTGAGCTCTTGGGTGTGTTTCCTTAACACACTCTATACATGATAATCTACTATTTTCTTCTTCTTGAGCTCAAAATTCACTTTGCTTCTCATTTCCCTTCTTTTTGGTATTTTGCTCATTTTTCATCATTTGCCTGCATTCATCTCAACAAAAGGATTAGGATCCCAATTGCTTGTCATAAATCATCCAAAACCCACAAGGGAGTCCTAGATGCACTTTCAATCTCCCCCTTTTTGGTGATTGATGACAACCAATTGAGATTTCACAAAATAAGGCAAAAAATGAGATTTTCATAAAGTATGCACATATGACTCAAAAATACATCAAGCAACAAGAGAATTATCCATATGTGCATTCTTTATGGTGGGATGCATACTAAGTGCATGAATACATTGAGAATGACAGAATTTGCATTAACCAACAGATATCAAATTCATATGACATTCCAGGGGCAAAAACACAGTTTTCATCACACACTCCAAATAATTTAAGCAATTCATCACAGGACCAAACTTAATATGAGAACAGAGTTAAACTATTACAATCACAAATGAAAGATAAAGAGAACTCTCTCCTCGCACCCTATCACAGCTAAAGCTAAGACTCCCCCTCAATCTCTCCCCCTTTGGCATCAAGACACCAAAAAGAAGGAGAGGAGGGTCCTAGGGTCTTCACTCTTCACTGTCGGTCCTCTCGTCATCGTCTTCATCTTCTTCGCTTTCTTCTTGACGAGGAGGAGAGGGAGGAGGAGGAGTGGAGCTGCTCGAGCCCCCAATGCCAAAATAGGCAAGCTCGGAAGGGGTCAAGGGCCCGAGCTCGGTGAAATCTGGGTCAGACTCCTCAGATATCACTGGAGATCCAATGGGATCGATCTCCAGCTTCCAACAGATTTGCTCCACATTGGCCTTTATATACTTCATGTCCTCCTTTCTTTTCTTGTTGAGTTTGTGGACCTTCACTTCGGTCTTTTTGCAGGAGGAGAAGATTGCTGACAAGTATTTGAGGATCCCACTGGCGGATCCTCTCTGAGGGGCTTCCCTAGAGGTAGGGACCTCCCTAGCACTGCTTCTTGCTCTTGTCGGTGCCTCGGGACTGGAGACCGGTGAGGGAGCAGCCTGGATGCTCACTGGTTGAGGCTTCTGAGGCCTCAAGGGGGTGTGCTCCACATCCTTTATGAACTCAATACCTGTGACTTTCTCAATCACATACATGAGGTAGGGAGCATAGCCACATGACCTGTTAGGCATACAGGATATGTTGACCATATCATTCCAAATGTACTCCGCTACATCAAATGGGCGGTCCCTGCTTATGACTCTCATTAGGGTTCTGAGGTAAACCTGCACGCTCCCAGCATCTCCATCTTTAGGAGCAATAGTCTTCCTCAGCACTCTGTTGAGGACCACAAAGAATGGTTTCATGTGATTTGTAGAGGGAGGAACATACTTTGAGTTAGGCTCATATAGGAATTTCATCCTATCCTTCTCCATGACACCAATGTTGTGGATGATCAGCCTGTCAGGTCCAGAGGTGTCCAGATGGAGCAGATTATTGAACTCCTCTTGAGTGATACTATACTTAGATCCGTGTGTCATCCAAGTAACACTCTCTTCATCCTCACTTGAGAAGTGGCACGTTGCAAAGAACTATGCAATCACTTCATCATTCCAGTTATGCCTGAAGGCAAAGAGATCCTTCAAGCCATGCCTCTCAGCTGCAGCAATGACCTCATCAAAGGCTGAGCACTTCTTCTTCTCTAGGTGGGCCCAGTCAATCCACTGACTGTGCACCACCGGTGTCTTCATCGGGAGGTACACTGATTTGTAGAAGTCTGCATGGAAGTTGCACCAAAACCTTCTATCGACAGCTTGCTTTGGTCTGCCATACCAGTCAATGCTCCTGTATTTTGCTGCAGAATCATTGCCTTTTCCATTGAACTTCTCCTCAGTGGGGTCCCGGACCCCTTCCCTGGGAGCATGGAGCCTCAAGGGCCCAACTGGCCCCGTTGCAACTCCCTTGCCCTTTCCCTTTGCTTGCCGAAGGCCGCTTGAAGGTGTAGCAGCCTTCGAGGCGGGCTTCTTGGCACAGACCTTCCTCCGAACTTGGGGAGGAGATGTAGCAGGCCCGGAAGGTCTTTCTTGGCGTTTGCCAAGACCCGCCGAGGACCGAGATGCCACCTCGTGGTCCAACTCGGCCTCAAAGTCGGAGATTTCGTTGTCGGAGCTCGACATGATCTGAGGATGAATGAGCAAGAAAGATGACAAGTTATGCAAGGCATAGATAAGACATGATAGTAATGGATGGCATTAGGGAATTAAGGAATTAGGTTCAGGTTCAGAAACATCGGACTTGTCCGGTGCCTAGGCACGGACTAGTCCGGGGTACCGGACTTGTCCGTGCATGGACCGGACTAGTCCGGTGTTCATCCTCAAAAACCTAACAGATTGAACTGGACACAATCCCTAATGCAATTCTAGTCTAGCATACATGTAGTACATCAGATAAACATGTAACTAGTGCAGGGTGCTAGGCCAAACGATCAATGATTGAGAAAAATACGATTTCTAGGGTTTTGAAGGTTTTTACCGAAGAAATCGTTGGAGACTTGAAGTTTTGGGGGTTTGAGGCCGGACTAGTCCGGTGGAATCAATCCCCAAGTCTTCAAGCTTGATCTCCGCCCAAACATGTGGCATTTCGACGAAGGACACAAGAGATTGCTTTGGGAGCTCGAGTGCAAGAGAGAGAAAAGGCGTGAGCAAATGTGGGGATGAGTGGATTAGGGTTTGGTGGCGGCTAGGGTTATGGACACGAGAAATCGGACAAGTCCGGACTTGACCGGACTAGTCCGAAGTCATCTAGAGATCTATATCGGACTAGTCCGTGGTCCGTCGGACTAGTCCGGCCTAACCGGCACTCTGCGGACTAGTCTGCATGGGCGGACTAGTCCGGATAACCACGGACTAGGTTACCAGGAAAGAATTGCATAGCCCATTCATATATATTTGAAGGTTCAATAATAGAGAATAGAGAGGCAAAACAATTCAAGCAATCTTGATGAATTTGACCAGTAAGCATACAACAATCATACAATGATCAAAATTCATCAAGATCTAATAATTGACATAGTTTTTCGAGAGAAAAATAGGGAGGGGTAATTTTCACAAATCAATCAACATTTTGAAGTAATCATACAGGTATGCAACTTTTCAAGCCACACTCCGAGAATCAAGAATATTTAGCTCATTTCTGAGTTCGCAAAAACGCTTTTCATCAAGTGGCTTGGTGAATATGTCGGCCAATTGTTTTTGTGTGTTGACATGTGAGATGGTTATGTCTCCTTTCATGGAATGGTCTCTCAAGAAATGATGTCTTATGTCTATGTGTTTAGTCCTAGAGTGCTCAACTGGATTGTGGGCTACTTTAATGGCACTCTCATTGTCACAAAGGAGAGGAATATGGTTCATATTGTAACCGTAATCCCTTAGAGTTTGTCGCATCCAAACAAGTTGTGCACAACAACTCCCGGCTGCAACATACTCCGCTTCGGCTGTGGATAAAGCAATGGAATTTTGTTTCTTAGATGACCAAGAAACCAAAGATCTTCCTAGGAATTGGCATGTGCCAGAGGTGCTTTTTCTATCAACTTTGCACCCGGCATAATCTGCATCAGAGTAACCAATGAGATTGAATTTGGATCCTTTTGGGTACCCAAGACCAAGGTTGTGTGTATGAACTAAATATCTCAAGATTCTTTTTACAGCTGTCAAGTGACATTCCTTAGGGTTGGCTTGAAATCTTGCACACAAACATACACTCAACATAATGTCTGGCCTAGATGCACATAAGTAAAGTAACGATCCAATCATGGAGCGATATACCTTTTGGTCGACGCTCGGTCCATCTTCATTGAGATCCATGTGTCCATTCGTAGCCATGGGAGTCTTTATGGGCTTTGCCTTGTCCATGCCAAACTTCTTGAGTATGTCCTACGTGTACTTGGTTTGGCTTATGAATGTTCCTTCCTTTTGTTGCCGCACTTGGAATCCCAAGAAGTACTTCAATTCTCCCATAATTGACATTTCAAACCTGTCTGTCATAATTCTAGCAGTTTATACACGTGGTCGGGGAACTCTTCGTCTTCAAATCCGGGTGGTTGGTCCACGTACACCTCTTCCTTGATCGGTCCGTTGAGGAAGGCGCTTTTCACGTCCATTTGGTACAGCTTGAAATCATGGTGAGTAGCATATGCAAGTAATATTCTAATTGATTCAAGCCTAGCTACTGGAGCAAAAGTCTCATCGAAATCCAAACCTTCGACTTGTGAGTAACCTTTGGCCACAAGTCGTGCCTTGTTTCTTGTCACCACCCCGTGTTCGTCTTGCTTGTTGCGGAAGACCCACTTGGTGCCCACTATGTTTGCATTGGGTCTTGCCACAAGTTCCCAAACCTCGTTTCTCTTGAAGTTGTTCAACTCTTCTTGCATTGCCACCACCCAGTCCGGATCCTTCAATGCATCCTCAGTCCTGCGTGGTTCCAAAAAGGAGACAAACGAGTAATGCTCACAAAAATTAGCTATACGAGATCTAGTGGTTACTCCCTTTTGGATATCACCGATTATGTTGTCGATTGGGTGATCCTTTTGAGTGCGTTGGTGTACTCTTGGGTGTGGCACTTGGGGAGTTGAGTGTTGGTGATCATTTTCTTCTCCCCCTGAGTGGTTGCCCTCGTTGATTTATTGATCATCTTCATATTCTTGTGATTGATCTTGTATCGATACTCCCCCTTGATTGTTGATCTCCTCTTGTGGTTCACTTTCCTCTTGTATTTGTGACGATGACTCTTGTGGACGAACTTCGCCTAGAGCCATTCTCTTCAATGCTTGATAAGGAGCTTCTTCTTTACCTAATTCACATTGATCAACTTGCTCCTTTTGGGAGCCATTAGTTTCATCGAACACTACGTCACGTGCCACTTCAACAAGTCAGGAGGCCTTGTTGAAAACACGATAGGCGTAAGTGTTCGAATCATAGCCAAGAAGGAAGCCTTCATCGGACTTCGAAGCGAACTTTGAAGTCCCGGACTTCTTGTTCAAGATATAACATGGAGAGCCGAAAACTCGAAAATATGAAATGTTGGGTTTGTTACCGGTGAGTAGCTCATAAGGAGTCTTCTTGAGTAGTCGATGAAGGTAGAGTCGATTTGCGGCGTGGCAAGCGGTGTTAATCGCTTCTGCCCAAAATCGATCCGAAGTCTTGTATTCATCGAGCATTGTTCTTGCCATCTCTATGAGTGTTCGGTTCTTCCCTTCGGCGGCTCCATTTTGTTGTGGAGAGTATGGTGCCGAAAATTCGTGCTTGATTCCCTCCTCATCAAGGTACTCCTCCACTTGTATGTTCTTGAACTCCGTGCCGTTGTCGCTCCGAATACTCTTGATCGATAGTGAGAACTCGTTTTAAGCTCGCTTGAAGAATTTCTTGAGCGTTCCTTGTGTTTCTGACTTGTCATGCAAAAAGAACACCCAAGTGAAGCGAGAAAAATCATCAATAATGACTAAACCGTATTTATTACCGCCGATGCTCATGTAAGCTATTGGACCAAACAAGTCCATATGGAGTAGTTCGAGCGGTCTTGTCGTAGTCATAATGTTCTTTGCAGGATGATGTACTCCTACTTGCTTCCCGGCTTGACACGCGCTACAAGGCCTGTCTTTCTCAAAAACAACATCTTTCAAACCTCGGATGTGATCGCCCTTGAGGAGTTTTTGAAGATTCCTCATACCAACATGTGCTAGCCGTCTATGCCACAGCCAACCCATGTTGGTTTTTGCAATCAAGCATGTGTCGAGTTCGGCTTTATCCTTGTTGAAGTCAACAAGGTAAAGCTTTCCCTTCAACATACCCTTGAATGCAACGGAACCATCACTCCTCCTTGAGACGGTCACACCCTCGTTAGTAAACCAGCAATTATAACCTTTGTCACATAATTGAGATATGGACAGCAGGTTATAATCTAAAGATTCAACATGTAGAACATGAGAAAGAGTGTGTTCAGAGGATATTGCTATTTTACCGGTACCGAGCACCCTTCCTTGACTATTATCTCCGAAGTAGATGCCTTCGTTTGGGTCCTCGTTTTCTTCATATTCCACGAACATCCTCCTTTCTCCGGTCATGTGGTTGGTGCATCCACTATCTAGCACCCATTTGGATCCACCGGAGGAATAGGCCTGCAGAAACAAATTATGCCTTGGTTTTAGGTACCAAGCTTGCTTGGGTCCTTGGAGGTTAGTTACAATACATTTGGGCACCCACACATGGGATTTTGTGTTCCCATGGCGTGGCCCAGCATAATAAGCATAAACTTTACCAATATTGTTTCTCATTAATACATAAGAGGCATCAAAGGTTTTGAACAAGAGCTGCTGTTGTTTATGGATCGGACTAGTCTGGGTAACCGGACCTGTCCGTATGACCGGACTTGTCCGGACCTCCACTGGACTAGTCCGGCATTTATGAGAGTTCAGATTCTTAATTTTTGAGTTACCAGGTTGTGAGGGTCCTCCCTTCACAAAGGTAATCCTTCCCTTGTTATTCTTATGACTTCCAGCATTTTGCTTTCCATCGTAAGAGTAACCAATGCCATACTTGACGTTAGGAGGTCTTTGGACCAAGTATGCACTACGTGCATAGTTGATCCTCTCCTTTTCAAATATTCCACATTGGGTAGGATTTTTATCCTTTGCAGAGGTAGACTTTTCCTTCAAGCTGATATCGACTTTGCCACATTTGCACATATGAACAGGATTAGTTGAAGTGTGTTGAGAAGGTAGACTTGAAGAGGAGGAAGGTTCACTTAGCTTGAGTGACTCAACTTGCACTTCAAGGATCTTGTTGACCTTGATCAGGTCATCAAGTTGATCCTTGATTGCAACGTTTGAGTTGGTTAATTCCAAACAAGTTTTCTTGCTTGAAGCTAGCTCAAGCTCTAGTGAGCTGTTTTTCTCCTTTTCAAGAGATAGAAGATTGTCAAGTTCGACATACCTCTCCTTTTGGGAGATAATCATGTCTTCTTGACGATCAATTAGCGATTCCTTCTCAACAAGTTGGACAAGCAAAAATTTCATTTTAGCAGCAGTTTTTCTATCTAATCCAGTTAACATATCTTCATCATCACTATCTAGATCATCATTACTTGAGTATGAATGCATGGTAGGAGTTTTGAAGTTTACCTTGCGTTTACCTTCCTTTGCCATGAGGCAAGTGCCATGTCCCTTCTTTGCACCGAGTGTGGGGAAGAGTGTGGGTTTCTTGGACGAGCTTTCAATGGCTATGCTAGCCATCTCTTCTTCATCGGATGATGAGGACTCATCGTTTGAGTCCCACTCCTTTCCGATGTGTGCTTGTTCAGCTTGTTTCTTCTTTTTGAAGAATTTCTTCGGTTGAGACTTGGTTTCTTTATTCTTCTTCTTGTTGTCCTCATACGGGCAATCGACTATAAAGTGGTTATACTCACCACAATTATAGCACGCCCGCCTCATCTTCGGCTTTGTCCTTTCCTTGTACTTGCCTTCACCTGATTTTATTCCTTGTCTTTTCTTCATTATTCTTTTGAACTTTTTCATAAAAAAATCATATCCTCTTCGTCCAGTTCACTGCTTTCGTTATCGCTATCCTCCTCAAACTGTGCTTCTCTTGCTTCTTTGGATAGAGGTTTGAGTGTGGACTTTAAGGCAACTCCCTTCTTCTTGGCCGATGTGAGGTCGTCTATTTCTTTGACGTGCTTGGCTTGTTTCTCCATCATTTCAAAATTGATGATTTTGCCAAGCAATTCATCTGGAGTCATCCTCTTGTACCTGGGACTTTCTCTGATCATAGAGCATAGTGTGACATTGCGAGGCATAAAGGCTCTAAGGATGAGCTTTACAACCTCGTGGTCATTCCACTTCTTGCTCCCATATGATAGAACCTTGTTTACAAGTGTCTTCAATCGGTTGTACATGTCCTGGGGAGACTCGTCTTCCTCAATTGCGAATCTTCCTAGTTCGCCCTCAATCATTTCAATTTTGGCCTCCCGCACATGCCGGTCACCTTCATGGGCTGTTTGTAGTGTATCCCATATTTCCTTGGCAATCTCCAGTCCGTCCACCTTTGTGAATTCATCTCTACTTAGAGAGGAGGTGATCACGGCTGCGGCTTGAGCGTTTCTGTGATGGCTTGCTCTTGACTTGGAGTGAGCTCTTCGTTGTCATCTGGGATGTCTATTCCTGTGCACACAATATGCCATAAACTTGGGTTAAGGGAAATCAAGTGCATCTTCATATTTTGCCTCCACATGGAGTAATCACTCCCATCGAAGTGTGGGGCTTTTCCAAGAGGAATAGATAGGTAATGGCTGTTGTTAGAATTTAAACGATCATAGTTGAAAGGATATCGGGAGTAGTCGGTGTGACTACTCCCCTTCTTCTTTTCTTCAACTTTAGCTTTCCCTTTGGAAAGTGCTTTCTTTCTGAGTAGTGCTTACAGCTCCAGCGTCTCCTCGTCATCATCATCGAAGTCTTGAATTGCTTCGAGATACTTTTCCAGCTTTTGGTCCTTGTCTTTGTTTACTTCTTCCTGGTTGTTGATTTTCTGAACATCTTTCATGTCCGACATGATCTCTTCGAGTGGTTGCACTCTTTCTTGAAGAACCTGCTCTGATACCAATTGAATGTAGGCCTAGAGGGGGGGTGAATAGGCCTTTTTGATTTTTCTCGGTTCCTGTAACACTCAACAACAAGGTCAATACCAGAGATATCGGACTAGTCCGGTAATGTGCGGACTAGTCCGGTTTTCACGGGCTAGGTTGATCAAGTTCAGACAATTTGATTGATTCGTTAATGTTTGAAGCGGAAATATAAACTTGAATCTCAATTTAATAGTTGTATGTCAGATTCTATTGAAGTTAAAACTCTTGATCAACAATTAGACTTAGATTGAATAAAGTGAATCAAACCCTAGATTAAGTTGATCAAATTAGATGAAGAACACAAAAAGGACAAGACACACGATTTATCCCGTGGTTCGGCTACCACGAAGGCAACCTACGTCCACGTTGAGGAGCCCACAAAAGGACCGGGTCTTCTCCAACCCTTTCCTCATCGGATCGCCACGAAGGCCAATCCTCTTCCACTACTCACAAAGGGTAAATAACCAAGTTGAAGGGGCGTTCTCACACGTTGAGAGCTCCCTTGATTACAACTCACAATGACACCAATAACACACTCGAAAATTACAAATTGAAACGTAAGAGTGTGTTAGAGAATCAAACCAAGAACTCAATGATGTGTGCCAAGTGTCTCTCCAATGATCTAGAAGTGATCTTCAATGGATTGATTGTTTTTGCACTTAATTTCGTGGAGAGAGATGGTTTTTGAGTCTATTGGGAGGTGTGACGGCGCTAGGGTTCGAGAGAGATAGTAAAAGTGGGTCGCGCACCTCTATTTATATGGGGTTTCTAAAAGTGACCGTTAGGGTTTAGAAAGATCGGACTAGTCCATGGTGGTCACCGGAGATACCAATTGAATGTAGGCCTAGAGGGGGGGTGAATAGGCCTTCTTGATTTTTCTCGGTTCCTGTAACACTCAGCAACAAGGTCAAAACCAGAGATATCGGACTAGTCCGGTAATGTGCGGGCTAGTCCGGTTTTCACGGGCTAGGTTGATCAAGTTCAGACAGATTGATTGATTCGTTAATGTTTGCAGCGGAAATATAAACTTGAATCTCAATTTAATAGTTGTATGTCAGATTCTATTGTAGTTAAAGCTCTTGATCAACAATTAGACTTAAATTGAATAGAGTGAATCAAACCCTAGATTAAGTTGATCAAATTAGATGAAGAACATAAAAAGGACAAGACACACGATTTATCCCGTGGTTCGGCTACCACGAAGGCAACCTACGTCCACGTTGAGGAGCCCACAAAAGGACCGGGTCTTCTCCAACCCTTTCCTCGTCGGATCGCCACGAAGGCCAATCCTCTTCCACTAATCACAAAGGGTAAATAATCAAGTTGAAGGGGCGTTCTCACACGTTGAGAGCTCCCTTGATTACAACTCACAATGACACCAATAACACACTCGAAAATTACCAATTGAAATGTAAGAGTGTGTTAGAGAATCAAACCAAGAGCTCAATGATGTGTGTCAAGTGTCTCTCCAATGATCTAGAAGTGATCTTCAATGGATTGATTGATTTTGCACTTAATTTCGTGGAGAGAGATGGTTTTTGAGTCTCTTGGGAGGTGTGACAGCACTAGGGTTGGAGAGAGGTAAAAGTGGGTCATGCACCTCTATTTATATGGGGTTTCTAAAAGTGACCGTTAGGGTTCAGAAAGATCGGACTAGTCCGTGGTGGTCACCGGACTAGTCCGGTGTGCTGTGTGTAGCAAACCCTAAGTGTCCAGGAATATCGGACTAGTCCGGTTGAAAACGGACTTGTCCGATTTCGCTACTGGAAATCTTCGGACTAGTCCGATTGCCATCGGACTTGTCCGGACATATGAAACCCTAAGTGTTTGGGATGACAAGTCCGCACTTGGAGGACTTGTCCGATTTAGATCAGTGTGTATATCGGACTAGTCCTTGTAGACACCGGACTTGTCCGAAGTGGATCAGAATGAATATCGGACTAGTCCGGATCACAACGGACTTGTCCGATTTTGTGTGACTTGTGCATTGTGTTGAGGACTAGTCCGCATTGGGGAGGACTAGTCCGAAGTGGATCAGAAAGATATCGGACTAGTCCGGTGTAGACCGGACTTGTCCGATCTAGTTCAGAATGTGATATCGGACTAGTCCGGCTGATATCGGACTAGTCCGGTCCTGTATAACTTTTGTGCATTGTATGTGTGTGCTTGAAAGTGATTGAGCTCTTGGGTGTGTTTCCTTAACACACTCTATACATAATAATCTACTATTTTCTTCTTCTTGAGCTCAAATTCACTTTGCTTCTCATTTCCCTTCTTTTTGGCATTTTGCTCATTTTTCATCATTTGCCTGCATTCATCTCAACAAAAGGATTAGGATCCCAATTGCTTGTCATAAATAATCCAAAACCCACAAGGGAGTCCTAGATGCACTTTCACGAAGGCGAGCTGAACTTGGAGGAGACTTGGCAGGCATTCTCAATTGACATGTCTAGGGGGACAGGCTCAGGACCTACCTGAGGTTCCTCTGGTTCCTCCGAGTCTTCCGGAATAGTTGTTGGGGCCGATAGCACAAGCATGGACTCCAACAGATTCCAAAATCTCTGGCACTAATGCTGGTACCTATGATGTCGGCTCCAGAGCAATTGAAGCTTGCTCCAGTGTTTCTCGTTCCTGGTCTGGCGCAACCACAACTTCTTCGGCCACTGGCGTCGAGGTCAACTCGACGTCTGTTGGTGCCAGAACAGCCGTGTTGGACTCGTGGTAGACACCGGCATCGCTAATGTCACTCCGGACCCAGAGCCCGCCGCTGGCACCAAGACTGGAGTAGACTTGCCAGACCTAGTGCCCGTCATAGGCACTAGATCCGAAGATGATTTTCTAGGCCTAGAGCTCACCTTGGTCGTCAGAGCCGGGGTTGCCGTTGCTGGAGGAACAACCAGCACTTGCTTGAGGGTCGGGCAAGGAAGTGGCACCGCTTGCATCGAAGCTGCTCTGACAGAGCTGACATCAGTTCGCGTCAACTTCCTCTTCCGAGTGAAGGCGTCGACAGGATCTTTTCCTTTGCTCTGACTTGAGTCACACTTCTCCTGACTTAGTTCTACAGGAGTTTTGCCCTTTCCACTGACAGGTGCAGAGTCGTACCCCTCATGTGGGTAGGGGGCTAAAGCTCCAAGGATTACAATCCCTGCTGGCGGAGTCCTCCATTGCCGCACCGCAAGACCTGTATCATCAAGGAGAGACATCACCTTTTGCAGCTCCCACCTGACCTTTGGAACTACACGCAGAGGCAAGAACTCTGCCGGAGGTACGAGGTCATCTCTTGATAAAGTTCCACTGTACAACTTTTGCCGATGGATCTTCAAGGCATGCTCATCGAAGTTGGTTGCTCGACTAACGTCAATCCGGAAGAAATCCATTTCTCCGAAGTATGACCAAGCTGCAAATTCTCGCTCCTTGAGTGGATCCCAGCAGTTGGTCAGGAAGTTGTTGGGGACCATCATAGACATCAATCCTCTGTCGACTAAGTTCCAGATTCTTGATTGTACGGGGTTGTACTCTTTAGTCAGCTTCAAGAGCTCCTCCCAGGAGTTGGACTCCATCATCGAGAACCCTTCTGGCAGCTCCAGCCGATCGTGACGGTCCACCCAGATAACTACCCAGTCAGTCTTCCAAGTCTCCCACTTTCCGGAAGGAAAGGACTTGATGTACTTGTATGAGAGATTCCTATGCCTTACAAAGTATTAGAATCCCAACAAGCTGTTACGTTTTCCTATCGCCCAGAGTGTGAAGAAGGTCCGGAACAGCGGCACGCAGGTTGGCACGCTTACCCACATCTTGTAGAAGTGGACGAAGATCGCCACCAGCAAGATCGAATGAGGTTCGAGATGTTGCAATTGGAGCCCATATGACTCCAGCAACATCAACAAGAAGTTGGATACTGGTGGAACCAACCCAATCATGGCGTACGCTGAGAAGTAGACAATGTCACCGGGGGACTCCTTCTTGAATGGGAGCTTGCCCTAGCGCATAGCATTGTTGAAGGAGTTGCTCTGCCAGCCCATCCACTTTCGGACTCTTGTAAGATCCCTCTCTCTCACAATCTTGCTGGGGGGAAGTCCGAGTTCCAACGCAGCAAAGTGGAGCAAAAGTGGGAGCGCGATGCAAGGGTTCAAGCGGAAGAACTCTATGAGCAAGAAAAAATCAGTGCGTAAGAGTTTTCTCCCCTTGCAATGCCTCTCCCTTTATTAAGCCTCTGCAACGCTTGGCTGCCAACAGCATGCAGACCTTGATCACGCTCAACAAAGTTACCTTGTCAATGAGAAGGGGGCCCGGGTCCACTTCGCCAAAAAAGTCACACCAAGTGAACCATTGTCATGATGAGAAGTTGGAAGCCCGAGGGCGGCGGCCAACCAGGGCTACAAAGACTGCGTGGGAACCGATACGAAAATCATATTGGGAACTGACATCCTTCAATTGCGTGAGATCCGCACGTCATGTATCTCACCTACCAAATCAAGAAGGGCCGCGTGTCTCAAAAGGAAAACTAAAGCAGCAGCGTGGGAGAGATAATGGCCCCACCTCCGGCATTGAAACCTCACAATTTAATTAGAGGTGGGCCCGGGGGCCACCGTCGATACGTTGCATACCAGATATCCCTTTGTACCAGAAGGAGACATGTTGAGTTCTACCTTCCAGTGTTGTGGACTGCCTAGGGCAACACGTGTCCCGTAGTGCTGGACCTACCTCCCTCCTTAGGCTGGCTCCAGTGCTGCCATGTGTCCCGCAGTGCCAGACCTGCCTCCCTTCTTAGGGTGGCTCCGGCACTGCCACGTGTACAGTTGCTCCGGACCAGCCCCCCAAACAAGGGAAGCTCCGGTGCAACCACGTGTCCTGTAGCTCTAGACCTACCTCCCTGTAGAGGGACGCTCCAGAGCTGCCATGTGTCACACGTTCGGATCTATGTCTACAACGGGAAGACTCTGGGATCTCCAACGGCACGGATATTCAAGGGCTATCAATTGGCCACTATAAGACCTGTTTAACGCGTCATTAATGCCATATTACTGACGTACGATAAGAGGACTATCAAACCAATAACGCTGCTATTAAGGAACATTATCACACTATTAACCCCCTTAACCCACTTAGATTGTTTATAGGGTTGTTATTATAGCTGGGGCCACCTTTCGGACAACGGCACATACTATAACAGCCAGTCCTGGGCATATAAAAAGACTGCGCTGCACAGTAGAACACAGGTCATTCACAGCATACTCGCACAAAGCAATCCAATACACAAACACCCCCGTGGAGTAGGGTATTATGATCAGGTGGCCCGAACCACGTAAAACTCCTTGTGTCACCTTGCTCTTGGATCTTGATTATGCTCCCTCCTAAATACGAACCTCTGTGGGCTACTTCTTAGTAGTACCGAGGGAAGTGTCGTTGGAATACTTCGACAGCACTGCTGCAGTTTCAGCCTTGGAGAAGCTCCAAGCCCTTGCAGCAGCCTCAATACTTGCCCCTGGCGGTGTTGGATCATGTTGGTCTCCCCCAAGCTCGTGCCAGCGCAGCTTGACCGCTGCACCCCAAGTGCAGTCCTCCGACAGCGGCGATTATGAGGATATCACAACAGCGGATACACATTTTGAAGTAGAAGGACCAATGACAAGAGCAAGAGCACGATTACTAAATCAGCAGGAGCACTCGTTTCTAACTTCCTTTTCACGTGAGTTTGAGAATAGATTGCTATGTAATATTTAATTGTTATTAGGAATAATGGGGAAGATCAAAAAGTGAAGTGAGGAGGACTTGGGAACATGGAGAACTAGCTTGGACGTCCACAATTTGATGGGAACAGTTTACAACTCGGACTCGAGTTCAACTCGGAGTTCAGAAGTAGTCCATCTTAAAATGGATGTCCAGGATTCATACGGATTCTGTTTTTGACGTTCTACATATGCATGGAAAGAGAAGAAGATAAACTTTCCAATGACTCTGGTCCCACATCAAAATTCCTCGGGGGTCATTAGGAATCATCAAAACAAGTCAAGTCCAAATTTTTGTCCGGTGTTGCGCCACGTATTGGGCCTTGGGGCCTTGTATCCTGTAAGAGTCCATTAGGGACGCGTCTAAGAGTCTTTTTGGACGAACCCTAGCCTTTAAATACTGCAGCTGCTAGCCATATTTGTTGGGTTTTGTTGAGAATAATAATTCGCAGTTCTACAGTTTGCGAGACCCCAACTTCGTGATTTCATATCGCTCCTTCTACATTCTTTCCTGTGTTCTTAGTTGCACTTGCAGAGATTAGCCTTCTTGGTGAGGTCAAGCGTGTGCAGCATGATTAATAACCAACCGAGAATGGGTGTAGTGATTTCAGGGGTATTTGAGCTGCTCGAGTGCCGTGGATTATCAACGTCGAGTTCTCCACCATAATCGTCTTACCTTTTAGAAGATCAGGCCTAAACCCCATATCATTTGGTATCAGATTGCTAGGTTGCTCATGATACTTTTTGCTGCTTTGTTGTGATGGGTTACTACAACTTTGATTTATATGATAAGTCGGTGCCGAAGCTCTATTCTACAAGTACTCCGTCTGAATACTATGATTGGTAGGATGCTATATAAGTTTCTATTGGAGTGGTGAATTGCCACCAAACCAACTAGTAAATTTGGCAAAGAAAACTTTCATTGATCGTGTTCTGCAGTGGTGGCTGAATTTGCAGCTGGAATATAACTTATATGGTTTCAACAACTGCACATCTTGGAAAGTGATGGGAGATGCTCTACAGCAAAAATTTGATCTGTGAATGGAGAATATTTTCTACCCAAAGATAACAACAGCTCCTACAACAACAACCAAGCCTTTGTCCCAAACAAGTTGAGGTCAGCTAGAAATGAAACCCAACAATTTTGAAGAAAAGTAATAGAAAATAAGATGAAAGTAAATAATAATAATAATAAATATAATAATAATACAAATAAAATAAGATTCTACATTTTATTTATTTTAAAAATGGGTTAATAAGAAAGAAGATAAGAGTAACAAAATACGAATAAACTAAGATTCTGGCACATGAATTGCTAATTTCCATGCAGTCCTATCATGCGCCAAATCTCTAGGTATGTCCCACTCCTTTAAGTCTCGTTTCACCGCCTCCTGCCATGTCAACCATGGTCGACCTCTACCCCTCCTAAAATTTTCTCTACTCTTTATAATCCCACTGTTAATCGGTGCTTCTGATGGTCTTTGCTGGAAATGCCCAAACCACTGTAGGCAATGTTGGACTAGCTTCTTCTCAATCTGTGCAACCCCTACCCTATGACGTATCACCTAGTTCCTAATTTTGTCTCTTCTTGTGTGACCGCACATCCACCATATCATGCGCATCTCCGCAACACTCATTTGTTGGACATGTTGCCTTTTAGTTGTCCAACATTCTGGTCCATACAGCATCGCAGGTCTGATCACCGTCCTATAGAATTTTCCTTTCAATTTTTGTGGAACTTTCTTATCACATAAGATTCCAGATGCTTGTCGCCACTTCATCCATCCGATCTTGATCCTGTGGCAAACATCTTCGTCAATATCACCATTCCTTTGTAACATTAATCCTAAATATCGAAGTGTGTCCCTCCTAGGTACTACTTGTCCTTGTAAACTAACATTTCCATCCGCGCACCCGACATCACTAAAGTCGCATCTCATATATTTGGTCTTGGTTCTACTAAGTCTAAACCCCTTAGACTCTAAGGTCTGCCTCCATAGCTCCAATTTTCCATCAACACCATCCCTAGTTTCATCTACCAACAATACATCATCAGCAAAGAGCATACACCAATGGATATCCCCTTTTATATCCTTCGACACCTCATCCATCACTAAGGAAAAGATGTAAGGACTTAAGGCTCATCCTTGGCGTAGCCCTATTGTGATAGGAAGAGTGTCGGTCTCACTATCTTTTACGCGCACACTTGTCACCACATTATCGTACATATCATCGATAAGGTTAATGTACTTTGTTGGGACTTTGTGTTTCTCTAGTGCCCACCACATTACCGGTCTTGGTACTTATGGTATGCCTTCTCCAAGTCAATGAACACCATATGTAGATCTCTTTTGCTCCCTATACCTCTCCATAAGCTAACGGAGTAAGAAAATCGCCTCCATAGTGGACCTCCCAGGCATAAAACCAAACTGTTTTTTAGTGACATTGGTCACTTTCCTCAAGCGGTGTTCAATCACTCTCTCCCAAAGCTTCATAGTATGACTCATGAGCTTAATTCCTCGGTAATTAGTACAACTTTGGACATATCCTTTATTTTTGAAGATGGGTACTAAAATACTTTTCCGCCACTCTTCAGGCATTTTGTTTGACTGAAAAATGCGGTTGAATTGTTTAGTGAGACATACTATTGCTACATCCCTCAGACATCTCCACACCTCAATGGGGACATCATCGGGACCGCGGGCCTTTCCTCCTTTCATCATTTTTAAGGCCTCTCTAACCTTAGACTCTTGTATCCTCCACACGAATCGTCTGTTGGTGTCATCAAATGAGTCATCCAACTCGAACCTAATGCTCTCATTCCCGTCATTGAATAGTCCGTTGAAGTAGTCCCGCCATCTGTTCCTAATTTCTTCATCCTTCAATAGAATTCGATTTGCCTCATCCTTAATGCATTTGACTTGGTTGAGATCTCTCACCTTTCTCTTGTGAAGTTTCGCCATCTTGTATATATCCTTTTCGCCTTCTTTTGTCCCTAGCCTCTCATATAGCGCATCATAGGCCTGCCCCCTTGCTTTACTCACAACATGCCTTGCATTTTTGTTAGCCTCTTTATACTTCGCCATGTTACTTGCGCTTCTCTCATTATGCTAACTCTTATAAGACTCCTTCTTCTCCTTAATAGTTTTTTTGTACATCTTCATTCCACCACAAAGTGTCATTATCTGCAAGTTTCTTACCTTTTGTCCACCCAAGCACCTCCCTAGATGCCTTCCTAATGTAAGTTTCCATCTTCACCCACATACTATTCGCTTCTTCCTCTTCGCTCCAAGGTCCTTCTGTGATCATCCTCCTTTTGAATGATTGTTGTGCTTCATCCTTCAACTTCCACCACTTTGTTCTTGCGGTTTTAACACCATTGTCTCATGACACACGCACGTGGAACGAAAGTCGGGTACCACAAGTTTATGTTGTGGAACAACACATTCCCCAGGAATCACCTTACAATCTAAACATGCCCCTCTCTCCCTTCTCCTAGTGAGGATATATTCAATTTGACTAGAATGTTGGGCACTAGTAAATGTCACTAAGTGAGATAGCCTCTTCTTAAATAGGGTCTTAGCTACCAATAGGTCATAGGCTACGGCAAAGTCTGGGATATCCTTACCCTCCTGGTTCTATCGGCACACCCAAAACCTCCGTGTACCCCCTCAAAACCTACGTTAGTTGTACCTACATGACCATTAAGATCTCCTCCTATGAAGAGCTTCTCGGTTACCGGTACACTACTAGCCATATCCTCCAAGACCTCCCAAAATTGGCTCTTAGTGCTCATGTCGAGCCCAACTTGTGGGGCATAAGCACTAATGACATTCAAGATAAGGTCCCCCACAACTACCTTGACTAGGATGATCCTATCGCCTCGTCTATGGGCATCCACTACTCAATCCTTGAGGATCTTATATATTAGGATGCCTACGCCATTCCTAGTTCCAGTCGAGCCAGAATACCAAAGCTTGAAACTGGTATTCTCAACCTCTCTCGCCTTTTGATCTGCCCATCTAGTCTCTTGAACACAAAGGATATTTACGCGCCTCCTAATCGCAACGTCCACTAAATCTCGTAGCTTTCCCGTCAAGGACCCTACATTCCAACTACCCACCTGAAACATAGTTTCCTCGGCTAGCTTCCATACCCTTCGCATCCGTTGAGGAAGATGCAAAGACCCTTGCTCACTTAACACTACATCTGGACGATGATGTAGCGCGCCACTAAGGTGGTGGCGATCTGGCCCTCGCCCATTTAACACCACATCCGGGTTCCGATATGGCGCGTCGCTAAGAGGGTTATGCCCCAACGAATTTCCAATGGGTTTCATTTCCATGAGAATGGCTAAGTATAGTTGCTGGCTCGCCAAGCCTATCACAACCCCTCCTCCTTTATCCGGGCTTGGGACCAGCTATGCCATTACAACATAGGTGGAGTTAGGGAACAAAAACTCCTACTAGCAAATATTCTTTTGACACCAAGCAGAATAGGCGTTCATCTTGGAGTGAATCTATAGCTGGAGATGGGTGTTCGAATCTGAAAGAACACTACAAAGTTGCAGTCAATCATGATAGCAAGAATATGGCTGTTAGTTTTCAAACACGTATGGTTACTCAGAAGACATTGCAGCATGGTAATATTATCCGAGGTGATCGTCTTCAGAAGAATAAAATGTCAGCAGCTATAAGTAAACCTGAAGTAACAAGGAAGCTGGTTGTAAGATCTTAGTGTTTTGGTGGTTCTAAGAAGTGTTGCACCACTGCTGTCTAATAGTAAGAACAAGTCAATTGCTTCAGAAATGGAGTTTTCTCGTAGAAGTTGTGAGAAGGACTCAGCTGCTGCCTTTGTTAAAACTGTTTCATCCCCCATAGAATTGCGACACAGTTCCTTGAATGCTAATGAAATGGTAAATGATGTCTCAAATGGTGACTATGAATTGGTGGAGCAAAACAGTTCCGTGAATGCTATTGAAATGGTAAATGACATCTCAAATGGTGACTCTGAATTGGTGGTGAAGAGTATTAGCGAAGGTGCAAGAGTCACAAGTGCAGACACATCTTTAATGAATGGGTCCCGTATTGGTACTCCTGATAAACGAATGACTGGAGATTTTGATCTTTCTCGCAAAATTTTATCTTTGATTTCTCAAGAGGTCCAATGTGATGGAAAAATTGAAGATGTGAAGGGGTAGTGTTCTATTATTTTCAATTCAGAGTGCAAAATCCAAGATAAGGTATGCAAGTTAATTATTGATGGTTGTAGTTCAACTAATGTCATTAGTTCACATGTGGTGCATGCATTGTCTTTGTCAACATGGAGGCTCCCTACTGAATGTAGACTAGAGGGGGGTGTGAATAGGCTTTTTGAATTTTCATCGGAACCGGCAACACTTAACAGCCTGATCAAATACAGAGATATCGGACTAGTCCGGTTGGGTGCGGACTAATCCGGTGTGTGTGGACAAGATCGATCAAGTTTGATCGATGATTTCGATCTAAGTATACTATGCAGTGGAAATTTAGATGTAACTCAGGTGTGTTGCTTTAATGAAACTAGATGTGGCACAAGTTAACTTTAGTTTCAATATTTTAACGTAGTTTGAACAAGATCAAGTAAACCCTAGATTACAGTGAATCGTAAGAACAAAAACAAGGACACACTGATTTTTATCCCATGGTTTGATTCCACAAAGGAAATCTACATCCATGTTGAGGAGCCCACAAAGGATCGGATCTTCACCAACCCTACCCTCGTCGAAACCCCAGGAAGGCCAATTATCTTCCACTAATCACAAGGGGTAAATCATCGGGTTCAAGGGTCCTTCTCACAAGTTGAGGGCTCCCCAAGATTTACAACTCAAAACTCCACCAAACACACTCAAAGATCTGCAATTAAACAATAAGAGTGTGCGAGAAAATCAAACCCAAGAGCTCAAGTCGTGAAGAATGTGTCTCTCCTTTGATCTAGAGTTAATCCTCAAGGATTTGATCTTTCCTGTGTTGAATTGTGTGGAGAGACGTGTTTTCTAGGCTCTTGAAAGGTGTGACGGCACAGGGGGTCGAGAGTGATTGATTAGGGGCCATGCACCTCTATTTATATTAGGGTTTCCAAAGGTTACCGTTAGAATTTTCAAAGTCTAGACTAGTCCGTGGTGGACTCCGGACTAGTTGGGTGTGCGGCGTGTGAGAAACCCTAAGTGTCATGAAATATTAAACTTGTCCGGCCAGGGGCGGACTAGTCCGATTTTTTCTTTGGAGATGTTTGGACTAGTCCAGCACATATCGGACTAGTCCAGTGTGGTGAAACCCTTAGTGAATTGAGGATAAGTCCGCACTTGGAGGAGTTTTCCGATTTTAGTCAGATGGTTTTCAGACTAATTCGTGCAGATATCGAACTTGTCCGATTTAGGTCAGAAAGATATCGGACTAGTCCGTGGTGATATCGGACTTGTCCGACTTCGTGCAAACTGTGAAGTGTTGAGGACTAGTCCGCACTGGGGAGGACTAGTCCAATCATAGTCAGAAAGATATTGGACTAGTCCGTGGTGATATCGGACTAGTCCGATTCTGGACAGAGAGAAATCGGACTAGTCCGGACCTGTATAACTTTGTGCAGTAATAGTGGTTAAAATTTGCTTGAGCTCTTGGGGTGTGTTTCTCCAACACACTCCATACACAAAGAGTATTATAATCATTTCTTGAGCTCCTTTCAACTTGATTCCTCACTCTCCCTTCTTTTTGCGCTTTCTTCATAATTTCATTAAAACCTGCGCTCATCTCAACAATTTAGTTAGGATCTCATTTGCTTGTAATAAATCCACCATAACCCACAAGGGAAGTCTAGATGCACTTTCAATCTTCCCTTATTGGTGATTGATGACAACCAATTGAGATTTCACAAATACGATTAGAAGTGCAGAATTTTCATAAAGTGTGCACATATGAGTTTGGAACAAATTAAGCAATTAAAACATGAGACATATGTGCACTCTTTATGGTGGGATGCAAAACTACATGTGTGTAAACAATAATCATGATATGAATAAGATAAATGGCATAATCATGACAGCATTAAGGTTATCAAGCATGAGTATCAAATTCAGAGCATAACACATAAGTCATAAGCATAACAAAGTCATAGTTTCACACCACATGTCCAATAGCATAAGAGAGCACAGTCAAAGTTTTACAACCCAAAAGAAACATAAATAGAGCTCTCCTCTCGCAACCTACAGCTAGGACTTAGTGACTCCCCCTCAATCTCTCCCCCTTTGCATCAAGGCACCAAAAAGAAGGAGAGGAGGGATCTAGAGGCTCATTCCTTGCTGTCGGTCCTCTCATCGTCTTCATCTTCAGGTTGAGGAGGAGTAGGAGGAGTGGATCCACTTGAAGTGCGCCCAACACCAAAATAGGCGAGCTCGGAGGGAGATAATGGGAGATCCAATAGGCTCGATCTCCAACTTCTAACAGATTTGCTTGACATTTTGCTTTATGTATCTCATATCCTCCTTCCTTTCCTTGTTCAACTTATGGATTTTCACTTCAGCCTTTTTGCATGAGCCAAAGATGGCGGCCAAGTACTCCAAAGTACCACTAGAAGACCCTTTTTGAGGAGGGGCCCTAGCAGTGGGAGCAGTCCTAGCATCTCCTTGAGCTCTCCTAAGAGCCTCTTCACTGGACATTGGAGATGGAGCAGCTGGGAGAGTGGCTTGGGAGGGCTTCTGAGGCCTCAGAGGAGTGTGCTCCACACCCTTCACGAACTCGATCCCCGTGACTTTCTCAATCATAAACATCAAGTAAGCTGCATAGCCACAGGATATGTTCGGTGTGCAGGAGGTATTCACCATATCATTCAAAATGTAGTCAAAGACATTAAACTTCCTGTCTTTGCTAATCACCTTCATCAATGTCCTCAAGTATCATTGGACACTTCCTACGTCTCCCTCTTTTGGAGCTATTGTCTTCCGGGGGACTCTGTTGAGAACCATGAAGAATGGCTTCATTTTCTTGGTGGAAGGAGGATTGAATGTCAAGCGAGTGTCATAGAGAAACTTCATTTTATCCTTCTCCAAGACACCAATGTTGTGGATGGTTAGCTCATTGTTGCTAGTGTCTTCTAGGTGAAGCAGTCTTGCAAACTCATCATAAGTAATGGTGTACTTGGATCCATGTGTCATCCAAGTCACCCTCTCCTCTTCATCACTAGCAAAGTAGCAGGTGGCATAAAACTGAGCAATAATCTAATCATTCCATTTGTACATGAAAGAAAACATATCCTTCTATCCATGCCTTGCTGCAGCCTCCACCACTTCATCAAAGGCACCACAACTCTTCCTTTCAAAATGATTCCAGTCAATCCACTGGTTGCGGACAACCAGAGTCTTCATTGTGAGGTACACAAAGCTATAGTAGTCTGCGTAAATGTTGCTCTAGAATCTGGCATCGGCTGCGTTCTTGGATATGTTGTAACAATGCACCATTCTGAGCTTGGAAGCCGTATCGCTTCCCTTGCCATTAATCTTCTCTTCGGAGGGATCCCTGTTCCCCTGCTTCAGAGCTGACATCTTGAGAGGGCCAATTGGGCCGCTGGCGATTCGTTTCCCCTTGTCCATAGCTTGGCGAGGAGCCGCTGAGCTAGGACCAGCTGCATCCTTTGATTTGGATGCAGGCTTCTTGGCCATAACCTTGCGCCGCACCTGAGGTGGAGTAGGTGCCGGCTCAGAGGGACACTCTTGTTGCTTCTTGCCTTGGCCCGTCGAGGACCGAAGCAAAGAATCTTGGTCCATCTCCGCCTCATGGTCATAAATCTCATCATTGGAGCTCGACATAGTCCATAATGCTTCAATTCTTGAGGATGGATGAGTTGTAGGTGCACACAAGTCCGTGGTCTTTAATCCCCTTGTAATGGAGATCAATTCTCACCAAAATTTGAGGGGATTTGATGGAGGAACCACAGGATCTCCTTGGGAGCACTTGAGTGAGGAGAGAGAACGTGAGGTGAGTTGTGAGCATGAAGAATATTAGATTTTGGCGGCGCCTAGGGTTATGGAGTCGAAAAATCAGACTAGTTTGTGGTCAACCGGACTAGTTCGGACTACCGGACACTCTGTAGACTAGTCTGCAATGTGCAGACTAGTCCAGTTAACAACGGACTAGTCCATGGTCACCAGAACAGAAACAATTAGCCCATTTGTATATAGAAGGTGCTTATAGAGAAAATAGGGGGCAAAACAACCAAATAATCTTGATGAATATGATCAGTAAACATACAACAATCAAGTAATGACCATAATTCATCAAGATTAAGTATTTGAAATAGTTTTTCGAAGAAAATAGAGAGATGGTTTTCATAACACAATCAATGAATTTTGAAGAAGCCATACAGGTATGCAAGTTTTCAAGCCACGTTCCAATCATCAAGGATATTTAGTTCATTTCGGAGCTCGCAAAAATGTTTTTCATCAAGTGCCTTGGTAAATATGTTTGCTAGTTGTTTTTCGGTGTTGACATGGGAAATGGCTATGTCTCCTTTCATTGAGTGGTCTCTCAAAAAGTGATGTTGGATGTCTATGTCTTTGGTCCTAGAGTGCTCAACAGGATTATGTGCAATTTTAATGGCACTCTCATTATCACAAATGAGTGGAATACGGCTCATATTGTAACTGTAATCCCTTAGAGTTTGTCGCATCCAAAGGAGTTGTGCACAACAACTCCCGGCTGCAACATACTCCGCTTCGGCCGTGGATAAGGCAATGGAGTTTTGTTTCTTGGAGGATCAAGAGACTAGGGATCTACCTAGGAATTGGCATGTACCAGAGGTACTTTTTCTATCTACTTTGCATCTGGCATAATCTGCATCGGAGTATCCAATGAGATTGAATTTGGAACATTTAGGATACCAAAGGCCTAGCTTGGATGTATGAACTAAATATCACAAGATTCTCTTGACGGATGTCAAATGACACTCCTTAGGATTGGCTTGAAATCTTGCACACAAGCACACACTCAACATAATATCAGGCCTAGATGCACATAAGTAAAGTAGGGATCCAATCATGGAGCGATATACCTTTTGACCATGCCTGGTCTGTCTTCATTGAGATCCAAGTGTCCATTCAATTTCATGGGAGTCTTTATAGGCTTCGCCTTGTCCATTCCAAACTTCTTGAGTATGTCTTGAGTGTATATGGTTTGTCTTATGAACGTCCCTTCCTTTTGTTGCCTCACTTGGAATCCCAAGAAATACTTCAATTCTCCCATCATGGACATCTCGAATCTATCTGTCATAATCTTACTAAATTCTTCACAAAATGATTTGTTAGTTGAGCCAAAAATAATATCATCAACATAAATTTGATAGATGAACAAATCATTCTCGAAGTGCTTAGTAAACAAGGTATAATCGGCTTTGCCAATCTTAAATCCATTTTCAATTAAAAAATCTAT
This sequence comes from Tuctoria greenei, assembly GCA_036927565.1. Lineage (NCBI taxonomy): Eukaryota > Viridiplantae > Streptophyta > Magnoliopsida > Poales > Poaceae > Tuctoria > Tuctoria greenei. The sequence continues at coordinate 53,061,259 of JAYESD010000003.1, forward strand.
AAGGCACTCATACCAAGCTCTAGGAGCTTGTTTGAGGCCGTAGAGAGCCTTACGCAGTTTGAACACGTGGTCGGGGAACTCTTGATCTTCGAATCCAGGAGGTTGCTCAACGTACACTTCCTCCTTGATTGGTCCGTTGAGGAAGGCGCCTTTCACATCCATTTGATAGAGCTTGAAGTCATAGTGAGTAGCATATGCAAGTAATATTCTAATAGATTCAAGCCTAGCTACGGGAGCAAAGGTTTCGTCGAAATCCAAACCTTCGACTTGTGAATACCCTTTGGCCACAAGTCGTGCCTTTTTCCTTGTCACCACCCCGTGTTCGTCTTGTTTGTTGCAAAAGAACCATTTGGTGCCGACGACGTTAAACTTGGGTCTTTCGATGATTTCCCACACCTCGTTCCGTTTGAAGTTGTTCAATTCTTCTTGCATTGGCACCACCCAATGCGGATCTTTAAATGCATCCTCAATCCTAGGCGGTTCCAAAAAGGTTACAAACGAGTAATGTTCACAAAAGTTAGCTATTCTAGATCTAGTAGTTACTCCCTTTTGGATATAACCGATTGTGTTGTCGATTAGGTGATCTCTCTAGACACATTGGTGTACTCTTGGGTGTGGCACTTGCGGTCTTGTATCTTCATGATCGTCTTCTTTTCCCCCTGGATGGTTACCTTCATTGGTGTGTTGATCATCTTCATCTTCTTGAGGTTGATCTTGCGTAGAAGCTCCCCCTTGATCATTTATCTCCACTCGTGGTTCATCTTCATCATTTTCATTTGGAGGTGGCGCTTGTGGTCAAACATCGCCCAACGCCATTCTTCTCAATGCTTGACATGGAGCTTCTTCTCTATCTAGCACACATTGATCAACTTGCTCTTCTTGAGAGCAATTAGTTTCATCAAAAACTACGTCACGTGCTACTTCAACAAGTCCGGAGACCTTGTTGAAGGCACGATAGGCGTAAGAGTTTGAATCATAGACAAGCAAGAAACCTTCATCGGACTTCGAAGCGAACTTTGAAGTCCTAGGCTTCTTGTTCAAGATATAACATTTAGAACTGAAAACTCGAAAATAGGAAATATTCTGCTTGTTACCGGTGAGTACCTCATATGACGTTTTCTTGAGAAGTCGATGAAGATAGAGTCGGTTTATGGCGTGACAAGCGGTGTTAACCGCTTCTGCCAAAATCGATCTGAAGTCTTGTACTCATCAAGCGTTGTCCTCGCCATCTCTATGAGGGTTCGATTCTTCCTTTCGGCTACTCCTTTTTGTTGAGGGGAGTACGGTGCTGAAAACTCATGTTTTATGCCTTCTTCGTCTAGGTATTCCTCAACTTGGGTGTTCTTGAATTTTGTGCCGTTGTCGCTCCGTATGTTCTTGATCTTCAACGAGAGTTCATTTTGGGCACGCTTGAGAAACTTCTTGAGGGTTCCTTGAGTTTGTCTTATCCTGCAAAAAGAAAACCCACGTGAAGTGCAAAAAATTATCAACAATTACTAAGTCGTATTTGTTACCGTCGATGCTTATGTAAGCAATTGGACCAAATAGATCCATGTGAACGAGCTCTAGCGGTCTTGTCATTGTCATGACGTTCTTCGGGGGATGGGGTGCTCCTACTTGCTTCCCGGCTTGGCACGCTCTTCAAGATCTATCTTTCTCAAAAACAGCATCCTTCAAACCTCGGATGTGATCGCCCTTGAGGAGTTTTTGAAGATTCCTCATACCAACATGTGCTAGCCGTCTATGCCACAACCAACCCATGTTGGTTTTCGCAATCAGGCATGTGTCAAGTTCGGCTTTATCTTTGTTGAAGTCAACAATAAAGCTTTCCCTTTAACACACCCTTGAATTCAACCGAGACATCACTCCTTCTAGAGACGGTCACACCCTCATTAGTGAACAAGCAATTATAACATTTGACACATAATTGAGATATGGACAGAAGGTTATAATCTAAGGAGTCGATATGCAAAACATGAGAAAGCGTGTGTTGAGATGATATTGCAATTTTACAGGTACCAAGCACCCTTCCTTGACTATTGTCTCCAAAATAGATGCCCTCGCTTGGATCTTCATTTTCTTCATATTCAACAAACATTCTTCTTTCTCTGGTCATGTCATTGGTGCATCCACTATCTAGTACCCATTTCGATCCATCGGAGGAGTAGGCCTACAAAAACAAATTATGCCTTAGTTTTAGGTACCCAAGCTTGTTTGGGTCCTTTGAGGTTAGTCATAAGTGATTTGGACACCCACACATGGGACTTGGTGTTCCCATGGCGTGGCCCAACATATTTGGCATACACTTTACCAAAGTTGCTTTTCATAAGAACATAAGATGCATCAAAAGTTCTAAATAAGAGTTGTTGTTCATTTGTGTTAACCATCTCAGACTTATCAACTTTATCGGGCTTTCTAGCTTGAGAGGAGTTTCCCTTGACAAAGACAATGCGCTCCTTGTTATTCTTATGGCTTCTAGCATTTTGCTTTTCACCATAAGAATACCCAATGCCATATTTGACATTAGGAGGTCTTGTGGCCAAATATGCACTGCATGCATATTTGACCTTCTCCTTGTCAAATATGCCACTTTGGGAAGGATGCTTGTCCTTGGTTGAGTTTGACTTGTCTTTCAAGCTAGTTTCAAGTTTAGCACATGAACAAGTAATAGTAGTTTCCGATTTAAGTGTTGAGTAGGTGAGAGAGGATGAAGGATCACTTTGCTTGAGTGACTCAACTTGTACCTCAAGGATCTTGCTAACTTTGGTTAAGTTAGCAAGTTCATCCTTGATGATAACATTTGAGTCGCTTAACTTCAAGCAAGCTTCCTTGGTTGAAGCTAACTCAAGTTCTAGTGACTTGCTTCGCTCCTTTCCAAGTTCAAGGAGCTCATTGATCTTGAGATACTCTTCCTTTTGGAGGATGATCATATCTTCTTGACGATCAATTAGCCTCTCCCTATGAACAAGCTTGTCCATCAAGAATTCCATTTTAGCAGCAATTTTCATATCTAAGCCAACTAGCATATCTTCATCATCACTATAGTTATCACTATCACTATCAAAGGAATGTGAGGAGGAAGATTTTGTTGTTACCTTTATTTTACCTTCCTTCGCCATTAGGCATGTGTCGTTGCCCTTCCATGCGCCGATAGTTGGGAAGAGGGTCGATTTATTGGTCGTCTTCTTGATGGCTATGCTAACCATCTCCTCTTCCTCTTCGGACGAGGACTCATCATTTGAGTCCCACTCCTTTCCTAGGTGCGCCTGTCCAACTTGCTTTTTCTTCTTGAAGAACTTCTTCGGTTGAGGCTTTGTTTCCTTGGTTTTCTTCTTGTTTTCTTCATACGGGCAATCAACTATAAAGTGGTCATATTCACCACAGTTATAGCAAGCTCGCCTCAACTTTGTTCTTGACTTGTCTTTTTGTTTTCCCTCATTTGATCTACCCCCTTGTCTTCTTTTCATCATCCTTTTGAATTTCTTCATAAAGAGTATCATGTCTTCTTCATCTATGTCGCTGCTCTCATCATCACTATCTTCTTCTTGAGTCTCTCGAGCTTCTTTTGACAAGGGCTTGCAAGTGTACTTTAAGACAACCCCCTTCTTCTTTGCCGAGGTGAGGTCGGCAATCTCCTTGACATGTTTTGCTTGCTTCTCCATCATCTCGAAATTGATGACTTTCCAAGCAATTTGTCCAGGGTCATTTTCTTGTACCTGGTGCTTTCTCTAATCAACGAGCACAAGGTAACATTGCGAGGCATGAAAGCTCTAAGAATGAGCTTCACCACCTCGTGATCGTTCCACATTTTTGCTTCCATATGCTTGAACCTAGTTGATGAGAGTCTTCAATCGGTTGTACATGCCTTGCGGTGACTCATCTTATTCTATGGCGAATCTTCCCGATTCGCCTTTGATCATTTCGATTTTAGCTTCTCACACATGGCGATCACCTTCATGTGCAGTTTGTAGTGTGTCCAGTATCTCTTTTGCAATCTCGAGTCCATCCACTTTGGTGAACTCATCTCTACTCAATGAAGATGTGATGATCGCTGCAGCTTGAGCATTTCGATGAATTGCTTGCTCTTGACATGTCGTGAGCTCTTCATCGTCGTCTGAGATATCTATTCATGTACACACTATATGCCACAAGCTGGGGTTAAGTGAGATTAAGTGCATTTTCATATTTTGCCTCCACATTGAATAATCATTGCCATCAAAGTATGGGGCTTTTCCTAGAGGGATTGCCAAGTAATGGTTGCTGTTAGAATTCAAGCGATCATAATTAGAAGGTTATTGGGAGTAGTCGGTGTGACTACTCGCCTTCTTCTTCTTTTCATCTTTGATCTTCATCTTTCCTTTGCAGAGAGCTTTCCTCCTTAGGAGCGCCTTGAGTTCAAGCGTCTCCTCATCATCATCCTCGAAGTCCTGAATGGCGTCGAGGAGCTTCTCCAATTTCCGAGCCTTTTCATCTTCAACCTTCTCTTGGTTGAGGCTCTTGTGCACATCCTTCATGTCCGACATCTTCTCTTCGAGCGATTAGTCTCTTTTGAAGAGTTTTGGCTCTGATACCAATTGAATGTAGCCTAGAGGGGGGGTTGAATAGGCTTTTTGAATTTTCATCGAAACCTGCAACACTTAACAACCTGATCAAATACAGAGACATCAGACTAGTCCGGTTGGGTGCGGACTAGTCCGGTGTGTGCGGACAAGATCAATCAAGTTTGATCGATGATTTCGATCCAAGTATACTATGCAGCGGAAATTTAGATGTAACTCAAGTGTGTTTCTTTAATGAAACTAGATGTGGCACAAGCTAACTTTAGTTTCAATATTTTAACATAGTTTGAACAAGATCAAGTAAAACCTAGATTACAGTGAATTGCATGAACAAAAACAAGGACACAATGATTTTTATCCTGTGGTCTGATTCCATAGAGGAAATCTACATCCAGGTTGAGGAGCCCACAAAGGATCGGGTCTTCACCAACCTTACCCTCGTCGAATCGCCACAAAGGCCAATTTTCTTCCACTAATCACAAGGGGTAAATCACCGGGTTCAAGGGGCCTTCTCACAAGTTGTGGGCTCCCCAGGATTTACAATTCAAAACTCCACCGAACAACTCCCAAGATTTACAATTCAAAACTCCACCAAACACACTCAAAGATCTGCAATAAAACAATGAGAGTGTGCGAGAGAATCAAACCCAAGAGCTCAAGTCGTGAAGAACGTGTATCTCCTTTGATCTAGAGTTAATCCTCAAGGATTTGATGTTTCTTGCGTTGAATTGTGTGGAGAGATGTGTTTTCTAGGCTCTCGGAAGGTGTGACGGCGCAAGGGGGTCGAGAGTGATTGATTAGGGGCCGTGCACCTCCATTTATATTAGTGTCGGTACCCTAGAAACCGTACACCCCTTGAGGTTACAAAGATCTCAAAGGAAAGCCATCTACTTGGTTTGAAGACCCTCGGAGGCCCACTTGTCAGACATGACTGGACCCGCTTCTCCAACATGGGGAAGCTCCGGGCCACGTACCGAAACGGCACCTCCGGATTTAACCCCAGACCGAGAGAAGCTCCGGACCTGACACGTGTCTGATAGCCCCGGAGCTACCTACTTCCCACGGCAAGCTCCGGAGCTGCCACGTGTCAAATCGTCGGACCTTTCAGCCTCTAACCTCCGGAAGACCTTGTAACGGCTCCGGATCTTCAAAGGAGAGTCAAGGACTTCAAGACCCGATTAAGTGCCATTAATGCCATATTAATGACGCTTAATCGGACGATCTTAACACCAGTAACAGCGCTGTCGGAGCCCGTTATAGGATCATTAAGAGCAATTAAGCTTGTGTCAATACTAGTAACTGCCGGGGCCACATGTCGGGCCAGGCTAACTTGTAACGGCCTGTCCTTGTACTATAAAAGGACAGGCCGACGATACACGTAGGGAGTTTTTCACGAACGAGCTCACGCACCCCATACACTCGTGACAAGCTCTTACTGCTAATACAACACCAACACACCCGTGGAGTAGGGTATTACGCTCAGGCGGCCCGAACCACGTAAATTCTTGTGTCTCCTGTGCCAAACTCCAATTCACCTTCTTGAATCTCCACGCGCCCACACCGAACATCAAACTCCCCTATCACTTTAGTAGTGTAGGGAGATCTGCCGGCTCCAACCGCCGACAGTTGGCGCGCCAGGAAGGGGCGCCTGAGATTTTCAAGAATGGTGAACTCAGCTGCTGGATCATCCAACGGCCAACCTGCTGCTCAGGCTGTTGGGGGCAATCACTCCAACAGGCAGCTACCCACAGGAGCCTCAGCACCAGCAGGAGTCACACTCCAACCACCACCATCTCCTCCAGCAAATCGTGCTGGACAACGTGATGGTGCACCGGCGTCGCTTACTGCGTCGGCAAATCATGACAACCCGGAACCCGCGCTCCATGCAGCGCGTGCTCTTCTTCAACGTCCATCACCTCCGGATGCATCTCGAGATGCACTGGAGCAGTGGAGGGCCGATGTGGAGCATTTGGTTGCAGCAGCAGCCGAACGCCTCAGCAACCAGGGTCCTCCTCCTTCAGGAAGAGCCCCGTCACAGCGGTGGACTTTGTCTGGAAGACTTGGTCCGCATTTCTCCAATAGCAGGAGACGTGCTGTGTCACAACAAGTGACGTCGTTGCCCTCCGGAGCTCGACGTACTCACACGGTATCCAGGCTTTCGACTCACGACCTCCGGGCGGAGCTTGATCACCGATACCGCCAGCAGGACGGCCGAGTCCATATTGAGCGAGCCCGTGAAAGACGGGAAGCTCAGGACCTTTCTACTCTGGAAGGAGTAAGAGGAGGCTGTTCAGCTCTAGCCATGCACCTGCACATGGTTAGATGGCCACAGAAGTTCCGGCCTCACCTACCGGAAAAATTCGATGGGACTGTCAATCCCGCCGAATTTCTTCAGATATACTCCACTGCAATCTTGGCAGCTGGAGGAAACGAGGCCGTGATGGCCAATTACTTTCCAGAGGCCTTAACTGGGACCACCAGGTCCTGGTTTATGAGCCTTCCACCCAACTCTATCAATAGTTGGGAGGAGCTGTGCCATCAGTTCACTGCCAACTTCGGGAGTTCATACACCCGACCAGGCACTGAACTGGACCTTTTTGCGGTTGTGCAAAAAGGGGGAGAATCTTTGCGATCCTTCATCCAGAGGTTCTCTCAGGTACGAAACACTATCCCTTCTATCTCTAGCGCTTCTGTCATTGTGGCATTCAGACAGGGCGTACGGGACAAGAAGATGTTGGAGAAGCTCGCGATCAAGGAGATCACCAGCGTCACGGAACTCTTCAGCCTGGCAGATAAATGTGCCAGAGCTGTGGAGGGCCGTGAGATGCACTCCAAACCAGCCTCGGAGGATCACAAGAAATCCTCCAAAGAAGAAGCCGCTACCTCCGGGGGTGGCAAGAAGAAAAAGAAGACCAACGGCAAGAAAAAGCCGTCGGCCAGCACATCCAACGTTGCAGCTGCTGCAGCTCCGGGTGGCCGGGGGCCACGCCCCGAGAAGCGACCTCGACCGTCTTCTGAAGACGGTGGCAAACCCAAAGTGTGGTGTCCCATTCACAAGACGGGCAGCCACAGTTTGGAAGACTGCCGGGAGGTCCAAAACCTTGCCGAGCGCTACAACAAGCGCCAGGAAGGATCTCCTTTCCGACAGAGGGAAGGAAAACAAAAAGTCGACGAAGCTCCGGCTGAAGAGGAGTTAGGGTTTCAGGATCCCAAAAAGGTCCTAAAGGCCATTTACACCTCCGTCGATGATGACTCTGACGTCTCTGACAACGAGCGTCGGAAGACCATGAACACCATTTTCGGTGGGTCATGGGATATCACCTCTCGTCGTGTCATCAAGACTATGCGGCGGGATATGGCCGCTGTAGCTCCTACAGTCAGGCCGGAACCTCATCGAAAGTGGATGGACACCTCCATCACTTTCGATGCTTCTGATTGTCCGCGGAGCATGGTTGGAGCAGGTCAGCTACCTCTGATGGTATCTCCTACAATCCATAACATCCAGCTCCACCATGTCATGGTAGACGGAGGTTCGGGGCTTAACCTCATCAGCTTCGAAGCTTTCACTAAGCTTCAGCTCTGACCTTCGGATCTCCATCCCTCTCGACCTTTCTCCGGAGTAGGTCCGGGGGCCATTACCCCACTCGGAGCTATTACTCTCCCCGTTACCTTCGGGACCCGGGAGAAGTATCGCACCGAGAAGTTGGTCTTCGACGTCGCTCAGATCAACTTACCATTCAACGCCATCTTGGGTAGACTTGCCCTGTATAAATTCATGGCAGCTGCTCATTATGGATACCTGGTGTTCAAGATGACAACACCAGTAGGCGTTCTCCGGATCCTTAGAGATCGTACCGCTGGAGTAACTGCTCTAGAGGAACTCCACACACTCACCACGGCACAAGAGGAGGACTCCAGGCAGGAGCAAGCTCCAAAACCCCCGAGCATTCGTCAACGAGGCTCGACCTCTGAACCCCGTGTGCAGCCAAGTGGCGACACCGACATTCCCGTCAAAGTCGTCCAAATTGGTTCCGATGCCGCTCAGACCACCCGAATATCGGGAGGATTAACAGACAAATAGGAACTCGCACTCATCACTTTCCTCCGGGCTAACGTTGACGTGTTTTCTTGGCAACCGTCACAAATGCCTGGGATCCCCAGGGAAGTGATTGAGCACAATCTAAAGATCTACCCCGATGCCCGGCCTGTGCATCAGAAGCCTCGGAAGCAATCCGTAGAGCGGCAGAACTTTATCCAACAAGAAGTGAAGAAGCTACTCGAAGCCAGATTCATCCGAGAAGTCTTCCATCCAAAATGGATGGCGAACCCAGTCGTTGTGCCCATGGCCGGCGGGAAGCTTCGGATGTGCATTGACTACACCACACTAAATAAGGCATGTCCAAAAGATCCATTCCCACTACCTAGAATAGATCAGATAGTGGATTCCACCTCCGGGTGTGAATTACTGTGTTTCCTAGACACATATTTTGGGTATCATCAAATCAGGATGTCTAGGGAGGATGAAGAGCATACTTCATTCATCACAGTAGATGGATTGTACTGTTACACAGCCATGCCCTTTGGTCTCAAGAATGCAGCTTCAACTTTTGTACGAGCTATGTACAAAACTTTTGAAGAACTCATCAGAGACATAGTGGAAGTGTACGTCGATGACATCGTGGTCAAGGTCAGGAACAAGGAGTCACTCCATGACACCTTACAGGTTGTCTTCGACAAGCTGCGGGCTACCCGCACGAAGCTAAACCCAGACAAGTGTGTCTTTGGGGCTAGCTCCGGAAAACTTCTTGGTTTCCTGGTAAGTCACGGGGGCATAGAAGCTAATCCGGCGAAGATAAAAGCCCTTGAAGACATGCGGCCACCAACCCGCATCAAAGACGTCCAAAAGTTAACTGGATGTCTAGCAGCCCTCAGCCGGTTCATATCAAGACTGGCGGAGCGGGCACTCCCCTTATTCAAGTTATTGAGGAAGTCCGGACCATTCCAATGGTCCGAAGAAGCATAGAAGGCATTCCAGGAGCTGAAACAGTTTCTCACCACCCTACTGATTCTGGTAGCTCCGAACCCTGGTGAGCCTTTGTTGCTTTACATTTCAGCTACTCACGAAGTCGTCAGTATGGTTCTGGTTGCGAAGAGACCGGAACTACCCAACACTCAGGAATCCAGACCCCTTCGGGAGGGTCCGGAGGTTCCTGAAAGCGAGTCTGGGTCCCAGCTCCCAGATTCGAACCCACAAGAAGTCACTTCAGGAGACCTAGACCCCTCCGGTAGGGTCCAGATCATTTCTGAAGAAGCTCCGGGTTCCTCCAGCCAGAACCCAGAGGTCCCCGAAGAGAATCCGGACCGCTCCGGGAGGGTCCAGATCAATGAAGAGGAAGCTCCAGACCCCTCCAGGAGGGTCCGGACCATTCAACGCCTGGTGTACTTCATTAGTGTAGTATTACATGATGCCAAGACTCGATACCTAGAGGTGCATAAGCCTATGCAGTTCTTATTGCCTCCAGGAAGCTTCGACATTACTTCCAAGCTCACAAAGTCTCGGTGGTGACCTCCTATCCACTTCGAGCAATCTTGCATAATCCCAATTCAACAGGGAATATTGCAAAGTGGGCAGCGGAATTGGCTGAATTTGATCTTGAATTTATTTCAAGACAATCAGTCAAGAGTGAAGCATTGGCAGATTTTGTGGCGGAATGGACTCCCTCTCCATCAAACCCCGGGGGGCCCAGCGAGCAGAAGACGGAGCATCAAGCTCCAACCTTCACCGAGCCTCACTGGACCCTCTACTTCGACGGCTCCATGCAGAAGCAGGGGGCCGGAGCTGGAATCCTTCTCCTTGCACCAACTGGGGAGAAGGTAAAGTACATGGTACACCTTGACTTCAAGGCAACCAACAACATGGCGGAGTATGAAGCACTCATCTACGGACTAAAGGTGGCACTGTCATATGGTGTCAAGCAACTTCTGGTCAAAGGAGATTCACAGCTCATCATCAAGCAGGTGAAGGGTGAATGCTCCTGCAATAATCTCCAGCTAGTTGCTTACCTCCTTGAAGTCCAGAAGCTTCAGAAGTACTTTGAAGTCCTAGACCTCCACCATGTTCAGTGTGCCCATAATGTTGAAGCTGACGAACTCTCGACTAAAGCGTCAACTAGAGCTCCGGCTCCTGACGGAACCTTTGTCCGGAGGTTGTAAAAACCAACAGCTCAGCCTGCCGAACTGAGCGAAGGGGGCGAGATCAGCATCTCGAAGCTGACGGTCCTGTTGGCCCTGTTACCATGGCAGCCATCAAGGGTCGTAGGTGCTGCCGGGAGCTCCGAGCAACCCAGCACACAAGACTCAAAAGCTCAAGCTAGCTCCGATGCATGGATCTCGGAGATCCGGAGCTACTTGAAAGACAACATCCTTCCTGACGATGATGTATCCGCTGACCGGGTAGTCAGATTGGCTAAAAGATACACGCTGGTAGAAGGGGATCTCTACCGGCGCGGTGCCAACGGCTTCCTAATGCGGTGCATCACAAGGGAAGAAGGCTGCGATCTTCTTGTAGAAATCCATGGAGGGGAGTGTGGGAACCACGCATCTTCCCGCACGCTGGTCGGTAAAGCCTTTCGGCATGGCTTCTACTGGCCTACAGCGCTCCAGGATGCCACTGAGCTGGTGAAGAAATGTGAAGCATGCCAATTTCATGCAAAGCAAATACATACACCGGCTCAGCCCTTACAAATGATACCTCCTACATGGCCCTTTGCTGTGTGGGGGATGGACATCTTGGGACCCTTCCCAAGAGACGTCGGAGGTTACAAGTTCCTGCACGTCGCCATTGACAAGTTCACCAAGTGGCTGGAAGCAACTCCAGTTGTGACGATCAACAAGCAATATGCTATCAACTTTCTGCAATCCATTGTAAGCAGATTCGGAGTCCCAAACAAGATCATCACTGATAATGGGACTCAATTCACAAGCTCCGCATTCCAAGGATATTGCGAAGACCTCGGCATACAAGTTTGCTACGCCTCCGTAGCTCACCCAGCCAGCAATGGCCAAGCCGAGAGAGCAAATGCAGAAATCCTTAAGGGACTCAAAACACGCACCTATGAGCGCTTGAAGAAACATGGAGCCAACTGGATCGAAGAGCTTCCGCCTACTTTATGGGCCAACAGGACATCTCAAAACCGGTCAATTGGAGAGACACCTTCTTCCTGGTGTATGGAGCTGAAGCAATCCTTCCTCCGGAAATCACCTTGGGTTCACTCTGGGTCCGGACCTTCGATGAAGCCGCACAGGACCAGCTCCGGCGTGAAGACCTAGACCTCCTTGAGGAGGGAAGGTGCCAAGCAGCTCTTCGGAATGCTCGATATCGTCAAGCTCTACGGCGTTATCACCAGCGGCATGTACAAAACCGACAGCTCGAGGAAGGCAATCTGGTGCTACGGAGAATACTATCTAGAGAAGGGTTAAACAAACTCCCCCCCGGCTGGGAGGGGCCCTTCCGAGTGATCAAATTATCCCGTCCCGGAAGCGTTCGCTTGGCTACCGAGGATGGGACACCTCTCCCAAATCCTTGGAACATCGAGCACCTCCGTAAGTTCTACACTTAATACCACGGAGGTGAGTCTTGAGTAACTTGGGGTGTATGTTATAGAGTCATTGTACAGAGTCGGGTAGTTCCTCCGGGAGAGCAGCCGGACCTTTCCCGAAAGGTCCGCAAAGCTCATGCAACACTTGTCACAGTCTCAGGACTAAAAGTGCGGCTAACTACCCTAGGTCAAACGAGAAACCAAACATACTTAGCCTGGTTCCGTACCCTAAGAGTGTACTTGTTTCCCCTGTACCCCGGACCTATAATGAAAGAAATCTTCATGTGAAATAGACTCCACGTGCATTTATTTTGTACAGGCTCAACATTTTTATTTTTCTCTTTCTTGTCTATAACAAAGACATGCAATTCTTAAGAAATTTTAGTTCGATCGGTTTATATACGATTCGAGTTGTATTGTCAGTTCTTTTGGATTCATATATCGTTCATGGCCAACTCGCCTGAAAGCCGCCAAGCCAATCTAGGGATGGAGTGCGCTATCGACTTAGCCTGGTCAAGCATCATAAATACGCCACTCTACCTACACTCCGGCAGGCCGAAGTAAGGCGGGTCCATGAACAGTTGAATCTAAGAGAAAAGGCAACGCATCCGGTTGTATTTAAAATCGCGTTCAACTTAAAGTTTTCTTGAGAATCGTAAGCCGCGACGAAATTATAGACAAGGAACGAATTTTACTATTTTTCTTGACTTAAGTGTGCAGGAAAAATAAAGTCTACGTTGATGGAGAAAAGCCGGAGCTAACTAAGCTCTGACTCCCCAAAGGGGGCCAACCGTCTACGCTGAAGAAAAGATGGTGAGAAGACACCGTAAATGGAGTCTGCTGCCAATAAGCCAAGTGTTGGCAAAGGTCACTGCCGGAGCTACTCAGTTCCGACACCCCGGAGGACTAACTATCGACGCTCTATGTGTTGATAGAGGCTATTGCTGGAGCTACCAAGCTCCAGCGATGGACAATGCCGGAGCTTCTAAGCTCCGACAACCTCAGGGGACCTTCACTATCGAAGACTTCGGACCTAAATGCTACAAGTTCGGAGCAAATGAGTCTTCAACAAAACACAATATCCTTTTGGTACATGTTCACAATCAAATTGTGTACATCTACCAGGGGGCCAAGTGAAGATAAAGGTGTTGAAGACAAAAAGTGAAATTCGCAAAAATTTTGGGGATTTCATTCATCTGGAGACAGGAGATTACATCTGGAGACAAGGGATTACAAAATTGAGGAAGAAGAAGAGAAAATACAAGTGAGAGCTAAAGAGATGGTCCTAGACCCTATGGAAGAACTCGGCGACTTTCTGGGCGACCTCCGATACGCTGGCTCGGGTAGCTTCGCCTTCTCCTTCGACGGGACCTTCAAGCACCGGGTCCAGAGGAAATTGGGGGTTCCGGCTGGTGTAGCACGTCAGCACATACTCTGTGATGTTCCTCGCCAGGGATTGCCCCTCAACCTCCAGTTGGTCCACGATGACATCGCCCACCTTGGAGAGCTTGCTACCTGCTGCGCTCAACGCCTGCAGTGCAAGGTCCGGCTCCGGCTCCGGATCATCCGGGCGCACGGGGCTGAAACCCATCGGCGTCAGCGCGTCGTTGGCCTTGCCCAGGAACTCCCAAATCTGTAGGGAGTCCGCAGTCCTTAAGCTCTTCATCTCTTCCAGGGATCTCCTGGCCGCCATCAGTTCGGAATTCTCACGGGCGAGGCGCTCAACTTCTTTGGCGTTTTGCTGAATCTTTTCAGCAACCCGTCTCTCAAGTCTTCCGAGCTCCTCCTCCCGGAGGTGGATCTTGTTCCGGCGATCGACCAGGTCCTTCTCCCTAGCCTGCACTTTTTTCTCCCGGGCAACAAGGGCACACTCGTATTCGTAGAGTTCCTGCCCCCGCACCCAGGTCTTCTCCTCTTCCTCTTGGCAGCGCTCTTCCAATTTCTTGGCGCGCTCCTCGAGGCCCTTGTCAGCCAGAGCTACTTTCTCGGTGAGCTCCTCTTCCCTCCTCAGGACGTCATCTCGAAGCTCCAGGAGTTTCTGCTCTTCATCCTCGAGCCGTCTCTCCCTCTCTTCAAGTGCCTCTCGGCGCTTGATGAGTGCGGTGTTAATGGCCTCAAGCTGTTCGTGCCGAGCATCAGCCGCGTTATTGGCAGCTTTGGCTTGATCGTAGATCTCCCGGGATTGAGCGTTGAGGGCATGAGTCATGCTCTCCATGTCATCCAGCAGCTTGCCCCAGTACTCCAGGCGGATCTTCTCCTGCTTGATCCACTCCTTGTCATCTGCTAGCCTCGACTGCGCCAGCTTGGTCTCGAAGTAGAGCCGGTTACGCCACTGCCTAAGGGTTTGGCGCTCCTCTTCAAGAGCCTTGCTGTCGTGGAAGAAGGCCAGTTGGACTTGACGCAGACTGGAGCAGGCGTTGTCGATAGACATCGACAGCGGGATGGGCTCTGGACCTGCTGGGGTCTCCTCCGCTGGTTCCAGCGGGTCTTCACATACAAAAATTGGGTCCCACTCTACGAGAATGGACCCCTGAGCTTCCAAGGCACTAGGGCCGTCCTCCGGGATGGCCTCAGTCGCCATCGAAGAAGGCCCCGCCGCCAAGTCTTCATTCACCTCCTCGGGTAGGGGGCCAGCGACTTCGCTTGGGCACTCCAGCTCTGCCGCAGGACCTCCGACGTCGTCGCTTCCGGAGCAAGAGCTGCTACTGGCTCCGGTCTGGACACCTCTTCCGAGGGAGGCTCAAGCTCCATCGCCTCTTCGACCACCGGCTCAAGAGCCGGAGGATCTTCAACTTCGACCGGCCCTGAGGGCGGAGCTCCAACAATAACCGGCTCAGTGGCCGGTGCTTCGGAGGTAACCGGCTCAACTGCCGGAACTACCTCATCTTCCAGCTCGCACGCCGGGGCTTCAGTCACCTCCGGCTCAACCGCCGGGGCTTCAACAATTTTCGGCTCTGAAGCCGGGATCACTTCTTCCTCCGGCTCAACAGCCGGAGCTTCCATCACTGCAGCACCTGGACCCGGAGCTTCAACCTCCGAGATGGGTGCCGCTGGCGCATCTTCACTCCTGTGGTCCGGCGCTACCATGGGAACTTCAGGGGATGAGTTTAGGTTCATGACCACGACAGCCGGCGCCGGAGCTGCCGTAGCCTCAGCCACCACTTGGGGCGGCACCGGGGCAGGAGCTGAAGCTCCCACAGCCTCAGACACTGTGGCTGAGGGTGGAGCTTCACTCCCCTTCTTGGGGACGCTGCAGATGATGAACGATGAAAATTAACAAACAGTTGCTACAATTAAATAGTTAACCAAGGTAAAGATTCAAAATTACCTTGGAAGGCTTCCGCACCAGCTTGCGCGGAACCTTTTTCCTGGACGTTCCGGGCTGGCCACGGTTGGCGAAAAAGCTCCAGAAGGCCCCCCGGAACTTGTCGCAGCCACAGGCGTTTCCCGGGTCGAGGCTCTCCTCGATCGGAGGAACCCCTGGACCTGGGGGCTCCCACCGTCCCAGGTGCCGGAGTCGTGCGCCCGGAGCTAGCACCCCAGGAGGATCCCACCACGGGGACAGACGCGCTCCGGGAGGATCCCACCGCAAGAACGGTATCGTTCCGGAAGGACCGCACTACGGGGACAGTCGCCACGGTGGCAGAAGATCTTCCCCTCTGGGGAGAAGGAACCGAGGCGGAGGTAGCGGGCCTGACGGACATTCCGTCAGCGTGTCGCAGCTTCCTCTTCTGGCTCTCCGGCTCATCCACCAGCTCCTTGCCCTTGCCGACGACCTCAACCCTCGGCTGTGGAGCAGGGACGGAGCCATCTTCGGGCATTCTGGGGATCGCCACTCGGGTGGTTGATCTTCTTTCGACGACACCAAGGTCGTCAAGTACGGGCATCTGGCGCTGGAGCTCCCTGCTTAACTCCACTTCCACGTTCAGAGGGAGAAAGGCCGACGGTGGAGTCAAGTCATCACCGTCGACGTCGATGCCATGCTGGAATTTCTTGAGGTGGAACTCCAAGGTTTTCCCCACCATGTTGGACTTCAACCCGGTCTCAACTCGGTCCTCGTCCATCACGCTGTTGAGGGCCCAAGCGAGCTTCTCCCTCCTCTTCAGCGGCGCCCACCTGTTGGCCAAGAAGTTGCAAAATACCGCCTGAGGGGTCAATCCTCCCTCCACGCATTGGCGGATCCTGGTCAAGGCGGGGTTAAAAGCTTCTGCTAGCACCGGAGCTTCACTCCAGATCGTCGTGTCGATGCCGGGCAGGCCGTCGGGTAGCTCCAACCGCTCATGCTCCTCCACCCTGACGACTATCCAATCTTTCTTCCAGTCATCCCACTTCCCGGAAGGAAACGACCGGAGGTACTTGAATGGGCACTTCTTGCGCTTTACGAAGTAGTAGAAGCCAAGGTACTCATTGCTCCGACCGGTGGTGTGGATGGTGAAGAAGGTCCGGAAGAGCTCGATGTAGGGGGGGGGGGGTGCCCACCCACATCTCACAGAAGTGGACAAAGATGGACACGAGGAGAATGGAGTGAGGGCCAAGGTGGTATAGCTGCAGACCATAGAAGTCTAGCAGCATCAAGAAGAAGGAAGAAAAAGGTGGGATCAACCCCACCATGGCGTACGAAGAAAAGTACACCATTTCGCCGGCGCGCTCCTTCTCGAAGGGGAGCTCTCCACAGGCACGGACCAAATGGTTGAAGAAGTCCGAGGACCACCCCATGAGGGCCCGGACCTTCTTCAAATCGGCGTCGGTCTTCAAGCGACTCTCGCGCAGACCCAACTCCATCGCGGCACAGCTAGGCAAGAGAAGAGGAGCGAAGCACGAGTTGGGAGTTTGAGCGCAAGATCAGATGAGAGGCGTAAAGAACTCCCGACGGTGCGCGCTTTCCTTCTTAAGTAAGCCCTCGCAACGCTTGGATGGAAACCGCAGGGAAGTCGAAGATACCACTCAAAAATTTAACCCAGCCGATGACAAGAGGGCCCGGGACCACCCCGACGATCAAGTCGAGGCTCTTACCCAAGCAAACGGTTGTCATCACGCGGCGGGAAACCCAAAGGTGGCGGCCTGACAGGGCGCGCGGAACCGATACGGTTTTCGTATCGGGAACCGGCGACCTTCAATTGCGTGAGATCTAACTGTAAATCCCTGCCAACGGCACCTTCGAAGACCCTTGAAGACTCAGTTCAAGAGTCGCAAGGATGGACCCACCTCCGATGGAACGACTTCACCCCAGTGATCTTCCTCAGAGGTAGGTCCAGGGGGCCACTGTCGGTACCTTAGAAACCGTACACCCCTTGAGGTTACAAAGATCTCAAAGGAAAGCCATCTACTTAGTTTGAAGACCCTCGGAGGCCCACTTGTCAGACATGACTGGACCCGCTTCTCCAACATGGTTAATCCCTGGGTCGCCACGTGTACAACTAACCCGGAGCTACCTCCCACAAGGGGGAAGCTCCGAGCCACGTACCGAAACGGCACCTCCGGATTTAACCCCAGATCGAGAGAAGCTCCGGACCTGACACGTGTCTGATAGCCCCGGAGCTACCTGCTTCCCACAGCAAGCTCCAGAGCTGCCACGTGTCAAATCGTCGGACCTTTCAGCCTCTAACCTCCGGAAGACCTTGTAACGGCTCCGGATCTTCAAAGGAGAGCCAAGGACTTCAAGACCCGATTAAGTGCCATTAATGCCATATTAATGACGCTTAATCGGACGATCTTAAAACCAGTAATGGCGCTGTCGGAGCCCGTTAAAGGATCATTAAGAGCAATTAAGCTTGTGTCAATACTAGTAACCGCCGGGGCCACATGTCGGGCCAGGCTAACTTGTAACGGCCTGTCCTTGTACTATAAAAGGACAGGCCGACGATACACGCGGGGAGTTTTTCACGAACGATCTCACGCACCCCATACACTCGTGACAAGCTCTTACTGCTAATACAACACCAACACACCCGTGGAGTAGGGTATTACGCTCAGGCGGCCCGAACCACATAAATTCTTGTGTCTCCTGTGCCAAACTCCAATTCACCTTCTTGAATCTCCGCGCGATCACACCGAACATCAAACTCCCCTATCACTTTAGTAGTGTAGGGAGATCTGCCGGCTCCAACCGCCGACAATTAGGGTTTCCAAAGGTTACTGTTAGGGTTTTCAATGTCCGGACTAGTCCATGGTGGACTACGGACTAGTCCGGTGTGCGGCGTGTGGGAAATGCTAAGTGTCCTGAAAAATTGGACTTGTCCAGCCAGGGGCGAACTAGTCCGATTTTTTCTCTTGAGATGTTCGGACTAGTCCGGCTTATATAGGACTACTCTGGTGTGGTGAAACCCTTAGTGAATTGAGGACAAGTCCGCACTTGGAGGACTTGTCTGATTTTAGTCAAAAGGTTTTCGAACTAATCCGTGCAGATATCAGACTTGTCCGATTTAGGTCAGAAAGATATCGGACTAGTTCGTGGTGATATCGGACTTGTCCGACTTCGTGCAAACTGTGAAGTGTTGAGGACTACTCCGCACTGGGGAGGACTAGTACGATCTTAGTCAGAAAGATATCGGACTAGTCCATGATGATATCGGACTAGTCCGATTCTGGACAGAGAGAAATCGGACTAGTCCGGGATAAATCGTACTAGTCCATACCTGTATAACTTTGTGCAGTGAGAGTAGTTAAAATTTGATTGAGCTCTTGGGGTGTGTTTCTCCAACACACTCCATACACAAAGAGTATTATAATCATTTCATGAGCTCCTTTCAACTTGATTCCTCACTCTTCCTTCTTTTTGCGCTTTCTTCATAAGTCCATTAAAACCTGCGCTTATCTCAATAATTTAGTTAGGATATCATTTGCTTGTCATAAATCCACCAAAACCCACAAGGGATGCCTAGATGCACTTTCACCTACACCACATTATATGCAATGGATGAATGAAACTGGTATGTTAAAAATTACTCACAAGACACGAGTAAAATTTTCTATGAGTAACTTTGTGGACACTATGGATTGTTATGTGGCACCATTAAGTGACTTCCATTTGTTATTGGGCAGATCATGTCAGTTTGATCGAGATGCAATTCATAAGGGTCGTTCTAATCAATATTCTTTTGTTCACAAGGGGGTACATCATGTTTTAAGGCCCATGACCGAGAGTGCTATAAAGGCAAAGTATTTCCATGTCCTAAGAAGAAGAATATGATTTCTGGTTTTATTTCAAAGTCAACGATGTTTCCTCTTCATGGTGAAGAGAGGTTGATGTTCCAATGCCTGATCCCCAGGACATGCATATGGAATTCACAAAGTTGCTAAAACTGGTTTCTTTGACCCTGCCACGATTTGTGGGCAGGGAAATAACTCATTTGGTAATTATAGCCCCTTTACTAATTTTACAGAAGGAGAAGAAATTCGAACTAATGTAGATATGTGTAAGATGTATGAGATCGACAAGAAGTTATCCCATAATACGACAAAGCCAAGGACGGTTTTGCTGCAAGAAGGGGGGATGATGAGCATTTGTCTCCTCAAAATAATACAACTATGCTTGGTCAATTATGTATTGATGTGAAGCATTGCAGGAAACTTGGTTTAACAACAAGAGCACACCCTCATCCATACCACATTAAATGGTTCAACAACAGCGGTAAGGATTGGGTAACACAAACTGCGAGAATACATTTCTTAACTGGTTCTTATAATGATATTGCTGATTTTGATGTCGTGCCTATAGATGCTTGTTCTTCTTTGTTGGGTCGTCCTTGTGATTTTGATATGGATGCTATTCATCATGGTAGAACTAATAAATATACTATCATGCATAAAGGAAAGAAAATCACTTTGCTTCATATGATTCCTGCTAAAATTGTGCATTTTGAGAAGAGTAAAATTCATGATGATAAAGCAACAAAACTATAATATGAAAAAATGCAAGTTATTAAGTTAAAATCACCTTCATTGCTCACAACTAAATCTGACCTTGCTGATTTATTTGATGCTAAGGGGATGTGCTATGCTTTAGAATGCAGAGAAGCCATGTTTTCACTTCATGAATTGTCTATTACATTGGCCCCTGCTATTGATAACCTATTGCAGGAGTTTGAGGATGTGTTTCCCTTTGAGATACCCCCTGGTTTACCACCCATGAGAGGCATTGAACACAAGATTGACTTGATTCCAATAGCAAGTTTACCAAATCGTGCGGCATACAGGGCGAATCCGGAAGACACAAGAGAAATTCAGCGACAAGTCCAATATCTTTTGGACTGCGGGTACATTCGTGAAAGCCTGAGCCCTTGTTCTATTCTTGTTCTTTTGGTTTCTAAGAAAGATGGTAGTTGGCGCATGTGTGTTGATTGTCGAGTGATTAGTAATATCACCATTCGATATCATTATCCTATTCCTCGCTTAGATGGCATGCTAGATGAATTGAGCGGTGCTCTCATTTTTACAAAAGTTGACTTACATAGTGGTTACTACCAAATCAGAATGGCAATAGGAAATGAATGGTAAACAGCATTTAAAACTAAGTTTGGACTTTATGAGTGGTTAGTCATGTCTTTTGGTTTAACTAATGCACCTAGCACCTTTATGCGATGAATGAATGAGGTTTTACATGCTTTCATTGGAAAATTTGTGATGGTTTACTTCGATGACATTGTCATTTATAGCAAGTCATTTGACGAACTTCTTCATCATTTACGTGTTATTTTTGCTGTTTTGAGAGATGCACTCTTGTTTGGTAACCTCAAAAAGTGCATCATTTGCACCAATAGAGTCTTGTATGTTGGCTTTGTTGTTTCCACGTAGGGAATTAAGATGGATGAGGAAAAAATTATTGCGGTCACTAGCTGGCCAACTCTAACAACCATCATGCAGGTGCATAGTTTTCTTGGTCTTGCAGGTTTTTATCGCTGCTTTGTGGGGGATTTCAACACCATTGCAGCACCTCTACATGAGCTAACAAGGAAGGGAGTGCCGTTTCGGTGGAGCAAACAGCAGCAACACGCTTTTGATGCTCTCAAAAAAAAAGCTTACATAGGCACCTTTGCTGCAACTTCCTAAATTTGACAAGAACTTTGAGCTAGAATGTTATGCAAGCAGCATTGGTATTAGAGACGTTCTCATAAAAGGAGGTAAACTTTGAGCTAGAATGGGACGCAAGGAGCATTGGTATTGGAGGCGTTCTCATAAAAGGAGGTAAACCTGTTGCTTTCTTTAGTGAAAAACTACATGGTCCTTCTCTGAATTATTCTACTTATGATAAAGAATTGTATGCCTTAGTACGAGTTTTACAAACTTGGCAACATTATCTTTGGTCTAAGGAGTTTGTCATACATTCCGACCATGAATATTTGAAGTATCTTAAGTGTCAAACCAATATAAATAAATGACATGCTAAATGGATTGAGTTCATAGAGTCGTTCCCATACATCATTAAGCATAAGAAAGGGAAGAAAAATGTCATTGCTGATGTGTTATCTATACATTATACAGTGATGTCCCAACTTGATCATAAAATCTTTAGTTTGGAAACAGTAAAAGCATTATATCCTACTGCTTTGGAGTTCAAAGATGCTTTTCAAAATTGTAGAGAAGGAAGAACTTGGAATAAATATGTGCTGCGAGAGGGTATCCTCTATCGTGCTAACAAGCTATGCATTCCAGCTAGCTTTGTTCGTCTATTACTTTTGCAGGAAGTACATGGAGGAGGTTTAATGGTACATTTTTGAGTGAAGAAAATTGAAGACGTGCTGTACACACACTTCTTTTGGCCAAGATAAGGCGTGACGTCGAGCGCTACAAATCACGATGCACTACTTGCAATAAAGCTAAGTCTCGCCTTAACCCACATAGTCTTTATATGCCTCTTCCTGTTCCTTGTGTACCTTAGGCGGATATTTCTATGGACTTTATTTTGGGATTTTCTAGTACTAAGAGGGGGAGAGACAGTATTTTGTGGTTGTTGATCGTTTCTCCAAAATGGCACACTTTATACCTTGTCATAAGAAGATAATGCCTCACATATTGCTGATTTCTTTATGCCAGAAATTGTTCGTTTACATGGTGTACCAAATACCATTGTTTCTGATCATGATGCAAAAAATTTTAAGTCATTTTTTGAGAACTTTGTGGTATAAGTTGGGAACCAAGTTGCTGTTTTTAACTACATGTCACCCACAAACGAATGGACAAATCGAGATAGTTAATAGTACTTTATCCACAATGTTGCGGGCTATCTTGAAAACAAATTTAAAGTTGTGGGAGGAGTGTTTAACACATATAGAATATGCTTACAACAGATCTGTTCACTCCACGATGAAGGTAAGTCCATTTCAGGTAGTGTATGATTTCGATCCCCGTGCTCCTATTGATTTACTACCTTTGCCTCCTTCTTAAACTATAGATGCTACACAATGATCTAAATTTATTCTTAAGATGCACGAAACTACAAAGAAAAATATTGAAAGGATGAATGAGAAGTATAGGATTGCAGGTAGTAAAGGTTGAGAAGAAGTAATACTTGAACCTGGTGATTTGGTGTAGTTACATTTGAGAAAAGAGCGGTTTCCTGACTTGAGAAAATCTGAACTTATGTATTGAGCTGCTGGTCCTTTTAAGATTGTTGAAAAGATTAATGATAATGCATATAAGCTTGTGTTGCCTCTTGATTTCAGGGTTAGTGTGAGGATCGTAGTCCACACTTTCCAGGAATCGCATTGGGTGCTGTCGTGCGATGCGGCACCCAACAACACACATGTAAAGGAATACATATTACATAAATCACTTGCTGAAATTTACAAAGTTGTTCAGTTTACAGATATTTTTCATAAAATAAACTACAGTGGAAGATAAAATTACAACTCTTGTACTCAAGTCTAATAAGCGAAAGAGAACCCGCCCACCCTACGGATGCTCCTCACTAGCCACGAAGATCAAACAGCAGTGGCATGGTTCTTCATGAGTATACCGCTCGGAGAGTTTCGAGTCTCATCGGACAACCATAATCATAAGCATAAAGGATAGTACTCGCAGAACAACTTATATAGCAACCATGAGCACGAAGGCTCAGCAAGACTTAACTGTCTCAACTAAACATGAAACTCTACATGAGGTTAAGAACATAAACATAGGATGGCAGATTTGCATAATGGACTCGCCTAAATGTGGGTCCTTATTTTCACATTTATTAGCAGTAGCTGAAACCTTGTGTGGGGCACCATCGTAACTCCACAATTAAACAAGAAATGTTTCATCACGATGCTGCATGCCCAAGGTGGAAATAAATTTAGAGAGCACTATACTAATACATACAACATAGCAATAGAATGATAATATAATGTTCATAACAGCAGTAATTAATTCTTATTTCAAGTGCAAGTAATTAGTACGCCACAACTTAGTGAACAAGTGGTACTCATATCCGCGAGGGACAGCGATTTGAATCAAGGATACCCGGAATACACGACACGTACGCCCGTACTGGAAGTCACGTGGGTGCACTCCACAGACGTCGTACGCAACCATTTTTCTCAAGTTCTGCCCAAGTTCAATCGATTCAATCGTCTAGGGCAGTATTCCCACTCACGGTGCACCTTTTCGCTGTGAAGATGTCGTGAGCGAGTTTCTGTCTACTGTGTTGCAGCCAAAAGCCTGAGGTGATCGAAAAAGTCTCAACCAAGGCTTCCCAAGGTACATCGGTTTCCTGAATCCCATATATCAAGTATGACTTCAGTACAGTTCAAACTTGCTCAACAGGGCAGCATACGGATTGGTCCTTAACCGACACAGGCAAGCACGCAAGACCATGTCTTGCTGCATCCTACGCCCCTGCCCAGTCTCATATTCAGATTACTACTCCATTTCTTGAACCAATCCTGTGTGAATAAGTCCTAGCCATGCGAATAGATTCTGAATACTCGACTTGTATCGAATCCTATACAACATTTAGCATAGCATAGTTTACACGATGACTTGACAACTACCCCAATACTCCATGGGGCGATCTGGTCATGCATGTGGATTTTCAATCTCCTTAGCCCAAATGCACATAACTCACCCTAGACATAGGTGATATAAATCAAAATTTTGTAATTGCGCTTAAATGCAAACCATGGATTGCCTGTCTGTGAGACGGTATCAAAGTTAATCTCCATAGGGATGACTTCAAGTGGCTCTGGGGTCCTCTCGAGCTTAGCAATTAATCGATATGCAAAGAATAATGCAAGTGAATCAATGCCGATATTATGATATAATTCAAAGGAAAGACAGTTAAGTATATGAAATTAAGCCCACTGGTTCTAGAAATTTAACAAAGGATACTAGGTACTACGAGTGAGTTTCTGGCCAAAATTGGGATCAATTCTTGTAAGTCTCTGTTGTATAAAATTCAATGAACCTAAAACATTTCCCAGAATTTTGAGGAAATATCTGTAGCCTTGACATGTCCAAGACATTGTTTTCTATTTATAGGAGGTCAAGAGTGATCCAAAAAAATTGGTTTCATAATTTTTTAAGCATTCTACTGTGAGATATTGAATTTACAAGTTTGGAAAATTTGCTGCAAAGTTTATGAACATTTTGGAATTTTCAGGTACATACAGATTGGAAACATAATTTGGCTACACAAACAAATTCAAATGGACCTGACATTTTTACTGGAGCTCAACGGAATTATATGGAATGACCTGGCAAAGTTTGAGAAGTTTTGAATGAATGGAGCACCAATAATTAATTACAATAGCATTTTGATTCATGGAATTATTGAGGACACATTAAGGATTTTTCATACAAATCCAAGTGTACCAATTGAAACTAGATATCATCCTGGTTCTAAAAAAAATTATTTGGGAATTTTGGACATGAATCCTAGGAGATATTGAATTTCTAAGATGGGATGAAATCTGGAATTTTATTGGAATTGGAAAATCGAAAAAAAAGTTGACCCCACTGTTTTTAAAATTAACCAATGGGACGGGGGCCACACAGGGTAACAGACTTCTTGGACATTGCCACATCAGATCCTGGTGCCGCAACAGATCTGGGCGACGCGCTAACCCACGGACGGTTGGGCCCCACCGAACTCGTCTCCTACCTCGCGCCAACTGGCGCAGTGGCGGTGCACGGCGGCGCCAGCCGGTGGCGGCACGCCGCAGATCGTCCTAGGGCAGCTCGGCCTTCTAGACTCGCCGTCCCCACCTAAAATTTGACGGGCAACATGATGGGATAGGTGGCGCCAGCGATATATGGCCGGAGAGGGGCCTCCCACGGCGGCGGCGGAACCTAGGGTTCCGGCTATGTCGGCCGGGCCCTACGGTGCTCTGTTTCGCACAGAGATTGCACCGAAACGTTCCTAGAAAGCTAAGGATCAAGAAAGAGGGTGCCAAAACCGGTGCAAAGTTTGGGAAACACGAGTTTGTTGGCGAGGTGGGGAGCTCAACCCAGCGGCTAGGAAATCAACGATTCCGACGTCATTCCTCGATGAAATTCCTCAGTTTTTCGTCGAGGTGGTGCGCCAGTATAAAGTCAAGATAAAATCTAACTAGGACGATCTATGCCTTCACGTGGAAAACTAATTTGGAACGAGACCTAGCTCAGCTCACCCACAAAGTTCGTCGGAAGAACTGGAAATACGGGGGCTAGGAGGCATGGCATGAGCTCAGATTTACCAGAACCTAGTAGACGTATGGGCGCACCTTTTTTTCTTCAAGGATCAAGCCAAAAAAAGGCTTGTAGCGTCTGCTCAACAGTGGAGCAGAGAGCAGCAAGCAGGGGAGCTCCAATGGTGGCCACTGTTTAACTTCGGTTGGCGTCGGGGAGGCTTCGATTGGGCAAGAAACGGATCATACAGTCGCGCAAGAGATTTGTGAGGCACAGGGGAGAAAGAACAGGTACGAAAACTGGTTGTTCTTGATCGATTTGAGTCAGAGGTGAAGGAACATAGCAGGGAGTAAGCTTCTGTGTGAAGGAAGTGAAGTAGGGGCACGGTGCTTAGCTCTGATGTTTGGAGGAGGATATGGATAGGGAGATCTTTTGGGTTGCAGCTGTATTCAACTTATGAAGCAGACAAACAGCTAGCTTGTTGGCATTTGCATGCCGTGAGGTGTTGAGCTGTGAAACAGAGGAGGAGGAGAGTCTATGACAGGTGGCTCCCACTATTTTCATTCTCATCTTCACATTTGAACAGTCAATTCACTAACCTAATTTGTTGCAAAATTGCTAGATATTTGTGGGGAGTCCAAATTAATTATGGAGAGTTTGATTCTGAATTCATATTGTGGATTTGACCAAGTTTCATTCGAATTCAAACTTGGATTTGAATTTGAGTGGAATTCAATGTGGCTATTGAATTAAATAGCAAACCATCTTCAAAAATTCTGAATTTTTCCAGAGGTACTATTTGGAATATTTAGAGTTATTGGTGAACTCAAATTTCTATTTTTGTATCATTTGAATATGAGCCATTTTTGAGTTTTGAATTCCCTCCATTAGGGTCTGAAAGCATTTGATCTACCAGTTCCTATTTATTTCTTTTTCACATTCAAAATTTTTAGTACATCTAACGGAACTTTGCACTATGAAAAATTGGGCTTTTACAGTTAGTCTCACATTTAACATTTTAGTTTTGCAGCTATACTTTGGAGAAGAAGATGAACTTGAGTCGAGGATAACTCCAATTTAAGAGGGGGAGGATGATGAGGACATCACAACAGCAGATACACATATTGAACTACAAGGACCAATGACAAGAGCATGAGCACGGTTACTAAATCAGCATGTGAACTCGTTCCTAACTTCCTTTTCATGTGAGTTTGAGAATAGATTGCTATGTAATTATTTAATTGTTATTAGGAACAATGGGGAAGATCAAAAAGTGAAGGGAGGAGGACTTGGGAATGTGGATAACCAGCTAGGACATCCACAAGTTGATTGGAACAGTTTACAACTCGTACTCGAGTTCAACTCGGAGTCCAGAAGCAGTCCACCTTAAAATGGACGTCCATGATTCATACGGACTCTCTTTTTGACGTTCTGCATATGCACGAAAAGAGAAGATAAAACTTCCAATGGCTCTGGTTCTATGACAAATTCCTCTAGATTCACTGGAAATCATCAAAACAAGGCGAGTCCATATTTTTGTTTGGTGCTGCGCCACTGTATTGGGCCTTGGGGCCTTGTATCCCGTAAGAGTCAATTATGGATGTGTCTAAGAGTATTTCTGGCTGAACTGTAGCCTTTAAATATTGCAGCCGCCGGCCATATTTGGTGGGTTTTGCTGAGACTAATAATTTTGCCATTCTACAGTTTGTGAGACCCCGAATTCGTGATTTCAGATTGCTCCTTCTACGTTCTTGCTTGTGTTCTCAGTTACACTTGCAGAGATTAGCCTTCTTAGCTAGGCGAGGTCAAGTGTGTGCAGCACGTTTCATAACCAATAGAGCAGTGGTGTAGTGATTGCAGGGGTATTCAAGCTGCTCAAGCACCACAAATCATCAAGATCGAGTTCTCCACCTCAACCAACTTACCTTTTAGAAGATCGGGTATAACCCCTTATCAGACGATGTCCCCGTCAAGATCTTCCAGATCAGCTCCGATGCTGCCCAGACCACCCACATAGCGGGGAGTCTGGATAGCAAATAGAAACTCGCGCTCATCACCTTCCTTTGGGCGAAAGTCGATGTGTTTGCCCGGTATCCCTACAGAGGTGATCGAGCATGGTGGTACCTTGTTTTTGGGTCGTGTAGGACTTTGGTGGAGTATGAATCCCTCATCTTCGATCTGAAGGTTGTGCTGAATCTCGACGTCCACTAGATGTTGGTTAAGGGAGACTCCTAGCTGATCATCAAGCATGTCAGGAGAGAATGTTGCTGCAATGACCCTCAGCTGGCGGCCTACCTCCTACATGTTTAGAAGCTAGAGAAGGACTTTGAAGCCTTGGAGTTGTCCCATGTTCCACTCGCTGACAACAACTTCGCCGATGACCTATCAACGAAGGCCTTCTCTAGGCCCGAGTGCCTGAGGGAGTCTTCGAAAGGAAGTTGTTGCAACCTACCGCTAGGCCCACTGAGCTTGGTGAAGGGCGCGAGCCCTGCACCTCGAAGTTGGCGGTCTCGGCGGTCCTGCAACCATGGTGGCCGCCAAGGATTGTATGCATCACTGGGGACTCAGTGCAGCCAGGCGCCCAAGATCCAGAAACTCACGCAAATCCCAATGCATGGATCATGAAGATCAAGGACTACTTGAAGGACAACATCTTTCCCAAAGATCATGTATCTGCTAAATGGATTGTTAGAGTGGCTAGAAGATACGTGTTGATAGAGGGGGATCTCTACCGGTGTGGCACCAATGACATCCTATTGCGGTGCATAACCTGGCAGGAGGGCTGCAACTTGCTCACAGTGGTCTATAGAGGCGAATGCGGGAACCAGGCATTTTCCCGCACATTGGTCATAAAGCCTTTCGGCATGGCTTTTACTGGCCGACATATCTCCTAGATGCCATCAAGATGGTCAAGAGATGCAAGACGTGCTAGTTCCACAC
Source organism: Tuctoria greenei (assembly GCA_036927565.1). Taxonomy (NCBI): domain Eukaryota; kingdom Viridiplantae; phylum Streptophyta; class Magnoliopsida; order Poales; family Poaceae; genus Tuctoria; species Tuctoria greenei. The sequence goes on from JAYESD010000003.1 coordinate 53,089,940, forward strand.
CAAGCAGATCCACACACTAGCGCAGACGCTGCAGATGATCCCACCCTCGTTGTTGTTCGTGGTCTATGGGCTGGATATCCTGGGGCCCTTCCCCAGGGCCCTCGGAGTGTACTAGTTCCTCTATGTCGCTGTAGACAAGTTCACCAAGTGGCCGGAAGTAGCTCCAGTTGTCACCATCAACAAGGAGTCTGCAGTTAAATTTATCAAGTCGATTGTCTGTAGGTTCAGGATCCCGAACAGGATTATCACCAACAACGGGACCCAGTTCACCAGTGCATCATTCCAAGAGTACTGCAAAGACTTTGGCATCCAAGTTTGCTACGCGTCCGTCACTCATCCAAAGACAAACGTGTAGAATCCCTAATTTTTCAAAGTACAAATTCAGCTTGGAGGAATAAAAACAGGGATGAGAAAAGAAATCTAAATGGCTAATGGAAAATCAAATGAATTCAAACTTCATGGGAGGGATGCAAATATTCAAAAAAAGTTCCGGTTCAAACCTTGACAAAATGAAATCTTGAGTTGTCCAGTAGGTTCCAAATATTCCAATTAGCCCTCATGCAAAATTTCATAAACTTTGAGGCATGTTTGCGATTTAAGTCAATGGTGTCATAGAAAATCATTCAAATTCAATTTTAAATTTGAATTTGGTTGAAACTTGGTCAAATCAAGGATTTTATTTCAAAGTCAAATTCTACATATTTGTTTTAGGCTCCCTGCCAAATTTCATGATTTTTGGACTAAGTTTGGTAGGATATTTGATGGAGCAGAGAGGGGATAAGTATTGGGGGTGTGGGACCCACTGATCAGCCTCCCAGTTCATCAAACCGCCTCTGTCCTTTGTCTTGTGCCAAGCTTTGCCGCTGCCGTGATGTCAGCCCGGTAAGCAACCTAGCAAGTAGCTCGACGGCGCCTGGACTTGAATGCCTTCTCAGTCAAACCGTGTGATTCTCTCTCTACTCCCCACGACACGACAAGTCTCTGCACTGTTCTTGCTCATCGCAAGGTCACCGCTGCGCCCTCCCCTGTTCGAGCTCACGCCACCGGCCTAGTCGTTGTTTGCTCGAGCTCTTTAAAGCAAAGTGAAGCGTGGAAAGATTCTACAACATCTCTTTTCATTACCTTGCGGGTTCCTCAGGTCATACGTTGGTAATTGCAAACATTGCAGCTGCCGAGTTTGGCCGCCAAGGGAGACCGCCACTGCCTCCCTGTCGCACCGACGAGAAAGGGCTTGGTACGGGCTGCTCCCAAAAGCAAAAAGGTGCGCAACTACTAGCTGTTACTGCTTGTCTAGAATCATTTCATCAAGTATTGCATCGGTATTCTTCATTTTCCAGACAGCTTGTTCATAACAATCCTCCTAGGTCTGCTTAGCAATTTGTTTTCTATGTGAATCTATTCTCTAATCCAGTCAGCAAATATATTCGCAACCTCCCAGCGCACCTGCTAGAGCAAGAAAATTGAGAAATGATCGACTAGGCTTGGAGATAAGCGAGTTTTCCCCACTATCATGAAAAACTCCGTTGTTCGCTGTCGAGCATGAAACTCCGGCCTCCTTTTCCACCAACAGGGTGTTAGAAAATAAGAGGCAATTTACTGAATAATTCCGGAAAAACACGAGAAAAACAGCAGCGATCGGCAAACAAACGGGACGAGAATTAACACGTACCAGTTTGGAGTCGAACGCACCGCTGTAGATCCGACGGCGAACAGCCGCTGCAGGCGTTGGTGACGACGTTGAGCCGCAGCGCCCGATCTGGTCGTAGACGAGCCGTGGTGAAGAACGCGAGCAGTCTCGCAGAGCGCTTCCCAAAAACCTTATTCGCCCTCTCCCGGTGCAGGATCGCAAGGGCGAGCGGTTCCGGAGACCTGCTCTCCCGATCGTCGGTGCACGCCGGCGCTCGGGATGGAGTAGACTAGAAGGCGACGCAAGGAACGCGAACGTGGGAACGATCTGATCGTGGGATGCTCTGTCGTACCGCGGACGCCCGTATTTATAGAGTCCCAGGAGGCGGTTCGTATGCGATCCGGAGGGTCCAGATCTGAACCGACTCCGCAGTCGTAGACGCGTCCGTCTCTAACGACTTGGATTCTGACTCGGTAGCCCCAAAAATTCGGAGGCCCAAAAGCCCAATTTAATTTTCTGCAAAAATATAAAATCTGGGCTCGGCTCGAGGCTCGAATTCACACGAACACACGCACGCGCGCGCGTGTGCGAGGCGTGGCGTGGCGAGGCGAGCGAGTGAGGAGGAGGAGGAGGAGGAGCGCGCGTGGGCCACCCCTCTCTTCCTCTCTTCTCTCTCACTCAAGGAGTGGAAGAGCAACCTCCCTTATATGTAGGGGTTGCTCCACTTCCACTTCCCATGTGGGACTAAACACTTAGCACCACTCCCTCTTGCCCTAATGGGCCTTTGAGATTTTCTAGGATTTATTTCTGAATTAATATTGGGCCAAGCCCATTAAATTCCAACAATCCCCCACCAGATCTCAAATCCATTAGGAGAGAGGTCATTCTCGTTCCTTGTTTAATATACTAGTGTTTTCGGCAGAGACTGTGAAGTTGAACTTCTGCCTAGATCCTCAAGTTTCATCAGGTCACAACTTGAACAATGGACTACGCCTTGAATTGCAAGTTTTGTGTGAACTGACTTCACCCAAAGACCATTACCAGTACTTGACTACCAGTAGTCTACCCCGCGGGTGGAGCATATGCGTCGTACTCCTGGTCTATTCATGAGCTTTCCAGAGATCACCCAAATCTCACAGACTGCGACGTTAGACAGTCGGAGCTCATATAGGTGTGTTTCCTTCAAGACTGCCCTGTAGGACGACATCTTTGCTACACATAGCCAACAGAAACACATTAAGGCAATTCGCCAACCTGCCTTACAGTTTGAGAGTACAAGTGTGCATCTTCCCATAGAGAGGGTATAAAGGAAGTACTCTCCTCGGTGAACCACTAGCTTGTTTTTCCCATGTCCTAATTCACGGGATCTCCGATCACATAGATTGGGTTACTACTATGGTGTCACATCAATGGGTCTCAAACCCATCTCTCTCGATGCACTTTCTATCACATTACGTGATAGACCCTTCGTAAAGGGATCTGCCAGGTTTTTGTCTGTTTGTATGTACGAAACAGTAATAACTCCGGAGTTTCTCATTTTCCTGACAGATTTTAAACGTCTCTTGACGTGTCATGATGATTTTGCATTATCCTTAGAACTAGTTACTTTGGCAATCACCGTCTGATTGTCACAGTTCATAAGGATTGCTGGCAATGGTTTCTCAACTATAGGCAAATCCATCAAGAGCTCTCGCAGCCATTCTGCCTCCGCAGTGGCTGTCTCTAAAGCAGTGAGTTCTGCTTCCATGGTTGACCTCGTCAAAATGGTCTGTTTGCAAGACCTCCATGATATAGCGCCACCAGCTAGAGTGAACAAATATCCACTCGTGGCATAGAGTTCATCAACATCAGAAATCCAGTTCGAATCACTATAACCCTCAGGCACGGCCGGATGCCCAGTATAGTGAATTCCATAACTCATTGTACCTCTCAGATAGCGCATAATCCTTTCAAGTGCATGCCAATGATCTGTACCCGGGTTTGACATGAACCTGCTCAGTTTGCTTACAGCAAACGAGATATCAGGACGGGTTACGCTAGCTAAGTACATGAGTGAACCGATAATCTGAGAATATCTGAGTTGATCTCTTGACTCTTTCTTGTTCTTTCTAAGTATCACGCTGGGATCATAAGGCGTAGGAGAAATCTTGCTATCCATAAAGCCGAACCGGCTCAAGATTTTCTCAACATAGTGGGATTGATTTAAAGTAATTCCACTCTCGTCCTTATTCAGCTTAATGTTCAGAATAACATTAGCTTCTCCGAGATCTTTCATATCAAAACACTTTGATAGAAAAGACTTGACCTCAGAAATTATATTAATGCTCGTACCAAAAATGAGTATATCATCTACATACAAGCATAACATAACGCTATCGCCCCCACCATGGCGATAGTACACGCACCGATCAGCCTCATTAATGACAAAGCCCGCAGACGTCAAAGTACTATCGAACTTCTCATGCCATTGCTTAGGTGCTTGTTTCAGGCCATACAAGGATTTTAACAGTTTGCACACCTTAGTCTCTTCACCTTTCACTACGAACCCATCAGGCTGTTCCATGTAAATCTCCTCTTCCAACTCTCCGTTCAGGAAAGCTGTCTTTACATCCATTTGATGGATGATTAGACCATAAGAGGCAGCCAAAGAAAGTAGTACACGAATTGTCGTCATTCTGGCGACAGGTGAATAGGTGTCAAAATAGTCTTCACCTTCTTTTTGAGTATAGCCTTTTGCAACTAGTCTTGCCTTGTACTTTTCAATAGTACCGTCAGGTCTGAGCTTCTTCTTGAACACCCACTTGCAGCCTACTGGTTTGCACCCGTATGGCCGTTCAGTTAACTCCCAGGTTCCATTAGAAAGAATTGAGTCCATCTCACTATGAACTGCTTCTTTCCAGTCATCTGCATCAGGTGATGCATATGCCTCTGCTATGGATCTAGGAGTATCGTCCACAAGGTACACAATGAAATCATCACCAAAGGATTTTGCAATCCGTGATCTCTTACTTGACTGAGTTATTTCATTGTGTTCTTCCTCTGGGACATTCTCAAACGGTGTATCAAGAAACTCGCTAGTTGTGGTGGATTCAGGACAAATTTCAGAAGAGATCCTAGCAGTGCTATGCATATCTTTCATAGGAAATATATTCTCAAAAAATGTTGCATCACGAGATTCAAAAATAGTATCAACATGCATATCAGGTACCTCAGATTTAACTACTAAAAATCTATATACGATGCTCTGATGAGCATAGCCTAGAAAGATACAATCCACTGTCTTTGGTCCCAGCTTGCGTTTCTTGGTAATTGGAACATTGACTTTTGCCAAACATCCCCAAGTACGCAAGTATGAAAGTGATGGTTTTCTCCCAACCCACTCCTCATAAGGAGTTTTCTCTTTATTCTTGTTTGGAACGCGGTTTAGGACATGACATGAAGTCAAAAGAGCCTCCCCCCACCATGCCTTAGATAAACCGGACGTGTCTAACATGGCATTCACCAAGTCACACAATGTGCGGTTTTTCCTCTCGGCTACCCCGTTTGATTGGGGTGAATAGGGAGGCATCCTCTCATGTATAATACCGTGTTCTGCACAAAAATCATCAAATATTTTGGGAAAATACTCACCACCACGATCTGACCTAAGACGTTTGATCTTTCTCTCTAATTGAGTTTCTACTTCAGATTTATAGATTTTAAAGTAGTCTAAAGCTTCATCTTTAGTTTGCAACAAGTAGACATAACAGAATCTAGTAGAATCGTCTATTAATGTCATAAAATATTTCTTTCCACCTTTTGTCAACACACCATTCATCTCGCATAGATCAGAATGTATGAGTTCTAATGGTGCCAAGTTTCTCTCCTCGGCTGCCTTGTGAGGCTTTCGAGGTTGCTTTGACTGCACACAAGTATGGCACTTGGAACCTTTGACAATAGTGAATTCCGGAATTAATTTGAGACTAGATAGCCGATTCATTAAACCAAAATTAACGTGACATAAACGAGAATGCCAAACACTTGCATCATCATTAATACCGCCACAAATATGGTTTACTGACTTATTACTAAACTCCGAAAGAGAAAAGCGGAACAAGCCTCCGCATTCATAGCCTTTACCAATAAATTGTCCATGCTTAGACACAACTATTTTATTGGACTCTAAAACTACTTTAAACCCATCTCTGCATAGAAGGGTACCGCTAACAAGATTCTTGTTCATAGTAGGGACATGCTGCACGTTCTTCAGCTGGACAATCTTTCTCGAAGTGAACTTCAGATCGACCGTGCCAACACCACGAACAGAAGCATGTGACCCATTCCCCATTAGGACGGCGGAATCCCGGATGAACTGGTAAGAAGTAAATATGGACATGTCAGAACATACATGAACATTAGGACCCGTATCAAACCACCAAGATGGTGTTTGAGAAACAAAAAGAACAGTAAAGGAATTACCATACCCATCTGCATTGCTGGATGTCACGATGTTGACATTCTTTTTCCCTTTGCGATCTGCCCTCTCAGGACAGTTCTTGGAAATATGTCCCTGCTCCCCACAGGTGTAGCAGCAGCCATCATTGGCTTTGTTTGACTTCTTCTTCTTGAAAGCAGTAGTTTTGTTTGGCTTGAATAGAGACTTATTCCCTTTGTTCTTGACATAGGGTTTCTGCACCATATTAGCATTGGCGCTTGATTGACCCTCGCCTCCTTTCTCAGTAGCGTCCTTAGCCCGAGCCTTCTCCTCAACATCAAGAGATGCTATCAGGTTTTCAACTGATATTTCCTGTCTCTTGTGTTTGAGGGCTGTGGCGAAGTTCCTCCATGATGGAGGTAACTTTGCAATAATGCACCTAGCCACAAACTTGTCGGGTAAAGGACACTTAAGGAGATTGAGCTCTCTCGCAAGGCACTTTATTTCATGAGCTTGTTCAACTACAGGACGGTTGTTAACCATCTTGTAGTCATGAAAATTCTCCATGATATACAGTTCACCACCTGCATCGGCTGCACCATACTTAGCGTTAAGTGCATCCCATAGCTCTTTCCCATCTGTGACTGTCAGATAGACATCACAGAGTTTATTATCAAGAACACTTAAGATGCATCCTCTCAGGGCAGAATTGGCTTCCTCAAACTTTGTCTGTTCTTCAACAGACAAAGGACCTTGAGGCCTGCCCTCGGTTACCCAGAAGATCTTAAGCGATTGGAGCCAGAGCGTGGCCTTAACTTGCCACCTCTTGAAGTGCATGCCAGAGAATTTATCCGGCCTCAGTGCATCGGCCAAAGTCATCATGTTCAACTCAGGAAATTGCCTAATAAGGTTTTTGGATTGTTAGAAAATTTTACTGAATAATTCTGGAAAAACACAAGAAAAACAGCAGCGATCGGCAAACAGACGGGACGAGAATTAACGCGTACCGGTTTGGAGTCGAACGCACCGCTGTAGATCCGACGGCGAACAGCCGCTGCAGGCGTTGGTGACGACGTTGAGCCGCAGCGCCCGATCTGGTCGGTAGACGAGCCGTGGTGAAGAACGCGAGCAGTCGCGCAGAGCGCTTCCCAAAAACCTTATTCGCCCTCTCCCGGTGCAGGATCGCAAGGGCGAGCGGTTCCGGAGACCTGCTCTCCCGATCGTCGGTGCACGCCGGCGCTCGGGATGGAGTAGACTAGAAGGCGGCGCAAGGAACGCGAACGTGGGAACGATCTGATCATGGGATGCTCTGCCGTACCGCGGACGCCCGTATTTATAGAGTCCTAGGAGGCGTCCGTCTGTAACGACTTGAACTCTGACTCGGTAGCCCCAAAAATTCGGAGGCCCAAAAGCCCAATTTAATTTTCTGCAAAAATATAAAATCTGGGATCGGCTCGAGGCTCGAATTCACAAGAACACACGCGCGCGCGCGCGCGCCTGGGCGAGGCGTGGCGTGGCGTGGCGTGGCATGGCGAGGCGAGCGAGCGAGGAGGAGGAGGAGGAGGAGCGCGCGTGGGCCACCCCTCTCTTCCTCTCTTCTCTCTCACTCAAGGAGTGGAAGAGCAACCTCCCTTATATGTAGGGGTTGCTCCACTTCCACTTCCCATGTGGGACTAAACACTTAGCACCACTCCCTCTTGCCCTAATGGGCCTTTGAGATTTTCTAGGATTTATTTCTGAATTAATATTGGGCCAAGCCCATTAAATTCCAACACAGGGTCCTGTCACTTGTTCCTCAAGGTGTGCTGGTGGTGTGCGACACTTTAACAAGGTGTTTTCTGCCTTCTCGTGCGGGAGCCATGTCGGAGATGTGCCGCCAACCGCTGCCGCCGTGGCACGGTTAGGTCCGGCCATCGTTGGGCTAAACGGACACCAGCATCATGTTCTGCGACACTCAAAACTCCCAGGAGGCGAGTCTTGGGAAGAACAATGGCTGGGGGAGACCGGCCAACGACCTTGCCGGCGAGCGCAGCCGCGCGCCGCCACGGCTGCCGCCCGAGCTTGAGGAAGACGAAGCCAGGGTGGGTCCCCCATGTCAATGGCTTTATTTTCCCCTCGGGATCCACTGTCGGTGGCAGATCCTTTGTGGCTGCGCAATAGGGTATGTGGTCCACGTGTGGCTGATAGCCCATTGGCTGATTTTAAACAGGTGGACCCATGTGGATTTAATTAAAGTTTTTTCCTTTGGCAAATAATTCCGAATTACTAGCAAACTTCAAAAATCATTTTGTCCTAGTAGAATTGCTCAAATATTTCCAAATAAATTCTAGTAGACTCATCTTTATCCCAATTTTGTAGTGGTGCAATTTGTATGACATTAAAGTCCCAAAATTTTCAATTAATTCCTTTGAGCTCTTTGCTTGGGAAAATAATTACTCCTGTTCCGCTAATTGGAAAATTCCCAATTTTGTTCAGAAATTTTTTTAGAATATCCTTGAGCCCCAGTAGAAAGTTCAAGTTCATTGAAGGTCATTTACTACCAAACAGCGTTCCAATCTTCAAATTGCATAGAAAATTCAGAAATGTACAGAAACATTTCCATATTTTATCCCAAACTTGTAAAATCAATTCCTCTTTGTAGGGGCTCAGAAAATTATGGAATAAATTTTGCTAGAACTAGTGAGACTTCTTCTAACTAGACCATCCACTGTTGCCAAGCTAAAGCTACAAATTTAGTACCAAAATTTAGAGAAGCCTTTTACTTGTTGGAATTTTAGAGACAACATGCTTCCTTGAAGATCCCCAGTTCTTGGCCCAGATCCTCCTCTTAGAACCGAGTATCCACTATAAACATCCCAAAGCCAATAAAAATCTTTTACTATTACAAACTGTGTTCAGAAGCAAGTTTGCATAGTTTCCATATCACTTATACATATTGTGGCTTTGCATATAATATAGTGACCGAGCTCGAGGAAGGACCAGAGGCACCTGACAGCATCCTCCAAGAAGCTAACTTTGAACCTGACTCGTAACCAGGCAAGCCCTAGTTTGCATTTAAGTTCTATTTTAATGTTTTTATTTGTATCACTTATGTCTAGTGTGAGTTTTGTGCATTAGGGTCAAGGTGCTTGTTACTCCACTTGCATGACCCACAAACCCCATGGGGTATTGAGTAGGTCTACAGCTCTACGAGTCGAAAATACCATGCTAATGTTATAGGGAATCCGATAGAAGTCGAGTAGTTGGAATCTACTCGCGAGATTGGATTATTATCACACGGGATTGGTTATTGATGGAAATCGTTTGTGGACATGAAATGGAGACCGAGAAGCGGGATAGGATGTAGCGAGATGTGGTCTCACATGCGTAGTCCTGCTTGTTTCGATTGAGGACCGATCTGTGTGCGGCCCCGCTGAGGAAGTTTAAATTGTACAGGAGGGCATATTGGGTATATGGGCCCCAGGAAACCAATATAACTTGATAACTTGGGCGTCGAGGCATAGCCCACTGTTGATAGGGTGGGTTGAGGCTCCCAAGGTGTAACTCCGCTAGGGGACACAGACACGCTCCGTCTAGAGATCTTCTACCTGCAATGGTGGGGCTGGTTCAACGTTTGAGTTTCTTGTGAAAGGTTGTTGCGTATGACATCGTGAGGAGCACCGCACGCTTCTTATGCATGGGTGTGCGAGACATGCAATCCAGGTGTTATTGATTGTAATCACAGTACCTCGCGGTTAAGGATCGAGTACCGTTTGTTCACTGCGTCATGACGTAGTAAATAATTAGGAAGCCAGAAGAATATGATTTATTGAATTATTATTGCTTTGCAACCTTGATTGCTATAGAATATGCTCACTAAAGTTACATTTTATGTACCTTCAATCTTCTGCTAATAACTTGAAAATTAAGGATGAACATTTAGGCGAGTCCTTTATTGTAATATCTATTCCTATGTTAAGTATCCTTGCATGTAGACTTCCATGTCTAGGTGCGTCGATTAAGTCTTGTTGAGCCTTCGTGCTCACGGTTTCTATATTAAGTCATTGTAGGTGAGAAGTATGAGGAAGGGACTGAGGATGAGGTGATGCCCCCGTCGGGGTACACAGCCGAGTGGAAGCCCTGCATGCCATCGTGATCTTTGTTTGTGTGTTGCTAGTGTGTAGCGTCATCGAGCTGGACGACTGCTGTTTTGCATAGCTCGGCTGAGAGTTTAGCAATTAGACTTATCTTCCGTTGTACATTAAGTATTGTAAAAGGCTTCCGCGGTTTATATCAATAAAATTTTGTATTTTAGCATATTCTTTTCCTGTGTGTTGTTGGGTGCCGCATCACACAGCACCACCCTTTGCGATTCCTGGAATGTGTGGAGCCAGTCCCCACAGCCTGGTGTCAGAGCCGCATTGGGAATAGCACACTCGTAAAGCGCTTATTTTGAAATCATAGAAGTAGTCAAGTGAGGATTAATCACTATGCCCACATGAGGTCTATTATAGTATTAGTTACTTAAGGTGGCAAAGCTAAGATATGTGTTATTATATTACGTAACACACTCCAACATCAGGTAAGAGGTAAGGTACGCTACCGCAAGCGGATCAATTGTGGTAAGCTCATCGTACAAGAGGTAGTACAATAATTGTCCCCGCGGCTTGGCATGGGAGTTAATATGAGTCTCTAAACATTCTCATGGTTCTGGGAACATATGAAAATGCTGCTCCCCAGCATGCTTCAGGCAAAAGAGAGGATACCCTATCGTGTGGTCAAAAACACGAAGTATGCAACTCTTGAACGTTCAATGTTCAAAGGGCCATAGGCAGCACTCATCTCTGACGCAAGAGATGAACCACGTGGCCACCTATCGTGCGATTGAAAAACACGTAGTGTGTTTGTTAATAAACAGGCAAAAGCATCTCCTACTGGTGCAATATTTGGCAAAGACGTGGGACCCCCGTCAGATGGTAGAAAACCCAGTCATGTACCTCGAGACGTGGCTCAGCTCGGGGTGGCCCGTATGAAATGATACGGGACAAATGTTCTTACTTTCATATATATTATTGTGACTGTCTGAAATGATCACCCATGCGGGCCGTGCCCTACGACTCCACAATGAGTGTTCTGTAAATTCTGTGTCTTCTGTAGGCACACTAACCACGTTTTAAGTAGCTCGATTCGAAAACGTTTGTGAGTGAACATCGTTAGTGCTACCGATGAGACGTATGCCGGAATCCCGACTTAGGATTTTCTTTGGTGACGATGTAGTACCGACATTGCATTCGAGTTTCATCGGGCATGTCGACGCCGATATCCGTGCCGAAGGTGCGACTTGACAACAGGTAAAAATTTTCAACTTAGGGCTAAGTTTGAATTTGAATCTCTGTTTTGGAGCGTTAGAACAGATTGACAATAAATCATGTGATCGCTGCACTCAGCACGCATATGGTTTGGAAACCTGAGGTGGTCCTCCACAAGTTTCATTTTCAGATCTTAGGCGTATTTCAAGATGCAAAACTTGAAATTTCATTTGAAACTAATCTACGAAGTTCCTGATTCAGACTGCAAACTGGACAGAAAATTAACTAAATTTGGAATAGCATAACTCCCTGTACAATTCACCACTGAGGGTCTACCATAAATGGTTGGAAGTTTTAGAGAGTATTCCAAAACTCTTATGTTGAACTCCAGATCAGAATC